>OW121744.1:51893719-52502469 GCA_933228675.1 Stomorhina lunata
ATAAAAAAATTTAAAAAAAAACTCAATTTTTGGCATGAAAAAATGAGTGATCACAAAATTTCGTTATTTTTGCTGTAGCTATTATAGTTTACGAGAAAATCGACTTTAAAGTTTTTTATAAAAAATTTCAAAAAAATCAATTTTTGGCATGAAAAAATGAGTGATCACAAAATTTCGTTATTTTTGCTGTAGCTATTTCAGTTAACGAGAAATCGACGTTTAAAATTTTTTATAAAAAAAAATTTCGAAAAAAATCAATTTTTGGCATGAAAAAATGAGTGATCACAAAATTTCGTTATTTTTGCTGTAGCTTTTATAGTTAACGAGAAAATCGACTTTAAAGTTTTTTATAAAAAAATTTAAAAAAAATCAATTTTTGGCATGAAAAAATGAGTGATCACAAAATTTCGTTATTTTTGCTGTAGCTATTTTAGTTAACGAGAAAATCGATGTTAAAATTTTTTATAAAAAAAAATTTCAAAAAAAATCAATTTTTGGCATGAAAAAATGAGTGATCACAAAATTTCGTTATTTTTGCTGTAGCTTTTATAGTTAACGAGAAAATCGACTTTAAAGTTTTTTATAAAAAAATTTCAAAAATTCAATTTTTGGCATGAAAAAATGAGTGATCAAATAATTTCGTTATTTTGGCTTCAAAGTTTTTTAAAAAAAATTTCAAAAAAGTATATTTTTGGTATGAAAAAATGAGTGAAAACAAAATTTTGTTATTTTGACTCTAGCTATCATAGTTAACGAGAAAAGCGACTTTAAAGTTTTTTATAACAAAATTTAAAAAAAAATAAATTTTTGGTATGAAAAAATGAGTGATCATAGAATTTCGTTATTTGGGCTCTAGCTTTCATACCTCGGAACTTAATTAGTCAGATAAATGCATTAACTTTATAAAATTATATGAAACTATTTGACGCCACTTAATGATTTTTTGTTTAAGTTAAATATGTAGTTCAAGTCTATAATGGCACGTCTGTTTATCATTAGTCCGTCCTGACACTTGACCAATTGTCCGTCTGTCTGTCTGTCTATCTGTGTGTGTCCTAATGAAGTGTTTATGATAAAAATCAACAAAGCGGTTGCAATAAAACAAAGAAACGAAACAATTACGTGAGAAAACAATTAACACCTTTTCTGATGTTCCATCCGCTGTATTTTTGTTGATCTCGTTTCATGGTGTCATCCTCAACAGCAACAGGCAGAATATGGGTATTGCCTATTGGGTAAAGGCAAGTTTTTTAGAAAATAAAAACTTAAAGTAGAGAACACAATAAAAATGTACGAGTTGGGAAATGAACATATTTCCGAACATGTACAACAAGTATGAAGTGTAATGCAACATTTATTGCATTTTGAATTCATTGCAAATACTAAAAGTGCAACAAGTTGGTTCTACTTGAAACACATACATACACACTAACATTGATGTTTATATGTATGTAAATTATATCGGAAAACTGTTGCACGTATTTGAGTTAAAATGGGTAATGAATAGGTAATGTTGCAACATAATGATTATAATAGGGCCTACTAAATAGATGAGATTATAAAATGATAGTGTATCTGAGGGTTTTTCATGTGTAAGTGCTATTTTCGTAAACAGCATGATATGACCTTGCTATTTTACAAAAACAACGTTACATATTAAAAATCTTATGCAACGTTGCAATGAAATGTAAATCAATTATGTCTTCCTTTGCAATTTACTTATTCTAAAATAAATTTTTTGCTGCATATCCTTAGGTTGATGTCAAGTCAAAATTAGCTAAGAACTCCACACAAACATACAGTCACTCAAATCGTCAACTTTTCTATAGAAATGTCTTCCTATCGTCAATTTTTCTATAGAAATGTCTTCCTATCGTCAACTTTTCTATAGAAATGTCTTCCTATCGTCAACTTTTCTATAGAAATGTCTTCCTATCGTCAACTTTTCTATAGAAATGTCTTTCTATGGTCAACTTTTCTATAGAAATGTCTTCCTATCGTCAACTTTTCTATAGAAATGTCTTCCTATCGTCAACTTTTCTATAGAAATGTCTTCCTATCGTCAACTTTTCTATGGAAATGTCTTCCTATCGTAAACTTTTCTATAGAAATGTCTTCCTATCGTCAACTTTTCTATAGAAATGTCTTCCTATCGTCAACTTTTCTATAGAAATGTCTTCCTATCGTCAACTTTTCTATAGAAATGTCTTCCTATCGTCAACTTTTCTATAGAAATGTCTTCCTATCGTCAACTTTTCTATAGAAATGTCTTCCTATCGTCAACTTTTCTATAGAAATGTCTTCCTATCGTCAACTTTTCTATAGAAATGTCTTCCTATCGTCAACTTTTCTATTAAAATGTTTTCCTATCGTCAACTTTTCTATACAAATGTCTTCCTATCGTCAACTTTTCTATAGAAATGTCTTCCTATCGTCAACTTTTCTATAGAAATGTCTTCCTATCGTCAACTTTTCTATAGAAATGTCTTCCTATCGTCAACTTTTCTATAGAAATGTCTTCCTATCGTCAACTTTTCTATAGAAATGTCTTCCTATCGTCAACTTTTCTATAGAAATGTCTTCCTATCGTCAACTTTTCTATAGAAATGTCTTCCTATCGTCAACTTTTCTATAGAAATGTCTTCCCATCGTCAACTTTTCTATAGAAATGTCTTCCCATCGTCAACTTTTCTATAGAAATGTCTTCCTATCGTCAACTTTTCTATAGAAATGTCTTCCTATCGTCAACTTTTCTATAGAAATGTCTTCCTATCGTCAACTTTTCTATAGAAATGTCTTCCTATCGTCAACTTTTCTATAGAAATGTCTTCCTATCGTCAACTTTTCTATAGAAATGTCTTCCTATCGTCAACTTTTCTATAGAAATGTCTTCCTATCGTCAACTTTTCTATAGAAATGTCTTCCTATCGTCAACTTTTCTATAGAAATGTCTTCCTATCGTCAACTTTTCTATAGAAATGTCTTCCTATCGTCAACTTTTCTATAGAAATGCCTTAATATCGTCAACTTTTCTATAGAAATGTCTTCCTATCGTCAACTTTTCTATAGAAATGTCTTCATATCGTCAACTTTGCTATAGAAATGTCTTAATATCGTCAACTTTTCTATAGAAATGTCTTTCTATAGAAATGTCTTAATATCGTCAACTTTTCTATAGAAATGTCTTCCTATAGTCAACTTTTCTATAGAAATGTCTTCCAATCGTCAACTTTTCTACAGAAATGTCTTCCTATCGTCAACTTTTCTACAGAAATGTCTTCCTATCGTCAACTTTTCTATAGAAATGTCTTCCTATCGTCAACTTTTCCATAGAAATGTCTTCCTGTCGTCAACTTTTCTATAGAAATGTCTTCCTGTCGTCAATTTTTCTATAGAAATGTCTACCTATAGTCAACTTTTCTATAGAAATGTCTTCCTATCGTCAACTTTTCTATAGAAATGTCTTCCTATCGTCTGTCTGTCTGTCTGTCTGTCTGTTTTTGGCACTATAAAACCTTAACGCAAGGATATAAGCCTTGAAATTTGGCACAAATGTTCTTCATTTCTTGGAAAATTTTGGTATTGAAATCGGTTCACATTTGACCATACAAAAAACTTACGGAAACAGCCTAAATTTCACTTAAATGCTAATAAATGATAAACCTTAAGAGCTTTGGCCACTGAATTTATCACAAGGAGGTCTATATCGACCAATTCTGTTAAAATTTTGAATATGATCATGTTGAATCAATATCAAGTCACATACCAAATTTCATTGATCTAAGACAACTGCTTCGATTTTTGTTCATTGGTTGTATTAAATGACAGCACTGTACGTCTGTCCGTCAGATAAAAGCGCGATAGCTCCTAAACGAAAAGAGCTAGAGGAACAAAATTTTTCAAAAGTATTTTCGATATCTTGAGAAAGTTGTGTGTTGGAGAAAACCGGTCCACATTTAGTTAGAGCTCCCATATAACCCCGATCCGGGAAACACATTAAAAGGCTATTCAAAGTATTCAATTAAAAAAATTACATTAAATATGTTAATAAATTTTAAGTCAAGAAACTGTCCCAAATAAAAACGGTAAGTATCACAATGATGTTTTTTAATTATAGTTTTGAACACGAGTCTAATATACAATAATATCAAATATCAGAGAGATTGAGCCAACAGCTTTGTTGTACCACTCATATTCGTAAAGAACTTAGAAACATTGGGACAGTATTTTGAGTGACTGTACACACTTCTGGTCTATTTTTTACCTCTAAACTAAAAACATTTCCCCATTCTCAAATAATGATGCAAGAAATCTTTTATGTAAATAACTATAATTAGTAATTAACAATAACTACTTCTAAAATTTTTTGATGTTTATTAAAAACGTTTGTTCTAGTTAAATAAACAACATCTCGAATAATAAGAAACATTTAAGAAATTAGTACAAATTCCTTTCTAAAAACATATATATAGTGTGTAGATATAAGTTCATAAAATAGCTAAAATTTAAATTAATATAAACTACTAAACAACTAAAATTAAATTATAACAAGCCACATCAACTACTAAATTAGTTACTTAAAGAAGAAAATCACTAAAACATGGAAGCATTTAATAACGAAAATATTTCCCCCTCATTTATTAAAATCGTAAACACATGGAGGCATTTACACACATAAATCACATTAAATGTGCCCTAGGAAGAGGAACTGGGGCACAGAAGACGAATCTTAGAAATACACTACTTAAGAGATGATAGGAGAAGAAATGGGAAAATTTAAAGGAATTTTTTCGATATTATTTTAAGCATTAGAAATGGAATTTGGATTTCAAAGTTATATTCAGACTTTTTTTTTTGATAGCAAGATTATTCATATTTTAAGAAATAAGGGGCTTTAGTCCCAGCTTTATAATTCTATATAAACCGTCTGCATATATTTGCATATTTGGTTTAAGATCGAAAAAGAGTGACATGATATACAATACATATATATATTTTTTTTTTTTTTTTTTTTGATAAATTCTTAAAAAATTACAAATAAATATTTTTCCAACTCAAATTTTTGTCTAGAAAAATTTGTCCCTATTAAATTTTTCGATAGAAAAATTTATCTCAATATAATTTTTCGATAGAAAAATTAATCTTAATTAAATTTTCCGATATAAAAATTTGACCAAATTAAATTTTTCTATAGAAAAATTTAAGACAAATATTAAATTATTCTATAGAAAAATTTAAGACAAATATTAAATTTTTCTATAGAAAAATTTAAGACAAATATTAAATTTTTCTATAGAAAAATTTAAGACAAATATTAAATTTTTCTATAGAAAAATTTAAGACAAATATTAAATTTTTCTATAGAAAAATTTAAGACAAAATTTTAAATTTTTCTATAGAAAAATTAAAGACAAATTTAAAATTTTTCTATAGAAAAATTTAAGACAAATTTTAAATTTTTCTATAGAAAAATTTAAGACAAATTTTAAATTTTTCTATAGAAAAATTTATTTTGTCACAAAATTTTCTATAGAAAAATTTATTTTGTCACAAATTTTTCTATAGAAAAATTTATTTTGTCACAAATTTTTCGATAGAAAAATTTATTTTGTCACAAATTTTTCTATAGAAAAATTTATTTTGTCACAAATTTTTCTATAGAAGAATTTATTTTGCCACAAATTTTTTTATTGAAAAATTTAAATTTTTCTATAGAAAAATTTGTCCTAATTTTTAATTTTTTTGTAGAAAAATTTTTCCCAATTTAATGTTTCTGTTTTTCTATAGAAAAATTGTGACAAATTCTAATTTTTCTATAGAAACATTTGTCGCAATTTAAGTTTTTCTTTAAAAAAATTTGTCCCAGTTTTAATTTTTTTATAGAAAAAATTTGTTAAAATATAAATTTTTTTATAGAAAAATTTGTCCTAATTTATAATTTTTCTGTAGAAAAATTTTGTCCTAATTTTAATTTTTCTATAGGAAAATTTGTCCTAATTTTAATTTTTCTATAGAAAAATGTATCCCAATTTTAATTTTTCTATAGATAAATTTGTCCCAATTTTAATTTTTGCATAGAAAAATTTGTCCCAATTTTAATTTTTCTATAGAAAAATTTGTCCCATTTTGTCGCAATTTTAATTTTTCTATACAAAATTTTGTTCCAGTTTTAATTTTTCTATAGAAAAATTTGTCCCAATTTTAATTTTTCTATAGAAAAATTTGTCCCAATTTTAATTTTTCTATAGAAAAATTTGTCCCAATTTTAATTTTTCTATAGAAAAATTTGTCCCAATTTTAATTTTTCTATAGAAAAATTTGTCCCAATTTTAATTTTTCTATAGAAAAATTTGTCCCAATTTTAATTTTTCTATAGAAAAATTTGTCCCAATTTTAATTTTTCTATAGAAAAATTTGTCCCAATTTTAATTTTTCTATAGAAAAATTTGTCCCAATTTTAATTTTTCTATAGAAAAATTTGTCCCAATTTTAATTTTTCTATAGAAAAATTTGTCCCAATTCAAATTTTTCTATAGAAAAATTTGTTCCAAATTCGAATTTTTCTATAGAAAAATTTGTTCCAAATTCGAATTTTTCTATAGAAAAATTTGTCACAATTCAAACTTTTCTTTAGAAAAATTTGTCCCAATTCAAACTTTTCTTTAGAAAATTTTGTCCCAATTAAAATTTTTCTTTAGAAAAATTTGTCCTAATTTATAATTTTTCTATAGAAAAATTTGTTCCAATTTTAATTTTTCTTTAGAAAAATTGATCCCAATTTTAATTTTTCTATAGAAAAATTGGTCCCAATTTTTATTTTTCTATAGAAAAATTGGTCCCAATTTTAATTTTTCTATAGAAAAATTGGTCCCAATTTTAATTTTTCTATAGAAAAATTGGTCCCAATTTTAATTTTTCTATAGAAAAATTGGTCCCAATTTTAATTTTTCTATAGAAAAATTGGTCCCAATTTTAATTTTTCTATAGAAAAATTGGTCCCAATTTTAATTTTTCTATAGAAAAATTGGTCCCAATTTTAATTTTTCTATAGAAAAATTGGTCCCAATTTTAATTTTTCTATAGAAAAATTGGTCCCAATTTTAATTTTTCTATAGAAAAATTGGTCCCAATTTTAATTTTTCTATAGAAAAATTGGTCCCAATTTTAATTTTTCTATAGAAAAATTGGTCCCAATTTTAATTTTTCTATAGAAAAATTGGTCCCAATTTTAATTTTTCTATAGAAAAATTGGTCCCAATTTTAATTTTTCTATAGAAAAATTGGTCCCAATTTTAATTTTTCTATAGAAAAATTGGTCCCAATTTTAATTTTTCTATAGAAAAATTGGTCCCAATTTTAATTTTTCTATAGAAAAATTGGTCCCAATTTTAATTTTTCTATAGAAAAATTGGTCCCAATTTTAATTTTTCTATAGAAAAATTGGTCCCAATTTTAATTTTTCTATAGAAAATTGGTCCCAATTTTAATTTTTCTATAGAAAAATTGGTCCCAATTTTAATTTTTCTATAGAAAAATTGGTCCCAATTTTAATTTTTCTATAGAAAAATTGGTCCCAATTTTAATTTTTCTATAAAAAAATTTAAATTTGTTTAAGAGGTAGGGCGCAAAATGTACATAAATTTTAAAATTTACTTGAAATTTTAATTTTACTTGACAGAAACTCTTCATCCATTAAAAGAAAAAAAACATAATAAAATTTCTTTCTCTTATCTCTTAAAAAATTTGCTTAATGTCATCAAAAGATTTTAGAAATAAAATATTTCTCAAATACAAAAAATCGAGAAGAATACACAAAAAACTGAAATGCTGTCTTATAAACTACAACAAGATCATAGACACTTTTTAAAATATGATCAACAATAAGAAGATCTCTATAGCAACCAAGATCAGCAACAATACCACCTACATCCATCCATCCCATTCCTCTTACAATCTTACAAAAAGAAGAAAATGAAAAAAAGATCATGGGTATCTGAGACCAATGTAACGTAACTGCTGCAGAGGAGGAAGTAACTGGAGCATGCGATCATTTGTTATAAAATTTAGAAGAAGAAAAAAAGCAACATCAACAAAAACACTTCAGAAATTGCTGTCAAAAGCCCAATGGGCATTAATTTGTTTGTTTCTTCAATTATAAGATCACACCATGATCGTCACCGCCACCACCGCAAAACACCATGACATTATTTATACATGAAGATCCATCCATTCATTGTGTGATGATCGTATTTGTATACTATACCCGGTGTATAGGTACAATTTAAACCATTGAAACTGCAAGAGGAAGAAAGCGCATCATGTTGTCATAATCTTGTTTAGAAATGGAAATGGAAATAAATAATATTTGAAATTTCATTCATTCATTATTTTATTCCCTCATCCGATTCTTCATTATTTCGCTTTTGTGCTATTAAATTTAATTTTACAATAAATCTTTTATGGTTGCGCTTTCGTTTTTCGAGGGTGGTAACAAAAAACCTCAAATTATTTTACTTCTCCCCTATAATTAATTATTTTAAACAAATTTGTTTATTGTTTGTATTAATTTTCAAAAAAAATCGATCACAATAAGAATGACCGTTAATATATATCATTTCAGATTTTAAATTTTGTTTAAAAGTTCTCATTAATCATAGATTTTACACACGACATGATTTTGAGTTTTCTTGATATTCAATATTTTGTTATTGCAATGGGAAATTTTTCGAAATTTTACTATTTATAGGAAATTTTTCGAAAATTGACTATTTATTTATAGGAAATTTTTCGAAAATTGACTATTTATAGGAAATTTTTCGAAAATTGACTATTTATAGGAAATTTTTCGAAAATTGACTATTTATAGGAAATTTTTCGAAAATTGACTGTTTATAGAAAATTTTTCGAAAATTGACTATTTATAGGAAATTTTTCGAAAATTGACTATTTATAGGAAATTTTACTATTTATAGGAAATTTTTCGAAAATTAACTATTTATAGGAAATTTTTCGAAAATTGACTATTTATAGGAAATTTTTCGAAAATTTACTATTTATAGGAAATTTTTCGAAAATTGACCATTTATAGGAAATTTTTCGAAAATTGACCATTTATAGGAAATTTTTCGAAAATTGACCATTTATAGGAAATTTTTCGAAAATTGACTCTTTAAAGGAAATTTTCGAAAATTGACTCTTTATAGGAAATTTTCGAAAATTGACTCTTTATAGGAAATTTTCGAAAATTGACTCTTTATAGGATTTTCGAAAATTGACTATTTATAGGAAATTTTTTGAAAATTTACTATTTATAGGAAATTTTTCGAAAATTGACTATTTATAGGAAATTTTTCGAAAATTGAATATTTATAGGAAATTTTTAAAAAATTTACTATTTTTGGGAAATTTTTCAAAAATTTACTATTTTTGTGAAATTTTTCGAAAATTAAATATTTATAGGAAATTTTTCGAAAATTGACTATTTATGGGAAATTTTTCGAAAATTGACTATTTATGGGAAATTTTTCGAAAATTGACTATTTATGGGAAATTTTTCGAAAATTGACTATTTATAGGAAATTTTTCGAAAATTGACTATTTATGGGAAATTTTTGGAAAATTGACTATTTATGGGAAATTTTTCGAAAATTGACTATTTATGGGAAATTTTTCGAAAATTGACTATTTATAGGAAATTTTTCGAAAATTTACTATTTATGGGAAATTTTTCGAAAATTGACTATTTATGGGAAATTTTTCGAAAATTGACTATTTATGGGAAATTTTTCGAAAATTGACTATTTATAGGAAATTTTTCGAAAATTGACTATTTATAGGAAATTTTTCGAAAATTGACTATTTATGGGAAATTTTTCGAAAATTGACTATTTATGGGAAATTTTTCGAAAATTGACTATTTATAGGAAATTTTTCGAAAATTGACTATTTATGGGAAATTTTTGGAAAATTGACTATTTATGGGAAATTTTTCGAAAATTGACTATTTATGGGAAATTTTTCGAAAATTGACTATTTATAGGAAATTTTTCGAAAATTGACTATTTATTGGAAATTTTTGGAAAATTGACTATTTATGGGAAATTTTTCGAAAATTGACTATTTATGGGAAATTTTTCGAAAATTGACTATTTATAGGAAATTTTTCGAAAATTGACTATTTATGGGAAATTTTTCGAAAATTGACTATTTATAGGAAATTTTTCGAAAATTGACTATTTATGGGAAATTTTTGGAAAATTGACTATTTATGGGAAATTTTTCGAAAATTGACTATTTATGGGAAATTTTTCGAAAATTGACTATTTATAGGAAATTTTTCGAAAAGTGACTATTTATAGGAAAGTTTTCGAAAATTGATTATTTATAAGAAAATTTTTCGAAAATTGATTATTTATAGGAAATTTTTTGAAAATTGACTATTTATAGGAAATTTTTCGAAAATTGACTATTTATAGGAAATTTTTCGAAAATTGACTATTTATAGGAAATTTTTCGAAAATTGATTATTTATAAGAAAATTTTTCGAAAATTGATTATTTATAGGAAATTTTTTGAAAATTGACTATTTATAGGAAATTTTTCGAAAATTGACTATTTATAGGAAATTTTTCGAAAATTGACTATTTATAGGAAATTTTTCGGAAATTGACTATTTATAGGAAAATTTTCGCAAATTGAATATTTATAGGAAATTTTTCAAAAATTTACTATTTTTGGGAAAATTTTCAAAAATTTACTATTTTTGGGAAATTTTTCGAAAATTAAATATTTATAGGAAATTTTTCGAAAATTGACTATTTGTAGGAAATTTTTTGAAAATTGACTATAGGAAATTTTTCGAAAATTGACTATTTATAGGAAATTTTTCGAAAATTGACTATTTATAGGAAATTTTTCGAAAATTTACTATTTATAGGAAATTTTTTGAAAATTGACTATTTATAGGAAATTTTTCGAAAATTGACTATTTATAGGAAATTTTTCGAAAATTGACTATTTATAGGAAATTTTTCGAAAATTTACTATTTATAGGAAATTTTTCGAAAATTGACTATTTATAGGAAATTTTTCGAAAATTTACTATTTATAGGAAATTTTTCGAAAATTTACTATTTATAGGAAATTTTTCGAAAATTGACTATTTATAGGAAATTTTTCGAAAATTTACTATTTATAGGAAATTTTTCGAAAATTTACTATTTATAGGAAATTTTTCGAAAATTGACTATTTATAGGAAATTTTTCGAAAATTTACTATTTATAGGAAATTTTTCGAAAATTTACTATTTATAGGAAATTTTTCGAAAATTGACTATTTATAGCAAATTTTTTCGAAAATTTACTATTTATAGGAAATTTTTCGAAAATTTACTATTTATAGAAAATTTTTCGAGAATTGGCTATTTATAGGAAATTTTTCGAAAATTTACTATTTATAGGAAATTTATCGAAAACTGACTATTTATAGGAAATTTTTTCGAAAATTGACTATTTATAGGAAATTTTTCGAAAATTGATATAAAAAACGCCAAAATAATGAAAATCACTAAAATGGAAAAAACTTCAAAAATATAAAAAATAACCTAAATAGGACAAAACGCCAAAATAGCAAAAAATAACCAAAGTGTTTAAATCTCAACAACACGGGAAAAACTTTATTAATCAAAGATATACTATCGAATAATAAGAAACTATTAATCTAAATATATTTTCAAATCTTAAAATTCTAAAATCATAAAATAAAAAAATAAAAACCCGTACCAAAGTTTAATCAAATTCTTTATTTAGAAGAAGTATTGAGACTATGAATCATCTTAAAGACAATAAATATTTAGATATTTTTGGTTTACAATTCTATGACTATACATTATCTATTGTTTTAATCTCTAATACCATTAGAATTTCAATTTATTTTGAATAGAACCTTAATTAACACTTATTAATCATATGGACCATTGATTGGTCGGTCTTATATGCTTAGACACAAAATACTTGAACAAATAAATCTTAAAGTTAGAAATAAAATTAACGCCATCAAATTATTATTAATCCCTTTTCTATTTGAAAATCTTATCGCCTAAAATGAATGAATGAGTTTAGAGGAATGTCTGTCTAATGCACATTTCGTTGTTCATAATTAGAATGACGACACACTAGACAACCTTTTTTAAGTCACTTTCAATTCATTTCAATAATCCCACATAATCTTTCCGAAAGTGACAAAGTTAAGCAGAGCCCATCCATAAAGAAGAGTAGGAATGAAGAATCATAGGGAAAATATGAATAGGACAAAAAATACAAGACATATATCATTCGATGACAAATTGCTATAGATTATCGATCGATTTCATAAATAGTTTGTAATAAAAACAAGTAAGAAAGTATTTTAGACGGCCAAGCCCGACCGTAAATTACCCTGCACCACTTAGTTCATATGTGCGAAAATAGTCAACAAAATAAAAAGTTTATTTTCAACGCATAGAGGCATTTAAAGGTTATGGAAATTCGAGATTTTTAAGTAAATAGCTAGTAGTAAAAATGCCCATGACCTAATAGCCCTTTAGTAGCCCTCAGTGATGACACCTTTGCTTATTTCCTGCCTTAACTTTAATATATCGTTGGTCTCATGTAGAAAGGCCCTAACTCGCAAAGTTTAAAACTTTACAGGAGAAGAAAAAAACTGATTTAAACAGTAATTGACAAAAGTTTACGTTTTTTTTGCATGCAAGTTATTATTTAAATGAAGGACGAATTTGGTTCTCAAAACTTTTTTTTAATTTTAAACATAAAAAAATAGAGATAGAGCTTTTTGTGAGCATAAACGTAAATTAGGGCTTTTCTGTAGTGATCAAAATAAATTATAAAGGGTTATCCATTTCGTGGTTTTAAAAGTATAGGACTGGAATTCGACATCTGTCAAACAAAGTTGTTAAACCAATTTTTTTCTTTTCAGTTGAAAGTCTGACATTGACGAAAATGGATCGCTTAAATATCACACAACGCATAAAAATTACCAAAATATACTACAAAAAATGTGATTCTGCAATAGCCACATATCGTGCTTTAAGAGGCGATTACGCAAGCAATTGGCGGTTACAAATTTTGTAAGGCCTGAGCACTATCGTTTTGCCCGTTCCGCTGAAAATATCGCTGCAGTAAGTGAAAGTGTTGCCGAAGACCCCAATGTGTCGATTCCGTGAATTCGGAGCGTTATGGTCATATGATGACCGACTTTGTTTTGCCTGCTATTGAAGAATATGACTTGGAGAATATGTGGTTTTAACAAGACACATGACACACATGCAGATAAACCTTTAGTTATGGCTGAAATATCGCCCAATATGTGTCTATCCTAGGGTTGCCAGACGCAAATCCTGAAAAAGCTGGACATAAGGAAAAAAAAAGTTTGACAACCCCGACATTAATAATAAAAAACTTGCTTTAATACTTTGCTTCGATGAATCTTCCAATTTTTTATAAACCGAATTGCGAATACCGTGATTAACCGCAGCGATATCGAGAAAAATTTAAATCGTCCAAAATACTGCAGCGAACACATCTGAAACGATTTTGAACAGAAAACACATGCTACTCGCTTTTGTCGATGACGCGATTTGACTGCCGCCTTTTCAAGTATCGAGAAGAAATCTAATAAAATGGGTCTAGTTGTCAATGAATCAAAACAGTACTGCTGGTTTCTACAAGCAGGCAATCCTGACGAATTGGACCACATGTGATCGTTGAAAACTATAGCTATGAGGTTGCAAAACAATTTGTTACCTTGGTACTGCCGTCAACATAAATACCGACATAAGTTTCGAAATCAAACGTAGAATCATAATCGCCAGATGCAAAATCTTTGGACCGGTTTGCATCAAGAATGAATATCGACATAGTAAAACGCTCCAAACAGCACCGACTTCGTTGGCTGGGACATGTTATGCGAATGTATGAAAATACTCCAGCAGCAAAAGTATTCGAAAACGATCCCGAATAAACTCGTAAAAGAAGACGTCCGAAAATTCAATGGAGAGGGTAAATAGAGGAAAATCTTTAGAAACTTGACCTACGAATTGGAGAATATGCGCACATTATTAAAGCGCATGGAATTCGAAAATATCCTAGGCCATTGACCTTAACAGATTTTTGATATAGGTCATTTAAGTAAAATAAGCACAATGGGGAAATTTGATAGAGGATAATTTAATTACAAAATGATCAAAAGGAAAAAAAAAACTCTTGCAAAAGTTTTAATTGCGTTATTTTTTATAAAAATAGTTTTTCTTTAAAAAAACATTCAAAAAATGTAAATTGTTTACCTTTCAGCTGGACATATTTAATTTTAGCTTGACACTGTACAAGAGCTGAAAAAGCTGGACAATCCAGTCGAATCCAGCCTGACTGGCAACCCTAGTTTATCCACTGTATATTTGCTACCCCTTTTTTGCCATCCTAAAAGTATGCTACTATTTTTGTTTGTTCAATAAATCTGTTATATTGACATTTCTCGCCATCTATATTTCTTATTTGGCTTAAGTTGGTGTCCCGGCTAAATAACTGATTAAACTATCTGATGTCAGAGGCCGCCACTAACTAAAATGTTTCCCAGCGAAATATTGTGTGTTTAATAAGCAATAATAAGTGACAATAGAATTTTAGTTTTAATGAAAATATTAATGAAAAAATTTGTACATGATTAAAGTAAAACTTAAAAATATGATACTATATTTCATAATAAAATTCAATTTTTTTTAATATTGTTCATGATATTTTAAAAGTGAGTTTTTCTTGAAATCTGGAACCGAGATACAATAGCCAATATTTGTGATTGATCCCACATACAATTCCAGAAATGACAAAATATTGAAAAAACTATTTAACAATCAATCTACATTAGTCTAGCAAGATACCAACTATAGGTTTTTTCTTTATTATTTAACAAAAATTCTAAGCAAAAACAAAAATTTTTATCAAAAAATATTGTAACAAAAAA
This sequence comes from Stomorhina lunata, assembly GCA_933228675.1. NCBI lineage: Eukaryota > Metazoa > Arthropoda > Insecta > Diptera > Rhiniidae > Stomorhina > Stomorhina lunata. The sequence goes on from OW121744.1 coordinate 51,908,733, forward strand.
TTTTCTTTTAAAAATTCTACATCGAAAAATGTTCTATTTCTATTTTTTACCGAAAAAATTTCGATTAAAAATTTGCTATCGAAAAATTTTCTATAAAAGAAAAAAATTTAAAAATTTCATATAGGAAATTTTTTATCGAAAAATTGTCTATAGAAAGTTTGTAAAGGAAATTTCTAGTAAAAATTTTTATCAAAAAATTTACTTTCACAAATTTTATATCAAAAATTTTATACAGGAAATTTTTCTTTAAAAAATTTTTTATCGAAAAAATTTCTATTAAAATTTTTTTATCGAAAAAGTGTTTAAAAAAAATTTAAAAGGAAATTTCTAATAAAAATAATTTTTATCGAAAAATTTTCTGTAAAAAATTGTATATCAACATTTTATATCGAATTTAAAAAAAAAAATTCGAAAAACTTTTTATATCGAAAAACTATCTATAAAAAATTGTATATCGAAAATTTTTTTACAAAATTTTTTTTTTTTAATTTTTTATCGAAAAAGTGTTTAAAATAAATTTTATAGGAAATTTCTAATATAAATTTTTTTATCGAAAAATTTTCTGTAAAAAATTGTATATCAAAAAATTTTCTATAAAACATTTTATATCGAAATTAAAAAAAAAAAATTCGAAAAACTTTCTTTAAAAAATTTTATATCGAAAAACTATCTATAAAAAATTGTATATCGAAAATTTTTTTACAAAAAATTTTGTATCGAAAAATTTTTTATAAAAATTTTTATATCGAAAAATTCATATAAAAAAATTCTCTGTAAAAAAATTTTATATCAAAAAATTTTCTATAAAAAATTTTATATCAGGAAATTTTTTACAAAAAAATTTATATCAAAAAATTTGTCTAATAAATTTTATATCGAAAAACTTGTTATAAATAAAATCATTTCAAAAAATTTTCTATAAAAAATTTTAGACCGAAAAATTTTCTATAAAAATTTTATATCGAAAAATTTTCTATAAAAATTTTATATCGAAAAATTTTCTATAAAAAAATTAGTTATAAAAAATTTTGTATCGAAAAATTTGCTATAAAAAATTTTCTGGAAAAAATATTTCGAAAAATTTTTTTTTGTAAAATTATTTAAAACGAAAAATTAAGTTTTCTATGAAAAAAAAGTAAATATCGAAAAATTTTACATCGAAAAATTGTCTATAAAAACTGTTTATGTCGAAAAAAATTTATATAAACAATTTTTATCGAAAATTTTCTATAAAAAATTTTTATCGAAAATTTTCTATAAAAAATTTTTATCGAAAATTTTCTATAAAAAATTTTTATATTGAAAATTTTTTGGAAAAAAAATTAAACGAAAAACGTTCTATAAAATAATTTCAGATATCAAAAAATTATTTATATAAAAATATCTGGAAATTAATTTTAAACGAAACATTTTCTATAAGAACATTTTATATCTAAAAATTTCAGATATAACATTTTTTTATAGAACGAAAAATTAAACGAAAATTTTCTATAAAGAATTTTTATATCCAAAATTTTTCATATAAAAATTTTATATCGAAAAATTTTCTGTAAAATAATTTAAAACACAAATTTTCTATGAAAAATTTGTATAACTAAAATTAAAAAAAAAAATTTATATCAAAAAATTTTCTGTAAAATTATTTTAAAAGAAAAATTAACAAAAATCTTTTATCGAAAAATTTTCTGTACAATAAATTTATATCAAAAATTTTAAGATCTAAAAATTATCTATAAAAAATTAATTTTTATATCGAAAACTTTTTTTGTAAAATTATTTAAAACGAAAAATTAAATTTTCTATAAAAAAATTTCCATAAAAAAATTTTATAATAAAAATATTTTGGAAAAAAAATTTAAAACGAAATATTTTTTATAAAATATTTTTACCCTCTAATTCATAAACCAATTATAAAATTATCAAAGGCTTATGTAGGAACTTTGTAATAAAAATTTGAATTATAAGCTAGTCATAGTCGTATTTTTCGATTATGAATTTGGGGGTTAGATGTCGAAAATTTTTGATATCGAAAATTACTCCAAAGTATTTGGGTTTTTTGGGAAAATAAAAGACAATTTTCGTATAGCAAATATATTTTTTAATAAATTATATATTAGCCATTCTGGACCAAAACTTTTAAGTTGAAGTTATCATGACACATGCTCATTAAATATTTGGGTTTTGATTTTAAAAAACAACTTATTCAGGTCATTTCTGACCTTTACATTTGAATTAAAGGTTTTAAAGGCAAAAAATGTTACAATGACCGGAATAATAATAATTTAAAGGCACCAAATCTAAAGAATTGTTAGGCGTGAAAGCGTATTTCAATAAAATTGTAAAGGTATTTGCTGAAGGGTAAAACCAAACAGATAACTCAAATAGGGAACCCATGTATCGAGCATCAAGTTGTAATATTCAGTTGAATTTGATAAATTTAACATCTCAAGTTTTTTTAATTCACCGATTTTCATCAATATAGTGACTTATAGAGTCTTTATTAACTTCATTCATTTTATTGTTTATTGTACTATTTATTAATTAACACTTTTTACTCTTTGCAAGGATTATAACAATATCGAATATCAGGACGCATTATTTGTGCTTTATAAACTAAACATTTTTTAGCTTGCATATAGCTCTTTGCCAGTTTTCGGTAATAATCAGTTGGAATAGATTTGCATCTCATCATTTACGACATTGGTTCACTACACTATGTATGTAAGTATATAGCAAACTCGACCAGGTTATTTAATGACATAAACTAATCTTTGGAGATTTAATACTTCAGTAGTGACATCATAGTTCAGAATATTCCAAGTACCCCAATTATGACAATATCAGCTATGAATCTTAAGTCTTTTTAACTGCTCGAATTGTAGAACGAAATGTTTTCAAACAACTTCTTTCCTGTTTATTAACAATTTAACAAAATTGTACTAGCTGTGTTCCAGAACTACCAATACTGTACAATATTGTACAATTTTTAACCAGAAATTACAATTAAATCATATTTTTTCAGTACAGGAACACTTTCCTGTAGTTTCTGATTAAAACTTGTACAATATTGTACAGTATTGGTAGTTCTGGAACATAGCTACTATTTACATAACAGCTTCGAACCTTTAATCGAAATATATTTCCTCGGTTTTCTCAATAAAGCTAGATTCATCACCGCTTTCTGCCTTCTCTTGCCCTTCGAGCTGTAATTGTTTTTGTCGTTCACGACTTTTGCTTTTATGACAACGTATCTTAACTACTCTCAAGGAGCGTCTGAGATCATCTAAAAACATTTTGTGTGTGTAACTGTCATCCGAGCGACTGGCCACTGCAAAGATTTAAATATGTTTATTTTACATTTTTAAAGGATCTCATTTAAAGCTACTTACAATATATAACATCTAAAGTTTGGGGAAAATTCAGCAATCTTTTTTTACCGTGAAGACCATCCATATTTACTTTCATTATTATATTTGCCGATAAAATATTGCTTATATTTTTTACAATTCCCTGAGGCATCAGAAGGCTACGCATGGCACTGATCTGTAAGCAAGAAGAATTAAGGAATTAATAATTTAACTTTAAATGTTGTTGTTTGCATTCCATGTTCGAAATCTTAAGATTTCCGTCACGTTCCGGTACGAAAAACCGGAGCCTTGGTAAAGAATTTTACTTTAGCCTCATTAATCACTTACAATATCTTCTCGAGTTTCCGTATTGATTTCATTTTCAAAATTTTTCAATTCTTCTAAACTTTCCAAGGGAAATTGTCTTAATTGTTCGGAAATAGCTTTACTATTATTACTGGCGATAGCTGTAGAAGAAGACATATCTCTTTTAAGGGTTTCATTCAACATGCCGGTTTGTTTCGACACCAAACTAATAATCAGCTCATTCTGTTGCATCAAGGAATCTAGAAAAGAGATTGCAAAAGTTAGTCATTCACATAAAAAAAGTAATAAAATACTAGTCGTTCAAGACCGACTTTTTGATACCCTTCACTACTAAGATCAAATATGGACCAACAACTTTACATGTTTTTCTTAAGTCCCAGAGATACATATTTTTCAAATTTTTAAAATTTGAGTACATTTATGTCATTTCCGGAAAGGTTCAAATGTGGACCGGTAGTTTCCAAATGTATATATATTTAGTCTTTTAATTTCTAATGGAACATAGGGCCTAAATAATATATTTACCAGTGGTCATCACTTTCATCTCGTTCCATGATACTCCGAACTATCAGAATGCGTCTGAGGCTCTGATTGACAAATGCTTTTAGAGATATCTTCTCTGCTTCTGAGTGCAGTGTATTTTAGGCAGAAATCTTTGCCATTCTGAAAGCCACTGAGCACATTTCTTACAACATTCCTGTAGATTGCGAGGTGACAACCTACGTTGACAGCCAGGCTGCTCTAAAAGCCCTGGAAGGATGTAGTATCACCTCAAAACTAGTCAAGTCGTGTAGATTAGCTATCATCAGCTTGTCAGCTACATATAGGGTAAGACTTTGCTGGGTTCCTGGTCATTGCGACATCGAAGGCAATGAAACTGCTGACGAAATCGCAAGACATGACTAGAGTCATGTAACAAAGATAGCACCTATAGGTGGTTATATGGGCATCATTTCTTGGATCGGCGAGGAAACAGCTAAGAACTGGCATAACTTGGACACTTGCACTATATCTAGGACCTTATGGCCCGACTTAAATATACGCAAGACCAAGTTCTTGCTAGGTTTTAGCAGAACCAGTCTTAGGAAATGCAAAGGATTTCTAACTCGCCACTGCGACCTGAATTCTAGGCTAAATAGATGGGATGGAGCTATGCTCTGACGTGGATTGGTCCGAAACGGTCGAGCACATGAAACTGGGCGACATACAGCAGTGCGAACTGACTGACGTTGTAGGTTTTATATTGGGAATCAGACGGCTTTGATAGACAGGCCTCTTTCCCTAGGGCAGCGTTTTAGACAACACTTTTCTTCTCTACGACTCCCTTTATCTATCTCTAACACTATTTAGAAACTTCTCCCTTCATTCTTCTCTTTCCGCTATCGTTATTTACTTTCAGAAAGGATCACAATGGACCCCAAGGTCTCCTGGCATAACCTAACCTTCTCTGCTTTCAACCTCGTCAATATATTGCCCGGCAAGACAGATTAAGTGGTTTTATTCGCAATGACTTTAGTTTTCTTTATGTTAATTTGAAGCAGTACTGGAGGCAAAGGTTTGGATTTTTGACTGTATGCTGAAGAAACAGTGAGAAAAGACATACCTCATCGGCGTAATCGATGTCATATAATCTACCATGAAGACGCCACGATATACCATATTGCCCAAAACTCTATTCCAAGAAGAAACCCCAATGGGATGTTAACGAAAGAATGCTTGCCATCAAAATCATTGCCAAATTTCAATAAATTATCATTTAAAGTTGCGACCTGCGCTTTGATCACCAGCTTATATGGATATCCAGCTAGCCAGACGGACGGACATCTTGCAATCGTCTCAGGGATTAATTCTAAGCCGATCGGTATACCAAATGGTGGTCTCAGACCAATATTTCTGTGCGTTACAAACAACAGCACAAACCAAATATACCCTTTCCATCTATGGTTGTGAAGTGTATAACAATCAAACTTACCTCTCATACATTTGACTTCATTTCTCAAATCACCAATTTCACGTTTTAATTTTTCAATTCTTTCATTTGCATTACTCATGTTTTGTTTATATTTTGTGATTTTTTCTTCCACTTGTATCTACTGAAATGAATGTACACGCAAATTTCAGCAGTTTTCTTTCTACAAGTCAGCATGAAATGTCTTACAAAGAGGAACTGATACGTATGACAGCAGTTTATGTGCATGTGCTTAATGAAAAAGAGATGATACGTCAACTTATGTCAGCAGGTGGTTTAAATTTGTTTTGTCATCTCTAACATGTAAACTAATGAAATTGTCATCACTAATGAAGGAAAATGAAGCACAAGAGAATCGATGCTTTTCATAATGACATTTCTTGCAAAAAGTCATACAAATCTTAGTTGAAGCAAATAATAGTACAAACAATTCTATTGAAACTGGATTCAATACTTTCATTATCGTTAAGAAAATGGATTTAAATGAAAAGGTTGAACAATTGGCAAAAATAACGGCCGAGTTAAAAAATGAAGTTAATGAACTGAAGGGAAAAGACTTAAATACCAGAATTAATGAATTGGAAGCGGAAAAGGAGGCTCTAAAGAATGATATTGTTGAACTGAAAGGTAATGTATTCCGTGTATATTTACAAATGTGTGATTCCTAATTGATATATGTACTACAAAGCAATGATATGAACATTGCATCAGTAATCAAACTCTGATGAAGATAAAACACCACAAACGACTACTCATTCGGTCGCTCTGGCTCAACTGAGATCGGAATGGAACAACAGATTAAATATATATTTAGTCCTGAGAATTTGTGGACTCATCCAGTAGAAGTAACACAATTTCTTGGCCTTGATCTCCAAACAGATTCCCCATAAAAACAAAATTATAAAATTGTAAATGTTAGAGCTGTTACAACAACTCCTTCGGTAGTAGGTTCTGGGGATAAGGGCAATTACTTCAATATGCTAGCCCAAAAGGCTTAAACAGCTGCTAACATTGACAATCTACGTGATGTGTAAGAACCTAAAAAATGAGTGGTAATAATATAAGACCTACGTTAACGACCAATGATGAAAACGGGTTGGAATTAACTAATACCCAGAATCTCACACATTGTGGCTGCATCGAGAAAGAATCTAATAAAAGGATTCTAGTTGTCAATGAATCAAAAACAAAACTAATGGTCCACTAGAATTGGACCACATGTGATTGTTGAGAGCTAAAGGTTGTAAAAGAATTTCTTTACCTTGGTACGCCATCAACATAAACAACAACATACAATACATTAGTTTCTAAATCTAACGTAGAATCATACTTGTCAACATATGCTATTTTGACCTAAGAAAGCAGCTAAGAAATATAGCCGTCTCTATTAGAACTGAAATCACACCGCGTTAAACAGTAGCGGCTGCGTTGGCTGGGACGTTTTGTGGATGAAAATAAATCGTCCGTATAAAATCGAGACTGATAAGCTCATGAACGAATCAGAGCCTATTGCTCAAGCTGTTATTATAAGACACACGCTCTCCCACAGATTGTAAAAAGGGGACCTACTTGGCAAAGTAAGATCAAAGTTATAAGCTATTCATAGATTTTGAGCGCGCATTAAATACTAACCATATAATTATAGGTGAGTGTAAGTAAGGTAGAACTTCACACTTACCTATATCTATTATTCATCGATTTTGAGCGGACTGTTTGGTTCTGTCTGCCGTAAAGCTACATACGTGTGTATGTGGAAACGCACTTACAAACAAATTTATTAGAACGAAAGTAAGATTGATCAATGAGTTTTACAGGAATTCTGAAATTACAATCCGCTTTAACAGAAGAGAAAGTGTACCTTTCGAGACCCAAAAAGATTGTAAAACAAAAATTCCGCTTTAGAATTAACAAAAAATCAGTCACCGAGCTGGATCGCCTGACTAAAAATGCTACTAAAGTCGGTCTGAAGATAAACACTAGAAAAACTAAACTTTTGAAAATTTGCACTACAAATATACATAAATCCGCTAAATATAGACAATAACGAGAAGACGTCGATAGCTCTCAGCATTAAAGACCGACAAAGTTCCTGTCGTGAATAACGTGAATCCAGATCCGCTTCTGAGTGATTAAATGATTGGATCAATTAAAAAAAAGTCTAGAATTCTCATTTCCTGCCTAATAAACTACCTCTTGGGAGTTATAAAATATTTTTATAGAAAAATTGCCTATAAAAACTTTATTTTTTAAAAAAACACAAATATCCAATTAATTTTAAATCATTTTATTATGTCCGATCAACACATGATCATATGCATAGTTGACGATTAAATTAATTTTAAATAATGGCGCCATATCTTATTTAATTTTGAGTAATTTTCAGTGGCTCCACCTTGCCGAAATTGGTCATACCAACTTAGACACCTTATTCGGCTTATGAGTAACAACTTTGCTAAAGAGCATAACATGCATTTCATGTAGTTTACTATTCTATAAAGGACATACAGACAAACATTATAAAAACATTATGATGAAATGCATAGTTTACTATTCTATAAAGGACATACAGACAAACATGTTTTATTTTTATATTTATGGATTTTCTATTATATTTCTTTCTTTCTTTCAGATTCCCTAATGCAACAGAACCAAACCATATTATCCTTATTAAGAAAACAAAACGCTAAATTGGTCGAGACACTAGAGTCCGATAAACCCCACTTTAAAAGAAAAGTTTCTAAATACGCCAAATTATTTCCCATTAAATCTTTGAAAGAATTAGATGAATTAGATAAGTTAATTAATGACAAAAACCTCAATGAAATGGCAAGTTAAAGAATAGAAAAAAATAATTTATAGTAGATAAAAAACTAAAATTTCCATACTTTCAGGTGGCCATAGTCCATCAGCTGCTAGCACCTCATGGCATTGTCAAGAACATAGTGGCGGTTATTTCTACCGAATGCATTTTACAATGCAATGTGGATGGTCATCACAATAAAAGGCGTTTACAAAACAGTCATAGATTTATGGATTTGCTCTTTAGTAAAAATTTGATTGATACTTTAAAAATGTGCAATATTTATTATTGGATGTTACTTTACAGAAGCCGCCCATCATGATGGCTATAGTCAGAAACAAATGCTGGAAGATATACGTCGTGCTTTTAAAATGGTAAAAAATCGTTATAATAAAAATTTATGTCGTCACCGTCAGTTGGAGCGCCAGCGTCAAGAACAGCAAACAATAGATGAGCCAGAACAAATTGAGGAAATTGACATTATAGAACCGGATGATTTAATAAAAATCGAGGATATGTTTTTTGAATAAATTAGTTTTTAAAAAGATTTGTGAATGAGTTTTTTATTTTAATAATCAAAAAATAACCAGATTTGGTTGTGGTGTATTCAGATTCGGAATCTTACAGGCTCAAATCTCAATAAATAACTAAAGAATCTAATAGACTAGGAGAATATTTATAAAATTTTATATATATGGTTGAAATTTATGAGATTTTCTTTTTGTAAAGGAAGTTTCATATTTTCGATATATTTGTATATTGATGAATTAACAAAGTGTTGCTTTTTCGTTAAAGGCAATTACTTTTTGTTCTCAATAAGAAATATATTGTGCAAAATTAAAAAAAAAGGAAATTATATAAAGGTAATTTATAGAATATTCTATAATAACTTGAAGCATTGCATGTGGCTTCTTTGGATCGTACTTTTTTAAGACGACGAAGAGGAATGTTCCTGTTAATGGCGAGAGCTAAAGTGCGATGATAATAAATTCACTTCATAACTCATCTTCTTCATCTCATCAAAATTTTATATCGAAAACTTTCCATAGAAAAAATTTGTTATCGAAAATTTTACTATAGAAAAAATTTTATATCGAAAATTTTTTTATAGAAAAAATTGTATATCAAAAATTTTTCTATAGAAAACATTTTATATGGAAAATTTTTCTATAGAAAAAATTGTATGTAATAGAAACAATTTTACATCAAAGATTTTTCTTTAGAAACAATTTTAAATCGAAAATTTTTCTATAGAAAAAATTTATATCGAAAATTTTTCTATAGAAAAGTTTAATATCGAAAATTTTTCTATAGAAAAGTTTAATATCGAAAATTTTTCTATAGAAAAAATTTTATATCGAAAATTTTTCTATAGAAAAAATGTATAACAAAAATTTTTCTATAGAAAAAATTTTATATCAAAAATTTTTCTATGGAAAAAATTTTCGATATAAAATTTTTCTATAGAAAAAATTTTATATCGAAAATTTTTCTATAGAAAAAATTTTATATCGAAAAATTTTCTATAGAAAAAATTTTATATCGAAAACTTTTCTATAGAAAAAAATTTAATATTAAATCCAAAATTTTTCTATATAAAAAATGTTTCCATAGAAAAAATTGTATTTCGTAAAATTTTCCATATAAAAATTTTCTATCAAAAATTTTCTTTAGAAGAAATTTTATATCAAAAATTTTTTTATAGAAAAAATTTTATATCTAAAATATTTTTAAAGAAAAATTTTTTATCGAAAATTTTTCTATAGAAAGAATTTTAAATCAAAAATTTTTCTGGGTGTGTGAATGCGAAGGTTCTATGGGTAATATCATTTCAGTTAGTACTAGATTAATGAAATTGTGTAGATGTTTTCTATTCGACAACCGTAATAAGGCTGAATATAACATTTAATAAACTGGGGTTCTTAGTCCATAAAATTATTATACAAATTTTGCCTTTACGCCTGTATAATAGGGTTCCCTTTAACGTAAAAAAATTAATTTTTTGGCCCAGGCCCAACAGATCATGGTAATATGAAACTTTTCTATTTAGAAGATCATTTAATTAATTTTAAAAAATATTATTTAAACTAAACTTACAAGCTAATTTGTACAAGTTTTTACAAAAAAAATATTGTTCAACAATTTTTAGACTTTTTTAGGACTTTTTGCAATCGAGACATTTCTTTAAGACCATGTTCAAGACTAATCAAAATCAGCTTCTTCAGTTTTTATAATAAATTGTTGAACTGTTTGTTCCATCTCCTCCTGTTCCTGTTTTTCACGCAATTTTTGCCTAGCCTGACAATTATTTTTATGTATACGATTTTTAACCATTTTGAAGGAACGCCTGAGATCATTTAAAAACATGGGCATCGTGAATTCAATATTATCCTGGCGACAGGCTTCTAAAGGAAAGAAAGAAGATATTTATTAGATTTAAAGGCATAAGTAGCAATATATTTAATTGTTTAAAAACTTTTTAGGGTCTTTAGTAGAACTTGACAATAGTAAGGATGTTTAATTTTTCAATTTAGTTTTAACAACTCCTTTTGTAAAGGAAACCTGGCGCAAATTATCACAACCTTTCTTACTTAACCTAAATATTGTTAAGTTTTATTAAAGACCCAATTTGATACTTACGATATAGAATATCTATAGTTTTGGGAAAACTTAAAAATCGTTTTTTATTATGATTACCATCGACATTAACTTCCATGATGAGGTTTTCTGACAAAACATTTGCAATACTCTTTACAATACCTTTAGGCGATAACAAAGCCTGAACGATAGTGACCTAGAAACAAAGTGAACACAAAATTAAGTTTATTTAAACATAATAGTTATAATATAATCATACGAGTACGTTACTTACAATCTGATTTTCATTTCTATCATTAATTTCTTTTTCAAATTCATGCAAATTTTTAAACGTTTGCAAAGGAAAACGTCTCGAGTATTCGGATACTTGTTTGTATTGCATTGGCCGTTCTATTGCCATAGTTTCTTCCAGTATACCCGTCTGTTTGGATAGAAGGCTTATAATCAATTCATTTTGCTGCAAAACTGTCTCTATTTGATAAAAACAATTACATATTTTAAAACTGATATTATTCAAACCACTACTACTTACCTTTTAAGTCCTTGACTTCTTTTCGTAAATCTTGAGTTTCCCTTTTTAATTTTTCAATTCTATCATTAACACTACACATTGTAAATTTTTGTAAAACAAAATTGTTTTTATTACTTTTTCACTTTTGCTTTGTCACCACTTCTGAATATGTACACACATGAAAACGTGCTGCTTTGAGCTGAGCATCAGCAGGCATGAAATGTCTCACAATACAGAATACATTATTTGACAACTGCTAGCTGATGTAATCGAGTAAGGAGAAAAGAGATAGAAATCGATATTAAGTTGAATTTACAGTTAAATTTGTCATCTCAAATGGTTATCGTTCGATAACTGATTTTGTTTTTAAATTCAATTGGATTAAAAGTGAAGGTAGAATTAGTAAATTTAAATTGTAAAAAAATTTAACAGTAAAAGCTTTTAAATTAATTCTGATATGCGAAAAAACTAACAGATAGAAAATTTTTGACTCAATTTATAACAGTGTGCTAGTTAAAACAAGTAAGAAAGTGATATAGTCGATCAAGCCCGGCCATACGATACCCTTCACTACTAAGGTCAAAGGTGTTCTTTTCCTGTGTAAAGACAAAGTTTTGCTAAATTTTGCCATCATACATTTTCTCAAAATTTATATATTTGAGATGTTTCCGTCATTTGGACTTATATGAGAGCTAGGGTCAAGTGTGGACCGATTATCTCGATTTCACAAATTGATTACAATTTTTACAAAAACTATTTAAGCCAAAAATAAACTGAAAATTCCCATTATCTTCAGATTTACGACCGTTTTAGTGATTTTTGTCTAATTTAGCACGTTTTTACAGAAGAGTTTGTATGGGAGCTATGGTCAAATGTGGACCGCTTTCAGTGATTTTGGTTTACATAAGCAGTATTGGGGGTAACATAAATAATGGACTGTTTTGGACGAATTTCAATAGCCATGGTCCCACTATCAAAAAAAATGATCTGTACCAAATTTCATCAAATTTTCTTGAGAATTGCGACCTGCACTTTGATTACATGGTTTACATGGGGGTCCAGCCAGCCAGCCAGACGGACGGATGGACGGATTGACCTAGCTAAATCGACTGTGAAAGTGATTCTAAACCTATTGGTATACTAAAAGGTGGGTCTAAGACAAATATTTCTATGCGTTACATACATCAGCACAAACTTATAATACCCTCATCCAGAATTCCAGAATGACACTATTCCCCAGAATATTAGACACAGTGTCTAGTCGAAATGCCTATACATGTTTTTAAGCTTAGCCTATTCAGAAATAGTAGAGTTTTGGTTTCACTAATGTTCGATTTAGGCCATGAAGCCCTAGATGTTCTACAGGTTGTCGCAAGACTTGATGCTCTAATAGATAGGAGGAGCTATGTGCGTCACTCTTTGACGAAAGTCTTGGTTCGAGCATTGTCTAACGACTTCGTCAGCAACTTCGCTGCCATCGATGTCGCAGTGACCCGGAACGCAGCACAATTAAATTTTATAAATGAATGATAAGTGTAATATCGCCAATCTATTTTTTCCGACAAGTTTGGTGATATTATTTCCTTGTAGCGTCTTAAGGGCAGCCTGGAAGTCACTAAACTCGTTCACAGGTCTTAAATATTTCTTAATGTTTTGTTCCACCAGGTGGTTCTATCACGACTTCTGGTGCTGTGCTAAACAGTAGCTACTTAACTAAGACATTTTGACTTTATGATGACAGCAGACTGAGAACAACATATTTTTAGCAAAAGATTTAAGTAAAACATATAACCATAGACTGAGTATTTGACCAGAGGATACTTTTGTGAGTACAGTAATCCAAGTATAGAACCGAATGTTCGATAGGGCCTTATAGTTGTTTTTGAAAGATTTAAACCAGGTAAATAACGGCCCTCATAGTTTAAAAGATATACGTGGATAGCTATTTCATTTGTATGGAGTTTGACTTGCACCAATCTTAAGCATTTTATCATTTGACAGTCAACTTATTTTCTAACCTCAAATTTATCCACCCTTTCATAAAGATATACGACAAGTAATATTTATTTTATCATATAATTGGCTATTGGTAAAAAAAATTACACCTTCCTAGACTTGGTTTTAAAATGTTTTTGAACGGAAGTGGAATGTGAACGAATATCAAAAAAAAAAATGCTTAACAATTACAATAAGAAAGTTCTCAGACCAATACATTATACGTTAAAAACTAATCTCTTATTTAGTTAACATCAATACAACCTTTTAAAGGAATTCCCCTTAAAAATCTAGGAATCTTAAAGTACTTTAATTCATATGAATATTTGTTCAGCTTGAGGTGATTTTTTGTGGGAGAACATTATTTATTATCAGTTTATTTTGTTTATAGATTTTTTTGCGGTACTTTACCCTGTAGCAATCTTTAAAAAAAAAGAATCTTAATAAGTTTCTCTCATTTGTATAAAAACTCAAAGCTAACTCATATTCAGACACAGTTTTGTTAACACATCCATTAGAGATACAAATCTTTGTGAGTAAAATCAGCTTTATCAATCACCATGAAATTTGTTGCTATTTTTGGAACAATTGTGGCTTTATTTGCCTTCATCGCTTGCTTTACAACAGCTACAGCTAGCCGTGATGCCCGGCCTGTTCAACCAAGATTTAACCCACCACCACCACCACCAAAACGTCCTTTTATCTACGATGCTCCTATCAGAAGACCAGGAGGACCTAAAACTATGTATGCATAAGTTGAAATTTATTTGATATTTGGATTCGGGGTATTTAAATTGTACGAGTATTTAAAATAAAATTATCAATAAAATGTAAAATAGTTTATAAAGGATACATTGCGTCTTTTGATTTCTGTTAAGATATACATACAAAGTTAATTATACCCTTTACTATCTAAGGTGGAAAATGTTATATTGTTTTTTGCTAATGTTTTTAACAAAATAGCTATTTTATGGATATTCAAATTATGTTAAAACTTTAAAACAAATACGTTTTGCACAAAGATATGTGTTAAATTTCAGGAAAATTATATGCATTTGAAATTCGTTGCCATATAAGACCTTATGCCGGGAGTAATATAAATCTCCAGAAAAAAGCATTGAAACTTCCTAATCTTGTTGACATGTCATATGAAACCCTTCTCTATTATGGTCAAATGTTGAACGATACATTTAACCACATTGATGTATGCTGTCATTTGGACAAGCTTGGACGACTTGTAATACTTGTTTGATTTTTAGTACTACTTACCAATTTCGTTCCATTTTATTCCAAAAGTTACCTCTGAGCCGTAAAATACATTTAACGATGGAAGTTGTATTACAATAGACTTCATTAATCCATTTTTATTAAATAAATTACGACTAACATTATAAAACGAAAATATTTCAATCCGACTTTTTCCACTCCAACTGCTCATCGAGCCTGCATGTGCGACAAAATGTTGAGCACTTATTACTGCCACAAATTTCGCACGGATACCAGCATCCGGGACATTTTGCTGTTAAACAATCGCAGGCATCTATTTCACCCGTCTTGTTGCTAGTAGACCACTCGTAGCCCATATCTTTGGGCGCCTTGTTAGCCTTTCCCGGTGGTCGTCCTCGTCGTTTTGTCTCTTTCTTTTTTTGGGAGTTCATAATTTAAGATGTTTGATTATATTTTTTAGTGGTTTGTTAAATTTTTTCGATTAAATCTCACAACGAATGTTTTTTGTAAACAGAAAAAACGTTAAAAAGATTTGTTTACAATTTCACCATTCAGGGTTGCATTTGAGTAAAAGAAACCGTTAATTAAGAGTTGCCAGTGCAATGAAATAGAAAAACGCGTTTTTTATATAATTCTGGGCAAATATTCAAGCAGCCATCTTGAAGGCGAATTTTTTTAAAAAAATGCGTTCTATAAACATTTTTACAAACGTAAAATTTTCTATAAACATTTTACAACAAAAAATTTTCTATTCAAATTTTAACAACAAAAAATGTTCTATAAAAAATTTTTACCACAAAAAATTTTCGATAAAAATTTTTGTAACGAAAAATTTTCTATTCAAATTTTACGACAAAAAAGTTTCTGTACAAATTTAAAATAAAAATTTTTGTAACGAAAAATTTTCTAATAAAATTTTTACTACAAAAAATTTTTTGTACAAATTTTAAAAACGCAAAACTTCCTATAAAGATATTTTCAACTAATAATTTTCTATAAATTTTTTTTCACCGAAAATTTCTCTGTAAAAATTTTTATAACGAAAAACTTTGAACGAAAAAAATTTTTACAACGAAAAATTTTCTATAAAAAATTGACTGCCAAAAAATTTTTTATAAACAATTTTCTATAAAAAATATTTTCAACGAAAAATTTTATATAGAAAATTTCTAATTGTAAAATTTTTTTATAGAAAATTTTGAAGTTAAAATTTATTATAAAAAAATTTTGTAAAAAAATTTAAAATAAAGAAAAAAAAAATTACAACGAAAAATTGTCTATTAAAAATTTTTACATCGAAAAATTTTCTATAAAAAATTTTTAAAACGAAAAATTTTCTATAAAAAATTTTTACACTGAAAAATTTTCTATAAAAAATTTTTACACTAAAAAATTTTCTATAAAAAATTTTTACAACGAAAAATTTTCTATAAAAAATTTTTACAACGAAAAATTTTCTATAAAAAATTTTTAAATCGAAAAATTTTCTACAAAAACTGTTGCAACCAAAAATTTTTAATATAAATGTTTACAACGAAAATTTTTCAATAAAAATTTTTACAAAAACAATTTTTCTATACAAATTTTTATACCGAAAAATTTTCTATAAAAATTTTTATACCGAAAAATTTTGTATAAAAATTTGTATACCGAAAAATTTTCTATAAAAATTTTTATATCGAAAAATTTTCTATAAAAATTTTTATATAGAAAAATTTTCTATAAAAATTTTTATATAGGAAATTTTTTATAAAAATTTTTATATCGAAAAATTTTATACCGAAAAATTTGTATAAATTTTTAATAACGAAAAATTAAACATTTTTTTAGAAAACTTTATTTTACAACAATAATACAATAAAAAATATAAAGCTACTTTTAAACCTAAATCAAAGAACTCTGTGACCACTGATGCACCTCAGTGGGCAAAGCCTGATAGCGTTGCACAGCCTGATTGATTTGTGTATAGGTCAGGGCCAACTTGTGCATTTCAAATTCCTTCTGGACTTTGCAAGTGGTAGAGGTCAAAGGCAATAACAATTCCACGTTACGCAAATGTTCGAAAGCTTTAAGCACCACCGATCTTTCAATGCCCTGCATAGTCGTAGAAATTTTGGCAAATTTAGAGAATCTAGAAAATATTATTTCGAAATTAAAAGGATCTCTATCGTAAATTTCCGAATGATGTTTGATGGTTATTATTAGGCAAAGCTCAAGAACCGACAAACCACATAAGAGTTCAACTTTATCATCAGACTCGTAGGAGGCGGTCAGTTGAGCTATTTGTTCTGGTTTTATTTGGTTTTCCACAGCATTTTCTGGTTTTACTTGCGACACCAGGCGAAATGTAAAAATTTTAAGCAGCGATTCACTAACATCAAAATCATACAAAGCTTGTAGAGACTTATGGACTTGAGAGTTTTTAACTAAACTTTGAATATGTCTGTTCCAGGCTTCGGCTAACTTTTTATTGAACTTATATTTAGCAGGATTAAAATGATTGCGATGAAATGTTAGTTCCTGGGAATTTATATTCTTCAAACTAGCCACTCTTTCGCCGAGTTCCTTAAGTTCTTTATCACTGGGTATTGTCAAGAGTTCAACAAATAGTTTCATGTATGACTCAAAATTTTCAGCATTTGGAAATATAAAAACTTGACGATGGGAAAAACGAGACTTAACACGTTTCTCCAGAAGTTCTATAACATCCAAACGACATGTTACTCCCAGTACGCAAATGGGAGCCTGGGCACTTTGTGAGACATCGAAGAGATTGTAGAGCAACGTTTGATTGTGGTGGGCACAAAATAAATCAAATTCTTCTAGAATAAAAACAACACTTTTGGATTTCCTGTCGCCGGCCTTAAGGCAGGCCAATAAAAATGCTAAATTTTCAGCAAATGAGCCAAACACTTTACCATCTGTAGCATTTTCTAATTGCATTTGAACCGTGGCGGATTTTAAAGCCAATCTATCATCAGTATGAAGATTACCATCCAGATGGACTATTAAGGTATTGGAAGTAAAGTCTTTGTTGTTCATTAAATCAGCTAAACAGGCATTGATAAGCTGAAATTATGCAAATTGTTACTAATAAAGTATAAATAATTTGTTTGTTACATACTGTAGTTTTTCCGGAACCTCTAGGACCTATCAATAACAAGGAATTTGATTCTCCCATTTCGGCTGTCCTTTGCAGAAGTTGGCGCACATTTTCCCTTTCATTTTCATGGCCACGCAAGGTAGTAAAGTCTTTTTGTAAACGTTCCTTGAGAAATCTACGTATTTTTATCACTTCTTCACTATGATCCGGCATTTTATTTAATAATTTTAATTCAAAATTTCTATTTTAAATGAGATTGAAAAAAAGTTGTAGGCTTTGTTTACAAATAATTTTGCTAGCGCCAAATATAGAGATGATACTTTGAATAATAAGAGTTATCGATTTATTTAGACTCTTTCTTTTTAATGGAGTTGCCAACTCTTGATTATACAGAGTTATATTGATAAATGAAGTACAGTGGAGGATAAAAGAAACAAAATTATATAAATATTATATAAATAAAAAAATATATTCAGATTTTTTTTTATAAGTATTTCAAGAAAAAATTATAAATTATAATAACTTTAAACTATAATAAATGTGGCATATGTAAATTGATTAAACATTACATAAAATATTAAAGAAATATCATACTTTGTATGGTTTAGCTATTTAGGGCAAAATAATGCAAAGTACAACAAATTTTGTGGCAAGATTTCTTTATCGAGGACGTAGCTGAAAACTTAAAAGACAAATTCTCTAAGAAGCTCTTCCGGAATGGATGACAAAGAAACTTGTACTTAAAACAATATAACCAGAGTTCAAGATAGTATTTTGACATTGTAAAGTTATAGGGGATGTAGCTCAGTGGTAGAGCGCTCGCTTTGCATGTGAGAGGCCCCGGGTTCAATCCCCGGCATCTCCAAAGTTTCTTTTTGTCAAAATTAATATGACAAAAGTTATTTATTTTTTTTACATATATTTCAAGGATAAATTGAAGCTGTGCACAAAGGATATCTTCAAAACTGTTATACTGGGGATGTAGCTCAGTGGTAGAGCGCTCGCTTTGCATGTGAGAGGCCCCGGGTTCAATCCCTGGCATCTCCAAAACTATTTTGAATACTGATATAATAGGGAAAGCTATTGCAATTTCGGAATATTTTATTTTGGAATAATAAAAAAGCTCTAAATAAAAATATAACTGATGATTAAATTTTGAAAAACCAAGCCAGACATTAGAAAGACTTGAATATGTTTTTTCAAACCTGTTTCCGTAGGGGATGTAGCTCAGTGGTAGAGCGCTCGCTTTGCATGTGAGAGGCCCCGGGTTCAATCCCCGGCATCTCCAATTTATTTTTTGAATACTTTTACAATAATTGAGTAATGATAATAGAGTTTTGAAGGATTAATGAGTTTATTGCCCGGTCTTTTCCAACTACTTCATTGACACTATCTTGACAATTGAGTAATGAGAATAGCGTTTTCAAGGATAACTGAATGCGTAAGGAATGTAGCTAAGTTCAATTCCTGGCATTTCCATTCCTCTTTTTAGACACTATCAGTTCAAATGGGAAATTGTATTTTTGAGGAATGTAGGGGATGTAGCTCAGTGGTAGAGCGCTCGCTTTGCATGTGAGAGGCCCCGGGTTCAATCCCCGGCATCTCCAATTTGCTTTTTGGATACTATTTAAATAATTGAATAATTAGAATAGAGTTTTAAAGGATTAATGAATGAGTGGGGAATGTAGCGGAGTGGAAGCACCCTGGTATAATTCCCGGACTTTTCCAACCACTTCCTGGACACTATATTGACAATTGAATAATAATAATAGAGTTTTGAAGGATTACTGAATGCGTATTGAATGTAGCTTAGTGACATTACATGGGTTTAGTCCCCGGCATTCCCAAGCTAATTTTTGGGCACTATTTCGGCAAAACAAATAAGTAATTGAAGTAAAGTTTTGAAGAATTAATAAATGCGTAGGAAATGTAGCTAAGTGGGAAGATCCAGGTTTAATTCCCGGCATTTCCATTCCTCTTTTTGGACACTATCAGTTCAAATGGGAAATTGTATTTTCGAGGAATGTAGGGGATGTAGCTCAGTGGCAGAGCGCTCGCTTTGCATGTGAGAGGCCCCGGGTTCAATCCCCGGCATCTCCAAATTTAATTTTTAAATATTGAAATGGAGGACGAAAGAATAAAAATAAGAATATTATTCACAATGTCGATTCTTCAAGTAAAAAGTTATCTTCAATAAAAACTTTAAGTTTAAGATAAAAAATTATAATAATTTGATAAGATAACAAAATTTCATAAAAGGTAAATTTTTTTATTTCTGTTCAAAAAAGTATTTTAGATCATTCTGAATTGACAAATGTCATGGGATATGTTGGATCTATGACCTCTTATGTACTTACAACTGCGTCTTAAGAAAACCCACAAGAAAAAGTCTTAAGAAAAGTCTAATAGTGCCAAGTCGTACGATCTCAGTAGCCAGTTCACATCACCTCCACATGAGATGACCATAAATTCTGAATATCCAAAAGTTATTTTTTCGGTATATCTTAAAAGCTTTTGGATCACATTTTTAATGTTATCGTCCCAAATTCAACAATTTTTTTGTTTATGTACCAAGTAATCCAAAAATGTTACGGAATATGTGATTTTTCATTAATTTCCTGCTCTAACAAACCATGATAATACATTTTTTGTGACCACAATTGGCTAATGTTGACATTAGTGGCCTTTGGTCGCCAAACAATTCAGTTAATATAGATATAAAAAACTTCCCGGTCGCTTAATTTCTTGATTTGGCGATCAATTAGACTCCTCGTATTTGTGATTTTTCTCTGCGGCACATGTAAGCTCACTTTATTAAATAATGGGTGTTAACGTAGATACTTGGGTAATATCACGAGGAGGGCAGTTCCCATAGTTGAGATGAAGGATAACCAAGATCAGTCTGGGCTTACCATGTTAAAACAAATCAGAGCCGTTGCTTGGCAAAGAATAAGTGAATATATGAGAGCTAGGGTCAAATGTGGACCGATTATCTCGAAATTTGTCAAATTGATTACAGTTGTTACAAAACTTATGTGTGCAAAAAATAAACTTGAAATTCTTCTTTAGTGATTTTTGCTTAGTGCGTTTTGACAGAAGAGTTTGTATGGGAGCTATGGTCAAATGTGGACCGATTTCAACGAAATTGATTACAGTGATTTAAGTTAATATAAGCAGTATTTGTTTTAAATTTAATGAAAAAATATTGACTTTTGTGACCAATATATCAATTCCGGGAAGTGGGACCTATGGGAGCTACCATAAATAATGGACCGATTTTGAAGAATTTCAATAGCAATGGTCCCATTATCAAAAAAAAAAAATGATTTGTGCCAAATTTCATCAAACTATCTTTAGAATTGCGACCTGTAGTTTGATTACAAGGTATACATGGGGATCCAGCCAGATGGACGGACGGACTGACATCGCTAAATCGACTCAGGAAGTGATTCTAAGTCTATTGGTATACTAAAAGTTCTAAGACAAATATTTCTATGCGTTACATACATCAACACAAACTTATTATACCCTTTCCACCTATGGTGGTGAAGGGTATACAAATATTACAGATCACAATGGAAGAACCTATGTATTTAAAACGAGCGATATCTCTGAAGTGGAATGCAGGAGACATATTGAATCATTTTTACAATCCAGCATTTTCCTATTTGGAACCAGAGTTATGAAAATACTTTTTGCAATTTTTTTTTAAATTTTAATTTTTAGCATATTAAAAATACTAAGTAATAAATGAAAGTGTATTTTGACAGAAGGTGTTTTGTGGGGATGTAGCTCAGTGGTAGAGCGCTCGCTTTGCATGTGAGAGGCCCCGGGTTCAATCCCCGGCATCTCCAGGAAACTTTTTTAACATTTTTTTTTATATAGGTATACAAATATTTTCACTTACTCATAACCTCTTCTTTCTAAAGGTTTCCTGAATATTTATATTAAATTTTTTGCAATTTTTATTTATTGTGCAATAATTTAAAGTTGCCATAGTTTGTTCAGGCTGTTGGCAACACTATTCTTAATATAAATAATCGATAACATGACAACAAATGTTATCAACATGTTTATAAACAACATTAAACCACACTCATGAACAGGGGATGTAGCTCAGTGGTAGAGCGCTCGCTTTGCATGTGAGAGGCCCCGGGTTCAATCCCCGGCATCTCCAGTTGACTTTTTTTAGATTTTTTTTTCTTTATTTTATTTCTTTATAAAAAAGTCATTGAACTCTTTTTATACCCACCATCAAAAAGAATGGGGGGTATATTGAGATTGTCATTCCGTTTGTAATTTCCTTAATATTGGCTTAAAAGCCAAAAACGATATATATTCTGAATCCTTATGAAATTCTAAGACGATTGAGCGATGTCCGTCTGTCTGTCCGTCTGTCTGTCCGTCTGTCTGTCTGTCTGTCTGTCTGTCTGTTGAAATCACGATAACGCCTAAACGAAAGGAGCTAGCTCACTGAAACTTAGTAAAAATATTTTTCATCTTTGAGAAAATTTTGGTATTCAAATTAGGCAAAATCGGTTCACATTTGAGCATAGCTCCCGTATAACCTCGTCTAGGCTAATCGCTTATTTGTTAATAAATGACAAATTATAGCAGCTATGATGACAAAATTTTGTATATAGAAGTTTTACATTAGCCCTAGACAGCGTGTAAAATTTCATCAAAATCGGTTCACATTTAGCCATAGCTCCCATACAAAAAACTTACGAAAACAGCCTAAATTTCACCTAAAATACACTTAAATGCCAATAAATCTAAAAGTATAACAGATATAACCACTAAATTTGGCAAAGGAAAGTCTTATGCCAATGCCAGCCAGTGTGCAAAATTTTGTCGCAATCGGTCACCATTTGACCTAGCTCCCATATAAAAAACTTACGAAAACACAAAAATTCAAAAAGAAAAGGGGATTTATGTCCGTCTGTCCGTCAGATAAAATCGTGATAGCTCCTTAACTACAAGAGCTAGTAAAATTAAATTAAGCACAAGGAAGTCTTATGTCAATGTCAGCCAGTGTGCAAAATTTTGTCACAATCGGTCACCATTTTACCATAGCTCCCATATGAAAAACTTATGGAAACACAAAAATACATAAAGAAAAGGTTGTTTATGTCCGTCTGTCCGTCAGATAAAAGCTCGATAGCGCCTTAACGAAAAGAGCTAGAGAGACAAAATTTTGCAAAAGTATTTTGGATATCTTGAAAAAGATGTGTGTTGAAAATGGACAAAATCGGTTCAAATTTAGTTAGAGCTTCCATATAACCCCGCCCTGGGAAACACATTAATGCTGATAAATTGAATACAATTGTAATAGCTATGACGATTAAATTTAAAATAGGGAAGTTTTTGCAAGAATATATACCAGCCAGTGTGTAAAATTTTGTTACAATCGGTCAACATTTGGCTATAATTCTTATATATATAGCATCCCCTTTTTATATCTACAATCAAAAAGATTTGGAGGTACATTCATTATATTAAGATTGCACCTATGAAATTAGATAGGCATCAATCAATGTTCAGCCCAGACTTTATATATGATGAATGCATTAGCAACTCCTAACGAAATTTATGGACCTGCCGTATTACTATTACTATTAACGTGTTTAGCCTAACTAAATATGTACGAAAAGTATTTAACAACTTATTAATGTAAAACTATACCCGGTTATGAGACCGAATTTTGATCAAAGTAAATACTGGGGAAACCACTAAAATATTTTTAAATGTTGAACTATAAAGCTACGGCAACCGAATTTAGTCCAAATGTTTTACCAACAATACCAATTAGCTTAGCGATTTTTTCAGTTTTGGTTCAGATTTTGAATTAGCTGCACCCTTGTAGATATATGAGATATGTTTTTAAATTTAACACAACTTGATGGTGGGTATATAAGATTCGGCACAGCCGAATATAACACTCTTACTTGTTTTTATTAAAATTGGCACACTTATTTTTCCCCAAATTTTTATATGCAAATCACACAAATCTTTGTTTTCTCTAAAGCTTTAAAATGCATTAATTATTGCACTTTGTTTCATGATTTGGGGATTTTGCCAAAATAAATATAAAAATGCGTTTTTTGTTCGTAAAAGGTGCAGTTGTGGTTTAATGGAATGATTTTGTAGTGATTAATACAAAAGAAATCGTTGAGCTTTTTTTTATAAATTCTGGTCAATCTTATTATGTAAGTATGTCAAATTTTTTACAGGAATCTCTTTTCTATATCTAAAGAGTGTTCTAAATAAATTAAACATGTAGAATTTTAGGAAAAACAATTAGTTGATTCTTTTGAAGAGGTCAATCAACAAAAAAACTACTAGAATATTCGACTATCTTTCATCATGATGGAAGTCAAATTTCAAGTCAAATTAAAAAAAAACAAGTAAGAAAAGCTATAGTCGCCCAAGCCCGGCTATATCATACCCTTCACTACTAAGGTCAAACATGGACCAACAATTAAACAAGTTTTCCTTAAGTCTTAGAGACATACATATATTATGTGATATTTTTTTAAAATTTCGTGATTTATATAATTTCCGGCTAAAGGCCCGATATGGGAGCTAGTGTTAATTGTGGACCGATTGTTACCAAATTTTGGTTATTGGTTCATATTTATAAAATATTGATATGTGCAAAGTTTAAGTAATTAAATGCATTTATCTTCAGAGTTATTAACATTTTTGTGCTTTATATGGGCCGATTCCTATATACACTGATCATGAGCAATATTTGTGCCGAATATTATTCAAATAACTATTCCGGGAAGGCATCCCTATGGGAGGTACCCGAAATAGTAATCCGATTTCGTCCTTGGACTAAAATATGAGCCTGTGCCAAATTTCATCAATTTATCTTTAAAGTTACGACCTGTACAATAGAGTGGTTCGAAAAAAAAGTTGAGTCAGTCACCCCTCACGATTAAAGATAATGTTAAAACAATTCTAAAAAATATTTTTTTATTTTTTTACCACGCCTACAAATACCGCCCTTTTACTATTTTGTTCACTGTGTCGTCATTTTAAATCCGATCATAACATTTTATATATCGATTTTCTCTTTAAGGGCTACATTTCTCTCTTTGATAGTTTTTTATAACCTCGTAAATTTCTAGTCATAACTTTTTAAAATTCGAGTCGTACCCACCCTAATCAAATCGAGTAAAAATCTAGTTTTTAAAAGTTATGACTATAAATTGACATGGTAGTAAAAAACTATTAAAGAGAGATATGTAGCCCTTACAGAGCCGCGGACACCGATATATAAAATGTTATAATAGTAAATAGTAATAAGAAAAATATTTGCTAAAGTTTGCCATTATACAAACATTTTCTTAAAACTTATATATTTAAGCTGCTTTTGTCATCTGGACTTAGGGTCAAATGTGGACCGATTATCGCGTTTTAGTCATTTTTGTCTTATTTAGTGCGTTTTGTTAGAAGAGTTTGTATGGACCGATTTCAACGAAATTTGGAACAGTCATTTTGGTTTACATAAGCATAAGCATCTGTTCTAAATTTCATGAAAAAATATCAATATTTGTGGCCCAAATATCAATTCCGGAAAGTGGGACCTATGGGAGGTACCATACATAATGGAGCAATTGACAAATTTCAATAGAAACGGTCCCACTATAAAGAAAAATGATCTGTGCCAAATTTCATTAAATTATATTTATAATTTCGACCTGCAATTTGATTACATGGTTTACATAAGGGTTAAGCCAGCCATCCAGATGGACGGAAGGTTTGACATCGCTAAATCGACTCAAAAAGTGATTCTAATCCTATTATTGGTATTCTAAAAAGTGGGTCTAAAAAAGTCCTTGTGGAAAAAGTTTAAAAGAAGAAAGTTTGCACAATTTTTTTAATGTTTTTATATTTATTGACCTGAGGTGTGTGCTTTTAATGCAATAATTATACCCGTTACCAACAGCTATTATATATGTTTAATACATCTATGAAAAGGTAAACATGTCTTAATTACCACACTGTAAATTTTTTAATAATATTCAAAAAATTCTTGAACATTTCTGGGCAAAAAGCACAAAAAAAAACTAAAAAGTATATTTTTTACAAAATGTGATTTGAAATTTCTGAAAAATTGTACAAGGTACATAAATAATTTTTTGCAGTTATAAAGTTTATTCTATTGTTTATGTAAAACTTTTTAAAAAATTAAAAAAAGTAGAAACCAATTGACCTTTTTGTGCAATTAGAATTTTGATATATAGAAATTTACCATTTTTTATAAAATTCGATTTTTTGGATTTGTTTATGAATTCACGATATGTTTTATTTTTGATATCTCAAGAGAATATATGGGACAAGATAACTGCATTTCAGAAAGTTGCAAAATTGGCTTGATTTTTTTGTTATATGTTCGAGAACACAACAATTTTCTTTAAAATTAGACAAATTTCGTTCAATGATGTACGTAGAGTGAATGGAGTCTCGACTTAAAATTTGGTTTAAAATCATTCTAGAACCCCATTATCTACGATTATATAATAAAATATTAACTTTCAATAAAAATTTTCTTTGTAAAAAGTAAAAATTTGATAACATTTTTTTTTAAGAAAATCAGGAACTATTTTTCGATCAACAAAAAATATTTAAGTTTGGAAATTTCTCAAAATAAAACTGTTCAAGATATTTAAAAACGGTTTTCACTGTTTTGTTTTCTGAACAGTTGGCTTTATATCAGTATTTCTTAAAAAATTATGAGTTATCGAATGCACAATGGGTCAAAAACTAAAAAAAGTCGAAGAGCAAAATTATTTTTTTTTTTATTTTTGAAATGAAATAACTTAAAATCCATAACAGTTTTTACAGTAAAGTACACATTTTTTTCTTTGTTTCTTCAAGCTTATTCCAAAATGTGAAATCAACCAAATTGGGCAATAATTGAAAGAGCTACACGGTCCACAAGTTTTTTTACTTCTGAGGTGGTCTACTTTGACGCCCAATGATTCACCCTGTGTAAATACAGGGTAGCCATAAATCCAAAATTTAGAAAGCTTTTTCTTTGTTTCTTCAAAATGTAAAAAATCAACAAAATCGGATAGTAATTGAAAGAGCTACACGGTCCAAAAGCTTTTTTACTTCTGATGTGGTCTACTTTGAGGCCCAATGATTCACCCTGTGTAAACACAGGGTAGCCATAAATCCAAAATTAAGAAAGCTTATGTCCTCTTAAACATACCAATGCAATCAGACTTACAGTTAAGAAGATACAGATTTATTACACTTTTTTTTTGTTTCAAACCACTGTGCATCATGACGAAGCTCGACCACATGTTGCAAGACCTATCACTTTTTTTACCGACAAAAGGCAGACCTAGTGGGTAAAGATTAAAACGAGTACGCTGGATACAATGGTGCAAACCGTTTTTTAGGTTGGCTCTAGTTTTCGAGATATAGCTTTATTTAAAAAATAGAGGAGGATGCGCAATAAATGTTCGCGTAACTCGAAAATTGTTTATTTTCTTGAACTAAGTAGAAAACCCGAAATTCGGTAACAAAATTATCTCTCAGGAACACTAATTATTTTTTTTTTAATCCGGGCAGTCGTTTTGGAAATAATTTTTTTGTTTGCAAAAAAAAAAAAAATTTTGAAAAAGGAAATTCTTGTGATTTTTCAAAAAAAAAAAAAAATTTAGCAAACAAAAAAATGTGAAATACATTCATACAAAACGACTGATCTAATTAGAAAAGATAATAGGTGTTTCTGAAAGATAATTTTGTTGCCGAATTTCGTTTTTTTTTTCTTAATTTAAGAGAATAAACAGTTTTCGAGTTACGCGAATATTTATTGCGCAACCTCCTACATTTTTTAAAAAACGCTATATATCGAAAACTAAAATTAACCTTAATCGTTTTTAAATTATGGCTTAATATATAGAACTCAAAGTAGACTATTTTAACTTTAACTAAATTAACTTTTATAAAAACTTGCATTTAATTCAAAAAGTCACGGACTTAATGACCCGCCCTCGTATATTTGGCACAAAAAAATCAAGATTACCATACAAATTTTTCAATATAGTTCAATATTATTTGTAAAGGGATATTCTAAATTGGATTACTTTACGATCGAATTAATTTCGTATTTCATTATTTATGAATTTAAATTAAAATAAAAATGATCTTTTGCGTTTTCATTCGATCGGAGAGAACACTTCTCCAAAGAAAGACTTTTGAAAAAAAAACAAAGAAGCAAAATCTGGGGAATTCCAAATCCAATTTCACATTCAAATCTGATTTATAAATATTTAAATTTATTTCAAATATTTATTTATGTATATCAGTATTTCAAAATATTTATTTAGCGTTTTTTTTCTATATTAATTTTATTATTATTTAATGAATTTTTAATGAATGTTTTGTTTTTATTTTTGCAACTTGATAATTTTTTTATTTTATGTAAGAAAAAAATAAACTAATAAAACAAAAAAAAAATCGTAACCCGAGTCCAGTTTTTTTTTTTCATTTGTATCCAAAGAGGAATATTATAAAGCTTTGATAAAGCCGATATACAACTAATCGATATTAATATTGTATTTGTTTATATTTATCACTTTTGTTAAATGAAATTTGTTTAAATAAAAAGAAAAAAAGTCATTAAAAATAAAACCTGTTAATTTGAATATTTGAATTTTAGCTTAAAGTCTTATTTTATCTCTCAACTGGCGCGACAAATGGCGTCAAGTGATACTTTCTTTGAAACTGAAAAATTCAGTTTTTTTTTGTCATTTTTAAATATTTATTTAAAAAAGATTAATAAATTTTAGAGTAATAAAAAAAATTTTGTAGCGAATAATATTTTCAAAGCGAAATATTTTCTGTTAAAAAAATTTAAATAACAAAAAGTTTTTACATGAAAAATTTTTCTATAAAAACTTTTATGCAAAAAATTTTCCATAAAAATTTTTATATGAAAAAAATTTCTATAAAAATTTTTATATGAAAAAATTTTATATAAAAATTTTTATATGCAAAAATTTCCATAAAAATTTTTATATGAAAAAAATTTTCTATTAAAATTTTTATATACAAAATTTTTATAAGAAAAATTTTCTATAAAAATTTTATAAGAAAAAATTTTCTATAAATATTTTTTTATCAAAAATTTTGTAAAAGAAAAAATTTTATATAAAAAATTATGAAAATATTTTCTATGAACAAATTTTTATATCAAAAAAATATGAAAAAATTTTCTATAAAAATTTTAATATGAACAAATTTTCTATAAAAATTTTTATATGAAATATTTTTTTATAAAATTTTTTTTATAAAAATTTTTTATAAAAAATTTTTTATAAAAATTTTTATATGAAGAAATTTTCTATGAAAATTTGTATATGAAGAAATTTTCTATGAAAATTTTTATAAGAAAAAAATTTTCCTAAAAAAATTTTATAATTTTTTCTTAAAAATTTGTATATGAAAAAATTTTTCATAAAAATTTGTATATGAAAAAATTTTCTATAAAAATATTTATATTCAAAATATTCTATTAAAATGTTTATGTGAAAAAATTTTCTATAAAAATTTTTATATGAAAAATTTTCTATAAAATTTTTTATGTGAAAAAATTTTCTATAAAAATTTTTACATGAAAAAATTTTCTATAAAAATTTTTATATGAAAAAAATTTTTATTAAAATTTTTTGACTCAAAATTTTTATATATAAATTTTTATATGAAAAAAATTTTCTAAAAAAATTTGTATATGAAAAAATTTTTTTATAAAAACATTTTTATATATAAAAAAAATTTTCCATAAAAATTTTTATATGAAAAATAAAATTTTTTATATGAAAAAAAATTTTATAAAAATGTTTATTTGAAAAAAAGTTTTACATTAAAACTTTATATGAAAAATTTTTTTTCTTGAAAATTTTTCTAATAAAAATTTTCTATAAAAATTTTTCTATTAAAATTTTCTATAAAAATTTTTATAAAAATTTTTATATGAAAAAATTTTATATAAAAATTTTTTTATGAAAAAATTTTTCACAAATATTTTTATATGAAAAAAGTTGCTATAAAAATTATTATAAGAAAAAATTTTCTATAAACATTTTTATATGAAAAATTTTTCTATAAAAATTTTTATATGAAAAAATTTTCAAAAAAAAAAAAATTTATACGAAAAATTTTTTGTATTGAAAATTTTTCTAAACAAAATTTTTTATAAAAATTTTTATATTAAAAAAATTTCCATAAAAATTTTTATATGAAAAAATTTTCTATATTTTTTATATGAAAAAATTTTCTATAAAAATTTGTATATGAAAATTTTCTATAAAAATTTTTATCAAAAAATAACAAAATTTTTATATGAAAAAATTTTCTATAAAAATTTTTATATCAAAAAATTTTTATATAAAAAAAATTTCTATAAAAATTTTTATATGAAAAAATTTTCTATAAAAATTTTTATGATTTTGATTTGATTTATATAAAAAAATTTTCCATAAAAATTTTTATATGAAAAATAAAATTTTTTATATGAAAAAAAATTTTATAAAAATGTTTATTTGAAAAAAAGTTTTATATTAAAACTTTATATGAAAAATTTTTTTTCTTGAAAATTTTTCTAGTAAAAATTTTCTATACAAATGTTTCTATTAAAATTTTCTATAAAAATTTGTATGCGTAAAATTTTTATATGAAAAAATTTTATATAAAAATTTTTTTATGAAAAAATTTTTCACAAAAATTTTTATATGAAAAAAGTCCCTATAAAAATTATTATAAGAAAAAATTTTCTATAAACATTTTTATATGAAAAATTTTCTATATGAAAAATTTTTCTATAAAAATTTTTATATGAAAAAATTTTCCAAAAAAAAAATTTATACGAAAAATTTTTTGTATTGAAAATTTTTCTAAACAAAATTTTTTATAAAAATTTTTATATTAAAAAAATTTCCATAAAAATTTTTATATGAAAAAATTTTTCTTAAAAAATTTTAATATGAAAAAATTTTCCATAAAATTTTTAATATGAAAAAAATTTTTATAAAAATTTTTACATGAAAAGATTTTCTATAAAAATTTTTACATGAAAAAATTTTCTATAAAAATTTTTATATGAAAAAATTTTCTATATTTTTTATATGAAAAAATGTTCTATAAAAATTTTTATATGAAAAAATTTTCTATAAAAATTTGTATATGAAAATTATCTATAAAAATTTTTATATGAAAATTTTCTATAAAAATTTTTATCAAAAAATAACAAAATTTTTATATGAAAAAATTTTCTATAAAAATTTTTATATCAAAAAATTTTTATATAAAAAAAATTTCTATAAAAATTTTTATATGAAAAAATTTTCTATAAAAATTTTTATGTGAAAAAAAATTTCTATAAAAATTTTTATATGAAAAAAATTTTCTATAAAAATTTTTATATTTAAAATTTTCTATAAAAATTTTTATATTTAAAATTTTCTATAAAAATTTTTATATGAAAAAATTTCCTATACAAATTTTTATATCAAAAAATTTTCTATAACAATTTTTATATGAATTTTTTTTTTCGATAAAAATTTGTATATGAAAAAATTTTCTATAAAAATTTTTATATGAAAAAATTGTTTATAAAAATTTTTATATGAAAAAAAAAAATTTATACGAAAAATTTTTTGTATTGAAAATTTTTCTAAACAAAATTTTTTATAAAAATTTTTATATTAAAAAAATTTCCATAAAAATTTTTATATGAAAAAATTTTTCTTAAAAAATTTTAATATGAAAAAATTTTCCATAAAATTTTTAATATGAAAAAAATTTTTATAAAAATTTTTACGTGAAAAGATTTTCTATAAAAATTTTTACATGAAAAAATTTTCTATAAAAATTTTTATATGAAAAAATTTTCTATATTTTTTATATGAAAAAATTTTTATAAAAATTTTTATATGAAAAAATTTTCTATAAAAATTTGTATATGAAAATTATCTATAAAAATTTTTATATGAAAATTTTCTATAAAAATTTTTATCAAAAAATAACAAAATTTTTATATGAAAAAATTTTCTATAAAAATTTTTATATCAAAAAATTTTTATATAAAAAAAATTTCTATAAAAATTTTTATATGAAAAAATTTTCTATAAAAATTTTTATGTGAAAAAAAATTTCTATAAAAATTTTTATATGAAAAAAATTTTCTATAAAAATTTTTATATTTAAAATTTTTATATTTAAAATTTTCTATAAAAATTTTTATATGAAAAAATTTCCTATACAAATTTTTATATCAAAAAATTTTCTATAACAATTTTTATATGAATTTTTTTTTTTCGATAAAAATTTGTATATGAAAAAATTTTCTATAAAAATTTTTATATGAAAAAATTGTTTATAAAAATTTTTATATGAAAATATTTTCTATAAAAATTTTTGTATGAAAAATTTTCTATAAAAATTATAATATGAAAAAACTTTCTATAAAAATTTTTATATGAAAAATTTTTTATAAAAATTTTTATATTAAAAATTTTTTATAAACATTTTTATATCAAAAAATTTTCTATAAAATTTTTATATGACAAATTTTTTAGAAAAATTTTTATATGAAAAATTTTCTATAAAAAGTTTTATATGAAAAAAAATTTCTATAAAAATTTTTATATGAAAAAAAATTTTCTATAAAAATTTTTATATGAAAAAATTTTCTATAAAAATTTTTATATGAAAAAATTTTCTATAAAATTTTTATATGAAAAATTGTGTTATAAAATTTGTATACGAAATTTTCTATAAAAATATTTATATTAAACGAAAGATATTACCATAAATTTCTTATGACAAAAATTTTAATCAGATTTAAATTAATTAGGTTAAAAATGATGTTATAGACATGACCGTAGATAGAGTGATCTACCGCAGATCACTCTATCTACGATTATGTCTATAACTCATCCATCCAATCAAATCGAATATGTAACTTGCAAAAAAATACAAAAATACTAAACAACGTCTTAAAATATTCTCTGATGTTTCACATTTCACTTAACTACAACTACTCGGCCCAGAAGCCGATGGCAAAAACAACAAATTCCTGACAACATTATTGACAACAGCGACACAAAAAAATAATTGGTTAGAAAAAAAGTCTAGAAAACTTGACTTTGAACTGCTAACAAAAATAAACAAATAAATTTAAAAAAGAAAAAAAAAGATTAAAATAAAATCTACAAATTCGTTTTATAGACATCATTTGTAGATTTGTTGCAATTTCTATAGACAACAACAAGTATGACTAGTTTTGAGTAGAAAAAAAAGTATCTGAAAAATTTATATTGAATTTCTGAAACTCAAAACTTTCGCTCTTCTCAATAAATGTCTCTTTTTAAAACTCTCTTTGTCGTCGTTACTCTGACAAAAAAAAAAGATTGACTAAACCGTAGCTAAAACTAGTCAATAGGACAAATGGGAGATAGTAATTGTATGTTTGCAATATCAACGATAGAGCGTTTGCGACTTTGATCTTTGTATAGCAGCGCCCTGATCGAGCTATACAAAATGAAATAACTTCTTTTCTATGTTCGGAATTGGATTGATATTGTAGGTTATTTATTTGTTAAAATCAATTATTGGATGTTCAAATACAGGATTTGGCTAGTATAGCGGTACCATGATTTTCTTACTTACTTACTTAAACGGCCTATATTTACAACCTGCTAAGGTCAAAGGCCTATCTTATCTTGTACGCAATTTCGTAGGCCAAGCTTTGAAAGATTTTCCTCTACTTGATCTTTCCATTAAAGTATCGGATGTCCTTTTCTGCAAGTTCCATCGGGATCATTTTCGAACACTTCTTGCTGGAGTATTTTCGTCCATTCGCACAACATGTCCTAGGCAATGCGTTTTGTGCGTTTTACTATGTCGATGTCAGCGTATAACTCATACAGCTCATGGGTGATTCGAAGTCGCTATGATTCACCATCATATAATAAGTATAAGCGTTTTATAGAGCTTGATTTTAGTTCTTACAGAAAGAGCTTTATTTCCAATCTGCAAAATGACAAGTATAATTCTACGTTTGATTTCGAAACTTATTTTGTTATTTGTGTTTTTTTTATAACCTCGAAGCTATAGTTCTCAACGATCACATGTGGTCTAATTATAGTGGACTCAGTTTTGATTTTGATTCAATGACAACTTCTTCTGTCATTATTGACTCATAGTGGAGCAAAGGGCCTCAACTATCCTTTTATACCGAACTCTTTTGCGAGATGTTAGGAATACGTCATTCCATGAATAGTTTGCTGCTTGCAACTCCGCATCTGTTGACCTTCTCCACGTTCTAGCCGAATGCAGATTTTGCCTTATTAATACGAGATTCAATATCGTCGTTGGCGCCACCTCTTGTAGATATCAAACTACCAAGATAATTAAAGGTACCTACACATCCAATAACCTCATTATTCATATTGATGTGTGTCGACGGATTTGCGCCATAGTCTCCATGCATATTGATTTCCAGCCCAGCTGCCTGAGATTCAATAGTGATAGAGTTAGTAACCTGAGCTTTGGCTTAGAAGACATACGTCATCAGCGTATTCCAAGTCTTCAAGTTGTTTAAAGAGTGCCCATTGGATACCGTGTCTGCCATTCAGAGCCGTACGCATAATGTTGTCGATGACGAAGATAAAAAGTATAGGTGACAAGATACATCCATGTCTTACTCCAGTAGTAACAGCGAACGGATTATACAATTTACCTTTGTGTAGGACCCGACATTTAAAATCCACGTACTACCCGAATTAAGTTCAGAAGTTTCGATGACAATGACAATTAGATCCATTTTATTAGATTTCTTCTCTATACTTAAATAGGATAAAGTCATCTCGCTCAATGTGCATCCAATAATATCAATGTCATCGGCAAACGCGAGTAGCATATGTTTTCTGTTGCAAATTGTTCCAGTTGTGTAACACAATATTAAAGAAATACCATGATAAACTATCGCCTTGCCTGAATCCCCATTTAGTTATGAAAGACTCAGATAGGCTTTTACCTATTTTAGCTGTTAAGGTTGTATCAGTTAATGACATACTGCGTAGCCTTATTAACTTCGTAGGAATGCCAAACTTAGACATTGCTTTAAATAACTTCTTTCGAATCGGGCTGCCAAAAGCAGTTTTGTAGTCAAAGAAGAAGTGATAAGTGTCTATTTGTTTCTCTTGGATCATCTCCGGAATTTGATGTAGCTTGAAGATCTGGTCAGTGATAGATTTACCCGGTCTAAAGGTTATAATTTTTTCTTTCAAATTCCAATTGTCTGACATACGTTCTTCTAACCATATAGTTTTTATAAGCTGGGGCATAATCCTTGTCAATTTATCATCTTCATCGTTAAAAAGCCCTGCTGGCAAACCATCGGCACCCGCAGCTTTGTTATTTTTCAGTCAAGTCATTGCAATTCTAACCTTATTTTGGTTGGCTGGTGGACATATAGCGCCGTCATCATTGATTTGTTTAGGCGTGTCATCTTGATCGCTTTCATTTTCTACCAACAACTTGCAAAAGAGCTCCCTCCATAGTTTTATCACACTTTCTGTATCTGTCACCAGGTTTCCTTACAGGAGAAAACTATTCGATTGATGTTTAACTTTTCGGTAAAATTTACGCACTTCATTAATTTCCTCAAACACACGTCTCT
Source organism: Stomorhina lunata (assembly GCA_933228675.1). Classification (NCBI taxonomy): domain Eukaryota; kingdom Metazoa; phylum Arthropoda; class Insecta; order Diptera; family Rhiniidae; genus Stomorhina; species Stomorhina lunata. Next base: position 51,944,317 of record OW121744.1, read on the forward strand.
ACATTTCTATTTTTTTCACTGGAATTGGCGTCTCTCTTTCCTACTACGAATTGTAGGGTCGTCCTGTAGGCTGAATTTTTCTCAGCAGTAACATAGCGGCACTCCTCGTCATAGCAAGATTTTTTAGGAAGAGGGTTTTGGAACCCCAATACAGAATTTGTAGCAGTCTTCATGGGGTTGGCAATATGTTTCGATAGAGTGCAGATGTTGTTTTAACCGGGAATATCTTCCCTGAGTAATTGAGCTGTTCGCTGCGAGTAATCGGTGGCAATTTGGTGAGATTGTAGCTTGGTAACGTCAAACTTTCTTTGTGCTTCTGTCTGTATATTTCGCGACACATTCAAACGTGTTCCCACCATAGAAACAAGGTAAAGATCGGAGTCCATCAGCAGTGGCATAGCGGCACTCCTCGTCATACCAAGAGTTTTTAGGAAGAGGGTTTTGGAACCCCAATACAGATTTTGCAGCAGTTTTCATGGAGTTGGCAATATGTTGCAATAGCGTTCAGATATCGTTTGAACCAGGAATATTTTCTCTGAAAAATTGAGCTGTTCGTTGCAAGCAATCGGTGGCAATTTGATGAGATTGTAGCTTAGTAACGTCAAACTTTCTTTGTGCTTCTGTCTCTATGTTTCGCGACACATTTAGACGTGTTCTTACCTTTGCTGCAACAAGGCAATGATCGGAGTCCATCAGCAGTGGCATTGCGGTACTCCTCGTCATACCAGGAGTTTTTAGGAAGAGGGCTTTGGAACCCCAATACAGATTTTGCAGCAGTTTTCTTGGAGTTGCCAATATGTTGCGAGTAATCGGTGTAGCTTGGTAACGTTAAACTTTGTTTTTGCTTCTGTCTGTATGTTCTGCGACACATCCAGACGTGTTCTCACCTTAGCTGCAATAAGGTAATGATCGGAGTCCACATCGGCTCCTCAAACTGTAAGTACATACAATGCACTTTATGAGTGCCTTCCGTCAACTACAATATAGTCTATCTCATTTTTTGTTATTTGATCGGGAGACACCTACGTCGAATCCTGATAGACCTCACTACCATATTGCGAGCTGCCGCAAAATAGTTCTACCACAAACTATTGTCAGATGTTACGTTGTGGATTTACCAACAGTGGGCACAAAGCAACTTTGTCGCCCAATCTTTGCGTTAAAATCACTCAGTATTATTTTAACGTCATGATTTAGTCAGCTATCGTAAACTTCCTCAAGTTGTTCATAAAAGGTTTCTTTTAAATCTTCATTATTCTTATCTGATAGAATAATTTTGCTTTGACACGTATTGTCGCTAATCTTTCTTTAACTGTGGTAAATTTGAAGACAAGGTTTCGCCAAATTCATGCCTACTCTCATGGCTGCTGTAATACAGCTCACCTTTTGGTGACGCCGTGGCCATTCCATCTTATTTCTGGACGGCAGTAAATTTATATTCCTCAAGAATATCCATCATCTGCAAACAGTTCAAATGTTCCAGGTGCTGATCTTTAAATCATGGTCCTTCGTTTGCCATAGTCGTCAATATTAGGGAAGGACGTTTTAATTCTTCTATTTTGCTTCTTCATAGTAAGTTATTTTTCCAAGGAATAGGTTACTAGCCTGGCGTCTTAACCCATATTTTTATCGTTCTTATTATCGAAAATTGTGGCAACTTGTGCTCACTTCTTTAACAGGTGTGGACGTAGTCTCCTAGGTGATACCACGAAGAGGTCAGTGTCCACAGTTGAGACGAATTTTAATCAAGATAAGTCTGGGCTTACCAAGTTAAGACCAACCAAACCGTTGCTTGGTATCCAACATCCCCTACGTCACCCAATTTTGTGTAGTTCAACAAAAAAAAAACGTCTGCCGCGTTAATTCTGCTTAAGCAAACTGAGGATTTTTAAACGAAAACAACAATAACAATAAGAGAACAGAGAGTGAGCATGAGTGAGGCATCTTCTTCAAAGAGCCAAAAACAAAAGATCGATTAATCGGTGGCTTAATAGCAGACCTGATATTTCACCCAAACTTAGTACAAAAAGAGTGGGTTGTGGGGGGAAGAAGACGATCAAAAATAGTATGTGTACGACTGCGTGAGGAACAGTCGAGACTATAAATAAAAGTTTTAAATAACGCGAAGATTCATAATGAATTGAGTCTTCTTCAGTCGAACTTGTGAAAGTTTTGAGCGAAAAAAAAAAATTTTGAATTACTTAAAGTGGGATAACAAAAATTTGAAACAAATAAAAAACGGAATTGTTAATAAAAAAATTATTGGAAAAATAAAATAGAATTAAAAAAAACATATAATATTAATAATAAAAAAAAGTTATAAACAATCCAGTAATTGTTTTTGAAAATTGAAGGAGAAGTGCCAAAACGAACGTGTTAATTGTACAATAATAAATAAATGATAAATATTTTAAAAATTTGTGGTGTAGTTTTTTTTTTATAAAAAAATTAACCAAGTGAAAAATAACAAAATATTAGAGAAAGAAAACAAAATCACGCATTCAAAAATTGTTAAACGATTATTTCGTTAATTGGTTTTAAACTAACGGAACTAATTTGGGTTCAAAATCTCCGAAAATAGATAAATTTACAAAAAAAAAAGTTAATTAAAATTTTTACGAAAATAAAAGAAAGAAAAGAAAGTTTTTTTTTAATTTTTGTAAACAAAAAAGTGTTAAATACTAAAATAACAAAAAATTAAAGTTTTTACAAAACCAAAAAAAAAAAAATCAACAAAAAAATTATCACAATGGCCCATCTTCTAAAATTGAACGTAGCGAAAGTTTTGCTGTTAAGCTGTATCTTCCTCAGTGTTCACAGCAACCTGCAGTCCACGTACGCCTCTTCCATACCCATTTGGGAATTTTTAACACGTAATGAAAAGGTGAGTGAGTGTGTGACTGAGTACCACAAAATATACATAAATATATATATTTTTTTCATTCAAAACTTTTTACTTGTTAAACTTAATCGCCTTTAAGTTGTTGGGCTTTGCCTCTGTTTTTTTCGTTACAAAAGTGATAAATTGTTTTTTTGAATTTTTTTTTTTTTTTGTAATTTTTTCCGATACCTGTTTTTTACATAAACCTTAGGGAAAACATAAATTCCAGTTATAATTAAGTGACCGCCTCGTTGTACCTTTTGGGATTTTGCAACTTTTATGTTGAATATTTTTAGTAAAATTTTAAATTTTTTTCAAAATTATGCAGTTGTATTGGAAAAATACCCAAATAAATGACAAAAAGATATAAGTAGAAAGACCTTTAATTGAAAGTTCGTTAAATATAACGACCTATAATGGATTTAAAATTGGGGTATATTAAAAGCTATGATTGAAAATTGAAGTATATTTATAAAGAAAAGTTGGGGTACATTAAGTCTTATGATTGAAAGTTGGAAAATATAAATCGCTACAATAAAAAATTGCCGATTATAAAGATTTTCAATTAAAAGTTGGGGTATATTAAGTCTTATGATTGGAAAATAAGGTCCATAAAGATCTACAATGGAAAATAATGAGTGTTTTTTTAGAGGTATAGAACTTCGAATTGAAATAAATACAAGAAAATCGTTTTAATGTCCATCAATTTGGCTTTATTGGAAGGATAATTTTATGCCATTAATGTTTAAATATGATTTTGGGCGTGTGGCCGCCGCGGCTGGCTCGAATAAAGCCAATTCTACAGGTCCAATTTTCAACTACTTTTTCGAGCATATGGGGCCGTATGTTGGCAATAACGCCACGAATGTTGGCTTCCAAGTCCCCTAACGTTTCTGGTTTGTTGGCGTAGACGAGCGACTTCACATATCCCCAAAGAAAATAATCCAGTGGAGTCAAATCGCACGATCTTGGTGGCCAATTGACAGGTCCATTCCGCGAAATTATGCGCTCATCGAATGTTTCCTTCAATAAATCAATTGTGACGTGCGCTGTGTGGCATGTAGTCGGTTATCATGGCTCTATACCGGTCTCCATTTATGGTAACTGACTCTCCAGCATTATTTCGGAAGAAGTATGGCCCAATGACTCCACCAGCCCATAGAGCACACCAAACAGTCAGTTTTTGTGGATGTAATGGCGTCTCAAGGGTGTCATGTGGATTCACTTCACTCCAAATGCGGTAATTTTGCTTGTTGACGTATCCATTCAACCAAAAATGAGCCTCATCACTGAACAAAATTTTTCGATGAAAATCAGCATCGAGATCAATCTCATTTTCGGCCCATACACCAAAATCAGGACGCATTGCATGGTCTCGCGGCTTTAATTCTTGTACAAGCCGGATCTTGTAAGGTCGCAAGCCAAGATCTTTGCGCAAAATCTTCCATTAAGTTGATGGACAAAGCTCCAATTGCTGTGCACGGTGGCGAATCGATTCATTCGGGTCCTCTTCAACACTTTGCTCTACAGCGGCAATTGTTTCTTCGGTGCGCACTGTTCGACGTCGCTGCGGATGCGTATTATCACATAGAGTAAACGTAGTGCGAAAACGATCCATGGTTAACCGAATTAATTGCTCTGATGGACGATTATGTCGACCATAAAATGGACGGAGCTTGCGGTAAACTTCGCGAACTGAACCATTATTTTCGAAATAAATTTGCACGATTTGCAAGCGTTGTTCTTTTGTCAACCTGTTCATGATGAAATGGCAAACCAAACTAAATATTAATCACTTGACAGCTGACAAAATGGCCGCCAGTTAAAAAAGTGATGCCAACTTAAAGTATGGCATCATATACCTCAACAAAAAACACCCGATAAGTGTAAATTACTAAAGAACACAAATGAGAACAGATCAATATGAGGGCAGATCAAAAAGTCTGAGTATTTTTGAATTTCCCAAAGTTTGAAAGGGAAATGGAAAAAAGTGAAACAAAGCCATGATTGTTAAATGTTATGAAAACTATGCACCATCCAATTTTTTTTGTTTATTTAGGACCAGCACTCAGGGGATGACTCCTACTTATGCAATGCAATGTGTTGGAACTAGGAAAATAGGTTATGGGTGGATGGATAGATGGAGTAGTGTTTATGGACATTTGATTTGAACTTCCCTATATTGCAACTGGCAGGGACAATTTCTGCGGGAAGTAAATTGAAAATACCAACTGTACGGCTAAAGAATGAATTTTCTCTGTAGTGTGTTGTTCTGTCTGCTGGCCAATCGACTACAAAGGGATGAGCTCTAACAGACAGACGTGTATTGCGTACAAAAATTTGAGTTTCGGGAAGGAGTTTCCTGATTTCATTAGAGCACATTCCAAAGTAGTAGCGATAGAACAGTGTGACACAACCCACATTGCGACGGTGCTCTAGTGAATCAATAGAGTTGGATACCCTACTGTCACCAATAAGCACCTTCGCCCTATCCTGCACTCGGTCGAGACGCTTCAAAATAGACTTTGAAGCACCGGCCCATGCATGAGAGTTGTATTTCATTTTCGGTCGGATATAGGTCGTGTAAATAGTAAGGAGATCAAATGAAGTGAAGTATCTCTTACACTGTTTAAGAAAACCAAGACAATTGAAAAATGTGGTGAGTCCAACGGACATCATATTGAATTCTCATGCCCAGAACATTAAGTGTATCTGATTCCTCTATATTTTCACCACCCATTAATACAGATGAAGTATTATTCAATAGAGTTGGATACCCTACTGTCACCAATAAGCACCTTCGCCCTATCCTGCACTCGGTCGAGACGCTTCAAAATAGACTTTAAAGCACCGGCCCATACATGAGAGTTGTATTCCATTTTCGGTCGGATATAGGTCGTGTAAATAGTAAGGAGATCAAATGAAGTGAAGTATCTCGTACACTGTATAAGAAAACCAAGACAATTGAAAAATGTGGTTAGTCCAACGGACATCATATTGAATTCTCATGCCCAGAACATTAAGTGTATCTGATTCCTCTATATTTTCACCACCCATTAATACAGATGAAGTATTATTCAATAGAGTTGGATACCCTACTGTCACCAATAAGCACCTTCGCCCTATCCTGCACTCGGTCGAGACGCTTCAAAATAGACTTTAAAGCACCGACCCATACATGAGAGTTGTATTCCATTTTCGGTCGGATATAGGTCGTGTAAATAGTAAGGAGATCAAATGAAGTGAAGTATCTCGTACACTGTTTAAGAAAACCAAGACAATTGAAAAATGTGGTGAGTCCAACGGACATCATATTGAATTCTCATGCCCAGAACATTAAGTGTATCTGATTCCTCTATATTTTCACCACCCATTAATACAGATGAAGTATTATTCAATAGAGTTGGATACCCTACTGTCACCAATAAGCACCTTCGCCCTATCCTGCCCTCGGTCGAGACGCTTCAAAATAGACTTTGAAGCACCGGCCCATACATGAGAGTTGTATTCCATTTTCGGTCGGATATAGGTCGTGTAAATAGTAAGAAGATCAGATGAAGTGAAGTATCTCTTACACTGTTTAAGAAAACCAAGACAATTGAAAAATGTGGTGAGAATTCTCATGCCTAGAACATCAAGTGTATCTGATTCCTCAATATTTTCACCACCCATTAATACAGATGAAGTATTATTCAATAGAGTTGGATACCCTACTGTCACCAATAAGCACCTTCGCCCTATCCTGCACTCGGTCGAGACGCTTCAAAATAGACTTTGAAGCACCGACCCATACATGAGAGTTGTATTCCATTTTCGGTCGGATATAGGTCGTGTAAATAGTAAGGAGATCAAATGAAGTGAAGTATCTCTTACACTGTTTAAGAAAACCAAGACAATTGAAAAATGTGGTGAGTCCAACGGCCCAGAACATCAAATGTATCTGATTTCTCGATATTTTCACCACCCATTAATACAGATGAAGTAACATGATCCGCCGTGTGTGATTCATTCATGTTTTGTCTCATAGTGCCAATCTCTAAAAGGTTTGGTCTATGATTGGTCTATTAATTGTTACAATCATCTGTCGTTTATAAAGATAAGAAATAAAGTAGGAGAAAATACGGAGCCTTGCAGTTGCCCTGAATTTAGCTTGAACTCGTTTGATGACATCCCATCTACAACAAATCTTATAGTGCGATCTCTGAGGAAGCTCGATATAAATCGAGAGATGTTATCACCGACACCAAAAGCAATAAGTTTTGATAGAAGCGCTTAGTGCCACACTTTATCAAACGCCTTGGAAATATCCAGAGGCACAACTTAACTTTCGCCAAAACGGTGTATTGAATGACACCATTTTTCCCAAAGGAAGGCTAGCAGGTCTCCCGTAGAGCATCTGCTACGAAATCCATACTGGCGGTCGCTTAGTAGGTTGTAACATTCTAGATATTTAACAAGATGGTGGTTTACCGTACTTTTCAATACTTTGGAGAGTGCAGAACAAATTGCTATTGGGCGGTAATTTGCAGGGTTGGTAGCCTCACCCTTTTTAGGGGATGGCGTTACATTAGAAACCTTCCAACACCGAGGAAATTTATCAGCATGGTATAATGTGCTGAAAAGCTTACTAATGGATGCGAAAACGTCGAACAGCACTGCTTCAAGATCAGTGCTGGAATACCTTCCGGCCCTGACGACTTGTTTATGTTGAGATCTGCTAAATCATTTGGTTATGATAAAGCTTAACGCTAGCTGCCGCATTTGCTTACAATCAAATTTAATTTCGCTTGAATACATTGGAGACTAAACAGTGGGTTTGTCGGGGTTAATCGACGATAAAGAAGGCAAGATAGGTTAGTGCAGGGTATAATCCCCATTGACTACATTAAAAAGGGGAAAACAATCAATGTGCAAATATTATACCGACTTTTTTTTTAAATTGGAAAAAACGACCGTATTTGAACAAGAAAAATGTTATTTTCTATCTGAAAAGTGTAAGGGTTCATGAATTGGGATACGAATTGCCCTCTCATCCTCCATATTATTCAGAATTTGCAATGAATGACTTTTTCTTGTTCCCATCTCAACAAAAAGGCCTATTTTGATGTCTTCGACAAATTATATTTTTTGGAAGGGGGGAAAATTGGAGAAACGTTGGGTGGAGAAAAAATTTTACGGAAATAATTCAAGAACTTTTAAACGGTAAGCTTGATTATCATGAATATAAAAGTTAAAAAAAATGCCAGCAGCAATCCGACAATTTCCAACATTTTTTTTAAAAACTCCAAAAACTAAAAACAAAAAAAAATTAGTTTTTAATGAATATTTCTCTTAATAATTCTGGAGTGCAAAAGTTATTTGCACAGGATAATAATTACATATTAAGATATAAAAAACTTGTTTTGAATTTTTGATTATAGCTTTGCGTTTGGATAAAATTAGGCAAAAAGTGTGAAACAATATACAAAATTGGTAACTTTTGAGAGGCTTTAGCGTCCAGGCTATATACAATAGTTTCACTAATAGTTTTCCTTATTAATATATAAAATAACCTTTTTACTTAAAACTTTACATAAACATAAATCGAAATCGAGATTTTGTGACAATAGGTCCACATTTGACCCTAGCAACCATATCAGACTCGTTGCCAAAAATTACATAATATATGTACCTAAAACTTGGGAAATTGTTGTGTGAGAAGATAATTAAGCTCAGATATTTATAGTAGAGTTAAAAAAAAAATTAGTTCACACTTGATCTCAGCGCAGAAGGCTATCGAAAAATCGGGCTTGACCTACTAAAGCATTTTCTTACTTGTTTTAATTTTGGTTAAAATTTAATTCTAATTCTACAAATGCATTTTTTTTGCAAATCTTAAAACTAAATATTTGAAATTCTATCTAGTATGAGTTGAGTTTTTCAAACCCAATGACAAAACCCTGACATTCATTATTGAGAAAAAATAATATTGACTTTAATTCTAAACAAATAGATTTTAATTGTTTAACAAATAACTCAATAAATTGTTAACGAAAAAGCAAAGTTTGTTAAAAATTTAAAAAGAGAAATTAAATAATTTCAGAGTTAAAGCTAATACTTAAAGTTTGTCTTTTTGGTTAAATAATTTCTTTTAGAAAAATAAAATTTGCATAATTTTTAAAAATATTTTAAAACAAAAAAAAATTATTGAATATATCTTATAACTTAAATATTTATAAAAATATTCAAATGTTTTAGAACGGAGATATTTTTTTAGAGATTCCTATGTACATAGGGAAAGGTATAAAAAGTTGATGATGGTTCAAAATTTTGAGAAAAGAGATTTTTTTTCAAACAAAAATTTAACGATATTTTATGAATTTTTAAAAAACAAAAATTTTCGATTTTCCAAAAAAAAAATTTCTGAAATTGAAATGTCGATAACTCCATAACGGTTGATCACACAAAAAAAATTTGTTCTTAATTCATTAATGTATTTTTCAATCAAATTGGATAAGTTGTTTTTGAGATAAGGTAAAATATCTAGGACAACCTCTTTAAAATTCTACAATTTTAGAATTTTTTTTTATCAATAAAAAAATATAAATAAGGCTATTATTATTTAGAACATTCAAAATTTAACAACTGCGAAAAACGATAAGAATTTTTTTTCATTTTTCAATTTTTATGAATTTTTATAAAATAAAAATTTTTCGATTTTGAAAAAAAAAAAAAAAATATTTTTCTGAAAAGGAAATGTAAATAACTTCATAACCGTTGATCCCACTAAAACTTGTGTTAGCACGACTAAAGGGCAATTTTGTTCTTAGCCCTTCATTAATGTATTTTTCAATAAAATTGGATAAGTTGTTTTTGAGATAAGGTAAAATAACTAGGATAATCTCTTTAAAATTCCACAATTTTAGAATTTTTTTTTATCAATAAAACCATATAAATAAGGCTATTATTATTTAGAACATTCAAAATTTAGCAATTGCGGAGAAACGATGAGAATTTTTTTTCAATTTTTATGAATTTTTATAAAATACAAATTTTTCGATTTTGAACAAAAAATATTTTTACTGAAAATGAAATGTAAATAACTTCATAACCGTTGATCCCACAAAAAACTTGTGTTAGCACGACTAAAGAGCAATTTTGTTCTTAGCCCATTAGTGTATTTTTCGATAAGTCGTTTTTGAGATATGGTAATATATCTAGAACAACCTTTTAAAAATTCCCAAATTTTAGATTTTTTTTAAATCGATAAAACAAGACTTATGTAAATATAAATAAGGCTTATATTATTTGACACATTCAAAATTTAACTATTACAGAGAAGCGATGGGAAACTTTTAATTTTTCAATATATTTTGAATTAAAAAAAAAATAAAAATTTTTCGATTTTGCAAAAAAAAAAAAATTTTTCTGAAATTTAAATGTCAATAACTCCCTAACCGTTGATCACACAAAAAACTTGTGTTAGCATGACTAAAGAGTAATTTTGTTTTTAATCCAATAATGTATTTTTCAATAAAATTAGATAAGTCGTTTTTGAGATATGGTAATATAACTAGGACAACCTCTTTAAAATTCACAAATTTTAGATTTTTTTTAAATCGATGAAACAAGACTTATGTAAATTTAAGAAAGGCTTATATTATTTAAAACATTCAAAATTTAACGATAGTAGAGAAATAATAAGAGATTTTTCCTTTTTCAATATTTTATGAATATTAAAAAAAAAAAAAAATTATTCGATTTTCCAAAAAAAATTAATTTTTCTGAAATTGAAATGTCAATAACTCCATAACTGTTGATGACACAAAAAAACTTGTGTTAGCACGACTAAAGGGGAATTTTATTCTTAATCCATTAATATATTTTTCAATAAAATTGGATAAGTCATTTTGGAGATATTTAAATATAACTAGGACAGCCTCTTGAAAATTCACAAATCTTAACTCTCATATCTTTAACTAGAATTAAATTTCAAGAAAAGTTATAAGAAAACTAAGGACAGATACATATGTCTCTTCTTCTTCTGTTTACTTAAAAATTTTCAAAATTAAAAAAAAAAACAGTGAAGTCAAAATGTTATTCATTTACAAAATGACCTTTAATCGGTAACAAAAAAAAATTGCAAATGCAATAATAAAATCCAATATTATGCGTAGTAATAAAAAAGTTAATACTAGTATTGAAAACTATGTTTGTATATTCAAAATTAAAACTAACAGTATTGAATAAAATTCATAAAAATTTTGAAATTTTAAGGTGAGACATCAAATTATTGCGAATTAAATTAAAAATGTTGAAAAAAATAAAACCAAATGATTTTAACAAATAAAATGCAAATTAGTTAAATTAATACTTGAAAAGCCGGTAATAGTAAATTAAAAAAAAAAAAACAAATTTTTAAATTAAATTAAACAAAAGTCGGTATCAACAAGTTTTTACGGTAAATGTTGAGATGTTGAATATCTCAACATGTGCTGATTTTTTATTTTGTTGAAATTTATTCTAAAATCCTAGAAGTATGTATTGGGAATTCAAATTATAACAATATACAAGATTTAAAATTCAAATGAAAACAATAAAAATAAGTTTTAATAAATTTATAGAGAAACCTTCATCTTAATTTTTAAAAATCCTCAAATCTTTAGAAGAACAACTTTGAAGATTTGTATCTCAATAAAATCAAGGTTTTATGAATTCTTAAGAATATTTTAAATAAAAAAAAAGAAAAAATAAACAAATAAGAAAGTATTATAGTCTAGCAAGACCGATCTTATGATAACCTACACTACTTTGGTAGTTTATAAACCCATTACACAGGTCAACAGCCAAAATAACATTTACAAAATAAACAGAAATTTTAAAAATTTTTCATCGGGTTTTTAAAATTGTTCTCTAAAATTTGGAATTTTTGAATAGGTTTCTGAGTACATTAATGCATTAAGAACAAAATAACCCTTAACACAAAATTCAAAATTTTCTAAAATTTGTGATTTTTGAAGAGGGGTTTATGTTCGATATCTTGAAAACGATTTGTCCAATTTTATTGAAAAATACCTCAATACATTAAGAACAAACTAGCCCTTAAAAAGTTATTACAAAAGACTTTTGTATGATCAACGGTTTTAGAATTATTGACATTGCAATATAGAAAAAATGTTTTCTAAAATTTCAATGAAAATAACTCCATAACCGTTGATCAGACAAAAAACGTGTGTTAGCACGACTAAAGGGAAATTTTGTTCTTAATCCATTAATGTATTCTCCAATAAAATTGGATAAGTCGTTTTTGATATATAGTAATATAACTAGGACAACCTTTTTAATATTCCCAAATTTTAGAATTTTTTTTAAATCGATGAAACAAGACTTATGTAAATATAAATAAGGTTTATATTATTTGGAACATTAAAGTTTGATGATAGCAGAGAAACGATAAGAATTTTTTCAATATTTTATGAATTTTTAAAAAATAAAAATTTTTCGATTTTGCAAAAAAAAATATTTTTTGGAAATTTCAATGTAAATAACTCCATAATCGTTGATCACACAAAAAACTTGTGTTAGCACGACTAAAGGGCAATTTTGTTTTTTGTTAATAAATATATTTTTCAATAAAATTGGATAAGTCGTTTTTGAGATATGGTAATATAACTAGGACAACCTCTTTAAAATTCCACAATTTTAATTTTTTTTTAATCGATTGAAACCAGGGACCGTAACTGTTATAACTTTTATCGTAAAAGTCAGAAAATAAAAGTTATTTTTTGACTTTTATTTTTTCGAGCAGAAATAATAGTTATTTTTTGACTTTTAGTTTTTCGATAAAAAATAACAGTTATTTTTGACTTTTATTTTTTCAAGCTAAAATAAAAGTTATTTTTTTACTTTTATTTTTCGAGCAAAAATAACAGTTATTTTTGACTTTTATTATTTCGAGCTTGAATAAAAGATTTTTTTTGACTTTTATTTTTTCGAGCAGAAATAAAAGTTATTTTTGTATTTGCAACCCTAATTATGATTGCGAAACTCAACTCCATTAATTTTTTTTCGAGCAGAAATAAAAGTTACATTTGCTTAAATTCATGATAAATTTATTGAAAATTTTTGTTAAACAAAGATAATTTTTCAGTGAAAATAATTTGCATATGCTCAAAAATTAATGGACTTGAGTTTCGCAATCATAATTAGGGTTGCAAACACAAAAATAACTTTTATTTCTGCTCGAAAAAATAAAAGTCAAAAAATAACTTTTATTTTTGCTCGAAAAAATAAAAGTCAAAAAATAACTTTTATTTTTGCTCAAAAAAATAAAAATCAAAAAATAACTGTTATTTTTTTTTTCTAAAAAATAAAAATCAGATTTTAAAAAATCATCGCATTTTATGAAAATTTCGTCCAAGACTATAAAAATGGTATACTTGGTTTTAATCTGCGACATTTCCTTGCGGTTGCTTTTTTTAATCTAAAATTCAAAAATAACAGTTATTTTCGGTCCCTGATTGAAACAGGCTTATGTAAATATAAATAAGGCTTATATTATTTGGAACATTCAAATTTTAACGATAGCAAATGATAAGAAATTTCTCATTTTTCAATATTTTATGAATTTTTAAAAAATACAAATTTTTCGATTTTGCAAAAAAAAAATATTTTTCTAAAATTTCAATGTAAATAACTCCATAACCGCTGATCAAACAAAAAACTTATATTAGCACGAATAGAGGCCAATTTTGTTTTTAATCCATGAATGTATTTTTCATTAAAATTGGATGAGTCGTTTTTGAGATATGGTAATATAACTAGGATAACCTTTTTAAAATTCCCAAGTTTTAGATTTTTTTTTTTAAATCGATGAAACAAGACTTATGTAAAATTTGGAAATTTTGAATAGGTGTCCTAGTTTCTGAGTACATTAATGCATTAAGAACAAACTAACCCTTAACACAAAATTCAAAATTTTCTAAAATTTGGGATTTTTGAAGAGGTGTGCTAGCTAGTTTATATTCGATATCTTGAAAACGACTTGTCCAATTTTAATGATAAATACCTCAATTCATTAAGAACAAACTAGCCCTTAAAAAGTTATTACAAAAGATTTTCGTATGATTAACGGTTTAAGAGTTATTGACATCGCAATGTAAAACAATTTTTTTTCTTTAGTTTAGCTTTTTCATAGTAACTGCTTTCTTTGGAGTGGGTTACTAGCCTGATGTCCCAACCCATGTTTTTCTCGTTCTTATGGGAGAACGCTCGGCACTTGTTAGCTTTAATGGGTGTCCACAGAAGAGGTCAGTTTACACAGTTGATATAAAGGATAGACCAATTTATGTCTGGGTTTACCAAGTTAAACTTATCAGAACCGTTGCTTGGTATCCAACATTCCCTACTAGTAGACTAGTGCAATTAATGATTTGAAAACAATATCTATAAAAGCTAAGGATATCAAACAATTGTTACATTTTGACGGAAAGTGTAAATGTATATTCAGTATTTCTCTGAGTGTATTTGAAAACTGTTTTGATCTCGAAACATAAATTTAAGGGATATAGTCTTCTTAGTTAAAAGGTAGAACCGCTGGAAAAAGCGGGCAATGTCTGTTTCAAAAATCTAGTTATAAATTTGAAAAAAAAACATATTTGAAAGTAACGTTTAAATGTCATTGGCACAATATTTTATAAGCAATATTTTACTAAAAAACTCAAACTTAACTTATAAATAAACAATAGAATCATTTAAAATCCTAAAAATTAAATTTTTTTAAAATACAAGTTCTATAAAAATTTAATATAAAATTAACAAGTTTTCTTTTCAAACTCAAATTGAATACAACAAATGTCATTGATTAAACCAAAAACATATGCATCTGTATATATTTTATAGAAGACTTTAAGTATTGACTCAAAATTTCAAATTTAGTAAAAGTCACGTTATAGCAATTTTCGATTATATTTTTTTTAACTTTATAAAAAATGTACTTCAAAGAAATTTATTAAAAAATTTACAATGCGGACATATGTACATTTTCATTAAAATCTTAAATATTTACACAATAAACCGTATAAAACAAATATTTAAATATTACCAAGGGATGTATTTTGAAAACTATTTTAACACAAACTGCTATAACATTTCGTCCATAACGATTTGCGTTTATCGCTCATTGTATGAATTGTTTCATGATCAGTTTTTTTTTTGCTCTTATTGTTTCATGATAAAACAATTTGTTTAGTACAATTTAGCATCTAGTTGGATGCAAATAATACTTGTAGTTGTTTTAATTTAATTTTGTAAATTGTTTGTATAACGGAAATAATGAAATTCTGCACTATTTGTGCAAATATTTATCGCTGGAAAACATTTAACAGTGGGTGTAAAATAAAAAGCTATTAAAAGATCATTTACAACAAAATGTACTAATTATTTTAAGGCAAACTATACTCTAAAATATGAAAACCACTGTTTTTCCATCTGGCAACATTAATACATTAAGTTGGTAACTCTAAAATGTCACTCTATTACCAACAGGATATTGCAGTGCTACCAACGTGTTTATCCCTTAAAGTTGCCAGATCTCAAACTTAATTTTCATCGATTTTTTTCAGTAACGGCAGTTAAGTTTAAAATTTACTTGTATTGTTCTTTTTTAGTCACTGACTGTATTATTTATTCAGAGGGAAATAAATACAATACATCCAAGTCTGATAAAACTAAAACTTAACTAGAGATAATTTGTATTTAACAAACTGTAGCAAATAAATAAATCTGCATATTATCTTTGTATTTGAAAACAACCAGATCAAACAAAATTATAGGGTGTTCGATTAGGAAAATTTATTTTTGAAATAAGCATAAAAAAGTTATTTTGAAGTAAAATTGTTATTTTTGAATTTTATATAAAGCAATACCGCCCTGATACCGGGTGTTTTAGGAAATGTTGGATAAAAAGGTTGGTCTTAACTTGGTGAGCCCAGACTTATCTTGGTTAGAACGTCGGACTGGTAACAAACTCCTGGAAATAATAATTACTATGAAAAAGCTAAAATTAGAATAAAAACTGCCCGATAAGGGGCTTTTCACTAATTACGTAACGCTATTTTCGCAGATTTTTACATACCCCCTTGTGCAACACATTATAACAAAAATACTAGGAGGAATTACATATGTTTTCGTATACATACAAAATGCCTACTCCGTAACAAAATTCATACCCTCCCCACCCTAATGAGCGTTACTTTATTTATTAACAGCCCCGAGTGTTAGAAGAGGACGTCCCAAACTTCGATGGAAAGACCATGTAAAGGAAATCTTTTCGAAAATTGGCCTATGAAATTGAAAAATATGCGCACACGATCGAAGCTCATTGAATTCTAAAATATGCTCGGCCTTTGACCTCAACAGGTTATGAATATAGGCCATTTAAGTAAATAATACCGCCCTTTAGGGCTATGTTTTTAGAGCTTTACTTAAATGACCTATATTTACAACCTGCGAAGGTCATAGACCGAGCAGATTTTAGAATTTTGCGCATTTTTTCCATTTTCGTAGACCAAGCTTTGAACTATTTTCTTTTATTCGGCCTTTTCAACAAAGTTTCGGGCATCCTCTTCTACAAGTTACCTTGGGATCATTTTCGAACACTTTTCTTGCTGGAGCTTATTCATAACATAGCCTGGACAACGCAGTCACTGCTATTTAAGGCGTTTTACTATGTCGATATTTATTATTGACGCAGATTGGTCCAAAAATTTTCGTAAAATCTTTCTCCCAAAAACTTCCAGAAAAGCTTTATATACTTACCTGTGTAAGTGTCATTAGCAACTGCTGGACTACAAAGCCTAACATCGAAAATGGAACATTCTATTTATCAGGGTGAATATGATCTGGCATGTTTCTTAGATATAAAAGGAGTTTTTAACAACATTAGTCACAGGCTATTAGAACAGCACTATTCAATAGTGGATTTAATCAAAATGTAAAAATATGGTTAATAAAGATCCTTACAATCTGAATTCTGTTCTTCTTCTGTTATCCTTGATTCCCAGTGAAGCATAGGGCCTTAACCATTCTTTTATATCGGACTCTATTATGTTATCCCATGACTAGTTTTCTGCTTGCAAATCCGCATCAATTGACCTTTTCCACGTTCTAGCAGGTGTACCAACACTACGGCTGCTTCCCTGTGGATTCCAAAGAAGCGTTTGTCGAGTAATGTTGATATTTGGCCTTCGAAGTGTTTAGCCTATCCACCGCCATTTCCTTTAATATACCTCTCTATAAGCAGGAATTTGTCGAGTTAAGTAGATCTTAAATTTTTATGCGTTTCGGCCACCATATATTAAGGCTTTGCCATAAGTATTTGCTTGCAAAAGTTTGTAGGTGCTTATCGATGGCATTTGTGCGTTTCCAAGTTTCGCAGCCGTAATATAAGATGGAATTGACAGTTGAGTTGTATATTCGTAACCTGTTGTTGTTGATTTTTGCCGAGATTTCCAAATAGCTCGGAGAATGCACAATGCAAATTTTGACTTGTTAATACGCGATTCAATATTCTCGTCGGCTCCATCTTTTGTAGATACCAAACTTCCAAATAACATAACCTACACATCCAATAACCTCGTTATCCACATTGATGCCACAGCCTGTAGGCATAATCTTTGTCTTGGAAATATTATTTTTCAGCCCAGCTGCCCGAGTTTTAAGAGTTATAGCGTTAGTATTCCAAGTTCTCGAGTTGTTTTGAGGGTGTGTATTGGATACCGCGTCTACCATTCAGAGCCGTGCGCATTATATTATCGATGACAAGGATAGAAAGTATAGGTGACAAGATACATTTTTGCCTTACTCCAGTAATGACTTCTAACGGATTTGACAATTTACCCTTGTGTAGGATTCTACATTTAAAATCCATGTACATTGCCCGAATTAATTTTATAATTTTCGCTGACATATAACTATTTTCTAAATTCTCCATAAATAGCTCCTATTGACACTGTCGAAGGCCTTCATAAAGTAGATAGACGCCAGGTAAATGGAGGTGCAGAATTCATTACAGTGCTATAGTAGTGTTCTTACTGCGTTAAAACTGATTTTTGCGGACTGCAGAGAAAACTGCGTCGGATATCTATTCAAAATTACTCGACTTAGTATTTTGCTCGTAATTGGAAGAAGTACATGGCCTTAACAATGTGGAATAGGTATTATGCCATCGAAATCGTGCTATTCACGAGAAATCGTGATATTTACGAGAAAAAGAATAGCCATATTCCGACTTAAACTCCATCAATGTAATCATTTCGTAAAACTATTTGTCTTTTACCTACACTAGGTCTTTGCACGAGGTTCTATAGTTGCTGTCCACTCAGTTGACGATCGTTTTAATTGATTATGTGATGGAATCTTGTTTTATTCATTGTCGCATATCGACAATCCCTAATGGCTCAGAATGATGTGTTTTTATTCAAAAGTGTGCAAATAGTCAAATGCTCAGTAAAAAACAAACACTTTCTTTTGATACCTTTACGATGTCGCGAGCCTCAAGAGTAAAGATAGCATCCCTCTTTTGATTGAAAAAATAAATTTCTTAATGGAGCACCCTATAACGAAAGATCTACCAAGTTTTAACAGCAAGAAAATAACAATAAAAATCAACAGAGCAGAACAATTGATTAAACAATGTTTTCTAGTTTTTTTATCGAGAAAAAAAACTGCCCCTAGCTCATTAACACCCAAATGGGGAAATTCATTTCAAATTTGCATTGAATTTTTATTTTTTTCACAAAAATTAGTATTGGCAGAGATAAGCAATACAAACATACTGGATTTTTTGCCGTGGAGTCATCCTACCATGCCCTGGAGTTATCTTATACTTACGTCGGGCCACATGGTCATACCAGGGAACTGTAGAGCAGCAAGACTTGAAATTGTCCCACAAATTTCATAATGAACTAGAATCTATTGGTCACTAGCAAACTCCTACTGCAATAGAGATTATGCAATGATCTTAGTCTATAGTTTTAGTCATAGTCTATGTCTTAGTCTATATGTACCAATATCTTCGTCTATGTCTTTGTTTATCTCTATGTCTTAATTTGTGTTTTTTTTTTCTATCAGCTTTTCACTGAATCTTTAAAATTAAAAATTTACTTATGCTTAGACTCAAAACTGCTGACCGCTAAAATTAATTATTTCAAAAACTTACTATCCCGGTCAATAACCTATTAGCAAATTTCAACCAAATCACAAATACCACAATCAAGAGTAAATCAGACACTCGCTGAGCGGTTTAATAACTTTTAGTTATTAAAAATAAAGAATTTACGTTTCTACGTAATAATACAAAATAATCAAAGTTTTACCGCTAACTTTTAATGTTTTGGTAAAGCAGTTCTTGTGTTAATAGTGTTCTAAGGCATATGGAGGGTATATTCCAAAAGGTGGTTCTAAGGCATATGAAGGGTACATTTAATAGGGGTGTTGTCAATTGTTTTCTTTTAATTTAAGGCCGTTATAATAGTTATAGTTTAATATCTTTTAAAAAGCATATAAATTCAAAACAAAAAGAAATATATAATTAATTTAATTTGTTTACAAAGATTTTGAGAAATGGTGGATAAAACATAATAAAGAAAATATATATACATATGTATATACATGTGTACATACATATTTAACTATTATTTTGACCCACTCTGAAAGGCTTGTAATTAAGAGATGACAACAAAGAAATCTTTGTAAATTATCTTACGTAAAATATGTTACATATACTCCTATATTTATGTTTATTCATATATATCGATTAACAAATGTCTCATTAATGGCTGCATTTAAATAAAATAAAAAAATCGAATGGTCGGAAGACAGACATTTCACTTATTTTTATTTTAAAAACACCTGAAATTGCATCATAAAAATGTCATGCAAATTTACGGAGAAAAAAGAAAGACTTGTTACAAACATTTGAAGACATTTGTTGTTTTTGACAAAATATATTAAAATTAAAATAATGTTTAAAAAATCATAAAAACTTTATGGCTTAAGTGTAGGACAATTTTTAAAATTATTTTTAGTAGTATTTTTATATCCGTAAATTAATATTTTTATTATATTTTTTTTTAACATTTTTATTAGTTTGTTTGTTTTTTTTTGGAAACACTGTCAATAAACTTTGATGACTAATATTTAATAATCTAGCAGCGCCTTCAAACTTTCGTCAATGATTGGCAATCCCTTAAGCAGTGTTACCAATGTTTCTGTACTTTGCGAAAATGCTCAATAGCATATTGATATTTGTAAAGTCGGCTTAGGGCGAGGGAGTATTAGGAAGCTTATATAAAACAAGTAAGAATGTTATATTCGGCTATGACGAATCTAATATACCCACCATCAGTTGTGTTAAATTTTTAAATTTATCTCATATTTCTACGAGGGTGCAGCTTATTCAAAATGTGGACCGAATTCGAAAAAAACTGTTATAAAGTCTGGACTTAACATTGATTGATAGCTATCTAATTTATATTCAGAATTTAACTCCAAATCTTTTTGATTGTAGATATAACAAGTAAGAGTATTATATTCGGCTGTGCCAAATCTTATTTACCCACCATCAAGTTGTGTTAAATTTAGAAACATATCTCATATATCTACGAGGGTGCAGCAAATTCAACATGTGGACCAAATTCAAAAAAAGTTCTTACGCTAGTTGATATTGTTGGTAAAATATTTGGACTAAATTCGGTTCCAGTAGCTTTATATTTCAAGACTTACAAGTATATAAGTGGTTTCCCTAGTATTTACTTTGAACAAAATTCGTTATAGATATGGGTTTATATTAATAAGTTGTTGAATACTTTTCGTTTATCTTAATATTTAGTTAGGATAAAGATGTTGATAGTAATACGACAGGTCCATATATTTAGTTAGGAATTCCCAATGCATCAGCCGTATATAAACTCTGGACATTGGTGCAATCTTAATATGCTGCTTGTACCTCCGATTTTTTTTTGATTGTAGATATAAAAACGGGATGTTATATATATGTAAGAATTATAGCCAAATGTGGCCCGATTGTAACAAAGTTTTACACACTGGCTGGTATTTATATATAGCTTATTCTTGCAAAATTTAGTGGCCATAGTTGTCATAGATTCTAATTTAATAACTTTTAAGTGGCCTTTGCTACATTTTTTTGGTTTCCGGGAGTGTTTTTTTATATAAAAGCTATAGTTAAATATTTGATATACTGACCAATAGTTGCATGAAATTTCTCTATTCTAAATTTAGTCGTCATAGCTACTACAATTGTATTTAATTTATCAGCATTCATGTGTTTCCTGGGGCGGGGTTATATGGGAGCTCTAACTAAATGGGAACCGATTTCGTCCATTTTCAGTACACAACTTATGTTACATATCAAAAATACTTTTGTACAATTTTGTCTCTCTAGCTCTTGTAGTTAAGGAGCTAACGCACTTTTATCTGACGGACAGATGGACATAAACCCCCTTTTCTTTTTGTATTTTTGTGTTTCCGTAAGTTTTTTATATGGGAGCTATGGTCAAATGGTGACCGATTGTGACAAAATTTTGCACACTGTGTTTCCGTAAGTTTTTTATATGGGAGCTATGGTCAAATGGTGACCGATTGTGACAAAATTTTGCACACTGGCTGGCATTCACATAAGACTTCCTTGTGCTAAATTAATTGGCCGAAGCTATTACAGTTTATCATTTATTGGCATTCAAATG
This sequence comes from Stomorhina lunata, assembly GCA_933228675.1. Lineage (NCBI taxonomy): Eukaryota > Metazoa > Arthropoda > Insecta > Diptera > Rhiniidae > Stomorhina > Stomorhina lunata. The sequence goes on from OW121744.1 coordinate 51,965,941, forward strand.
TAAATATTTATGGTGGAATTTAGGCTGTTTCCGTCAGTGTTTTGTACGGGAGCTATGGTTAAATGAAATTTTATATGCTACCTAGTGCTTATGTAACACTTTTATGTACCACATTTTATCATCATAGCTGTTATTATTTGTCATTTATTAGCAAATAAGCGATTAGATTTTATCGTGCCGACAACAGACAGACGTACATCGCTCAATCGTCTTATAAATTCATAAGGATTCAGAATGGGATATACATTTTGGTTTTTGAGCCAATATTAAGGAAATTACATTTATCAAAACCGCCGTCGTATAGCAGGTTAGCCATCCGCCTAGCATACCAGAGGTCCCAAGTTCAGTCCCCGGCCAGACCCTCTTAAAAAAATGAATTTTCAAAAAAGTGGCGGTTCAACTCAGCTAGCCACTGGTTATTGAGTATTAGGCTATGTAACACTTCTCTAACTAATGCATTTGCCTTTCGAAGCCGGCGTTAAAACGTTCAATGAGTCTAAAAATAGAATCGGATGCAGCTCATTGTCTGAGAGAAGTACCCCTTGTTGCAATTGGAATGTTGTTATTATCAAAATATGTTTTCTACTAAGGTAGCCTACGAATTTCCAGCCCACCTATTAGGTGCATAAAAATGACATAATCAGTGTTGCCAGTGCTCTAAAATTTGTAACGATAAAAATGTGTATCTTTTTATTATACTGCTTCAAATTTTACTTTTTTATTATTTTATTCATAAGGTAATAGATATAATCAAGGCCTTTCTTTACTCGTTAACCTTAAATATTTAATGCAAACAATTTGACACAAAAAATAAAGTTAAAATATATGAGCGTAAGAAATAAATCCTTGATTTACAATTAATAAAATAAACATGTGATATATTTCTATAAAAAATCATTTATTTAAACTGTTAACACTCTTGGTACTACCAGGGTATGACGTTCAAGTTATCCGCTCTAAAAATCTTTTTCCTCATCACACACGTTCGTTCCATTACGATCTTCACTGTAAAAAAATTTAATGACTTAATTATTTTCATCAGAATTATGGATATAAATGCTTCAACGTTGAGACACAGATAACAACCAACTAAAAAAAATTTAATCATTCAAGCGTTTTAAAGCCATAAATATGATGAATCAGTGACAACATTCGAACATCTTTGCACAATTTATTCAATTTATTCAATTTATTGGTAAACAAATATAATTTAAATTTGTTTTCATATTTATAGTTATTAACTTGATTTGTTAATGAAACACATCTAGCTTATTTGCAAAAAAAGTGGTGTAACTGAAAATTGTCGGGGCTTAAAAATTTAGTTTTGCAATAAAATCGCTTGAATTCTACACTGACTAAAAAATGTATACTTCAAAGACCTACAGCTAAATATGACACTAGGACCACGGGGTATCAGGTCTGCTGAGGTGTCCTCACAAGTTCAGATAAGGTGTCATTAAATATCTATTCACGGAAATGGTATAAAGTTTGTCTGCATAGGACTGACTTCCCGGAATAAATTTTTAACCCACAAAATTACCTGTATTTGAAAAATGTTAAAAGCCACCCAAAAAATTTATATTCTACTTCTGTTGTAGTTCTGTTCTAGTTCTATTCTAGTTCTGTTCTAGTTATGTTCTAGTTCTGTTGTTCTGTTCTAGTTCTGTTCTAGTTCTGTTCTAGTTCTGTTCTAGTTCTGTTCTAGTTCTGTTCTAGTTCTGTTCTAGTTCTGTTCTAGTTCTGTTCTAGTTCTGTTCTAGTTCTGTTCTAGTTCTGTTCTAGTTCTGTTCTAGTTCTGTTCTAGTTCTGTTCTAGTTCTGTTCTAGTTCTGTTCTAGTTCTGTTCTAGTTCTGTTCTAGTTCTGTTCTAGTTCTGTTCTAGTTCTGTTCTAGTTCTGTTCTAGTTCTGTTCTAGTTCTGTTCTAGTTCTGTTCTAGTTCTGTTCTAGTTCTGTTCTAGTTCTGTTCTAGTTCTGTTCTAGTTCTGTTCTAGTTCTGTTCTAGTTCTGTTCTAGTTCTGTTCTAGTTCTGTTCTAGTTCTGTTCTAGTTCTGTTCTAGTTCTGTTCTAGTTCTGTTCTAGTTCTGTTCTAGTTCTGTTCTAGTTCTGTTCTAGTTCTGTTCTAGTTCTGTTCTAGTTCTGTTCTAGTTCTGTTCTAGTTCTGTTCTAGTTCTGTTCTAGTTCTGTTCTAGTTCTGTTCTAGTTCTGTTCTAGTTCTGTTCTAGTTCTGTTCTAGTTCTGTTCTAGTTCTGTTCTAGTTCTGTTCTAGTTCTGTTCTAGTTCTGTTCTAGTTCTGTTCTAGTTCTGTTCTAGTTCTGTTCTAGTTCTGTTCTAGTTCTGTTCTAGTTCTGTTCTAGTTCTGTTCTAGTTCTGTTCTAGTTCTGTTCTAGTTCTGTTCTAGTTCTGTTCTAGTTCTGTTCTAGTTCTGTTCTAGTTCTGTTCTAGTTCTGTTCTAGTTCTGTTCTAGTTCTGTTCTAGTTCTGTTCTAGTTCTGTTCTAGTTCTGTTCTAGTTCTGTTCTAGTTCTGTTCTAGTTCTGTTCTAGTTCTGTTCTAGTTCTATTCTAGTTCTGTTCTAGTTCTGTTCTAGTTCTGTTCTAGTTCTGTTCTAGTTCTGTTCTAGTTCTGTTCTAGTTCTGTTCTAGTTCTGTTCTAGTTCTGTTCTAGTTCTGTTCTAGTTCTGTTCTAGTTCTGTTCTAGTTCTGTTCTAGTTCTGTTCTAGTTCTGTTCTAGTTCTGTTCTAGTTCTGTTCTAGTTCTGTTCTAGTTCTGTTCTAGTTCTGTTCTAGTTCTGTTCTAGTTCTGTTCTAGTTCTGTTCTAGTTCTGTTCTAGTTCTGTTCTAGTTCTGTTCTAGTTCTGTTCTAGTTCTGTTCTAGTTCTGTTCTAGTTCTGTTCTGGTTCTGTTCTAGTTCTGTTCTAGTTCTAGTTCTGTTCTAGTTCTGTTCTAGTTTTGTTCTAGTTCTGTTCTAGTTCTGTTCTAGTTCTGTTCTAGTTCTGTTCTAGTTCTGTTCTAGTTCTGTTCTAGTTCTGTTCTAGTTCTGTTCTAGTTCTGTTCTAGTTCTGTTCTAGTTCTGTTCTAGTTCTGTTCTAGTTCTGTTCTAGTTCTGTTCTAGTTCTGTTCTAGTTCTGTTCTAGTTCTGTTCTAGTTCTGTTCTAGTTCTGTTCTAGTTCTGTTCTAGTTCTGTTCTAGTTCTGTTCTAGTTCTGTTCTAGTTCTGTTCTAGTTCTGTTCTAGTTCTGTTCTAGTTCTGTTCTAGTTCTGTTCTAGTTCTGTTCTAGTTCTGTTCTAGTTCTGTTCTAGTTCTGTTCTAGTTCTGTTCTAGTTCTGTTCTAGTTCTGTTCTAGTTCTGTTCTAGTTCTGTTCTAGTTCTGTTCTAGTTCTGTTCTAGTTCTGTTCTAGTTCTGTTCTAGTTCTGTTCTAGTTCTGTTCTAGTTCTGTTCTAGTTCTGTTCTAGTTCTGTTCTAGTTCTGTTCTAGTTCTGTTCTAGTTCTGTTCTAGTTCTGTTCTAGTTCTGTTCTAGTTCTTTTCTATTTCTAGTTCTTTTCTTCTTCTCACTCCAAAAGCCCATTCGCCATAAGCAAGTATCATCTGTTAAATGAGTATCAGGTGTTTAACGAGTGATGCCAACTCAAACTTGTGACACTCTTAAAAAGCATTTGGTATTATATCTTAACATGTCAAACATATTTTTTATAATTTTGACGATATTTTACTTTGAATAAGCGAAACTGATAATATTATTTATCAGCTTTTTTGTGTGAATATGAACTACCTTGATTAGCTAATGTCAAAAAAATATTCCATTTACTACCATTCCATTTTTTGGGTGTGTAAACAGAAAGTGGCCTTAAGATTTACATATCCAAAGGTATAGTCGGTGTAAAGCCTATAATAGAAGAGGCAACCATTAGCTTTAAAGTGTTAAACGCTTAATATAGAATATTGTGCAATTATTTATTTGTTTTCATAAAAAAAAAAATATTTTAATTTTAGTAAATACGATTAAAAGCAACAGTAGTTGGACAAATTTTTAAGTTCACATTTTAAATATATTTTAGAAAGTTAATAAGTCCAATATCTAAGGGCTTTTATCATAGTGTTTAGTTAATTTTTTCTCGATTTTGATAATAAGGCGTCTTTATAATATTAGCCGTCCCCTGTTTTAACAGTTTCATTTGAATTGTTTACTTAAAATTTATCGAATACTAAATATTTGTTGGGGAATTTGAAAAAAATGTCACGTACTTGCTGACTGACTGTCTACAGTTTTTAGTTAAATTGCACCTTTTTTATTAATTGATTTATTTAAGTAACACTAAAATAAACTACTTACTACTAAGGTTGCCACCAGTTCCTAATTAATTCATTTGTATACATATCCAAAACAAAGTATAAATTTCTAAAATGGAATATTATAAATTGTACTGAGTCACCCATAGGGACCGGTTATGTTCCTAATAGAATCAATATTTTATTTTAATTCGTAAACAAAAGTTCGTGACATATTCTCAAAAAATAACTTTGTTTTAAATTTTGAATATGAATAATTATAATTGCGTTTCATAGAAAACATATCCGGTTATTAAATAAATTTATTGAATAATATTCAATTCATACTCTCACCAATTATTGTTTTATAAAAATCACTTATTTGCTGAAAGAATGTCATAATTCTACAAGTTTAGATTCAAGTAATTTATCTTTTGCTTAATTTCTTTTAACTCCAGAAAAAATTAAAGAACTAAAATATAACTGGAACACAACTGGAACTAGAACAAAACTACAAAAGAACTATTACAGAACTAAAACAGAACTAAAAAAGAACTAGAACAGAACTAAAAAAGAACTAGAACAGAACCAGAACTAGAACAGAACCAGAACAGAACCAGAACAGAACCAGAACAGAACCAGAACAGAACCAGAACAGAACCAGAACAGAACCAGAACAGAACCAAAACAGAACCAGAACAGAACCAGAACAGAACCAGAACAGAACCAGAACAGAACCAGAACAGAACCAGAACAGAACCAGAACATAACCAGAACAGAACCAGAACAGAATCAGAACAGAACCAGAACATAACCAGAACAGAACCAGAACAGAACCAGAACAGATCCAGAATAAAACCAGAACAGAACCAGAACAGAACCAGAACAGAACCAGAACAGAACCAGAACAGAACCAGAACAGAACCAGAACAGAACCAGAACAGAACCAGAACAGAACCAGAACAGAACCAGAACAGAACCAGAACAGAACCAGAACAGAACCAGAACCAGAACAGAACCAGAACAGAACCAGAACAGGACCAGAACAGAACCAGAACAGTACCAGAACAGAACCAGAACAGAACCAGAACAGTACCAGAACAGAACCAGAACAGAACCAGAACAGAACCAGAACAGAACCAGAACAGAACCAGAACAGAACCAGAACAGAACCAGAACAGAACCAGAACAGAACCAGAACAGAACCAGAACAGAACCAGAACAGAACCAGAACAGAACCAGAACAGAACCAGAACAGAACCAGAACAGAACCAGAACAGAACCAGAACAGAACCAGAACAGAACCAGAACAGAACCAGAACAGAACCAGAACAGAACCAGAACAGAACCAGAACAGAACCAGAACAGAACCAGAACAGAACCAGAACAGAACCAGAACAGAACCAGAACAGAACCAGAACAGAACCAGAACAGAACCAGAACAGAACCAGAACAGAACCAGAACAGAACCAGAACAGAACCAGAACAGAACCAGAACAGAACCAGAACAGAACCAGAACAGAACCAGAACAGAACCAGAACAGAACCAGAACAGAACCAGAACAGAACCAGAACAGAACCAGAATAGAACCAGAACAGAACCAGAACAGAACCAGAACAGAACCAGAACAGAACCAGAACAGAACCAGAACAGAACCAGAACAGAACCAGAACAGAACCAGAACAGAACCAGAACAGAACCAGAACAGAACCAGAACAGAACCAGAACAGAACCAGAACAGAACCAGAACAGAACCAGAACAGTACCAGAACAGAACCAGAACAGAACCAGAACAGTACCAGAACAGAACCAGAACAGAACCAGAACAGAACCAGAACAGAACCAGAACAGAACCAGAACAGAACCAGAACAGAACCAGAACAGAACCAGAACAGAACCAGAACAGAACCAGAACAGAACCAGAACAGAACCAGAACAGAACCAGAACAGAACCAGAACAGAACCAGAACAGAACCAGAACAGAACCAGAACAGAACCAGAACAGAACCAGAACCAGAACAGAACCAGAACAGAACCAGAACAGAACCAGAACAGAACCAGAACAGAACCAGAACCAGAACAGAACCAGAACAGAACCAGAACAGAACCAGAACAGAACCAGAACAGAACCAGAACAGAACCAGAACAGAACCAGAACAGAACCAGAACAGAACCAGAACAGAACCAGAACAGAACCAGAACAGAACCAGAACCAGAACAGAACCAGAACAGAACCAGAACAGAACCAGAACAGAACCAGAACAGAACCAGAACCAGAACAGAACCAGAACAGAACCAGAACAGAACCAGAACAGAACCAGAACAGAACCAGAACAGAACCAGAACAGAACCAGAACAGAACCAGAACAGAACCAGAACAGAACCAGAACAGAACCAGAACAGAACCAGAACAGAACCAGAACAGAACCAGAACAGAACCAGAACAGAACCAGAACAGAACCAGAACAGAACCAGAACAGAACCAGAACAGAACCAGAACAGAACCAGAACAGAACCAGAACAGAACCAGAACAGAACCAGAACAGAACCAGAACAGAACCAGAACAGAACCAGAACAGAACCAGAACAGAACCAGAACAGAACCAGAATAGAACCAGAACAGAACCAGAACAGAACCAGAACAGAACCAGAACAGAACCAGAACAGAACCAGAACAGAACCAGAACAGAACCAGAACAGAACCAGAACAGAACCAGAACAGAACCAGAACAGAACCAGAACAGGACCAGAACAGAACCAGAACAGAACCAGAACAGAACCAGAACATAACCAGAACATAACCAGAACAGAACCAGAACAGAACCAGAACATAACCAGAACAGAACCAGAACAGAATCAGAACATAACCAGAACAGAACCAGAACAGAACCAGAACAGAACCAGAACAGAACCAGAACAGAACCAGAACAGAACCAGAACAGAACCAGAACAGAACCAGAACAGAACCAGAACAGAACCAGAGCAGAACCAGAACAGAACCAGAACAGAACCAGAACAGAACCAGAACAGAACCAGAACAGAACCAGAACAGAACCAGAACAGAACCAGAACAGAACCAGAACAGAACCAGAACAGAACCAGAACAGAACCAGAACAGAACCAGAACAGAACCAGAACAGAACCAGAACAGAACCAGAACAGAACCAGAACAGAACCAGAACAGAACCAGAACAGAACCAGAACAGAACCAGAACAGAACCAGAACAGAACCAGAACAGAACCAGAACAGAACCAGAACAGAACCAGAACCAGAACAGAACCAGAACAGAACCAGAACAGAACCAGAACAGAACCAGAACAGAACCAGAACAGAACCAGAACAGAACCAGAACAGAACCAGAACAGAACCAGAACAGAACCAGAACAGAACCAGAACAGAATCAGAACAGAACCAGAACAGGACTAGAACCAGATCTTAAATTATAAAAAAAAATGTATTACCTTGAGAAGATTATACTGCTCTACTAATTTCATATATTTACTACAAGTTTATTTGACTTTACATTACATTTCATTATTTTCCAAAAAGTTCAACAGAAACATCATGTAACTATAAATTGCTTTAGTCAACTTGAGAGCCGTTCCCATGGACAAAGGCATTATATAGCCTATAGACAACTTTATTGGCGATTGAGCTCTGCGTAACATCAATAATATGATCTTCTTTTCCGGCACCGAAAGCTCATACCACAAACAATCGCCATAAATAACATCGACTACTTCGTCATTCTGAAACGAGTCAATATTTTGTATTCAATAAGATTCGTATTAAGTACTTACCGATACTTCCACTATATGTCCGAGACCACAATAGGCATAAAGTACGAACATGCTATAAAACAAATATGAAAATGCTGCGGGCCGAGTTCCTATGAGAATAGAGAAAAGGGTGCAGCATATATTTAAAACCGATGTGAAAATCTCCACGAATATTATACCATAATAAACTTCGTTAAGTTCATTAGCAAATCTGAATAGATAAGTTTAAAATTTAATAATATATTATGGTTAACTTCCTTACAAAGTTTGTTACTTACATATTATAATACTCATGACATTTGGTAATGTCCTTAACCAAAGGCATTGTCAGATTTGAATCTCGAGTTTTAAGAACCTTCCGATTTAATTTCTGACATTTGATCTTTAAAATGTCCTTCCACAAGGGAATATGTAAAATGAATATATAAATAAACATATCACCGGCAAAATTTCCAAAGCCTCCCATAAATATAAGAAAAGAGTGGACAACATTATGTATCAAATAACCATTTCGAGTTGAGGGATCGATACCGGGCAACCAAAATTGCATAACAAATGTTTTCTGATTGAAAAACCAGCCATAACTTAAAGGATATGCTATAATGGTAATCGTAACCGTTATATAAATCCACATAGTAATTTTTAACATTTTCGTAGTTAATTCAATGCGATATCTCAATATCTTCAAATAATCTTCATCCTTTTGATACTCCTGATATAAATTGTTTAGTTTGCTAATCATTGAAATCATGACCCGACGACGATAAATACACAAAATCAATTTACTATAGCCCTGGATTGAAATACATCAAAAATTGTATAAATAACAAAAAAGAATAGAAAATTCAAACCTGAACGGCAGTTCCAACTAAACTAAGGGTCAGTAAAATTACTTTCCAATCTCCATCTGCCATTAGGCCAATATATATAGTATAAATCGTGCAGCAATAAAATGCATTGATCGATATAATAACCAACCAAGTCCAAGGGGACATTTTATACTGCGGATCAACTATATCGGCGCCACAAATAGCAGCCACCTTTCTAGTTAGTAAAATAATATTATTGAAACGATCAAAACAAGTTTTTCCCATTATTCCGGGTAAAATCAACTAAAGAACTAGAAGGGATAAATCCAAAGCACAGGCTTTTATGCTGTTTTTAAACGAAATAAATTACACTTTAAAAAATTTTGGTTAGTAAAATACTAACAGAACAGATCTACAACTAAAATAGAAATAGAACAAAACTAGAACAGTACTGGAACAGAACTAGAACAGAACTAGAATAGAACTAGAACAGAACTAGAACAGAACTAGAACAGAACTAGAACAGAACTAGAACAGAACTAGAACAGAACTAGAACAGAACTAGAACAGAACTAGAACAGAACTAGAACAGAACTAGAACAGAACTAGAACAGAACTAGAACAGAACTAGAACAGAACTAGAACAGAACTAGAACAGAACTAGAACTAGAACAGAACTAGAACAGAACTAGAACAGAACTAGAACAGAACTAGAACTAGAACAGAACTAGAACAGAACTAGAACAGAACTAGAACAGAACTAGAACAGAACTAGAACAGAACTAGAACAGAACTAGAACAGAACTAGAACAGAACTAGAACAGAACTAGAACAGAACTAGAACAGAACTAGAACAGAACTAGAACAGAACTAGAACAGAACTAGAACAGAACTAGAACAGAACTAGAACAGAACTAGAACAGAACTAGAACAGAACTAGAACAGAACTAGAACAGAACTAGAACAGAACTAGAACAGAACTAGAACAGAACTAGAACAGAACTAGAACAGAACTAGAACAGAACTAGAACAGAACTAGAACAGAACTAGAACAGAACTAGAACAGAACTAGAACAGAACTAGAACAGAACTAGAACAGAACTAGAACAGAACTAGAACAGAACAGAACTAGAAAAAAAACTGAAACAGAACTAGAAAAAAAACTGGAACAGAACTAGAATAGAACTAGAACTGAAACTAGAACAGAAAAACAGGAATTAATAACACAGGCCTACAAATATTGGGGTCATGGAAGTTGTTGGAAAATGGAGGGTCATTTCCGAAGTAATTTTTTCCGTAGAATCCGAATCCGGGGTCCGAATTGCTCTATCACGTCAGGATTTTGAGATATTTGAGGTTTTTTACCCAAAAAATGGCGTTTTTGGCTACTTTTGAGGTTATGTACAGAAGAGACAAAATTTTTTGGGAGTTTTTTTTTAGTTGCATCTTATAGCACTACTCTTCCTCTTTAATTTAAGAGTCGCAGAGTTCAATTACGATTTTTCTACACCAAGTTACGTCAATTTGAAATTACGAGATATGTCCTATTAATTGCATGACCATTTGCATTGAATACGTTGAGGCAGACATTTGTCTACTGGGTATTTTCTCTTCAAAATTTTTACTTGGGGATTTTTGGGGTTACTGATTACGAATATGAAGTTGAGATATTAAAATTATCAAATTCAAGATGGCGGATTCAAAATGGCGTATAAAAATTTTCAAAAAACATTGCAAATATGAAACATATTTTCATTTTCTGCTATCTAATAAGTTTTGTTGTTACGATAAACATAATACATTATAGTAATTTATATTTACACAGGTATCGTGACATTGAATTTGACCTTCAGCTTGATCTTCAAGTGCATTTCAAGTTAAACTTTTTTTACATTTAGCATTACGTGAGTCCCCTCGCCTCTCACGATTAGAAACTATTTCAGTTTAACTTATGAAATCTTTTTTTTTGATCTAGTAAAGATCTTGACCCAGACCGTCTTTTATGACGAACATTTAGCTCATCTCGTTGAAGACACCAGCAATAGTCCGCTAACATTGTTGGAGACCATTTACCCTGATAACGTCTTTCCATTTCTTTGAGGTCCTGATGAGATCGCTCACCTTGCTCTTCGCTGACGGCACCTAGATTTTCTGGAAACCATTCTAAATGAGAGTGTAAATAATGCAATTTTACGCTCATATTGCAACCTAAATTCTGAAATTTTTTAATCATATCGTCAACTATTTCTTTGTAATCACTAACTTTATTATTACCCAAAAATCCTTTAACAACTTTTTTAAAGCTAATCCAGGCTTCTTTTTCTACATTTGTCATAACCTGTTCAACCTCTGTTGTTTTCATTAATTCTCTTATTTGTGGTCCAACAAATATTCCTTCTTTTATCTTCGCCTCACTTAAATAAGGGAATTTATCTCTAAGATATTGAAATAATGCACCATCGGTATCAAGAGCCTTTACAAATTGCTTCATTAATCCTAATTTTATATGAAGCGGAGGCAACAAAACTTTTTTAGAGTCAATTAACGGTTGTTGAATAATGTTGGGATCTCCAGGTTTTAAAGTTTTACGAAGAGGCCAATCCTTTGTAACGTAATGCTTAACTCTATCTCTGCTATCCCACAAACATATAAAGCACGGATATTTTGTATAACCCAATTGTTGTCCAAGCAGCATTGAAACCATTTTTAAGTCTCCGCATACTTCCCATTTATGCTGTTCATATTTTATTGCTTTAAGAATAGTTTCTACATTTTCATATGATTCCTTTAGGTGTACAGAATGAGCAATAGGTATTGACGCATATTTATTTGAGTTATGCAATAAAACTGCTTTCAAACTTGTTTTTGAGGAATCAATAAACAATCTCCATTGATCAGTATCATAAGGAAGTTCTAATTTTTCAATTAAGCCTTTAACATCATTACAAAAAACATATTCATCACATGCAGAATAATACTCAACTAATTCCTTCTCTCGATTACGATACCAACTAAAAGTAGTTCTTGGAGCAAGAAGGTGTTTCTCTTGAAGTCTTGATCCTAACAACTCAGATTTTTCTTTCGACAAGCCTAAATCTCTGACTAAATCATTTAAAGAAGCCTGATCAAATAAAATAGGAGCATCAGAGGTTGATTCGATGTCTTCAAAATCCTGATTTTCAATATCGTCACAGACTGTATGGTCTTCAGCATTTATTCTTACAAATGGAGGGCTTGGAGGAACATCACCAGATGCAAAAGGAATAGGCTTCGTTACGCTTGCTACATTCGGATATTTTATATTACAAGCATTTTTAATATTATATCCAAATGTTTTGGTTAAACAGAAATAACATTCATTGTGGCTAACAGGTTCACACCAAATTGCAGGAGTTTTGAAAGGCATTGGTGTTACTTCTTTATGGGCATTATACCAACGTCTTAATGTTTCAACACATGATTTACAAGCCGTATGTGGAACCCAAGACTTATCCTGATTACTTATCGAAATATTGAAGTAATTAAGATAAAATATTTTTATCGTTTCATTGATTTTCATCGCATTTTTTGTGAACACGAAGCGACTACAAATGTAGCAAAAGCTGTCAGGATTATTTAAACACTTACGCGAGGTCATTATTGAAATGATCAACAGTTAGAATATTTAATTTAATACTTTATACCTCCAGCGAGTTGTTAACCAACAGATCAAATACAAATATTCACAAAATTTTTTCCAAAAAATAAGGCACCATGAACGAACAATTAAGAGCTATCTAGTAAATTGTTGCTTAAAATGTTATTAAAAAAATGATTTATTTGCGATTACAAGAAATACAGAATCAATACAAATGGTCTTTTTTGTACAAATAATAAAAAATTGTATATCAATAAGACGGGGAAAAATTATACTAAATGATTCACACTAAAGAAATGTATGCTTAAAGGAATTCCAAAGTGAGACGGGGCAAAATTAAAAAGAAAACATGTTTTAATATTGGCGAAGGGACTCCCGCTCGTAATTTCAAATTGACGTAACTTGGTGTAGAAAAATCGTAATTGAACTCTGCGACTCTTAAATTAAAGAGGAAGAGTAGTGCTATAAGATGCAACTAAAAAAAAACTCCCAAAAAATTTTGTCTCTTCTGTACATAACCTCAAAAGTAGCCAAAAACGCCATTTTTTGGGTAAAAAACCTCAAATATCTCAAAATCCTGACGTGATAGAGCAATTCGGACCCCGGATTCGGATTCTACGCAAAAAATTACTTCGGAAATGACCCTCCACTTTTTGACAACAAAACCATGTTGGCCTGTGTAATCAACAAAGTGTTAATAATTTCAGTGTACGTCTTCTTTTAACGTCTTAATTGTCGCACAGTGCAGCGTTTTAGAAAATTTGTGGTACATATTTATGTATGTAAACAATTTTAGTCTTTCTTTTCAGATTCTAAACATTTTCCTCAATACATGTACCTTTTTGCTTCTGTAGTTTTAAAAAATGTTTATATTTATAAAATACAATTTAAATACATACATATAATAAAATGATGCTAATTAACCCTATCATGACACTGTGCAAATAAGTTATTAGGATATTTTTGCAATGCTAGGCATTTTAATATACATATGTGGGGTCAAGTGACATTAAAATGACAACTTAATCGGTTGGGCACAACTACACAAACCAATTAAAAATACAAGAAAGTTTATATTTAAGAATAAAGTTATTAATAATTCAATTCAATTAAGAGTATTTCAAAATAAATTTTCCACATTTTAATGTCCTCTCTATTATTATTTAATATTATTATATTTTATTTACAATATTGTTACGAAAAATGGTTGGAAGATGACTAAGAATTAAATGACGCTAATAACGAAATGGCTTCTTACGTACAAAGATTCAAATCCAGGTATGAATGAATAAATAATTCAATAAATCATTTAGCCAAGAATTGAAATAACAAAATAAGACATTAAACAGTAGTATCTTAAATGTGCTCGATTTATGGTTCAGTAGCTTTCCAAGCCCATTTTCAGATGCTCATTTTTTGGAGAGTTGTTCTATCATCATGCACATTTTCGTGTCATGACGTTCAATACAAAAAAATTTGTATGCTGTACGGAGCATTGAAGCGTGTTATATATACATACATACTCATATACATTGAATAATTTACACCATTTCCGAAATTTCTTAAAAAATTATTTAAAGCTTGTGTCATTTAATAAATTCAGCAATATAACTTTTTCAAATTGTTTTGTTATACATATTTTAATACAAATCGTGAATCTAAACATATGAACCCAAAATTAAAGAGTGGCGAACTTTATTGGCCTTCATAGACGAGCAAAACCTAACAGAAGATATTCGGACTCAAAGCATTACAAAGCCAAGTTTAACGCTTTTTACACTTTGTAATCTTTTATAAAGTAAAGTGTTTTTAACTTTAAAAATTCTAAAGGTAAACGGTGTAAAGGCAAGGGTATCTTAACGGTAATAGTTTATATCCTTTGTTGTTGTTATAGCAGAGTAAGCTGCAATCAAAAATATAGAAATATGTCGTTAATGTCTCCAAAATCAGGGGACTCCTCTAAATCCAGTCTCAAATGACGCGCCGCATCGAGTTTGATGTGCATTGAAAGAGGTGTTGGGTATTATATGGACTTTCTCCACAAGCTGGGCAGGTGTTGGATATTGTAACATTAATTCTGGACCAGTACGAATTAAGTCGATTACAGTATCCTGATCTTAGTTGTGCCAGTAATACCCTAGTAGTTCTTTAAATACTTCTCTCTTCCTATACAATAGGTGGGGAACGGACTCCAAGTACAACATTTAATTGTATACTAGCTAATGTTGATGTTACCAAGCTTTTGTGAGTGTCTTTCAGAGCTGTTTTGTATGAGGTGATATTGAGTGGCTAGGTGATATGTCTAACATGTCGTAGAGGGGATCTAATTCCATTAGATGGTGGTTCGGATGATCTTTTCTATGACATCTCCAGAACAAATAACCTAGTTAGCATTTGGCTTTGTTTCTTAAGTGGTAGGACCTTTGTCTCCTCATGTAGATGACTTATTGAGGACATTTTTTAGGTAGCCTGTTATTGTTCTGAGGGCTGCATTTTGACAACTCTGACCACACGGGAGCAGCATAATTTGCCACGGACCGAGCAATTGCTTAATAGGTTGCAAGTAGGGTTTCTTTATCTTTTCCCCAAGTGTTGGCGGCTAGCGATTAAAGGAACTTTTTCCTACTGTCGAATGTCACTCCCATTATTGTGCAGTCATCGGCGTAGGTTTTTAACTCCACTCCTTCGGCTGGCGCCGGGAGTTTAGAGAGGTAGAAATTGAACAGGTTTGGAAAGAGGACTCCACCCTTGTTTAACTCTACAAGGTTTTGACTTCTTGACTCTAAACTCCACGAATGACTTGCGGCTAATACAGTTAACAAACCATCTTCTGATGGAATTTGGAAGACTTGAACTTCGATGAGGGTTGCATGACTGATATTTGCCAAATGATTGAGGCCATATGCCATGGTGATGATAGTCAACGCAGTAGTTGCACTGTGTTCTTTGCGGAATCCATGTTGATGTGATGCATCTGGTAGATTTTGTGTCAGCCTCGGGAGGAGAAGTGAATAAAGTGTATTTGCAACAGGTGACAACAAGAAAATTGAACAGTATGATTCTCCTTGGTTTGCATTCTTGCCAGGTTTTAAAACTGACACCACTCTACCCAACTTCCATACCTCGGGTATCACAAGAGTGGTAAGGAACAAATTGAGGACTTAAGTTAAGTACTCAACGCACGGTGCACCTAGGCTTTTAAGCATCATCATTGAAATTCCATCAGGGCCAAGTGCTTTAGATGGCTTTTATGAAGCCCTCTGAAACATTTTTATTATTGGCACGTCTTCGGCTAAGAGATTGTGAACTTTCGTTAGAATTCTTCTCTTAGCCATATCTCTCTCGGGGTGTTCTATAAATTGGCTGCCAAAATGGCTCGCACACCTCTTAGGATCTAACAAGGTATTGTTACCGAATGTTAATGCACTCCTGTTATCTCGCTTCGTGGGATGCGAGAGAAAGCTTATGTCTCTGTAGCTCATGTTGCAGGTTTTAAGATGATCTATCTACATGTTCCTTCTAAATTCGCAGACCAATTTGCTGATCTTCAGGTTAAGTGTTCCTAGTCTAGGATCGTAGGGTTGGTTCTGCGAATGTCGTCACGCTGCTCTGCTGGGAAGCGGGAATAAAACGGGCAGCTGCTGTAGTGACAATTTTTCGAAACATCTTCTCTGCTGTTCGTGTGTTAGAGGGAGCAGTTAGATCACAAAATTTGCGATCACGACTTGCGCAAAGTTTAGAATGTAGAGTCATTAATTTGTTCTGCCGGTGCCGAGCCTCACGGACCATCGGCGAGGTTTGAGTGCCATCGTTTCTACGACAGTCGGATCTAAGAGTCGAAACGACCCGTAGCTTCATCAGCTTCGTCCAAGAACTGTCAATCCAGCTACACTAGCAATATATTCTTTTAAATTTCTTCAACGAAGTAAAAAATATTTTTTATGGTAAACGGTGTATTTAGACTACATGTTGTCAGAAATATTTGAAAATTCCCCTAAAAAATACAAATGAATGCAAAAGATGATTAAAACAATTAGAAATAGATGCCATTTTCGAAATGTGTTAAAAATTTAAAAAAATATTTAACAAAAAAGTTTGATGATGACACATTTCCTTAAAAGACGTAATTGTTGGAATTTCTTGTTTAATACGTACTTTTATATACATATATAGTATGTATGTATATATTATATACATTGTATATGTACATAAATTTATATAAATAGATTTCAAACTTCATACCATAAATTATGTGACGTCTATATCGAAAAATTAGCATAACTATAAATAAGTGTTTATAAATAAAAACCCGATATAAACGCAAGTATTTTTTTTTTTTTTTTTGTTAATTATCTTAATTTTTCATTTTTTCCTACAAATGGCCATAAAAAATACTTCCCTACTTTAGACCGGAATTTAAGAATCAAACATTTTTATAAATTAATTAAAAATCATGTTTTGTAAATGGCCAGATAACACTTAAAATATAACGGCTTTTATGGAAGATAGAATTTTAAATATCGGTCCATTTTTAAGATTAGAAAACGTGTCTCCAAAAATTTTATATATTGTAAATTTAAATTTCTGTATTATGTCACTTGTGTGATATTAACGATATTTTGTTAAAAAAAAACGCTAAACATTTTAATTAATAAAATTTTTTTTACATTTTTATCTTTTTTAGATGTCCTATTTATACTCTACATTTGCCCAATTGGTGAGCGTTCACTGTAAGGCAACTACGACGACCTCTAACGTACCCGTCAACGAATGTAAACGTGATTTATTGCGCTATGGCTATGAGAAATTGCAAACATTTACTGAGGGCCAACTGGATGGATTTGATCCCTATCAAAGGGGAGCAAGTGGTTTAAGTATGTTTTTATCTCAAATCGATTAAAATTTAATTATAATCGCTCTATAATGCATAATGTAATAAATTATAATTGAAATATAATGCATAATAATGCTTTATAACACATTCCGGTATGTGATGAAAATCGATCGTTTTCAAATCGATCGATTTCAGATATAGTTTTGCGATAATTTTTTTCATTTCCATATAAAAATGATAAACAAATAAAGTTATCAGTCAAACCCATTTTTTTTTTTTTGGGAAATAACGGAAAATAATCTCAAAAATATATCCTATGTTCTCTTTTTGCCTATCACGGGTTTAAAATCATTTAATAGCACTTTAAAAAAAATTACATTAACTTCGAATTTTCGAACATTCGCTTAAATTAATAAAAATTTTATGTTTTGTTATATTTATCATCTACAATGAATACAACTCAATTTTAAACACTCTAAACACAATGTTTACCTTATAACGAATTTTTAAATTTAATTTCGAATTTTCGAACATACGCTGAAATTAATTAAAATGTTATGTTTTGTTAAATTTACATCTTAGATGTACATAATTTAATGTAAAACACTTTCTTGGCATTCTTAGTAAATTTCGAGTTTTCGAACTTAACTTCGAATATGAAATTTTTGTTTTGAAACTAAGAAAAAACCATTTCCAAGACTAAATTGTACTTTTATTAAAATATATAAACTTTAAAACTTATTTTCAGCACTTCAATACATTTCGAACTTAACTTCGATTTTTTTTTAATTTCTTTAAAAGCAAAAAAATTGTTGGAAGACATAAATTTTTGTTATAATAAACATTTCTAAGCTTTAAAAATTATTTTTTTTTCTTTTAGAACTAAATTACGAATTTTCGAACTTCATTTCGAATTTTCGTTTTTTTTTACTAAACATTAAAGATATTTGTTTTAAATTTTTGATATATTTATCATCTAGGGACTTTTATAATAAGTTTTAAAAACTTTTTGACTCTTCAAACCAAATTTCCAAATTTCGAACTTATTTTCGAATTTTTGTTGTTTGCAAAATATGAAGAAAATTTGTCTTATTTGTTATATTTTGTTATATTTATCATATAGGGATTTTTATAAGAAGTTGTAGACACTTTTAACCTCTTCGATAATAATTTCGAATTTTCGAATTATAATCACATTATAATGCATTATAATGTTTTAAAATGCATTATAACATCGATATAATAATACCTTATAATTCCGTTAGCATGAGTAATAAAACATTCTTATATAATAAAATCTCGTTATAATACATTACAATATAAATCCACTTTACAATTTGTTCAAAACCTAACCCTTTATATATCTTCCTTGTATCTCCTTTACAGTTTGGACATCCATCATGAAAGATCACCCGAGCTCGACTCTTGTAACAACACGCAAACCCTTGGCCACACCACCAGCTACGTCAATAGTTATCATGAGCCACCGTCAAGAACCAAGCAACACCCAGGCCAACCCAAGCGATGCCACCACAATAACAGCCACAAGTCAATATCCCAGAAATCCCATGTTCGAGAGCAGCGAACATAAAAATGTCTATGCCATGGATATGGATATTGCATATGGAGCCCCCAGCATGGCCCACAATCCCCAGATTGATGTTTTCGATGCGAGTAGTGCACATAAAACTTACTTAACTGGTCCCTCGGTGGTGCGTGTCAAGCCTGATGGTTCGCCGGTGGAGGAAGATCTACACAAGGCACCTGTTAAAGATGACGATTTGGAGGGATATGTCTCATCGCCAACCTATGGAAACACGGAAGACATTAAGATTAATACCAATCCCAGTCAACAAAAACATCGTAAAATAGCCACAATTAATGCTTTGAAACAACAATATTTGGCCAATTTAGCCAGACAACAGCAGGAATTATTGCCACCTTACGAAGATGCCAGACCGCGTCAGCGTCGTCATGCCTTTCTACATGGCAATGCTGGTTTTTAATTGATACTCGTCAAAGCAGAAGAGAGTAATGAAATAAAAAAATCATCCGTTTTGAAGAAACATTTAACTAAAAATGTTATATTGAAAAAATATATTATATTTTTTAGCTTTATTGCAATTTATTAGAAATAAGTTTTTATTTAAAAATTGTATGTTTGTGTGCCTGAGAGAGAAAGAGTGTCTGTATGTATTATTTTGTATGAATGAGTGGGACAGTTATAGCTGTTTATGTGTTTGAGAGAATTATTTTTGAAATAATTTTTACTTTTCTTTTAGTTTCTTTTTGCAAACTCATGGAATTATTTTTATTTTTTATTTTTATAAAACAAAAAAACATATTTAATTAATTCTTATTTATTGTGTGCTTTAAGTTAAGATTTTAACATACATTTATATATTTAAATGGAAATACTATGTAAGTTTTTAAATATTTTTTACGAATAAAATAAATCGCAAAAGAAAATTGTATTGATTTTTGAAGACCATTAAGAGGCTGTTCACATATTACGTAACGCTATTTTCGCAGATGATCCGAGATGCTGACCCGTAAAGCAATGCCCTTTTTCGTTTGCAATAGTCTTTAATATTAGTTGGCCTCTTTTGATAACCATTATCTATATTTTTACCATTCTTATGGGGGAACTCCCTTTAACTCCCGTCAGAAATGAAATATAAAGGAGAACTAAAGTAGCTTTATTTTATAAGTTGCACCCTTGAAACAGCTCTTGACACACTATACCCTTGGAGTGTCTCTAACGACCTAGGAGTCAATACCACTATAACGGAACTTGTACTTTTCTCGCGGAATTACAAGATACCAACTTTAACATTTCCAAAATTGAATAAGGTAGGTAACTGTGCTCACTGACCATGCCATTTTGCATTTTGGACTCAAAACTGTTATGTCCTGGAGCCTAAATACACATTTCAGGGGGCTTAAAGCATCCATTGCACTATACTCATAGGCAAAATCTGGGGACTTAATCCTACCAACACTACCAGGCTCTTCGATATGGTTGTTAAGCCAACATTAATGTATGGTGCGCTGTTTTGGTGGCCTGCACACACCAAGTTAAACTAGCGGGATTCTTTACTTTTAAGATTGTCCGCTCTAATGATTACTGGTGCCTTAAGAACTACACCAACTAAGGAGCTCTTTGTCATGCTTAACTGGCTCCCAGTCGAACTAACACTATTAGAACCTGGTCGCACTCACAAATAGGACACTCCACTTTTCTGGATAAAATCACTTATATCCTTGACAACATTGACTACTGCATATCCACCCCTTTCTTTAATAAATCCTTTACTGTGAATATCTCTGGAGACCTCTCATCCCTCGATGACGGATTTCTGAAGGTATACACGGACGGGTCCAAGTAAAAGAAAGGTGTGACCCCCCTCGCATCTTTCTTTGACTTGGATTCTTCATCCTGCTATTAGGGAAGGAAATTTGTGTTAGGCTTCCTGATCTATGTAGTTTTCTTTAATCCGAAATATCGGCCATATACAAAGCAGTCAAATGGTATTCGTTTCTGTATCGACAATCAGGCTGCCCTAAAATCCCCATCTAATGTCCACACGACATCTGTTCTTACTTGCGAGATGGCGAGACATTGCAATATCGAAATTTTCTTGGTACCCGGGCACATAAACATACCTGGTAACTCCACTGCGGACAAACGTGCTAAGTCCAGTGCTCTCCTGAGTCAGGATAACATCCATCAATTTACGGGCTTACCGCTATCCGCCTGCAAATCTGTAGTTTGACAATATCTTTATGGGTCAGCGCAGAACAGCTGGTCCATTGAAACTACTTGTTTAATAATCATGCAAACATGGCCCTCTTAAACGTTTAAAATGCTTGATATCTCTCCGCAACCTAATCTCAACCTTAACAGGTCACTGCGTTTTTGGGTTGCATGCCAGAAGACTTAACCTTCAATACAACATCTAAGTTGAGGAAACAGTAACTCATCTTCTCTGCCATCTGGTAGCACTTTTCTGCATGATTTATCTGATCTGGCAAGGATTGACATTCGTAAAATAGAGTCATTTATAGAGGCTTCAGGCTGGCTCGAATAAGCCTCTTACTGATGGTCTGGAAAAGAAGTATTTTGTATTTTTCTTTTCCAGTCTATCCCATGCAGGTACCATTTCTAGGACTTGTTATCGGCTGCCTGCCTAACCTAACCTAAGGTGCACCCTAGAACTTTAACAGACAACAGCACTGCTTTATCACCAGAAAGAAATGTAGATAAATATTTAGTTTTAACATATACGAAAACTAAGTGCTGTGAAACGGTCTTCCTGCTATAGAAAAATAAGCCTAGTACAGACTACAACCAAAAGTTGAAAATGTTAGTGGGTTCACCTTTTATTAATAAAATCGCCTAAGAATATGCAATGAAATAAATACATCTGCGAAATGTAGTGCAGGCACAAATTCCTGCCTTTACACTACAAAGTTTGAAAGGTAAAAGAAACGACGTCGACTTTTAAAAGAAATCGTCGGCTGGCTCAAAAAAGCGGGTACGGCGCAGGCTTCTGGCGGCAATGGGAAACAGTTGATAAAATCAATTCAAAGCGAACGGTTGTACAGCAAATGCGAAAGTGCTTAATAAAGATATAAATAAAAAGCAATAAAAATACATAAAATTGCAATAATAATTATAAAAAAAAGAATTATTTGCGAATAATAACTAACATAAAAACTATACAAAGTGAAGTTTTTTGTGAGAAACTAAAAATACTAGAGGAAATGTAAGTAAAAGCCAGATAGATATTTTAGAAGGTATTCAGCAAATTTAAAGACGTCTTTAAATGACCAGCATTTTAAAATAAATTGCCATTTTAGTGTACCAATGCGTGGCTTGGAAACTAGGAGTACTGAATCTTGGCTGTGCAAAAAGATTGACTTAGACTTGCTAAAATCTCAAGCCATTTTAACTATTCTTAAAGGTGCCTTAATTTAAAACTGCTGGTAATGGGCAAAAACCAATACCAAATAACTTCTGTCTGACTGCTTATATATGACGACTCATTGTGTATATAAAAAGCCGGTTCATATATTGGTTACTATAGTTATATACCTACTGTAAAAATAATTTATCTGAAAAAACCTACAACGGTTAAAACTACTTTATAAAACACTATGATGGCCAATTTGAAACCAATTTATTGTCTTTAATTGGATCAAGAAATCGACCATACTTAAAAGAACTTTTATTGAATTTCCTATCTAACCGCCCTTTAAATGAAGACGGGAGGGCCTTCCTTAAAAAACCACGTGTTGTAAATTAGAAAATTTTCCAGAAATTTCATTAAAACTACGTATATTTGTACATATACATATATTTATGTTCATGTATATATTAACAAAAAACAAAACAACTAAAAACTAGCTCGCTTTAGGTACCTAAATGTTATTACTTTTCGTTTTTGGTGTGATTTCTTCCATCAAGTTGGGCACGTACACCACCACGTTGTTTTTTTTTTCAATATTTCTCTCCCTTCTCGTACTAGCACACACAATCATTTCTATCTTCCAATAACTTTGTCCCTTTCTTTGCGTTCACTCTTTTATTTTTATCAGCTGTTTGCCGGCTGGTAAAGTTGTCCAAAAATTGTTTGGTATACAAATCGAAAACAACAAGATAGATATTAAAGATTGCGCAGAAATATTGGTCTGACACACAAAATAGGCTCTAAATAACTTAACTATCGCCTTGGCGATACTAATTGAAATCGGTCGATCAAGTGACTTTGATAGCAAAGTACTCCATTAATATGATTATACCCTTTACCACCATAGGTAGAAAGGGTATTATAAGTATGTGCTGATATAAGTAACGC
Organism: Stomorhina lunata; assembly: GCA_933228675.1. Lineage (NCBI taxonomy): Eukaryota > Metazoa > Arthropoda > Insecta > Diptera > Rhiniidae > Stomorhina > Stomorhina lunata. The sequence continues at coordinate 51,989,127 of OW121744.1, forward strand.
ATAAAAATATTTGTCTTAGACCTCTTTGTATACCAATAGGCTTAGAATCACTTTCTGAGTCGATTTAGCGATGTCAGTCCGTCCGTCCGTCTGGACAGAGGGACATGGCTATTGAATTTCGTCAAAAATGGTCCATTATTTATGGTACCTCATAGGTCCCACTTCCCGGAATTGGGAATATCAATATTTTTTCATAAAATTTAAAAAAAAAATACTGCTTACGTAAACTTAAATCACTGTACCAAATTTTATTGAAATCAGTCCCATCAAAACACTTCTGTCAAAACGCACTTTTTTGAGTTTATTTTTGTATACATAATTTGTAACAATTTGTAACAACTGTAATCAAATTGCCAAATTTCGAGATAATCGGTCCACATTTGACCATAGCTCTCATATAAGTCTAAATGACGGAAACAGCTTAAATATATGTTTTGAGAAAATGTTTGTATGGTGACAAAATTTAGTAAAAAGTAAAGACATTTTTTATATGTTTAATATTTATACGCTTCACCAACAAAGGTAGTGGGTTTGTGCTGATGTTTGTAACGCATAGAAGCATTAGTCGGAGACCCAACTTTTAGTATACCGATCGACTCAAATTCACTTCCTGGTGACCGTCCGGATGGCTTTATATCCATGTAAGCTTGTTATCAAAGTACAGATAATAATTTTAAAGATAATTTTACGAAATTTGGCACAGACTCATATTTTTGACGATATCTATACGTTTTATGCAAAATCGAATTACTATTTCGTGTACCTCCCATAGGGAAGCCTTCCCGGAATAGAGTTTTTGACCCTTAATATCCACAAATTCAATTGTGTTTTAATAATATTCAGCATAATTCTGTTATTATTATTATTATTTCATGGAAATCAGTATACCTAAGTTTGTAGGAATCGGTTTATATCTCCCCTACAAGACACCTTTTTAAAAGTCTCTTAAAAAGCTTTAAATCTAAAGATCATTGCATTTTATTATTAAAACTTTGCATAGATAAATATTTTGTAAATATAAACCGATAACCGACAACCGAAATTTGGTAACAATCGATCCACAATTGACTCTAGCTCCTATATAATTCACATAGTCGGAAATGACATAAATCTACTTGCCTCTAAGACTTCAAGAATATTTGTTAAAATGTTAGTCTATATTTCCCCTGTTATTCTATATTTGCCCTGGAAATTTTTAACATGAAAGTTTTCAGCAATAATCCAACAACATTTCAAGAGATTTAAACTTACCAACCGTTGACAACGGCTTATTGAAAAACGTGACTGATAATTTTGTTCAAAGATAGGTGTCTGCCGAGTCTGTAGAACCTATTTGTAACCCAATTTTGGAACGTCTTGTGCGACAGATCTTAATTATACCCATAAATTTTACACTTCAGATCCACCTTTATTTATATAAATTGATTTAGAACAGCGAAGGGCACCATTTTAATTTTCCTATCACTAGTGATAGGAATTGTTGTTGCTACACATATAAATTGTTGTTGTGCTGCCCATTACTTTAGAATCATTTTCTGTGTCGATTTAACAAAGTCAGTCCGTTCATCCGTCTGAACGGCTGGACGGATGAACGGCTGGTTCGACGGATAAACGGCTGGTTGGACGGATGAACGGCTGGCTTGACGGATGAACGGCAAATTTGATCTCATATAAGGGCCAATGACAGAAATGAACTGAATATATATGTATGTACTACGTCTTAAGAACATTTTTTTGAAATTAAAAAATGTTGCAATTTTGTATCTGGATTTATGCAAGACTTGACCTCAGTGTAGAAGGGCATCATATGGTCGGTCTTAACCGACTATAGCACTTTATATACTTATTTTTCTTAAACTCTGAAATAATTTTACTCATTTGTGAGCAGATCGTTTCAAAAAGTATGTCACGGTCAAGTGCTCCAAAATGTCTTTTACATGAGGTAAACACCTTCCAGATCGTTTCAAAAAGTATGTCACGGTCAAGTGCTCCAAAATGTCTTTTACATGAGGTAAACACCTTCCTAAACATAAACGCATTAAAAAACTATTGCTAAAAAAAGTTTTTTCTACATATCTCGAAAACTGATAGTAATGATGTATATCGTCGTTGAAAATCCAAAACTGCGTATCATCAAAAAAATCAAAATTGAGTTTTTGATTGATTATGATTTGTAAAGTTGTCTTACATGTCTCTACCAATTTTTAGATTTTTACGACCAAAAATAACGGTTTTATATCAATAATTCAAAATTGCGTATCAACATGTGCACTATTTTCAAAATCCAAATATGCGTATCATCAAACTTGGGGTAAGATATGAAAATAAAATATTTGAATTTAAAAAAAATATATAGTATTTAAATTTTTGCTTCTCCTGTAAAATTTGAAAAAGTGTTGTTACACAGTTTTGGATTTTCAACGACAATATATAGTATTATTATATTATATTATACGTCAGTTTTCGAGATATGTAGAAAATATCCTTTTATATCAATAGTTTCTTAATACCTTAATGTTGAGCAAGATGTTTCACTTCAAAGTAGGCAGTACTATTTTTTCTAGATAATCTGGCCATAAATTCCATTCGGAATTGAAACCGTTCCTTAGTTGAATTTCGATGAAAATGGTTTTAGGTTATATAGATTCCGAAAAATTTTAAATGTTCAAAATCATTACAAAACACGATTTTTCAAATTTGGTTCCATTCCGAAAAACATTTTTCGTTTTACTTTTTCAAACACGGAATTTATTTCACTTCGGAACGGAATTGAGTTCTGTAACATGGCTGACTAATTTAAATCAAATTACAAAATTTAATACCTTAATTATATTCAAAAGTAAAATCAAAACGTTATTCTTATTTTTGATAAAAAATTAAAAAAGGCAAATTTTTATAATTAGAAATTGTATTTCAACATTTCTTTTTATAAAATCAATTATTTACCATGCATACATAAAATTTCTATGTTGGTTGGTTGGTTAGATGCGGCTCCATAATTGTCATGCTCCATCATTGCTGACAACTAGTTTTTCTAGCATTTTATCTTCTCCTCATAGCATAGCCCATAAGTGGAGGAATAAAGCAAAATTGCATTCATTACATTTATTCGTATACTATATAGATGCCTATAGAGAAATTTGTATGCACATCCATAATTTTAACTTAAGTATCGAGAAACACAAAGCTCCACAACAAGTCAAACAACAAGCCATTCATTCAGTCAGTCAGTCTGTCTGTCAGCTAGTCAACCAACATGTTTCTTTAAATACAAAATTTCTATGTGGAAACAAATACTCGTACTTGTATCTTGTTTTATGTTATTTTTTTTTTCGCCATCAACTCAAAATGCATAAAAATTTTGTAAAAATATCTATGTGTAGGTGCCCCTGTTGTTAATAGCGAATGCAGAAAAGTTCATTGACTTTTTGACCTCTAAAAATGCAAAAGAAGAAAGAATTCAAAAAAGAACTATACATTTTCTACAGATATTTAGTAGAAAATATTTTAGCTAACTTTCCTATGAAATATCTATCTTTTTAAGTCGAATTAAAGAAAAAATCAATTTATCAATTGGGGCAAGTCAATTTCAAATAGAAATAGGTGCATATTAATAAAGCTCTCAATTAAAAAATAAATCAACTTTAATTTTTTTGCAAATATTATCACAGAAATGAGACTCCGAAAGATTAGCCAGCCCAATTGGCTCTTGGCAGCCAATAAAGTTTATATCGAATTACAAAATCCCGGTTACTTTACTGTACATTAATGAATTTTGGCGATATACAACTCAAATACTTTGATCTAAATAGATTGGGGAAAGTTAAAGTTGACCTTCGAACTGTTTCAAATGCTATTAAACGGTATAAGAAAGACTAGATCAGGAAGTAGAATAGGTCCAAGGAATGCTGGTAAGGTTAAAGAAATCGATCAACTCTTTGAATAGCGGCTAAAACTTCGATCTTATGGTGGACTGAAGATATACTAAGATCAAAAAGTTCCAGGTCACAATACGCTAAAGAACTAAGAAAAACGATCGAAAAAGACAGATTTAAAAAAAATTCACCAGTTGAGTCATGGATGACAAAACCGGTAAACTTTTCTCAACTTCCCAGTCAAGATTTTATGTTGCTAATGAACGAGTTAATGTTTAGGAAGAGTTCCTGACAAAAAAAAAACAAACAAAATGCCCCAAGAACTTTCTTGTGTGGCAAGCTATTTGCAGTTGTGGCAGAAGAAGCCAAGCATTTGTGGCATCAGTCACGATAAGCAAAGAAATTTATAAAACGGAGTGCACCGAATGCCCAATAAGAACAGTGTCAAAGGTTTGAAATATGATGGCTTTTACATTTGATATCAAACGTTATTTTCGAACTTTTTTCAAACCTGAACAGATGATTGAGATTCACATTTATTTTCAAATGAGGGTTCATTTGAGAATAAACTTTTGAAAAATGATAGTTTCTCAAATTGATAATAAATGTTATTCTCAAATCATTATCAAACCCTAAGATGATTTGGAAATAATTTGAAAAATGGTGTTATATAAATTTGATATCAAACCTTATTTCATTATTGATTTCACAAACAAAATAAACAAACGTAAAAAGTATCAAAACTACAACGCCATTTTATTTATGTTCCACAATAGATGATATCCACATTTGAAAAACCTTTGAGAATAAGGTTTGATTATGATTTGAGAATAAAGGCATTTCTCAATTTGAGAATAAAGTCCCCTTTTTTTCGAGAAAGCTATTATTCTCAAATCAGTATCAAACGTTTGACCTTTGAAAAAAAATTATTTTCAAATCATCCTCAATTTGAGAATAAACCTTATTTATTGCCCGTTTTGACATCATGCCACCATGGAAAATAGGCACTTAAGTGGTTTTCAAACAATAATGTTATTTTAGTACCACGACACGCAAATCCAACCAACTGTCCAGAACTTCGGCATACGGAAGTTTACTGGGCTCTTGTAAAAAAGGAATTGAAAAACACAGGAAAGTGTAGCTCGTCCAAAAATACGACAGAAGCAACTGTTTAATCTTTAATAGAAGGACTTCCGAAAAAGTCGATAATTTTATAAATACCGAATAATAAATAAACATTTTAATGTTAGTAAAAGAATTTGTTCTAGACCAATAAATTTGCGTAATTTGAAATGTTTTTATATTGCACGGTTTGAGTTTTATTTAACTTAATGCAGCTACAGTTCGGAGCACTCTTTACTCTCAGATAACAAGAAAATTCTCCACCCCAAAAAAAATGGTATCACAGTGTAATTTGTATAAAGTATAGTTTGCTATAATATTTTTTATTATTTATAAAAATATACGATATCGCCTTACATTAATATTGTTTTATTGATAAAACAAATTGGTCATGTGTTTAATATAACGAATGTTTATATCATTTACAGAAAAATTTTCCTATACATACTTATAAAGAGAGAATCCAAGAAACACCTGTAAAATGCAATACATATACAAATTTTTCGAAAAAACCTCTTCAATATTCAACGAAAAAAAAATGTACCTTAAAGTTTTTATCTTCTTTCCCCCTTTCCCTTTTTCGGCTTCACATATATTTTAGTTACTCCCAGTAAAATTTCTTTAGTGTAACAAAAATATCGACTAAATAATAGTTCATTGTGGCCATTTTTTTATTACATCTCTAGGTTTGTGAACGTCCTACACTCGTTGTTAATAGCACTCAACTAATCAATTTATTTATTTTTATTTTTTTTTGTTTGTAATATTTATTTACATCTATTTATTTACATAACTTTTAGTATTTTTATTAAAGAGTGTTTCGAATAAAATTTATAGTTGTATTAAAGCTTAAACTGTGTCGTATAGAAATTCTTAAAAGTAAGAATGTTTATTGAATTATTGTACAAACTCATCTGACAATCAGCCTTATTACGGTTATCGAATATACGACTTCGACAACGACAGTTGGTACTAGATTAAAGAAAACATCAACACAATTTCATTAATCTAGTACTAACTGTTGTAGTCGAAGTTGTATATTGGACAACCGTACTAAGGCTGATCAAAATGTCATATAATTAGTCGACTTTTATCGGAAACCCTTCCATTAAAGATTTCATACTTGCTTCTCTTACCTTTATGGTGGTGCACTTCTGTTACAGCTTTCCTATATTCTTTTCTTCATATTATACAAGAGCTCAATGCCGTTTCACATGTTAAAGCTCTGTATGGATTCGCCTCTCGTGGTGCAAAATTTAAATTATTGTTTGAATATCACTAAAGTGCATTTTTCCATAGTAATATAAAGAAAAATCGGGCCAGAAATATGTAGGTACCCTATACTATCTCAGAGACATTACAGTGTGTCGTTTTTTAAGTACTCCGCTACTTAAATTTCCGTGTTTATCATATCTGAGGATACAGGTGTAAATTGCTTGCTTCATAAAAGTTTTTTTTTTTTGTTTGTTTTCGTCTAATATATCAGAAACATTGCCTAGTTTATCAATAACTTAAAAATCTTTATCTGGAAGTTGTTAAAAGTCTCCCAATACATCATAATTCATCCAACTACCATAGGTCATGTTTGTAACGCTTAGAAGTATTAGACTGACACCTACCTTTAAGAATGTGAATCGAATCACTTTCTAAGTGGCTAACATTTCCTTTAGTACAAAGATAATCTCTATACTTTTTTAATTCAAATCGGATCATAATTTCCTACAGAACTGCCATAACGGAATAATGTATTTTGACCTTTAAAACCCTTTGTATTTTTAATAAATTTAGCACAAATATTACTTACTATAAATCTAAATATAATTAAAGTAAACATAAATCGATAATCGAAATTGGATAACAATGGGTCCAAATTTGAACCTAGCTTCCATAACAGACTGCGGGATTTTTCAAAAATTTACTTTTTATTGCAAATTTTTTAATAATTTACTTTTTATAGGACATTTTTCAAAAATTTACTATTTATAGGAAATTTTTCACAAATTTACTTTTTATAGGAAATTTTTCAAAAGTTTACTTTTTATAGGAAATTTTCCAAAAATTTACTTTTTATGGCAATTTTTTTCAATTTTTTTTTTCAAAAATTTATTGTAAATTTTTTAAAAATTACTTTTTTCAAACAATTTTTCAAAAATTTACTTTTATAGGAAATTTTTCAAAAATTTACTTTTTATAGGAACTTTTTCAAAAAATTTACTTTTTACAGGAAATTTTTAAAAAATTTACTTTTTATCGGAAATTTTTTAAAAATTTACTTTTTATAGGAAATTTTTTAAAAATTTACTTTTTATATGAAATTTTTCAAAAATTTACTTTTTATAGGAAATTTTTTTAAAATTTACTTTTTATAGGAAATTTTTCAAAAATTTACTTTTTATAGGAAATTTTTCAAAAATTTACTTTTTATAGGAAATTTTTTAAAAATTTACTTTTTATAGGAAATTTTTTAAAAATTTACTTTTTATAGGAAATTTTTCAAAAATTTGCTTTTTATAGGAAATTTTTTAAAAATTTACTTTTTATAGGAAATTTTTCAAAAATTTACTTTTTAAAGGAAATTTTTCAAAAATTTACTTTTTATAGGAAATTTTTCAAAAATTTACTTTTTATAGGAAATTTTTCAAAAATATACTTTTTATAGGAAATTTTTCAAAAATTTACTTTTTATAGGAAATTTTTCAAAAATTTACTTTTTATAGGAAATTTTTCAAAAATTTACTTTTTATAGGAAATTTTTAAAAAATTTACTTTTTATAGGAAATTTTTCAAAAATTTATTTAATAGGAAATTTTTCAAAAATTTACTTTTAATAGGAAATTTTTCAAAAATTTACTTTTTATAGGAAATTTTTCAAAAATTTACTTTTTATAGGAAATTTTTCAAAAATTTACTATTTATATGAAATTTTTCAAAAATTTACTATTTATAGAAAATTTTTCAAAAATTTATTTATTATAGGAAATTTTTCAGAAATTTATTTTTTATAGGAAATTTTTCAGAAATTTACTTTTTATAGGAAAGTTTTCAAAATTTTACTTTTTATAGGAAATTTTTCAAAAATTTACTTTTATAGGAAATTTTTCAAAAATTTACTTTTTATAGGAAATTTTTTAAAAATTTACTTTTTATAGGAAATTTTTCAAAAATTTACTTTTTATAGGAAATTTTTCAAAAATTTACTTTTTATAGGAAATTTTTCAAAAATTTACTTTTTATAGGAAATTTTTCAAAAATTTACTTTTTATAGGAAATTTTTCAAAAATTTACTATTTATAGAAAATTTTTCAAAAATTTATTTATTATAGGAAATTTTTCAGAAATTTATTTTTTATAGGAAATTTTTCAGAAATTTACTTTTTATAGGAAAGTTTTCAAAATTTTACTTTTTATAGGAAATTTTTCAAAAATTTACTTTTTATAGGAAATTTTTCAAAAATTTACTTTTTATAGGAAATTTTTTAAAAATTTACTTTTTATAGGAAATTTTTCAAAAATTTACTTTTTATAGGAAATTTTTCAAAAATTTACTTTTTATAGGAAATTTTTCAAAAATTTACTTTTTTTAGGAAATTTTTCAAGAATTTACTTTTTATAGGAAATTTTTCAAAAATTTACTTTTTATAGGAAATTTTTCAAAAATTTACTTTTTATAGGAAATTTTTCAAAAATTTACTTTTTTATTGCAAATTTTTCAAAAATTTACTTTTTTATTGCAAATTTTTCAAAAATTTACTTTTTTATTGCAAATTTTTCAAAAATTTACTTTTTATAGGAAATTTTTCAAAAATTTACTATTTATAGAAAATTTTTCAAAAACTTACTATTTATAGAAAATTTTTCAAAAATTTACTATTTATAGAAAATTTTTCAAAAATTTACTATTTATAGAAAATTTTTAAAATTACTTTTTATAGGAAATTTTTCAAAAATTTACTTTTTATAGGAAATTTTTCAAAAATTTACTTTTAATAGGAAATTTTTCAAAAATTTACTTTTAATAGGAAATTTTTCAAAAATTTATTTAATATGAAATTTTTCAAAAATTTATTTAATAGGAAATTTTTCAAAAATTTACTTTTAATAGGAAATTTTTCAAAAATTTACTTTTAATAGGAAATTTTTCAAAAATTTACTTTTTATAGGAAATTTTTCAAAAATTTACTTTTTATAGGAAATTTTTCAAAAATTTACTATTTATATGAAATTTTTCAAAAATTTACTATTTATATGAAATTTTTCAAAAATTTACTATTTATAGAAAATTTTTCAAAAATTTATTTATTATAGGAAATTTTTCAGAAATTTATTTTTTATAGGAAATTTTTCAGAAATTTACTTTTTATAGGAAAGTTTTCAAAATTTTACTTTTTATAGGAAATTTTTCAAAAATTTACTTTTATAGGAAATTTTTCAAAAATTTACTTTTTATATTAAATTTTTTAAAAATTTACTTTTAATAGGAAATTTTTCAAAAATTTACTTTTTATAGGAAATTTTTCAAAAATTTACTTTTTATAGGAAATTTTTCAAAAATTTACTTTTTATAGGAAATTTTTCAAAAATTTACTTTTTATAGGAAATTTTTCAAAAATTTACTTTTTATAGGAAATTTTTCAAAAATTTACTTTTTATAGGAAATTTTTCAAAAATTTACTTTTTATAGGAAATTTTTCAAAAATTTACTTTTTATAGGAAATTTTTCAAAAATTTACTTTTTATAGGAAATTTTTCAAAAATTTACTTTTTTATTGCAAATTTTTCAAAAATTTACTTTTTTATTGCAAATTTTTCAAAAATTTACTTTTTATAGGAAATTTTTCAAAAATTTACTATTTATAGAAAATTTTTCAAAAACTTACTATTTATAGAAAATTTTTCAAAAATTTACTATTTATAGAAAATTTTTAAAAAAAATATTTTTTATAGTAAATTTTTCAATAATTTACATTTTATAGAAATTTTTCGAATAGATCTAAAACCGTAATACTTGTGTTTTGATACCAATAACAAATCGTATCATTAAAAAGAAAAAATATTCTACATACATTAGCAGCTAAAATTGTTAAAATTATAACTTATAGGTAAGAATTCATCGATTGGGCTGATCAACTGTTAAATTCTTATCTTCTTATTTGGGAAATATTTAAATGTACAGAAACAGAGACAACTTTGTTCCCTGTACTTCAAAATAATGTGAATGTTCAAGTTTCTGCTGAACTATTAAAAATGGTTCGACCTTTAGCTAGGAACCTTTCAATATCTTATATATAAATTTGAATGGATAGACAATACGGGCACCGACGGGTCTCAAAATCTGGTATAAATATAAAATTCAAAACAAAAATGAGGACAAATGTTAATGATTCTTCTCTCTATTATTGTTTTGTATAATATATTTACATAGATATTATTTTTTTGTTTGTTACTTTTGTATTATTCTTTTTTTTACTTTCTTAATTTGTACTCGTTGTCGCTCTTCGTTAAAACGTTCGTGTTTACTTTTTTGCCGGAACCTCTCTCTTGCCGGTATATTTTGTAGAAACTCAGAATTCTAAAATAGTATTTGCTTACTTTTAAAATATAAGCCAAACAGTAAACAGCGAATACTAAAGACAAATCAAAACTAAAAAAATAATAAAAAAAATCTAGGAAAATTTTTAAACAAACAACGTGTATTTTCTTAAATAAATTGCGTAAGTTTTATTCTATTAAACAAATATTTTTTTATTAAGTTATTTTAGATTAAACCTATTAAACTATTTTCAAAGTTTTGTAATAAATTGAAAATAATTAAAAAAAAACAAATATTTCAAAAACAATTACTCAATTCCATTATTATTTATGCACATAAACAATTGTATTTAAAAAAAAACACAAACTCTTCTTTTGCTCAATATAGAAAGAATTGCGTTTTAAGATTTTAAAGTTGTTGATAAGAAATGAACTAATTTGTTTGACAAAAATTTCTAAAGCAATAGAAACCGCTTTTTAAAACGTTAGAAATGCTGTTATGTTCTTAAAAATATCAAAATTTCTTTTTGGAATTTTTTTTTTGTATTAAATATTCATTCGTTATATATTATACATAAATAAAAAGCAATGTAATATGTTAAATATTGTTTCTCGAATCTTGTTTTTAAACTTAAGTTAAAAAAGTGTAATATTTTTAGTTTAACCCATTAGAGGTCAAATGAAAAGTATGTTTTTTACTAATTTGTAAAATATTTATACCCAACATAAGCAAAGATATAAAGGATATATTGTGTTAGTTAGGATGTTATAGCGCAGATAAATATTCGTTTGAAAGCCACCTATAAGTATAATGATAAACTTAGAACCATATCGTCGGCCTATATCTAAAATGGCTTATCTGCAAAATACTGATTTTTCAGGAGAAGCAAAAAACTCTTTAATTCTCTTATTAGTGAGTTTTTAACAAAGTGATCTTTTACAAAATGATTGGTAGACACCTTTTCATTTCCTGAAATAAGATTTATCAAATAAAAACCAATATTCGCGATTTTACGGTAGATCAGCCGTTTTGTCTTCAAAAATTTTTATATAAAATTTTAAAATGTGTAGATAAACCATTTTGTTCGTAGTGGATTTGTAAGAAAGTGGATTTGCATAATATAATTTAAGAAATTTAAGTAATTCCGTTTACACAATACTTCCTCATGATTTGGGATCCTTTAATGTATTTAAATTGCACTATATACGACGTTAATTACATTTTATTGGTAATAATTTATTTTTTGAAAAAATGCATTTTTCAAAATGCGTTTTCTTTTATAAAAGTTAAAATATTTTATAATTTTTCGTCCTTCCTTCTTGAAGGAAGATATCTTCTTATTGTTAAGAGTTATAGAATGTATTTTTGAAAGTTTATGGGTAGAAGAATTTTGAAAGCACATTTGAATTTAGCGTATTACCACTAATCAGAAAAGTTAAAAAAGTTTTAATAATTTTACCTTTTTACAGATTTTTAGTTTATAACTTCTATGACTATTTAGTAAAAACAATGTAGATAAACCATTTTGTCTTTGAAAAAAAACTGTTTATGTATTTACGCCAAACAAGTGAAGTGAATAAGTCGCGAACAAATTAACATTTTGTTAAAAAAAATTCGTATGGTATCAAAATTTCTATTTCTAAAATCTCAATTTCTAATGGGTCCGTATTGCGCCTTGTATGGGAGATATCCGATATAATAGACCGATATAAGCCAATTTCAATGGTCCCACTACCAAAACAAACATTTTATTAAAAAATTGGGACAGTTTACTTTAACAGTGGTTCAGAGTCCATCGGTTTACCTCAAAGTGGGTTTAAGAACAATATTTCTATGCGTTAAAAAATGTATCTAAAGAAAAAATGTTAAATCGAAAATTATTCTATAGAAAAAAATTTATAACGAAAAATTTTCTATAGAAAAAATTTGATAACGAAAAATTTTAGATAGAAAAAATTGTATAACGAAAATTTATGACGAAAATTTTTCTAAAGAAAAAATTTTATAACGAATATTTTTCAAAAGAAACGAAAATTTATCAAAAACTATTTATTACAATAATAAATAATTGTAATAAATTGGAATCTTAGTGCAATACACTACAGTAAAACTTTTTAATTAAATGTTTGATGTCCCAAAATTTTTCAAAAACCCTTTTTGAAAAAATTTTACAACGAAAATTTTTCTAATGAAAACATATAACGAAATTTTTTCTAAAGAAAACATTTTATAACGAAAATTTTTCTAAATAAAAAAATTTATAACGAAAATTTTTCTAAATAAAAAAATTTATAACGAAATTTTTTCTAAAGAAAAAAGTTTATAACGAAAATTTTTCTAAAGAAAAAAATTTATAACGAAAATTTTTCTATAGAAAAAATTTTTTATCGAAAATTTTCTAAAGAAAAAATTTTTTATCGAAAATTTTCTATAGAAAAAATTTTTTAACGAAAATTTTTCTATAGAAAAAATTTTTAAACTAAAATTTTTCTATAAAAAAATTTTTGTTAAAAAATTTTTTCTATAAAAAAATTTTCCTTAAAAAATTTTTTTATAGAAAAATTTTAGTTTAAAAATTTTTTCTATAGAAAAATTTTCGTTAAAAAATTTTTTCTATAGAAAATTTTCGATAAAAAATTTTTTCTTTAGAAAATTTTCGATAAAAAATTTTTTCTATAGAAAAATTTTCGTTATAAATTTTTTATAGAAAAAAATTTTTAACGAAAATTTTTCTATAGAAAAAAATTTTTAATGAAAATTTTTCTATAGAAAAAATTTTTTAATGAAAATTTTTCTATAGAAAATATTTTTGATCAAAATTTTATATCGAAAGGTTTTCTATAAGGAAAGTTTTATATTGAAAATTTTTCTATAAAAAAAAATTATATCGGAAATAATTGAAACTTTAAAAAAATATCATAATAAGTCCACATGCCCCTCATTCATAGAAATATCTTTTTTTTTATACTTGGACCACTGCCATAAAATGGCCGATGTCGGTACAACTTTTGAATGCATATTAGGGTTTTTTCGATAATATCTATAAATGTTATACTCATGCATATATACCGAAAATTGGTAATAATTTTTAGTATATCTTATTTTCTGAAATATTTTAAAGACAATTTAGCCGAGTTTCTCCATACCACATTGTACTAATTAGAACATTATGATAACGAACAGATGTATTTATTACTGAAATTTAGATAAAATAAAAATCGAAAACACATAAGTCCATTTTATTTATTATATAATATTATAATAATATATACTTTAATTAATTCAATAAATCTTTTTGTTAATACTTTTGCAGATAAAAATTTCAAACAATCAAAAGAAAACTATTAACTTCACTGAAGAAAAGTAGCGCACATATAAAAAAATTCAAAATTGATTTAAAATAAATTACAAAAAAAAAAACATTTTCGATAAAAAAATCTAACTATCAAGTCAAATCTTAACACTAGAGGGGCGTCTTAATCAAGAGAAAAATATTTACTATTGTTAATTCAATATATTTATCAAACTGCATACGCAAATTGCGTCATGTCCGCAACTTCGACTAGTACAACTCCACATCAGCATACTCAGAAACCAATCACAACTAATCCAAATCTACAACAGAGAAAATCTTCATCATCAGTCTACAATCAACAGCAGAAGCAACACGAAAATATCGACATAACAAAAGAAGAATTTGATCGCATTTCAGAGGCTCTTAAAAAGGAAGAGTTTCGCAAATTATTCATTGATTATATCGAAGAAATACAAGATCCCGAAAATCGTAAACGTTATGAAGAGGAAATAACACAAATCGAAGCAGAACGTGGGGTAGACGTCGTATTCGTACACCCTCAACCGGGTTTTGTCATCAAAACATCACAGAATGGCAATCAGAAATGTTTTATTAATTGTGCCAAGAGTGAACATGTAGCCAAACCAACAAATCAAGTATGTTTGGATCCCAAGACCGGCACTCGAGGCCTAAGTTGGGCCATACCAATGGCTCAAGCACCGCCACGAGATGATTTCGATAATAAAAATAAACTATGTCGTGTCTATGATGTAGTGTTTCATCCGGATGCCCTGTATTTGGCTGAACGTAATGCATCATTTCATAAGTGCCTTGTCGATACAGCGCTGGATGCTGTTGAACGGGAATATAAGGTAAAATTTGATAAAACATGTAAATTTAATTGTTGGAACACTTTTAATAATGTTTCAATTGAAAATTTCTCAATTTTAATTAAAAATTCTCAATTTCATTTGAATATTTATTAACTTCAATTAAAATTTCTCAATTTCAATTGAAAATTTCTCAATCCAATTTGAAAATGGTGTAAAACAACACTCTTACTTACTTACTTAAATGTTATAACCTGTTAATGTCAAAGTCCGAGCATATTTTTGACTACCATGCGCTTCGATTTTGTGCGCATATTCCCCAATTTCGTAGGCCAAGCTTTGAAAGACTTTCCTTTACTTGGTCTTTTAATCAAAGTTTCGGACGTCTTCTTCTATCATAAGGGGACCGTTTTTATTCTAATTTTAGCTTTTTCATAGTAATTGTTTTTTACCAATAGTTAGTTACTAGCCCGTCGTCCTACCCCATATTTCATGGCTCAGTACATTAGCTGGTATTAACGTAGTTCCCAGGGCGATACCACGAGGAGGTCTGTGTCCACAGTTGAGATGAAAGATAACCAAGATAAGTCTGGACTTAAGACCAATCAGAACCGTAGCTTGGTATCCAACATTACCCAACAACACCCTTACTTTCGTATATATAATTTACATAACAAAAACCTTTTTAAAAAATTATGTAATTTGTGCTCTTTCTAATGTATAATTTTCATCACTCCAGGTAAACTTAGATCGCGTTAATATTAAATTTCCCAAACTACAATTTAAGGGTACGGCCCGACCAACTGTGATACGTAAATTAGCTAAAGATCCACCAGCTGAATGTGAGGAACCACATCCTCTTGAAAATATTTATCCTGCTAAACCTTCAGCTGATGCTGGCATGCCCAAAGTTTTGCCATCAAAAACTATTGACTGCAGCATAAAAGCTAAAATTGCAAAGAAATCTGAGTATTGCACCCCAAAGTACATAATTAAATATCGTCATGATGTTGATCTCACTGAATACACAAATGAATTAGATGCTAAACTACATATTTCCACACCACGCGAATTAGTTGTAGACATTGAATTGCCCCTATTAAATTCCAGCAACGAATGCCAATTAGATGTTACTGAGAAGACAGTGTTCTTATTGAGCGAACGGTCTGGTGCAAAATATCGCCTTAATGTTGATTTACCCTTTCAAGTGAACGACAAAGAGGGCTCGGCTAAATTCGATGTAGATACGAGACGCTTGATTATCACACTGCCAGTGATACGAGCAACTATTGAGAAGCAAAGGCAAATGCATGAGAGCTTGTTACATTTGAGTCGTGAAGATAGTGGTGTCGAGTGTGATATGCGTGATGAATTGTTGTCAAATAATAGTGAATCGTCAGTACAAGAGATGAGTTCCGCAGCTTTGGATCACTCATTGAAAAAGGCTAGTGAAGTAGATTCTTTTGAAGAAATAGAACAAGAAGAGGGTAAGTGTGTGTAGACGGAATTTTTGACACTGAATTGAAATGATTAAATTTTATCTTTTTATAGCTTTGAATAATGCAAAAATTGCTTATCAACTACCTCCCAAATTCGATTGTAATGTCTTGGACAATACAATGTCTTGGGTATTGCATGTTAGAAACGTACAAGAGAATTCATTAAAAATAAAACGCAGCGATAAGACCTTACATATAAAATTTATATCCATTGGCGGCGGATTTTATCCATCACATTATTCATTTTATATACAACTTCCCTTGGAGGCTAAAGAGGCTAAAATCATAGATGCTGATGCAGAAGCCTGGGAAAATAATGTTATTTTAAATCTACATTTAAATAGAAATACCGAACGCATATCAAGCTATCTAGCCGGTTTAGATAGTAGCGAACAGCTACAAGAGTATGTAATACAGGAAAATTTAAAGGTAGCCCACAAATCCCGACAAAGGCAAAAGGAAGAGGCTCCCTCGCTAGACATATCTATAGAACGTTCGGAATGTGAGAAAACCGTAGAAATTGAAATAAAATCAAGACCCATTGAAATGTCCACCTGCAATGCCAATACCACTGAAGATGATGAAGAATCTTCTACACAGTATGGTAATAATGGTGGCTTAGAAAATTCAACTGGGCAAAATAATCAAAAGAAAGTGAATAAAAAACAAAAACGTAAAAATAAAAAACGTCGTTCTCTCTCTGAATCGGCTTGTGATGATATTAAGGCATATCAACAACAGCAGCAACAGCTTCAACAAGATCTAAAACCAACTGCAGTCGCCGAAGTTATTGAAAACAAGCATGATGACAATGATGCTGACGACGATGATGAGGATTCCTCACCCGACCGCACTGAAAAGTCTGTCAAAACTTTGCATCCTTCGTCTATGTCCATGAATGTACCCTCGGCTAATGGTGGTATTTCTAACCAAACCACTAACTCTCAACAACGTAAACAACGCAGTTTTTCAGAATCTCGTGATAGCGCCATTAGTTTTAGCGCAGGCAGTTCTTCATACAAGGGTATACTTAAGCATTATAGTCGCTATGAACCGAGACCCTCTATATCGGATTCATGTGATTCAATTGATGAGTTCTCATCATCGGCTTATTCAACCTCGGTCGATGGTATGTCTAGCGCTTTCAATTCATTACGTTTCTCGCATTCATTTAGTGATATACCTGAGGAAAATGTTGCTGGCCTTTCGGAAAGCTGCAAAAAGACTGTACGTTTCAGTGAGGTCATTAAGAAGCAAGTTTTTAGGTAAGTTACTAAAATTTATAAACGAATTTTTAAATTATCAAAATATGAAATTTGTATTAAAAATTTATATTATACAGGCGTGTCACAAATTCCATTCGGAATTGAAACCATTCCGTAGTTGAAATCCGAGCGATTTGGTTTTAGGTTCCGAAAAATTTAAAAACACAATTTTTTCAATTGAAACCAATAACTAACAGGTATGTGATGGAAAACGATCGTTTTCAAATCGATCGATTTCAGATGTATTTTTTAGATAATTTTCGGTTATTTTCCCAAAAAATTCAAACCAAATGAAAGATAAAATATCAGTCACAAGGATTAAAGCCATAATTTTTTTTTGGGGAAATAACCGAAAATTAGTTAAAAAAATATGTCTGAAATCGATCGATTTGAAAACGAAAAATGTCCATCACATACCTGTATATCTTTGTTTCAACAAATAACAATGAATTATTGAAGAACTTGTTTAAATATTGAATAAACAAAGAAAAACATACAAATTCAATTCCACTTTAAAAATATTCATTTCACTTCCGAACAGAAAGAATTGAGTTCTGTGACATGACTAATAAGCTTGACATAGCTATATTTTTCGTATATGAATTAGGGTGTAAATATACAACCATGTCACAAATTCCATTCGGAACTGAAACCATTCCGTAGTAGAATTCTGATCAAATTGGTTTTAGGTCCTATAGATTAAAGAAATTTAAATGATCTAAGACAATTCAAAACACGATTTTCATTCAATTGAAATTAGTAAAACTATCTTCATTTGTTTTTTTTTTTTTTTTTTTTTTTTTTTTTTTTTGTAGTTTCCCCTAAATATATACATGTTATTTAGAGGCTTTTGTTGCTTAGATAATAAGCACGTTTTCTTTTAAATATCAACATAACAGATTGTGCTTGGGTTCACATCCCAGTCAAGGCAACATGTATGTATTATCAAAATTATTAATTATCCCAGCACCTTTCTCTGTAAGCACTACAGCATTAATAAGAAATAAACATAATATTGATGCCATGACATTGCCACGCTTTAGAATCTGTTTATCACGTATATGCACTTGATGATCCGTATAATAGAAATTAAATATTCGAATTTTTCTGATCACAAAAAAAACGCATTTATCATAATATAGAAACCTACATATCCAGGTGTTTTCTACCAGAAAAATCTTCTGTTAAAACACACAATTTTAGGTTTAAAAAATATCGAATTATGTATCCCCTGGTTCCAAATTTCACAACGAAATAAAAGTGAAAACGGGTATCCCTTGGTTCTACATTTTTCAACTTGGTTCTACATTAAAGTGAAAACAGTTTAAAAAGCTTCAAATAATATCGAATTATATATCCCTTGGTACTAATTTCACTTAAAGGTGAAAACGGGCTTAAAACCTCCAAGGCAATTCCTCTGTGTTCTAGAAAACGATTTCACGTTGTTGTTTTATGCCAATTTTAAATTACTTATGTGGTAGTGAAATTAAGTAGCAGAATACTTCAATTTCACTTTGCTAACCACTTTGAAGAACACAAATAAGTCTTAAAACATCTCGCCACATAAACTCTTCTAATGGGGTTTTCCTGACTGAGATTTTATTCTAAAAATAAACAGTAATTTTTTTAATAAAGATTTATTTTAATAAATTCTTGAAAATTGAACATTTAACTTTAATGTGATTAAAACTAAACAAAAAAAAAATTAAAATATTTGCAGATTGGACTCCAGTATCTTGGGGCAGCGCAAAAAAAATCAAAAACGTCGTGATCGCAAACAAAAAGCTCTGCAGCGTCGTCTAAGTGAAGGAGATTCAGCGGATTATGAAGACAATAAGGTAATTTATTCTTTAATAAGCATTTATATTTAAATAGACATTTATATTAAAATAAACATTTTATTACATATAAAATTTTTGTTTTTTGTCCCTCTCTGTCTTAAAAAGCAATTTTTATCAATAAAATTTGTATAATTTAAAGCAGCCAATGAGTGACGATAAATGGACACGAGTCCAACTGACGTAGATATCAAATTTAGCTTTTTTTCTTTTACGCATTTTTTATTAAAGCAATTATTTATTGTTATTGTTTATTCAATGTTTACGTTGTTTACGACTGAATCCAAATATATACAAATAAACAAAATAGCAAAATTCTTGGGCAATTTGCCAACTATGCTGCTGTTCTTTGCAGCCGGTGGATGGATTGTCATACTATATTGTCAAGATATACATACCAGAGAACTTCACTTGCTGATTAAAAAACATTCAACAATAACAAAGGCACAAAAAACTTGTCTTTTATTTGTAAAAGATCAAACTTGCCTACACACACTCTTTTGCTATTCATTTTAAAGCAACCGAACATATTTCCCTTCATTGAAAATGATTTTCTTTAAACTGGGAGTGAATGAATTAATCAAACTTGTTCGAACTTGTATACATGTTGTTCATTTTAAGGCAATCGAACAACTCGCATGTTGAATACAGTCTTATTTTTGTCATAGGTCGAATCAAACTTGTCCATTCGTGTGCTTTGCTTTTCCACTAAACATACAAAAATCTGATAAACATTGAAATGCAAAAAGCAAGAAATCATTGTGTATGAATTTGTTCAAAGGTAAGATCTTTTTTTATTTTAGTTTACATTGGTTTTTGATGTCTATTCGTATTGCCTAGACAAAATAGGTAATTTTTGTAAGAAAATGTTAATTTAATTTTTTTATAGAAAAACTTACGTTTTCTATAGAAAAACTTACTTTTTCTATAGAAAAACTTACTTTTTCTATAGAAAAACTTACTTTTTCTATAGAAAAACATACGTTTTCTATAGAAAAACTTACTTTTTCTATAGAAAAACTTACTTTTTCTATAGAAAAACTTACTTTTTCTATAGAAAAACTTACTTTTTCTATAGAAAAACTTACTTTTTCTATAGAAAAACTTACTTTTTCTATAGAAAAACTTACTTTTTCTATAGAAAAACTTACTTTTTCTATAGAAAAACTTACTTTTTCTATAGAAAAACTTACTTTTTCTATAGAAAAACTTACTTTTTCTATAGAAAAACTTACTTTTTCTATAGAAAAACTTACTTTTTCTATAGAAAAACTTACTTTTTCTATAGAAAAACTTACGTTTTCTATAGAAAAACTTACTTTTTCTATAGAAAAACTTACTTTTTCTATAGAAAAACTTACTTTTTCTATAGAAAAACTTACTTTTTCTATAGAAAAACTTACTTTTTCTATAGAAAAACTTACTTTTTCTATAGAAAAACTTACTTTTTCTATAGAAAAACTTACTTTTTCTATAGAAAAACTTACTTTTTCTATAGAAAAACTTACTTTTTCTATTGAAAAACTTACTTTTTCTATAGAAAAACTTACTTTTTCTATAGAAAAAATTACTTTTTCTATAAAGAAAATATAAACGTATTTTTTACTTAAAAAATAAAATATTTTCTATAAAAACGATTGAATGTTTAGCATAAAAATAATTTTTCTATATATTCCATCTCACTGTGTATATATATATATTTTTCTGAATAACGCTTATTGCTCTATTCAATTATACAATTAGAATGTTATATAATTGTTATATAATATATATAATAATTATACATTCACATTTTTCTCTATTTACTACGTCAATTAAAAAGTTACCAAACTAATAAAAAAATCTTATAAACCACTGTGCATTTTCCAATGCGTATTCCTTCTAATTTTGCCTTTGATAAACAAATTCAAAATGATGAAAAATTCAAATAAGCTCACTTATCAATGTTGAATTGTAAATGTTGTTTGTATTGTTGGCATATTATATTGCTCAATTCATATAGACGTTCGGTTCAAACATGTTGTGTGTGTTAATGAGAATAAGATCGTTTGGACACGATGAATTTACTGCAAGCCCTTCTCTTGCCTGTGCGAACTTGTTCATAAAATGCTTTTGTTAATTATTCACAAAATCAGAATTTGATGTGTACAGTAGAATGAATATGATTTTTAATCACGTTGAATTTTTCTTTATTCTTTAAAATGAACAAAAATTTTTGTGCTGAATGAAATCAAGAAATCCCGTGATTTTGAAGTTCTCTGATACATACCCTTTACCAATGCTTATTATTTATTTTGTAATTATGAGATATTAGACTTGTTTTTAAATGTAAAGAATTTTCTTATTTATTTAATTTTTGTTTACTTTTTGCTTCTATTATTTAATCGATTACAGCATTTAATTGATGTAGGTTAGGCATAAACTATGAAAGGTTTTATTTTGACAAATTCAAAGACATATCCAAGACATATAAATCTATATAGCGAGAGCCTATATTCAATACCGACTATGAACCAAATAAAATATTTTTAAGGAGAGGCAAAATACTGTTTAATATCCAAAACGCTTTAATAGAAGTCAATATTTCTTCTACGATATATTTAAGACAATAAGTTCTTAAATAGCTTTCTTCCATTTGATTTTTATTGAAAGAGATGTACTTTAATGAAAAAAACAGTTTCCCAATGAAAAGTATTTAAAAAAAATGGTTCATAGACGGTATTGAATATAGGCTCTCGATATATAAAATTCTAACGTGGCTAAAGCTTGAGAGATGACATTTTAAAAGCAGGTACGGGATAGGATTAACCTGCAAAAATAAATTACAAAAGTAAGAAGATGGATGTAGAACTTTTTGGAGTATAGAAAAAATACGATGTTAAAAGGGTAAAATCAATTTTTTGGTACTTTTTTAACCCATGTGTATCTTTTGAACCAATAAACATAGAGAAAATAGTTATATCGACGTCGATAAACATGAAAAAATATGAAACACGTTTTCGATTTAGGAGTTAAAAGGGGGTAAAAACGGAAAATCTAACTTAAGGTTCTTTATTTTTTATATTTGTATAAAGCTTGAACCAATAAAGCTAGAAGTAAAATTTGTAGGAAAGTCGATTGTCAGGCACAAAATAGTTTTCGAAACTAAAAGCGATTAAAACAAGAAATTGGTCTTAGGTGAGGTTAGGTTAAAAGGTGATGCTAGGGGAATGGCATCTTCACTCGGAGAGAAAGAAGAGTGAAAGGTGAAGTATATAGATAGTGTTAGAGATAGAGTAAGGGAGTCGTTGAGAAGAGAAGTAACATCTAAAACGCTACCCTAGGCAGAGAGACCTATCTATCTAAGGCATCTGAGTACCAATATAAAATCTACAACAACAGTCAGTCCGCACTGCTGTATGTCGCTCAGTTCCTCATGGAGTCTATTACCTAGTAATTTAAGTCTTTGGTTTTGGAGCATAGGACAATGGCACAGAATGTGCTCGACCGCCATAAGGTCCTAGATATTGAACAAGTAGTCAAGTTATGCCAGTTCACAGCTGTTTCCTCACCGATCCAAGACTTGATGCCCATAAAAAGGTGACATATATTTGGTGCTATCTCTGTCACAATGAACATCAGTTCCTGTCTCTTGCCATGTCTTGCGACTTCGTCAGCAATTTCATTACCTTCGGTGTCGCAATGACCAGGAACCCAGCAAAGTCTTACCCTATATTTAGCTGACAAACTGATGATAGCTAATCTACACGACTTGACTGGTTTTGAGGTAATACTACATCCTTCCAGGGCTTTTAGAGCAGCCTGGCTGTCAACGTAGATTGTCACCTTCAGGAATGTTGCTTTCAATATGGCAAAGATTTCTACCTAAAATACACTGCACTTATCTCTAAGCCTGTAAGATTTCTTAATATTCCGATCCTTTAAGAAAATGCCAACACCAGTGCCGATTTCCTTTAAAGAGCCGTCTGTGAAGATCGAGTTCGCCTCAAATTGGTCTTAGATTAGCAGGAGACGAGTTCGGTACTTTTTGATAAATCCGTCCCTTAGAGGTTAAAACAGGGTAAAAAGGGGGGAGGCCCTATGCTCCACTGGGAGTCAAGGATAACAGAAGAAAAAGGGGGAAGAGAAAAACCAGAATACGAAAGCAATTAAAAAATAAAATTGGTCTTAAATCTGTTGTAAAAATTGAAGAACATGAGTTCGGTACTTTTTACGAATTCCTCTCCTTAGGGGTTAAACAGGGTAGGAAAGGGAAAAATTAGTAGCCTTTTATCTCTGAAACTAACAGCGCACAAAGGGATTGTATAAAAATAGAATGGAAATAAGTCCGCAACTTCTTAACCGTTAGCGGATTTTAACATAATTTTAAGTGCATATAGATGAAGCCAAATTAGGGCACCTCAGACTTATAAATTACTTAAAACGATATATAATTTTCATTTTCCAACCAATTTAAAGAACCAT
Source organism: Stomorhina lunata (assembly GCA_933228675.1). NCBI lineage: Eukaryota > Metazoa > Arthropoda > Insecta > Diptera > Rhiniidae > Stomorhina > Stomorhina lunata. The sequence continues at coordinate 52,012,845 of OW121744.1, forward strand.
ACTTTATAACATATACATACATATATACATAGGTCAAGATCTATAAAAACATCGCGACATGCATTCCCTATCTTTTAAAAAATGTAATTGTAATGTTATATAATTTCAAATAACCATCCACTATAAAAAATGCGATTTAAGTTTATCGTGTTTTTTTATTTTTAACTATTTATTTATTATTTTTTATTTCAGCCCATGGTACCATTGCCAGCTTCTACTCCCAATGAACAATATTTAAAGTCGAAAAATAATCAACAGAACGTGGTAAACAATTCTAAAAGTGCCAATTCCAATAAGCATTTAAAATCATTGGAGAAAAAATCCAATAAAATGCGAGCCAGATTAGAATCAGAATCTTCTTCTGATGTCGATAATCACAAGAATTCCATGATGTTCGAAATGGATATGTAATTTTTTATACAACAGCAAAAAACATTCTTACAAACAAAACAAATTGAATATTTATTAATTACACCACCACCACCAACTCCACTACCATCATATACCACAACAATTAAAAGAATCCACAATAAACAATATGTATGTTTTTTTGTTTTATCATAAACCCCATTTAAGTAACAAACAAATAATATTGTTTTAGATTATAAATTTGTATTAATTAACTAGATGTAATTTTAAATTGTTATTATATTAACGTAGATGTAGAAGTCGGGTAATAATATTTAGTTTTAGTAATATTCGAAATTTACAATTTTCGAATAACTGATTATTGCCTTAAAAACTAGAATTCTTTTTTTAAAAATGATGCAATTACATAAAAAAGCCAATACACAACAAGTTTCTTATTGTCATTATTTGAATACCCCCGAAAATGGCCTTTAGTTGAACAAATTTTATAAAAATTTTTGGATTAAAATTATATTAATTTTTCGTTATTAATTTTTGTGATTTTGCAAAATAAAAAAAAAATTCTACACACAAAAAGACTTATATTTTAAATTGTTACCTACTGCTTGGAAAAAAATTTTAGAAAATTTTTGTTATTATTTTGTTTTTTTTTTTATTAATAATTTTCTTGTTTATTTTAAATTCAAAATGTATTTTTTAATTGAATAAATAATTGAAATTGAATTATATATTGCATGCTAAATATTATTAAGAAACTGCCTCAAAATCCTAAAAAAAATAAAATATATTTAGATTTTAATTTGTTTCAAATAACACCCTAACTAGATATATGTATTTGTATTAACTTTGAGTTAAACATTCATATTAGAATATCGATTTCATTCTTATTTTCCTTATATATTTAATTATACATAATTATAATGTTATACAACAAAACGGAAACATTTTGAAGTTATTCCTTATATATTATTATAGGGCAAGAGAATCTTTTAATCTTAATACGTATGTAATAATTTACCATTCAAACATGTATGTATATGATTTTCTTTTATTATTGTCAAATAAATACAAAATTTATGAAAAATTAAAATTATCATTTTATTTGTTTAGTTAGACAAATGGGAACATATGAAGACTTTATTTTGAAAGTGGAAAAAGTTAAATTAATGATGGGGAAAGGTTCTGCAATTATGGAAATAACTATTCGAAAAACAATTTATTTTAAATTTACAAAACCTACTAAAATATTGACAGTCAAACATTTTGTAGTTAACGATTTGATACAAATTTTTAAATTTTCAAATATATTATGTTAGTTCTCGTACTCTAACGAAACAACCCAAAATAGTCCGAAGTTGTCAGAAATTACTCAAAAAACAACAATTTGCATTGAAAATTTTGTACGGGAACACATTTGAGTAAGTTTGGGTAATTTCGTTAAAGTAAAGGAACACACATATTATATTTTTAAATTTAAAAGAAAAAAATATTCTAACAAATCCAGAGACCGAATATTGTTTTATTTTTTAAATCAATCAAGTATAAATATCATTGCCGATGAAAATTTATTTTCATTTCGATCGATGAATAAAAATGAGGGATTTATATTTGAAATATAAATATCCCTCATGATGAAAATTTTAAATATCTTGAACGATAAATATCCGAACAGAAAAATATTTTATTGATTGTTTTATTTTTGAACTTCTGTTTTGACTTTGAAAAATAAAATATTTTTGAAATTATAAAACTTTTAACAATGAATGTATGAATATGTTTCCAATTAATTGCAATGTTTTAGGACATCGAAGTTAAACCTAACAGTCCTAATGGAACTATTGGTGGTTTCTTTGACTCGCAAAACCATTTCAACATAAAATTTGCAACAATAATTGTCATTCTTGACTCCCAGTGGAGCATAGGAAATGGAAGGATGCAGAATTGCCTGGCGTCTCTAGCTACCAGGTGAGAACTGTATCCAATTCTCACTCTAAACTTCTCGTGAAGCTTAGCAACCTAGTTTTATATGCGGTAAACAACCCGTGTGGGTTTCTAGGTCAGGGAGTTATCTTAGAGCCAGGGAGTTATCTTAGAGCCATTCCAACGTATATGGTCTAAGGGTCTAAGATAATTGTATCTTCGTAAAGTACGAAAATGCAGCGTCTGCGTAACATGTTAGTTGCGGCTGCAAGCGGGCCTCAGTTTCGGATCGAACGGCTCGCTATACAAACGTGGCTTGTGTCTTTGGACCCATCACCCATCGACTTAGCGCTCACGATGTTTTAAGCATGGAAAGAAACAATATTATAGAATATACTACTCCAAGGGGTAATCATGCGAGAAATCCCCCTGCTACGGCAGTTGGCGCAAGGATTTTGGAGTTTCCTAATCTATGCAAGAACATTATGATGAATGAAACCAGGACAAGTACAGAAATAAAATTTGAATATTTTCTATCAATTTTTTTTTTCATGGGATGAAAAAAGATGAAAATAATTTTGAACTGATAAATATCCCAAAAGATTTTTTTATTTTTTATTTTCATCGGATTGAAAAACGATACAAAATTTTTCGAACAATTAAAAATCTTTAGGGATATTTATTATTTTTTAAACTTCAATGATTGTTTTTGTATGGATTAAAAAATGAAAATATTGTTTTAAAAGTATTAATATTCGGTCTCTGAACAAATCTAAACAAATTAAAAATGGATTAAGTCCAATACATTTTTAATTTCAAAAGGAAATGTTTCTTCAAACAAAATAATATTTTTTGAAAGTGGATTAAGTCCAATACATTTTTAAATCCTAAAAAAAATATTTACTCGAACAAAGTAAAAGTTAACCCCTTGACGTATTTCCACGAGTCTGACTCGTGGTACAATTTCTGTGCCTAACATGATTATCACGAGTCTGACTCGTGGTACAACTTCTGTGCCTAACATGATTATCACGAGTCTGTCTCGTTTTGCGACTGTTTTTAAGCATCAAAACTGAATAGTTGGAAGCGAACTTAGTTGCGCTAATTGATACGTCAAGGGGTTAAACTTATTCTCATAGTAGTACGAGTCTAAGATTGTTTTTATTGATATTTCAAGATATTGGCAATTTCCTACAATTGAAAAAATACTAAAAATTTGGCGGAATGATTTTTAATTTTTTAAAAATTTACTTTTTATAGGAAGTTTTTCAAAAATTTACTTTTCATTTTTAATTTTTTAAAAATTTACTTTTTATAGGAAGTTTTTCAAAAATTTACTTTTCATTTTTAATTTTTTAAAAATTTACTTTTTATAGGAAGTTTTTCAAAAATTTACTTTTCATTTCTTTATTCATTTGTAATATGTGTAGCCTAATTGGCCAATATAATTATATTACAAGTTTAATAACTATGAGAAAATTATTTAAATTAAAAACTAAAATAAATCTTAACCCTACGATTCCTCTAAAAAATATAAGAAGAATTGGTTACAATCTTAAAGATAAGAACTCAAAAATAAGCAAATTTTTCAAAAATTTACTTTTTATAGGAAATTTTTCAAAAATTTAATTTTGTTAAGGGCAACCCTATTAACCACATTACAATCTGGCATCCTCATGCATATGTGTCATACTTGTCATTTTTAAAATAAGATTCTTCTTAACCGTCATCTAGACAACGCTTCTCTTTTACTGTATTTAACTTGTGAATTAAATAAATATATTTTAAGTTATTATTAAAAGTTGTCTTTTTATTTCAATAATACAAAAGCACAACAAAAGTGGCGACGAGGATTAAAAGCAATTAATCAATTAATTTGTAAACAAAACTAAATTTTCTTCATTGTGAACAATAAGAAAAAACTACGCAATTATGTCCGACGACAAAATTGTTAAACTAATGGAGCAACAGTCACAGATGATGGAATTTCTATCGAAACTCCTACAGAATCAAGAATCTTCAAAATCGTCAACATCCAGTCAACATGCAAGCACCTCCAGGGCAGCATTAATGGAGTCCCTCACACACTCCATGACAGATTTTGTTTACGAACCAGAAAGTGGACTTGTCTTCCAGACTTGGCACAACCGTTACGCACATATCTTCCAAAGAGAGGCAAGCGCACTTGAAGACCAAGATAAAGTTGCACTTCTGTGGAGAAAAATGCCTGATCGTGTACATGAACGTTTCAAAAACTACGTGTTACCAAAAAAACCGGCTGAGATGACTCTCAACGACACCGTGGAAAAACTCAACAAGCTATTCGGTAAAGTTGACACCGAAGTAAGTCAACGTTACAAATGTCTACAGCTCACGAAAACTGATAACGAAGATTTCCGTGAATACGCCAGCAAAGTGAACTTGCAATGCGAATTGTTCAAACTAACTGAAATGGGTATTGACCAATTCAAGTGTCTTATTTTCATTCTGGGCCTCAAGTCTAGCAAAGACAATGAAATTCGATTACGTCTACTCAAACTATTGGATGACTCGAAGGATTCCATGAACCTAGATCATCTTGTAGATGAAACTCAAAGAATTTTGGATTTGAAAACCGACAACACTATGATTCAACATCAAGCAAAAGTCGTATGTGCCATTGACAAAAATAACAACAAGGCGAAACTACATAAGCTTCCAAAATTACCATGTTGGCTCTGTGGAGATCTACATTACGTAAAGTTCTGTCCTTTCAACAAACATAAGTGTTCCTCATGTCAACAAGTGGGACACAAAGATGGTTATTGTATCAGCGCCAAAAACGGGTATACTCCTAAAACACCCCAGGTCAACAACAACAGCAATACCAACAAAAACAAAAAGAAGTTCAACACTTCAAAGCCTAACTATAAAGCCAACGCCGTTTTTTCTACAAAACGTTTACAGTTCCAAGAACTACGTAAGTATATTGAATTGGAAATTAATAACAACTCTGTACGATTGCAGATTGACACTGCCTCCGACATTTCAACCATATCCATAACAACTTGGGAAGCTATCGGTAAACCTGAAGCATTTACAACCAATGACAGCGCCAATGATGTTAATACCAATAAAATCAACATTCTCGCAAAATTTGATGCCAACATCCGCATCGGTGAAACTACAATGAAACTCCAATGTTACATTACTGACATCGATGACTTAAACATCATGGGAATTGATTGGATTGAATCATTTAAACTTTGGGACAAACCAATATCAGCGTGGTGCCGTCAAGTAAAACTTGAAGACTACATCGTAGAGTTTAAAAGCAAATACCATACCGTATTCGACGACTCATCGTTAGGACTTTGCACAAAAACCAAAGTTCATATAAAACTACTTCCAAATTGCAAAGAAGTATTTGTTCCTAAAAGACCTGTACCATACGCAGTCAGGAATGAAGTCGAAATCGAGCTTCAAAGATTGGAAGATGCTGGTATTATCACTCCTGTTGACACAGCGAAGTGGGCTGCACCTATCGTTGTAAGCAGACGAAATGGTAAAACTAGAATTTGTGGAGATTACTCTACGGGTCTCAACAACATGATCGAGTCAAACCAGTATCCTCTTCCTACACCTGAAGAAATTTTATCTGATTGTTACGATAGCACAGTGTTTAGTCACCTAGACTTATCCGACGCATATTTACAAATTGAAGTCGAGGACGAAAGTAAGGAAATTCTCACTGTCAACACACATAAAGGTCTATACAAATTCAACCGTCTCACACCAGGAATAAAATCCGCCCCTGGCGCATTTCAACGTATAATGGATCAACTTTGTGCCGGCATTGATGGTGCAAAAGCTTACATTGACGATATAATGTTATCAAGCAAAACTGTTTCAGAACACAAAATCAACTTTGATAAATTACTACAGCGCATTCAAGAATTCGGATTCCGTCTTAAATTCGAAAAATGTCAATTTTTTAAACCACAAATAAAATATTTGGGTCAAGTCATAGACAGCCAAGGCATTCGACCAGATGCAGATAAAATCAAAGCGATTCAAAATCTCAAAACACCGGAAAACATTAGTGAGGTACGATCCTTACTAGGTTCCATAAACCACTATGGCAAATACGTGTCCCACATGAGAGACTTGCGCAAACCCCTTGATGATCTACTCAAAAAGGAGCAATCATTCGAGTGGACACCACAATGTCAACGTTCTTTAGATAACTTTAAAAAGATTCTCACTTCAGAATTACTTCTGACGCATTACAATCCGAATCTTCCTATACATGTTGCCGCGGACGCATCATCACATGGTATTGGAGCAGTCATATACCAGACATTTCCCGACAACAGTATTAAGGCTATACATCACATTTCTCGATCTCTAACACCAGCGGAGAAAAATTACAGTCAAATTGAAAAAGAGGGATTAGCTCTTATATTTGCTGTACAACGTTTTCACAAAATGGTGTTAGGTAGAAAATTTACACTTCATACCGATCACAAGCCGTTATTATCAATTTTCGGTTCCAAGACAGGTATTCCAGTTTACACAGCTAACCGACTTCAACGCTGGGCACTTATTCTACTTGCTTATGATTTCGAGATAAAATACACCAATACAGAAGATTTTGGTCATGCTGATGTCTTATCAAGACTCATCGATAGTCATGAAAAACCCTCAGACGATTTCATCATAGCATCGATTACAATGGAAAATGATATAAGAAGTGACCTCAGTGAAACTGTATCAGTTCTTCCTGTTTCCTTCAATATGGTTCTTCAAGCAACCAAAAATGATGAAACCCTTCAACAAGTACTGAATTACATGAACCAAGGTTGGCCTGAAAATAAAAATATAGATTCATCAATAATTCGATACTACAATCGACGAGATTCACTCTCACAAGTGGACGGAGTTCTACTTTTCAACAACCGTGTCATAGTTCCAGATATCTTTCGGCATAAAATACTCAAGCAATTACACAGAGGACACATCTCTTCTGAAAGAAGCAAATCCATAGCTAGAAGTTATGTCTATTGGCCGAATATTGATAAAGATATTCAGGACTTCAATAAAAATTGCACGAATTGTCAACTTAGCGCTACAAACCCAGTAAGAACAGACCTATGTTCATGGCCTTTGACAACACACCCTCTTGAACGAGTGCATATTGATTATGCAGGACCCGTTAAAGGTAAATATTACTTGGTCATTGTAGATGCTTACTCTAAATATCCAGCAATTTATGAAACAAATACCATGACTACCTTTTCTACACTAAAATTCCTCAACGAGTTTTGTTCTCAATTTGGCAATCCTGAGCAAATCGTTTCCGACAACGGAACTCAGTTCTGTTCAGCAAATTTTGAATCTTGGTGCCAAGCACGTGGCATTCAACATACCAAAACCGTAAGATTTCATCCTAGCTCAAACGGCCAGGCAGAAAAATTTGTTGATACGCTCAAGAGAGCTTTAAAAAAATCTGATAAGGAAGGAACGTCTCTAGAAATACTCCATACATTTTTGGAAGTATATCGTTCAACTCCAAACCCCAACTCACCAAACAAGCTTTCTCCAGCAGAATCCTTCATTGGACGTAAAATGAGGACCGTTTTTGATATCATCAAGAAACCTCCAACCATTAATTATCAGAGCAATACTAAAATGGAAAATCAGTACAACACCAAACACGGTACTAAAAACAGAAGTTTTAATCCAGGAGATCTAGTTTACGCAAAAAACTTCAAACTAACCAAAAGTTATTGGGTACCCGGAGAAATTATAGAAAGAGTCGGTAACGTGATTTACAATACATTTATCGATTTAGGCAATCGAAAGATTCTAGTTAGATCTCATGCTGACCAGCTACGACCAAGAAGCTCTTCAGAAGCTACAGCACACACTGAAAACTCTGAACTACCATTGGACATACTGCTAAATGAGTTCCAGATTACCCCTCCAACTGCAACAGAAGAGTTCGAAACACCTCCTTCCTCACCACAGGCTTGGAATCCTCAACGTATTGTTTCAAGAAGACAACCTGTCGTTACTATTTCCAGATCACCTCAAGCAACTTAAGGAGGGAGATGTTAAGGGCAACCCTATTAACCACATTACAATCTGGCATCCTCATGCATATGTGTCATACTTGTCATTTTTAAAATAAGATTCTTCTTAACCGTCATCTAGACAACGCTTCTCTTTTACTGTATTTAACTTGTGAATTAAATAAATATATTTTAAGTTATTATTAAAAGTTGTCTTTTTATTTCAATAATACAAAAGCACAACAAATTTTTATAGGAAATTTTTCAAAAACTTACTTTTTAAAGGAAATTTTTCAAAAATTTACATTTTATAGGAAATTTTTCAAAAATTTACTTTTTATAGGAAATTTTTCAAAAATTTACTTTTTATAGGAAATTTTTCAAAAATTTACTTTTTATAGGAAATTTTTCAAAAATTTATTTTTGTTTAGGAAATTTTTCAAAAATTTACTTTTTATAGGAAATTTTTTAAACATTTAGTTTTTATAGGAAATTTTTCAAAAATTTAGTTTTAAAAGAAAATTTTTCAAAAATTTACTTTTTATAGGAAATTTTTCAAAAAATTACTTTTTATAGGAAATTTTTCAAAAATTTACTTTTTAAAGGAAATTTTTCAAAAATTTACTTTTTATAGGAAATTTTTAAAAAATTTACTTTTTATAGGAAATTTTTCAAAAATTTCCTTTTTATAGGAAATTTTTCAAAAATTTACTTTTTATAGGAAATTTTTCAAAAATTTACTTTTTATAGGAAATTTTTCAAAAATTTACTTTTTATAGGAAATTTTTCAAAAATCTACTTTTTATAGGAAATTTTTCAAAAATTTTCTTTTTATAGGAAATTTTTCAAAAATTTACTTTTTATAGGAAATTTTTCAAAAATTTACTTTTTATAGGAAATTTTTCAAAAATTTACTTTTTATAGGAAATTTTTCAAAAATTTACTTTTTATAGGAAATTTTTCAAAAATTTACTTTTTATAGGAAATTTTTCAAAAATTTACTTTTTATAGGAAATTTTTCAAAAATTTACTTTTATATGAAATTTTTCAAAAATTTACTTTTTATAGGAAATTTTTCAAAAATTTACTTTTTATAGGAAATTTTTTTTAAATTTACTTTTTATAGGAAATTTTTCAAAAATGTACTTTTTATAGGTAATTTTTCATAAATTTACTTTTTATAAGAAATTTTTCAAAAATTTACTTTTTATAGGAAATTTTTCAAAAATTTACTTTTTATAGGAAATTTTTCAAAAATTTACTTTTATATGAAATTTTTCAAAAATTTACTTTTTATAGGAAATTTTTCAAAAATTTACTTTTTATAGGAAATTTTTCAAAAATTTAGTTTTTTTTATAAGAAATTTTTCAAAAATTTATTTTTTTTTTTAGGAAATTTTTCAAAAATTTACTTTTTATAGGAAATTTTTCAAAAATTTAGTTTTTATAGGAAATTTTTCAAAAATTTAGTTTTAATAGGAAATTTTTCAAAAATTTAGTTTTAATAGGAAATTTTTCAAAAATTTACTTTTTTATAGGAAATTTTTCAAAAATTTGCTTTTTATAGGAAATTTTTCAAAAATTTAGTTTTTTTTTATACGAAATTTTTCAAAAATTTATTTTTTTTTTAGGAAATTTTTCAAAAATTTACTTTTTATAGGAAATTTTTCAAAAATTTACTTTTTATAGGAAATTTTTCAAAAATTTAGTTTTTTTTATACGAAATTTTTCAAAAATTTATTTTTTATAGGAAATTTTTCAAAAATTTACTTTTTATAGGAAATTTTTCAAAAATTTAGTTTTTTTTATAAGAAATTTTTCAAAAATTTATTTTTTTTTTTAGGAAATTTTTCAAAAATTTACTTTTTATAGGAAATTTTTCAAAAATTTAGTTTTTATAGGAATTTTTTCAAAAATTTAGTTTTAATAGGAAATTTTTCAAAAATTTAGTTTTAATAGGAAATTTTTCAAAAATTTACTTTTTTATAGGAAATTTTTCAAAAATTTACTTTTTATAGGAAATTTTTCAAAAATTTACTTTTTATAGGAAATGTTTCAAAAATTTACTTTTTATAGGAAATTTTTCTAAAATTTACTTTTTATAGGATATTTTTCAAAAATTTACTTTTTACAGGAAATTTTTGTAAAATTTACTTTTTATAGGAAATTTTTGTAAAATTTACTTTTTATAGGAAATTTTTCAAAAATGTACTTTTTATAGGTAATTTTTCATAAATTTACTTTTTATAAGAAATTTTTCAAAAATTTACTTTTTATAGGAAACTTTTCAAAAATTTGTTTTTATAGGAAATTTTTAAAAATTTATTGTTTATAGGAAATTTAAAAAAAAAAATTATTTTTTATAGGAAATTTAAAAAAAAATTATTTTCTTAGGAAATTTTTCAGAAATTTATTTTTTAAAGGAAAATTTTCCTCTAAAAATAAGAAATTTTCAAAATTTCCTACAAAAATAAGAAATTTTCAAAATTTCCTATAAAAATAAGAAAGTTTCAAAATTTCCTATAAAAATAAGAAATTTTCAAAATAAGAAATTTTCAAAATAAGAAATTTTCAAATTTTCCTATCAAAATAAGAAATCTACAAAATTTCCTATAAAAATAAGAAACTCGGGTGTATTCTACAAATCACTTCCGCATGATTTTGAAATCACATTAATTTTCTAAGTCGAATTATTTATTGTTCACAAATTGATGAAGATGAAGAAGGTCTAGAAGGTTATTGATAAATGCTCTGAAAATTTTAAAAATTATAGAAATTACAGCCTTTTTGAATTTCATGTGATTTCAAAATCATGTGGAAGTGATTTGCAGAACATACCCGACTGTTTCAATATTTTTTTAAGTTAAATCAATTGTGGACTTTAATTTTGTTATTTTGTGGTGTTCCCGTACTTGAGTACACAATTTTTTTTTTATTAATCCATAAATACATTTTACTAATTTTACTAAAATCTATCTTCTACCACATTTCTGAAATGCATAATCTGATGTAAATCACGACGTTTTACTTCCAAAACATACAATACTGGACAATCCAAGGATCCACAATTTAAATCTCCTGCACGACCGCAGCACGCCTGACAAATATATTGTGTTGCCAAATAGGAACGTTCAATTTTCGAAATTTTTGATTGTAATACAATCATTGAACGTGTTGAATTATGGCTGCATTCCTCACAAATACCCTGTTTCGTTTGACGGCCACAGTCAACTATACAGTTTGTTGTGGAGAAAAATTGTGAAATGGTACTTTTTTTGGATTTACCATTTGGATTTGATATGATCTCATTTGCCACAGACAAAGCGGGAGTGAGTAGTATTTTACGTGGTAAAGAGGCAAACCTAGAATAGAATGAATTATACCTTAAATATTCCTCAAAAACCAGAACAGATGTCATACCATTCATTGACATCAGCACCAATTAGCAAAAGACAACGATTCAAAGGTGGTATTATGGCTTTGGTAATGTAATATACAGCATTAATTTTTAAACCCTCATCGGCCAATACTTCATGTGGGTGACGGACTAGTCGTATTAGTGGAACTCCAGGTGGCCCATTTGTTATTATAAATGGCACACGTTCACCTCGTCTTGGTATGCGACGGGGATCAGTTTGTATCCATTTTCTTTAAAAATACATAATTTTTAAGTAAAGTTAGAAATAGTTATGTTAAACAATTTATTTACCTAGTTAACTCTAATGATGGTACACATGCTGTGGGTTTGTAACCATTAAGGCCTCTAAATTCTTTGGCAAATATTAAATCTTGTATATTTGCTCGTCCAGATAGAAGTTTCGTAAATTGACGACAAACATAATGTTTGACCTGACTAACATCGGCAGTTTCAAAAAGAATTCTTAATACTTTTTCTAACATCTGGAATAAAATTTGAGAACTGAGTGTTAAATCTAAGGCTGTGGATAAGTTGTAAAACGTTTATACCTTAGCAACCATAGGACAACCATCTCTTCTAACAGTCTCAATACCTTTTGCTTCATAAACGGGTTCCTTTTGATCCGGCGTTTCATACATATAACCAACATAACGTTTTTTTGTCTTAAAAATAAGATTTTTCAAGGCAAGCTTAAAATATTTTCATGTTTTTTATCTTCTTATTTACCTGTAGTATGCATGGTTGATAGACTTTCTCCAGCTTTAGTTTAACCGGATGAGGATTTTGTTTGGTTACAGCATCGGCAATTTCTTCACCAATACGAAATGCCTCTTCACGATTACGACCGGGTACTAAAACAAACATGGAATCAGTATCACCATACACGACTCTAACATTCCACTTATCATTGGATTCAACCATTTTTATAGCGCGCTCCAGCGTTTCACGGCCTTTGGAGACAACAGTATCACCCACCTCTACAGAAGGCATTCGACCACTATAATTAGCCGCTGTATAACCATAAGTAACATTGGCCATAAGTTTTAAGCCCAATTGGCGAGAGTGAAGAATGCGTTGCAAGGCGGAATTGGTTTTATGAACTTTCATTGATTGTTTAACCATTTGGCGGGTATCTAGGATTTCTGTTAGCATACGCGGTAAAATACCCTCACGTACCGAAGGTTTTACAAAAACCACACCACAAGGAGAAATGGTAATAAGATCACGATCAACCAATTTTTTTAGCATCGCAGGAGATACACGTAGTTGAGAGGCACCAAATTCAAAGGGAGTTGATCTGTAATTTTCAAAATATGACAATGATTTTTTAAGATAAATATAAATATTTTAGTAGTCTTACTGTCCCAAATGCTCCACCCTTCCCAGACATGTAGAGTAACAATAATTATATCCTATTATCATACTGGGATATAAACTTTGAAAATCCAATACTATTAAAGGATCAGCATAAAAACGTGACTGAGGTTCCATAATTAAAGCCAAATACTCGGGAGCTCTCATATGAGCTCTTTGCTGGACACTTGGCGATAGAGGTACTAAATTTTTTGGTTTTGCTATTCTGCAATGGCAAATCTTTTATTGGTACTGTTTCCGGTTTATTTTTATCATATATTTTGTTACCTTAACATCATACTTTCCACCCGAAATTGTGATCCTCTCGATAGGACTTCATAGAATTGTATGCCTATCAATTTAGCCATTTCACTTGTACGTCCTATTAAGTCCAACTGATCTAAGAGTGCCAGAGTACCACGTACTCTCTCCAAATAGTATTCAATGACAATCCATCGCGAACAGGGTGATGAGAACCATTCAGTCAAATTGCGATAACTATGCCATGGACAACGTTTGTGCATTATATGATACATAACGTTTTCAAAGGTATAGGAGGTCAAGGCAATTTCAGAACGTAACAAACGCCAGACATCAAGTAAAATGCGTCCACAAATTTTCATCTGTATTTTAATATATATTTTATATAATTTTGTTGACATCTTTTTTAGTTTTAATAATATCAATAATCTAAATTTACAACACCTACCTCCACATCCAAATCTGTAAATGATTCACGATCTTCATCCACAAATTCTCTGACTTTCTGTGTCGGTACTCGCGACAGTAAGGGAGCAATATTTAGGCACAAATATTTCGCACGTTCGATAACAAAACCCCATGAAGACATTTCAATTTCATAGCCCGCATAAATGTCAGGATCCCAGTGTGAACACAAACCCAAGAGCGATTCTAAAGCCTCAACCTCTGTTTGAACAATGGTCACATCAATATCTTTATCAATGCCATGAATACGACCTTCCTTGGATATAATATCGCGAGAATCATGTACCATAATATAGCCACAAGCTTTACGGGGTAATTTTTTATCCGGATCAATATGATCATTAGGTATACTGTTTTCTATGGCATAAAATATACAACGAATTTCATCAATCTCCGGATTGGGACATAAATCATCGCGTGTGGCAACGAATAGCTCCAAGGTAACAATTGTAAGATAATTAAACTAAAATCAAAAGCAAAAAAGTGCTTCTAAACTCAAATTCGGATGTTTCATTATATACTAGACCTTACTGTAGAGTTAGATAGTCAAAAAAATATCAGATTTAAACATAGACATTGATGAAACACTACATAAGCTTGGTTTTAAGCAAGGTTGGCCATTACATGCGTGGCAGGGGAATAACAACAATTCACATTAAGCAAGAAAACTTCCTTTACTCGTTAATTTTATATTAAATTTTGAAAATTTGTTTTTTTTTTATATTAAATTTTGAAAATTTGTTTTTTTTTATAGGAAATTTTGAAAATTTCTTATTTTTATAGGAAATTTTCAAAATTTCTTATTTTTATAGGAAATTTTCAAAATTTCTTATTTTTATAGGAAATTTTCAAAATTTTTTATTTTTATAGGAAATTTTCAAAATTTCTTATTTTTATAGGAAATTTTCAAAATTTCTTATTTTTATAGGAAATTTTCAAAATTTCTTATTTTTATAGGAAATTTTCAAAATTTCTTATTTTTATAGGAAATTTTCAAAATTTCTTATTTTTATAGGAAATTTTCAAAATTTCTTATTTTTATAGGAAATTTTCAAAATTTCTTATTTTTATAGGAAATTTTCAAAATTTCTTATTTTTATAGGAAATTTTCAAAATTTCTTATTTTTATAGGAAATTTTCAAAATTTCTTATTTTTATAGGAAATTTTCAAAATTTCTTATTTTTATAGGAAATTTTCAAAATTTCTTATTTTTATAGGAAATTTTCAAAATTTCTTATTTTTATAGGAAATTTTCAAAATTTCTTATTTTTATAGGAAATTTTCAAAATTTCTTATTTTTATAGGAAATTTTCAAAATTTCTTATTTTTATAGGAAATTTTCAAAATTTCTTATTTTTATAGGAAATTTTCAAAATTTCTTATTTTTATAGGAAGTTTTCAAAATTTCTTATTTTTATAGGAAATTTTCAAAATTTCTTATTTTTATAGGAAATTTTCAAAATTTCTTATTTTTATGGGAAATTTTCAAAATTTCTTATTTTTATAGGAAATTTTCAAAATTTCTTATTTTTATAGGAAATTTTCAAAATTTCTTATTTTTATGGGAAATTTTCAAAATTTCTTATTTTTATAGGAAATTTTCAAAATTTCTTATTTTTATAGGAAATTTTCAAAATTTCTTATTTTTATAGGAAATTTTCAAAATTTCTTATTTTTATGGGAAATTTTCAAAATTTCTAATTTTTATAGGAAATTTTCAAAATTTCTTATTTTTATATGAAATTTTCAAAATTTCTTATTTTTATAGGAAATTTTCAAAATTTCTTATTTTTATAGGAAATTTTCAAAATTTCTTATTTTTATAGGAAATTTTCAAAATTTCTTATTTTTATAGGAAATTTTCAAAATTTCTTATTTTTATAGGAAATTTTCAAAATTTCTTATTTTTATAGGAAATTTTCAAAATTTCTTATTTTTATAGGAAATTTTCAAAATTTCTTATTTTTATAGGAAATTTTCAAAATTTCTTATTTTTATAGAAAATTTTCAAAATTTCTTATTTTTATAGGAAATTTTCAAAATTTCTTATTTTTATAGGAAATTTTCAAAATTTCTTATTTTTATAGGAAATTTTCAAAATTTCTTATTTTTATAGGAAATTTTCAAAATTTCTTATTTTCAAAATTTCTTATTTTTATAGGAAATTTTCAAAATTTCTTATTTTTATAGGAAATTTTTAAAATTTCTTATTTTTATAGGAAATTTTCAAAATTTCTTATTTTTATAGGAAATTTTCAAAATTTCTTATTTTTATAGGAAATTTTCAAAATTTCTTATTTTTATAGGAAATTTTCAAAATTTCTTATTTTTATAGGAAATTTTCAAAATTTCTTATTTTAATGGGAAATTTTCAAAATTTCTTATTGTTAGAAAATTTTGATTTTGATAATTATGTAATTATTTAATTGATGATAGAATTTACATTGAGGAGGCGTTTGTTAGAAACACTTTAATGTTTTCTATTTTGAATTTCAATGTAAATTCAATATCAAATTGTTTTGAATAATTTGTTGAATATGAAAATATTTTTTCATATTAGTTTGTCAGAAATTTTCATACATGAAATAAGTTTTAATTAATAAATATCTTTTTATATAAGAAATAATATTCGGAAATTTTAACACTTATTTTAATGGGAAATTTTCAAAATTTCTTATTTTAATGGGAAATTTTCAAAATTTCTTATTTTAATGGGAAATTTTGAAAATTTCTTATTTTTATAGGAAATTTTCAAAATTTCTTATTTTTATAGGAAATTTTCAAAATTTCTTATTTTTATAGGAAATTTTCAAAATTTCTTATTTTTATAGGAAATTTTGAAAATTTCTTATTTTTATAGGAAATTTTGAAAATTTCTTATTTTTATAGGAAATTTTGAAAATTTCTTATTTTTAAAGGACATTTTCAAAATTTTTTATTTTTATAGGAAATTTTCAAAATTTCTTATTTTTATAGGAAATTTTCAAAATTTCTTATTTTTATAGGAAATTTTCAAAATTTCTTATTTTTATAGGAAATTTTCAAAATTTCTTATTTTTATAGGAAATTTTCAAAATTTCTTATTTTTATAGGAAATTTTCAAAATTTCTTATTTTTATAGGAAATTTTCAAAATTTCTTATTTTTATAGGAAATTTTCAAAATTTCTTATTTTTATAGGAAATTTTCAAAATTTCTTATTTTTATAGGAAATTTTCAAAATTTCTTATTTTTATAGGAAATTTTCAAAATTTCTTATTTTTATAGGAAATTTTCAAAATTTCTTATTTTTATAGGAAATTTTCAAAATTTCTTATTTTTATAGGAAATTTTCAAAATTTCTTATTTTTATAGGAAATTTTCAAAATTTCTTATTTTTATAGGAAATTTTCAAAATTTCTTATTTTTATAGGAAATTTTCAAAATTTCTTATTTTTATAGGAAATTTTCAAAATTTCTTATTTTTATAGGAAATTTTCAAAATTTCTTATTTTTATAGGAAATTTTCAAAATTTCTTATTTTTATAGGAAATTTTCAAAATTTCTTATTTTTATAGGAAATTTTCAAAATTTCTTATTTTTATAGGAAGTTTTCAAAATTTCTTATTTTTATAGGAAATTTTCAAAATTTCTTATTTTTATAGGAAATTTTCAAAATTTCTTATTTTTATAGGAAATTTTCAAAATTTCTTATTTTTATGGGAAATTTTCAAAATTTCTTATTTTTATAGGAAATTTTCAAAATTTCTTATTTTTATAGGAAATTTTCAAAATTTCTTATTTTTATGGGAAATTTTCAAAATTTCTTATTTTTATAGGAAATTTTCAAAATTTCTTATTTTTATAGGAAATTTTCAAAATTTCTTATTTTTATAGGAAATTTTCAAAATTTCTTATTTTTATGGGAAATTTTCAAAATTTCTAATTTTTATAGGAAATTTTCAAAATTTCTTATTTTTATAGGAAATTTTCAAAATTTCTTATTTTTATAGGAAATTTTCAAAATTTCTTATTTTTATAGGAAATTTTCAAAATTTCTTATTTTTATAGGAAATTTTGAAAATTTCTTATTTTTATAGGAAATTTTCAAAATTTCTTATTTTTATAGGAAATTTTGAAAATTTCTTATTTTTATAGGAAATTTTGAAAATTTCTTATTTTTATAGGAAATTTTGAAAATTTCTTATTTTATAGGAAATTTTGAAAATTTCTTATTTTATAGGAAATTTTGAAAATTTCTTATTATATAGGAAATTTTTAAAATTTCTTATTTTTATAGGAAATTTTTAAAATTTCTTATTTTTATAGGAAATTTTTAAAATTTCTTAATTTTATAGGAAATTTTTAAAATTTCTTAATTTTATTGGAAATTTTTAAAATTTCTTATTTTTATAGGAAATTTTTAAAATTTCTTATTTTTATGGGAAATTTTTAAAATTTCTTATTTTTATAGGAAATTTTTAAAATTTCTTATTTTCAAACATTTTTTAAATTACCATATTACCAAACGTTTACTCACCCTAAATTTGTTAATAAATCTACGAGTTTTGCAGCAAACTTACCTCGACATCTGCTTTGGCCTGCTGTAAATTTTCCAGTGCCACTTTAAAACCAAAAGTATTGTTCAATGTTGAATTTTCACTAAAACCGCCAATTGTTACATCTGGTTGCTGTAGTTGGCGCATAAAGGAAGAGCGTTCTAATTCTGCTAAAGCATGTTCACTAGTAACACTAGTCTCACTGCACTGGGAGTTTGGTATTACGCTATCTTGACTGGTTTTTGTAGTTTCATTATCTTGAGAACTTTCTTTAGAAGAACACAGAGTTTCTTTAAGTTGTTCCCTTAAGGATATTCGTCTTAAAACTCTTAAATTATTACGCCTTCTTAGAGATGTATCACGTTTCAGGGGAATTTTCTGTATTTTACGGCTTAGTGGAGTAAAACTTCCTTTAAGTTCTTGTTTCAAATCGGGCTGAGTAATCTTTGGGGTATCAGGCGTTAGTGGTGTAAGGGTTAGACTTCTGGAAGAACAATCTAAACAGTTATCGGAATCATCACTACCAGCCTCACCATCACCGGCATTCAGCATCATAGTTACTTTTTGTCTACGGATTTTAATAGGACTGTCTTCATCGAGATTTTTCGTTTTTATATCTTCCAGATCCTCTCCCTTATTTTTTAATAAATCTCTCGCTTTTAACCATAACTTAACATCTTGCCTAGTGGGCGCATTAACTTGAGGTGCAATTACAACTGATTTTTGATTGGCAAAATATTCTCGTATTCGTTGGGTATTACGATACTTATTTAACATTTCAACACCACCTACTTTTATTAGCTGATCTCGCCTCCAGGCTGTTAAACCTTTAATGTCTGCACCCAAAACACTTTGAAATTCTTCCACATCATTAAGCTTGTTGCCGGGTATTTGAAGTATAGTAAAACCCAATTCCTTATGCTTTGTTATATCGCTGGGATTGCTATAGAAAGGTTGCTGGAACTCATATTCGTATATCATGAACTTTCGACATCCTTTGAAGACCTCCTCTCGACTGGGAGGTAAATCAAGAGGAGTTAGAATTAAACTATCACCAGAGGCAGCAAAATTATGCTCATTTGAAGAAGTTATGTTTATATATAGCTCAGAATGTACAGAATTAGTCCTCGACGGTGTTTTAGATTTCTGTATGTTACCATTCGCTATTAACAATGGACTAGAATTTTGAGTAAATAATACTGGACTTTGTGGACATAAGGATTTGTTATAAACATGATTTTTTTTAACTGATATATTCGAATTTCCATGAGGTGGAGTTTCATTGATATCTTCGTCAGAGCTTTCTTTGACAATTACATCATTTTGGACCTTTTGTTCTAGCTCTAATAACACTTGATTTTTTGAACATTTTAAATCTTTACTTCCAATCTGAGAGTTTGGAAAAACATTTTCTATACTATCGTTTTTTGCTACTTGCGTTGAAGTTTTAACAAGTTCTGGATTTAGTTTTAAAGCCTCTTTTAAATGAAACAAACTTTTGGATATTTGAACTGTATCTTTTAAGGCATTGTTCTCAAATTCTTCTTTTTCGATGTTCATGATATCATGATGTGCTATCAACGTATTTATTCTACTTAGTTTTACTTTACATTTTTTTAATTTCAAATGATTCTTTGAACAGTCCTCCAGACATTTTGCATCATCTTCCAAAATTTGAACATCTAGATTATTATTCTCACAGTTCATCTTTTTACCAGATTCTTCTGAAATTTCTTTATTAGAATCGAATTTAGAAGAATTCACTCTTGAGCTCGAGCCACAAGTTTTTCTACGTTTTGCAGAATTTGAGTTTAGAAAACTACGCCTTAATCTTTTTAGATTTGGTGTTTTGCGTAAATTTTTCAAAGACCTTTCAGTGTCATTATCAGAGTCCAAAATTTCTTCATCGGTTTCATTATTATTTTCAAGGGTTTCGTTGGTCCCAGTTATATTTATGTTGGATGTTACTTTAAAATTGTCTTGCAACTCCACCTCCAAGTCCTGCTTTTTAGTGGTTTGTTGAAAAAATTCTTGTTTTTTATTGCAAGATTTTAATGATGATTCACAATTTTCCACTGTAGTTGAATTAGATTTGATTTCTTGATGATTTTTAGGTTCTTCAAAATCAGGAATTGATTTTTCTTTGCTCAATGCTATAGTTTTTTTCGAATTATCTTTTTTATTAGCAACTTCATTATTTATTTCATTTCTATTATTTGCAATATTATTTGAAAATTGTTCTAATTCATTTATTTGTTTATTCTTATTATCTACATTGTATACCTTGAGTAACTTTTCATTTGTTCTGCGTGGAGTTAAGGCACAGGTGACATGAGTTTTATCTAAATTGACAAGTCTTTTGGAACGTCTTCGACTGAAACCGTAAAAAAATCTATATCAAAACTTTTTTAGTAAAAATTATATAAAAAACTTGAAAAATTACTAAAGTCGTACATAAAGTTTTTTTACAATTACTTGTTACACTGCGAAACAAACAAGTAAGAAAGTGCTATAGTCGATACTCTTTACCACTAAGGTCAAAGGTATTATTTTTCGTGTATAAAGTCAAATATTTGCTAAATTTTGTCATCATACAAACATTTGCTCAAGACTTATATATTTAAGCTGTTTCCGTCATTTGGACTTACATGAGAGCTAGGGTCACATGTGGACCCATTGTCTCAAAATTTAGTAAATTGATTACAGTTTTTAAAAAAATTATGAAAGTGCTAAATTTTATCAAATTATCTTTAGAATTGCGATCTGTACTTTGATTACAAGGTTTACATGGTGGTCCAGCCAAACGGACAGACTGGCATCGTTAAATTGACTCAGGAAGTGATTCTAAGTCTTTTGGTATACTTTAAGGTGGGTTCAAGATCAATATTTCTATGATGGTTGATACCTCACTTGATATTATGTAGCTTTTTCGAACTGCCTCCAGTTTTCGAGATTTCATAAAGTCGTTTCTTTTTTGGACCACTTTTTTAGAAACTACACATTCGTTTCATCAGCTTTATTCGTCTCAAATTGGCGACTCTCTCCCTCGATACAATAGAAAATATATCGACTTTTTTTCTATTTGTTTTAATTTCTTTTAGATTTACCTTGTGATTTCCTGAAAGGCGTTTGTATGATCTTCTACATCAGTATCAATTGAAATACTTTTACGTCGTATATCAGACAACGCTAGTTTTTTTCGTAAAGAAACAGTAGGTCTAAAAATAAAAATATTAAAACAAATCGCATAATTTGGTGTGTAGAAATATAGCTAATCATTTAAAACATACAAACTATTTCGTTCCTGTAAGCCCTTGAGAGGTGTAATATCATTTGAAGTGTTAACCATTGTCACTGTAATGTTTTAATAATATTTGTTTGTGGCAAAATCATAAACAATCAAAACTACAAAATTAAGAACTTACTTTTACCCGTTGAACGATTAATGGAAACTAAAGGAAGTGCAGCGTATTTATGACCAGTTTTTGGTGTTCTTGGAGAACGACCGGGAGAAGACATAGTTAAACGTCTATTTGTGGGAGTTGTAGGTGTACGTGGTGAAGTTTTTGGCACAGTTGTTCTTTTTGCTTTCGTCGGAGTTCGAAGTAAATCATCAGCTCCATCTACTTGAGGCACATCTAACTCGAATGGTAATTGTGGCGAATTTTGGTGCTTCTGTGACTGTGTTAGTTTTAATATTAAATCATCTAAATTTTCCAAAGCTATTGAAAAATCATGTATATTGTCTGTTTCTTGATCATCTTCTGAATCTGTATCTGTTGTAGGTTTTTGCAAAGCTGCAGCTGACGTTTGTTTATCCAATTCTTGTGGTGATAAAGCAACTTTTTATATACAAATAATAATTGAATTTAAAAAATGTAAGAATTCTGTGTTTAAAACTTACAATTTTGGGACAAAGGAGCTAAACTACTATCCAAATCAATTTTATCTTCACAATTTTCTTCCAGCTGTTGTAAAATATCTAATAATTCCTTGTCTTCCTCGCGCACTTTAAGAATTGTTTAAAATATTTTATTCACCTAATTAAAGGAAATGTTTACCATTATACTTACAGGAAACATGCAGGGGAACATGATGTTGCTGTGTATCTGCTTGTGTTAAGCTTAATACTAATTCCTCATCTACTATAGTATCTTCCAAAAAAACGCTTTCATCTTCAGGAATTTTATACTCTTCCTGCTCCTTGGCTTCTTTTGAGTTTAACATTAGACTTTGTTCCAAAAGGCTAGTATTACTATTTAAATGATTCGGTATAACCGAAGCATTAATCAAATTCTCACTTTGTGTACATTCTTCAGGATACACAGAGTTTTGCAAGATTTTACTTAAGTTAAAGGTTCGCTTTTGCTGTTTATTCACACTCATATTGCTTGGATTTAGTGTTGTATTGGAAATATGGCTTGAACTTATAGTCAGATCCGAAATTTGTGTTATTTCCATCATTGAAGTTTCCATGGCTAAAAGTTTACTTAATAATGCAGTACGATAAAATACTTCACTATCTGTGGGATTAACATCTGGTCTTTCTTGAGTAGCTGGTACTTCAAGTGGAGGTATCTGAAATTTTTACAGGATACAGATTTAAATTTATAGAATAACAAACAGTAGTTTACCGCATTCAACTTTTCGTCATCATTTTCCAAAGTTTTAGCAAGATGTTGTCTTCTTAACCGTTCATCATTCCAAATTGATTCTATACCAGGATTCGTATGTGTTGTATTCGTTTTAGTTGCCAGTTGAAAACGATTTAAGATGAAATTTGAGCCAATATCAATTTCTAAGGAACTACAAGATATTTTTTTAACTACATCACAATCTAAAAGTTGAGCCTCTTGAAGATTTTTAAAAGGTATGGTGTCGGTAGCATCGTTACGACGAAACTTTACTATTTCCAAAGGAACATGCAAAAAACTCATACCGTACAGATTATAATCGATCATGAATTGTAAAATATAGGGAACATGAGATTCATGGGGATGAAAGTTTTTATTTAAAATAGCACCATTCTGTAGAAGATTGGCGGCACGACGTACAAAACGTGGATTAAACATATAAATTTTAAGAAATTGATGATCAGATCTATGGTAACCATAAAATGGTCTAAATGATTTAAGATTTTAATTATGTTAGTATGTGAATAGTAAAGAATATTATGTGTATTACTTACATTCCCTTGACCAATTGCACTTTAAAAACATGTTGTGCAGAAGAACTTCCCTGACTGAGAGATATATTAATAGCCTTATCCAAATTCAGGGCAATTTGATAGATAGCCTTATTCAACGATTCAAAATCCTTTTGATCATATGGTATATAGAAATATGGAAATACACCATGCACATGCATACATGTTTTTTGGCCTTGAGCATTCGGTCCAAATATACGTATAACTGGTACCTAATCAAAAATATTTGTACTACTTTTTTTGTATATAGATACTTACATACATATTAAAAATATAAACCATTAAACTTACTCTCTTAATTTCTTTGCCACGAAATTCAGAATAACATGGATCTAAGCCCGGCACTGGCTTTTCCATATAAAAATCTGCTATTACTAAACGCAAAGAATAAATACTTTCTGGACTGGCCATGTTGCAGATTTTAAGTTACAATTTTAATGAATTGCACTATATTTTATAATAAATTTCATAAAAATTAATTATTTTGTGAAATTACACCATTAGCTGATGAAAACAATAACAAAGCAAAAATTTTGCGCCTTAACACCTTAATGATAAACTCCGTGCATAACTTCAAATACTTATCGAATACAAGGAATGGAGTAAGATAAATTGGTTTTAGAGGATATTTTAAATATATAAAATATTACAAAAAAACAATATTATTAAAATTTCATTACAATTTTAAACTTTATCTTATCACAACAAATAATATCAACTTAGCGTTTTTATAATTAGATTACGCGCCTTGAGTCAATGGTTTCAACTGAAAGATACGTAATGAATTTTCAGCTTATTTAAAATAAAGAATTATGGTAAATATATATTTTTTGAGTTACATATTTTATATATTAATATAAACAATTTTAATTCTATTTGGAAAAGATTTATATTATTTATTTCATTTATCGAAATTATGGTTTTTAGCTTGATACTACTGGTCACTTATTATAAACAGAGTTACCAGAAGAATGTTTAACACTGCTTAGTTGCCAGATGAAATTAATGTTTAAAAGGGTAAACATTTTGAAGAAGTTTTTTTCGTTATTTGTCTCAGACCTCATAAAAACAAGTAAGAAAATGCTATAATCGATCTAGCCTGATTATTTGATATCCTTTTTAGGTGCTCTCCAAAAACAATGTAATTTTAAAAAGTCACTTTCAAACGTAAACACTTTGTTTTTATAAACTTACCCCCTAATTCATAAACAAAAAATAAAACAGTCACCATAGTGTAATAATAACAAGTGACTGCAACTCGTCAGCTGTTTTTCAATATTTGTTCTAGTTCAAAATTTGTTTTAGTTTTCTAATTTCAAATAATTGTTATTATTCTGAATTGTCGAATTGTTGTTTTTTTTTAATTTTAGCATCAAGACTGCTTATCCAACAATAAAATCTATGTTGTTTTTAGCTTGACAAATGACAAACTTATAATTCAAATTTTTCATACAAAACTTCTACAATAAGCCTTCTTTAATAATATAATTTTATTAATAGTTAATGAATAAGGGCGTTAGTTTCTTTTCAATTTTTATAAATTCTAATGTAATTTTATTTGAATCTTGTTCCACTACACCTGTATGTACAATCTTTAGCCAGGTAACATCACGACGACCAATAAGCTTTTTATCAATACTATCTAAAGTGTAAAAAAACATGGTACTAGCATGGCAAGTGCACCGCATTACACCCCTGTTCAAGAAATAGTTTTGAAAGCAAGCAATACTGCTCGACGCTATCTATAAACATTTCGCAGGCTTCCGATTAAGGATGTTATATAAGCTTTATTTATTAAAGTGTTACATTACTTTCAAATAATGTTCACAAGTTGTTTTATAGTTATACTACAAGTACATTTTTTCGAATCAAATCACATAAAAAAAATGTGCTGGTGTACCACAGGGCAGTACATTAGGGTCTCTTCTATATACATATATGGGATTCTGTTATATTTTCTGAAAGCCTTCAATAGCACATTTATAGAAAAATTTTAGATATAAAACTTTTTCTATAAAATAAACTAAATATATATAGTTTTCGATGTAAAATTCTTTTTACACTTGCCAACGGCAAGTGAAAAGATCGAGCAAAACAAGTAATAGGAGAATACACAATCAATTAAACGTAGTGATGTTCGATCAAACTCAATGAGTTAAATTGATGATTATCTCTGCAATTTGATAACTCGACTGTGGTCGAGGGCGCTAGGTGCTGATGACGTCCTGTGGCGGGACAGAAATTGCAATCCACTAGCCGCGTTCAAAAATAATTTTTTCAGTTTTTCTCCACATTATTACTTTCAAATTTTCAAATTAATAATTTGAAAATTAAAAATGAACTCAAGCCTGATAAATCCTAATTTTTCAATTAAATGAAAAAAAATTCTGCTAAAATTTTACTGAAAAATTGATGGTATTTAAAACAAAAACTATTTTATCAAATTTATTTACAATTTATTAACTTAAAATATTTGAATTAATCCGGTAAAGGACCAATATTTTTTCTTCTTAACTCCTTCCATTCCACGGGATGTTGTTTCTTTTTGTGAGCATGCATATTTGCATTTGAATTAAAAGTTCTAGTACAAAATGGACAACTATATAATGTTTCACCCGTATGTTGGGTCATATGCTCCTGCAAAAGAAAAGAAATATTAACCAACTAGCATATATTTACATAAAATAAATTACTCTTAATGAAATGGCTTTTTTAAATGTTTTATCACATTCTTCACAGCGAAATGTGGGATTTGCATGTACGTAACGTCTATGATTTGTTAGAGCTCTACGATTTGGACACTCCTTATTACACTCTGAACAATTATACTTTTTACCGGCCAGATTATGCAGTTGCATATGGGTTTTGAGATTATCTTCATCCTTTAACCAGCGGCCACAATTGGGATGGGAGCATTTAACGCGAGGACCACTATCTTCAAAATGAGCACGTACATGTTTCTCGAAAGCTTTTTTATCTTTTATTTCTTTGGCACACACATGACAAATGTTAGCTTCTCTTTTATGGAACATACTGTTGTGTATGTTTAGTAAATATTGAGAAACAAATCTATAAAATTGGAACAGTTTCTAATTAAAGTATAATTATGAAAAAAACAAAATTAAATAAAATTTACTTGACTGTACGTGTTGTACACTTTGTACAAGTTATAGTCCACTCTTCTTTAGGTATATGCGATTGTCTATGTACCTCTAACAATTGGCGTCTTCCAAACCTTCGCGGACAAAATTCACAAGCATGTATACGCTTTTCTTCAGGTGCATGGTGATTTAGATTATGTGTCTGCAGTCCATATGTCGTGGTAAAGGATTTATTGCATTCATTACAACTGTTTTAACAAGAAAACATATTAATTATAATTTAAAAGAAATTATTTATATACAAATCGGGACGAACTATGGCATATGTCTCAAATTGAAATCTATTAACGCTAAACACAATCTGAATATAATCAATTTTGAGGAATACCCCTAAAGGTTTTCCCAAGAATCTGAGCTTTTGGTTTTACAAATACCAGTCAATATACAAATATTGAAAGTAAATTTTTTTTATAGAAAAAATGTTGATAAAATTTTTTATCGAAAATTGTTCGATACAATTTTTTCAAAAGAAATATTTTTAAAGACAATTTTTGATATAAAATTTTTACTCCACAAAAATTTTCTATATAAATTTTTTTTTTACAAAAAAAAAATTTTATTCTAAAATTTTCTATAACTTTCTACTTTTTTTGTAAAAAAATTTTTGATACCAAATTTTATGTAGAAATTTTTTGATATACATTTTTTTCTATAGAAAATTTTTCGAAACAAAATTGTTTCTATAGAAAAACTTTCAATATCTATTTTTTTTTTTCTATACAAATATGTTTCGTTATAAAAGCTTTGATAATTTTTTTCTGTAAAGAAATTTCAATATCAAACATTTTAATATAAAATGTTTGGTAAAGAAATAAAAAATTTTATAATTCAATATATTTTTTTTTTTAATTTTTTATATTAATTTTTTTTTCAAAAAATATTCTTTTTTCTATAAAAAAGTTTAAAACTATTCATAAATTGACAGTAAAATATCACAAAAAAAAAGATTTACCGAGATGAATTATGATTTTCTACAAAAAAAAAAAAGATTTACCGAAATGAACTATGATTTTCTATATAAAATATTTTTTATAGAAAAATTTTCTAAATTTCTTTTTTTTTTTTGTTGAAAAATTTTTGATACCTAATTTTCTCTGTATATTTTTTGATATAAAATTTTTCTATAGAAAACTTTTCGATACAAAATTTATTCTATAGAAAAACTTTCGATATAAATTATTTTCTATACAAAAATATTTTCTTCAATATAAAATTTTTGGTTTAGAAAATATTTAAATATATTTTTTTCTTTTTAAATTTTTTATATATTTTTTCTACAGAAAAATTTTCGAGATAATTTTTTTCTATAAAAAATGTTTAAACATTTTGAAACATATCGACTGTCGCTATTTTGACCTAGAGAAAAGTGGAACTTTAAACTATAAATTGAGAGTAAAATAGCACAAAAAAATATTTACCGAAACGAATTAGGATTTTCGTGAATAATCGCATGTTGATCGATACAATAACTTCGTGTGAATTTCCTATTGCAACACATTATATAAGGTTGTTCCTCTGAATGATGCTCTTTGAAATGTCCTATAATATCGGAAAATGTGTTTCCGGTATAAACGCATAAATCACACAACATTGGTATATGCTTTTTAATCAACTGCTCCGTCAGTATTGGATCTAAACGATGTGAAATTCTTTTCTTTTTCGGTGCAATATAGTCTTTCTCGGAACATGCTTCGCCATTATTTTTAGTTTTCTTCTTTTTATTAAAATTTCGCAAATTTTCCAAAGATAAATCATCACTATCATCATTATTTTCCAGAAACTCGTATTCATCCGATGACGTGCTACATTCGTTTTTAAATTGATCATCTTCATTATCCTCACTCTCAAGCTGTTCATTCTCTAAAGGATTTTTTTCTATATTTTCACGTAATTTACTTTTACGTGTTTTATAATTCTTTATGTCTATTTGTTTTGTTTTATCTAAAAATGCCGGCTCGTCTGGATCGGATTCTTCTTTGACGGATATCAATTCCTCCTTGATGTCTGTAGCTTTACATTTATTTTGTTGAAATATCTTGTGAGCCTTATCCACAGACTCATAGAATTCATGAAAAGCTTCAATTTTGTGCCAGCATAAAGTACAGATATGGGATGTTAGTGGCTCGTCAGGATTAGCCTATTATTTAAAATGAAAGATTATCTTTGGAAAATTAAGTGTTATGAACATGCAAAAAAATATATATTTACTTTAAACCAAAAGTGTTTCTCTATAATTTCTCTAAGTTTCAAATGTTTCATTTTATTATCAAAAATGTCCAGCATTTTAGGAGTTTCTAATAAACACATACAGCACAACATTTTTACATAAATTTAATGCAATTTTCTTAAGTTTTAAACATTTTCCTAAAAACAAAATTGGAAAAGCAAAAACAAAAATTCACCTGAAACTGATAGCACAAAGTCAGCTGTGCTTACATTTTTATACATTCATTTGGAATTGATTCAGAGTTTACATTGTCCTGTGGCAAATACCACAAATTACGATTTAATTTGTATGATTTATTAAAAAATAAGATTTTAATTTGAGAAGAAGAATAACAAGCGAATCGGCGGGCATATTTTTTTTATAACGCAAATTTTATTTATTAATTTTATCAAAATTTTCCAATTTTTTTTAACACCAACAAACTACAAACCGCACCAGTAGTGCATTTAGTTGAAGCAGGAGTGGTATTTTCCAATCCAGCAATGGATATGGCGGATGCAGACGACGAAAACCTTACGTGCTCTAAGCGTAAAAGGTCTGAAAATTCATCAACCCCAGCGAACATTGATGTCTCACAACTGGGTGACAACAGATTTGCCTTACTCTCGGACCTGGAAATTGAGAATACACAGGGAAGTTCATCACAGAAGAGAGATAAAAAAACAACACCAAAAAATGAATCAAATTCCTTTTGTCCCCCAATCTTCCTTTTCAATGTAAATATAAAACGTTTAGTTGATCAACTAGAGGCAAAATCCCCAAAGATTACATTTAAAATAAAGAATGTAAATAAATATAAAAGCAAACTGTATCTTTCAGATGCTTCCGTACATACTGAAATGATGAAATTATTGAGGGAAAAAAATATTCAATCATACTCCTACACCCCTAAAGATTTAAAGCAGTTTTCTTTAGTGTTAAGAGGCTTATACCATGGTACAGAAGTTGATGAGGTTACGTCTGCTCTAGAAAAATGTGTCCCTAACACCATTTCGAAAATCACACGCTTTACAACTCCGTATTCTGTTAAAAATGCATATGACACGGGACTGTTTTTAGTCACCTTAAACCCAGGGAAATCACTTTCAGATATCTCCCATATAAAATTTCTCCTAAACCAATCCATCCATTGGGAAAAACCAAAAAGGAAAGAAAAAGAGGTACAATGTCACAGGTGTCAACGTTGGGGTCACCTCGCCAAAAACTGTAACTCTCAATTTCAATGTGTGAAATGTGATCAAAATCACCCACAAGGGGAATGTAAACGCACACAATCAGAAACAACGGACCCTCACTGTGTAAATTGTGGAGAAAAAGGCCATCCAGCAAATTGGAGAGGCTGTCCAGCGTATAAAAAATTTATACAGTTACGAAAGGAACGAATTAAAAAAGCCACTGATGAAAAACAAACAGCCAAAAACAACGTCAACAACATTTTAAATCATTCCCTTCGCTCTCCAGGGAAAACGTTTGCCAGCCTTTTTAACTTAAATACACCCCAAGCTGCAAAACACAAACCGTCTATCATAGACGAGTTTCTAAAACTTACCAACCTCTTTCTTGAGGCTGAAGAATTACCGTTGGAACAGCAAATCAGTAATTTTATATCCAATTTTAAAAATATGCCAAAACATGAAGCCAAAGCCGAGTTTGTGCGGCTTCTTAATAAAGTAAATACTCAATATGGCCCATAGATCGCTTAAATTTATGACATTTAACGTCCGCTCTCTTGTAAGCACTGTCCGCCAGACAGAATTGTCAAACATCCTCCACTATAATAAAATAGATGTAGGATTCATACAAGAATGCCACCTAAACCCTAATAAAAAAATAAAGCTCAATGGATATAATTTCATTTATGACAATTCAGCTTTAGGCGTAGCAGTTATTATAAAAAACAACATCCAGTACAATAAAATCACCTCCTCAAGAGCAGTATTCAATAATGTTTTTATTGAAATAGAATTAGTAATAAATAATGTTTACAAAAAGTACCTATTGGGCTCTATATACATTCCATGCGTAGTTAATTCTCTGGAATTGAATGACAGTTTAAACCAAATTCTAAACTTGACCAGAAACTTTGATGGTTTTATTTTTGGAGGCGATTTAAATGCAAAAAACTCAAACTGGGGAGATACAGCCGATAATGTAAATGGAAAAGTGTTGTATGACTGGTTGCAAAACAACTGTCTAGATGTTATCCGAATCTGTGACACAAATCCATCTTTTCCAAACGGTTCTTCTTTCTTAGACCACTTTTTACTGAGTCCCAGCATATGCACGCATCGTAGTCCTTTGATAAGAAGTCTACCAACATTCTCCGATCACTTCCCGCTGGTATTGAATATTGAAATGAACGCAGCTAGGCTACAATTAAGAAGTCCAATTATGATAACTTCTTACAAAAACACAAACTGGAATGCCTTTAAGTCCGAGTTAGAAGAAGCCTCCGATGACATCTCACCTCCCATCAGCTACAACTTATGTAATAATAGTTTAGATCGACTTATAAATACATTTAATGAGACACTTACCTCAATACATGACCGTCATTCATGTAAAGTTGAAATAAACAACAATAAACCCCCGTATCCTGAAAACATCAAGAAATTTTTTAAAATTAAGTACGCTTGGCAGAAGAACCTGAAAAAAATATTTCACAGAACCGGAAATAAAATGAGCAGTGAGTACAAAATCCTCTCTAAACAAATACAGTTATTGAAAAATATTATTAATGAGCTTATTAATATGGAAGATGCTAAAAACTTTAGAAATAGAATCTCAAAAATTACACCTGGCCCTAATGCCTTTAAGGATGTATTCAAGATTATAGGCAAGAATAAAGATTCATTTTGTCAGGAGCTTATACACAATAATAACATCACTACCAACAGCTCTGAAATTTCAGAAATATTTAAGACGCATTATTCCACTGTTTTTCAAGAGGTAATACCAGAAAGACCCATCAACAACATAGAGAGTCACATAACATCCTGTGTTGATAGACTTCCACCACGTATCTACACATTTGATGAAAGTTTTCATTCAGATGATAACCATGACACTTATCATTTTACAAATCTAAGTGATATTAGAAAACATGTACAAAATATTAATACAAAAAAGTCATCTGGTTTTGATGGTGTTTCTAATTTTATAATTAAGAAGTTCCCAGACTCAACTTTAAAATTATTAGCTATTATATTCAATAATTGCATAAACAATGGTTATTTTCCATTAGCATGGAAAGAAGCGAAAATTCTTCCGATAAAAAAAAGAAAGGAAAGTAATAAACCTGAGGATTTCCGTCCAATATCTCTTTTGTCCAATATTGGAAAATTATTTGAACAGATCCTGAAAGAAAAACTAGAAAATGAATTCATCTTGGAACCGTTGTCGGATTTCCAATTTGGTTTCCGAAGATCTCATTCCACACAACACGCATTATTGAAGTTTCACAATGACGTTACTTGCAATTTAAGAGAAAAAATAAGCACAGTGGCCATATCATTGGATATAGAAAAGGCGTTTGACTCCGTTTACCACAATGGATTATTATATAAATTAATAAATCTCGGTGTTGACCCATTTCTCATAAAACTGCTTTACAGCTACCTTACAAATAGAAAATTTGGAGTCCAAATCAATAACATCACCGCTGAACTAGGTGAAGTCAAAAGTGGTGTTCCACAAGGGAGTATTTTGGCTCCCTTTCTATTTAACATTTTCCTTCATGATTTCCCCCATCATTCTATAGACTCAAATGCTATATTGTACGCTGACGACTGTCTAATTTATGCGCATAATAAATCTCCAGTGCAAGCCCTCACTAATGCCGCATTTCATCTAGGAGAAGTAAGCACCTTTTACAAAAAATGGGGCATAAAAATAAACGCAAGTAAATCGGAAGCTATTTGCATTAGAAATCCATCCGGAAAATGTCCTAGGCACGTAGTTCCAGAAAGCAAATCACTACAACTGTCACTAGATGGAGTGAATATCCAGTTTAAAGATACATTAAAATATCTTGGAATAAATTTTGATAAATTGTTAAAATTCAATAATCATGCCAGAAATCTCCTGAAAAAAACAAAAAAAATATCAGGAATGTTTGCTACGTTAATGAATAATTCATACTTACCTAAAAACACCAAGCTTCTACTCTACAAAGTCGCCATCAGATCGGTTCTATGTTACGGATTCCCAATCTGGTTCACTATATCTCCTATAGTGGCAAAAGAATTGGAGATATTCGAAAGAAACGTCATAAGAAAATGCATTGGAAAGAATTACGAAAACTACACAAAAAGGTTTTCAAATAATTACTTATATGAAAATGCAAATATACTACCCTTCTGTAGGTACTCCATGTCACTGCAAAATAAATTTATCATGAAGCTTGATGCCCACAATAACATCTTACTCAGCCAAATATTTGAAAGTGAGAAAAACACAAATTGGACTGGATCTAGATACATCTCACCTGTTGGCATCATCAACGAATCTCTTGACGACGATCCAGTTCTTCTTAACCTCCCCTCATTCTACATGAGAGCAGCCCCTGGACAACACAGAGGCTGATAAAAGAAAATTTTTTTTATATTAATACTTTTATTTTACAATTATATTTTACTATGTGATATTACACAATCTCCTTTTGTACCTGAGCATATTTAAGAAAACTGCCTGTATATATATACGTTATACATACGTATATTTGTACGTTCGAATACTATCATTAAGTGTATTTTGTATATGTTAGCCATTCTGTTAACAGATTCATTGTTATTTATTTTATATTTGTTATTTAGTTTTAACGTTGTTGTTTACAGACATTTGCTCTGTTAGCGATTTAAAAGGACAGAAGCAATCCTTGTCAAACTATTACCTTTTTTTTTTACATTTCACATTAACTACCTCACTCTAGCAATGCTGCTTATTCGTTTTCCTAGTTATTAGAGTAAGACAAATAGCTCTAAGAATTTTGTTATTCTATCCAATGTAAGAAACTCGATGTTATAGAAAAAGAAGAAGACTTAAATAAAATTTACTTACTTACTTCATTTGGAATTAGTCCTATAACCCAACAATCATTTAGGGATGTCATAGAAACCATTGTTATTGGAATTGTTTTTGAAGAAGACAATAACAACATGGCACCATGAATTCCAACTACAACAACTATATTTGGCTTTTTGCGGATTCAGGTGTTTATGGACCGATTTTGATTAAATTTACGCTTTATTTACATGATTTTAAGAGGACAGACAGACGGAGATGTCTAAGTCGGTGGATAAAAAACACTTGCCATTGTGTTTTTCATCCTTATTGTGTTTTTATACCCTTCACCACCATAGGTGGAAAGGGTTTTATAAGTTTGTGCTGATGTATGTAACGTATAGAAATATTTGCCTTAGACCCACCTTTATATATAGCCGGCTGGCTAGCCGACTGGCTGGACCCCTATGTAAATCTTGTAATCAAACTACAGGTCGCAGTTCTAAAGATAATGAACTTTGGCACAGATAATTTTTTTTATAGTGGGACCATGCCTATTGAAATTCATCGAAATCGGTCCATTATTTATGGTACCTCCCATATGTCCCACTTCCCGGAAATGATATATTGGCCACAAATATCAATATTTTTTATGAAATTTACAGCAAATACTGCTTATGTAAACCTAAATCACTGTACCAAATTGAGATCGGTCCACATTTGACCATAGCTCCCATACAAACTCTTGTGTCAAAACTCACTAAATGAGACAAAATTCACTAAAACGCTCGTAAATCTGAAGATAATGAGAATTTTGAGTTGATTTTTTTCGAGATAATCGGTCCACATTTGACCCCTGCTCTCATATAAGTCCAAATGACGGAAACAGCTTAAATATATTAAGTTTTGAGAAAATGTTTGTATGATGGCAAAATTTAGCAAATATTTGTCTTTATACAGGAAAAAAAGACCTTACCCTTAGTGGTGAAGGGTCGGTCGGGCTTGACCGACTATAGCACTTTCTTACTTGTTTATATTAAATATTAATATTTGTCGCATGCAACTTTAGCGACAATTGTTCTTGAATTGGCTTTGATCTTTAACGCTCCTAAGTTAGGTTTGAAAAGCGAAGACAACATGAATGACACCTTGGCCTTAGAGACCTTTTGGGTCCATTGTGATCCTTACTTAATAGCAGAGAGGAGAGAGCAGCATAAAAGCTGGAATGATTAAGTGAGGAAAAGAAAAAGTAGAAGTTGTAGATACATATAAGCCACCTGAGTCCAAACAACTAACCAACATTATTCTGTTTAGACGGCTAGATGTCCTAAAGTTCCTCGTGGAATCTGCTATCTAGAAATTGAAGCCTCTGGTTCTAAACAGTAAGTTAGTTATTAGTTTGTTCTACCAAGACACATCAAAATCTACGTCGATTTTAGGCCATAAGGACCTAGATGTTATACAGGCTACCATATTACACCAAGTATTGTAAACATTCTGATTTAAATATTTGTTTTATTAAAATTCGAAAACAACAAACCTGTTTCATGACACTTATTGTCAAAACCGAGAAACTGTAAAACCGACTTGTATTGTATGATACCCCAGACTGTAGTATAAGATGTGATAAAATCATTATAGCCAATTCATATACAGAAACCCAATAAATATTCCGAAACATGATTTTATTGCAGGCTTAATTTGTGCCCTTATATTTTTAAAAATTATTTCAAACAAATTTTAACGCCTAGTTTATAACTAATGGATTCGTATTATTAATAAAGCTTTGAGCACTGCATTTTTTGTTTTTTCTCCATTCATCCCATTCTTTTGGATGTAGTTTTTTCTTATGCGAATGCATATTTGCATTTGAATTAAAGGTTCTCGTACAAAATGGACACTTATATAAAGTCTCACCAGTATGTTGAGTCATATGTTCCTAATGGGATTAAATATATGTTATTAAAAAACATCTTATAAATAACAACAAAAGTATAGCATACTCTCAAAGATATTGCTTTCTTAAATGTTTTATCACACTGCTCACACTGAAATACTTCATTGGAATGGCTGTAACGCTTATGATTCGTCAGGGCTCCACGATTTTTACACAGTTTGCCGCAAACAGGACATTTGAAGATTTTACCTTCTGGATTGTGTCTTTGTAGATGTGATTTTAGGTTATCCTCATCTTTTAGCCAACTATCACAGTCGGGATATGGACATTTAACACGAGGTCCACTGTCTTCAAAATGTAGTCTTACATGCTTTTCAAAGGCATGTTTATCCTTAATCTCTTTAGCGCATACATGACAAATGTTCGCCTCTTTCTTGTGATTCATGCCGTTGTGAATATTTAACAAATAAGCTGTAGCAAAACTATAGAATGGATTTTTATAATGTTTTTTTTTTCAAAAATAAGCATTTAATGGTTTTACTTACGCTTTTTTTGTTGGACACTTGGTGCAAAAGAATATCCATTCTTCTTTTGGTATATGAACCGGCCGATGAAGTTCTAACAAATTTCGTCTGGCAAATTTTCTGGGACAGGATTCGCAAGGATGTAACAATTCTTCCTCTGGTGCATGGTAAGATAAATTGTGAGTTCGAAGACTACACGTTGTAGTGAAAGATTTATTGCACTGCTCACATCTGCAACAAATAAAATATATTTATAAGCTTTTAAGCCCCACTTATATATCGTTAACTGAAACGCAAAAGAAAGTAACTGACAAAAATAAAAGCTAAATTTTGTGTTCTTATTTTCATTCCTAATCGAACTACATATGTGCATAATCAATGCAAAATTTAGTGGCGATTTTTTATGACTTACGTCCTTTTGCATTTCATAAACATATTTACATATATTTATTAAATTAATTTATTTAAATTACCTAAAGTAATTCGGATCCTCATGTTTTAGGGCATGTTGTGCTACATAATAACGTTTAGTAAATTTCCTATCGCAACACATTATATAAGGGCGCACTTCTGGATGGAATTTTTTAAAATGACTAACCATGTCAGGAAAAGATGAACCAACAAATACACATAGATCACAAACCATATTTATATGTTTTTTAATCATCTGTTCCGTTAAAATGGGATCTAAAAACTTATCTGTCCATTTATTTTTCGCTGTGGAACCTTTGCTTTTTCCTTTACATTTATCCGATTTTTTCTTTTGTGTTTGCTTTTTTAAGATATCTCCTTTTTTTGTTTCCCTTCTCAAGCAATAAACTTTTTTATTTTTCGGTTTAGGTTCATCCGTATAAGATTCATCTCCACTATCACTTAATTCTGAGTTTTGAAATTCATTAGACGAACTATCGTTGCTATCATCTTCGGACTCTTGCTCCAATGCGATGTCTTTATTAGACTTTTCTTCGGCTTCTAAAGGATTTTCATTTTGTACTTCTTTCTCCTGACAGGCATTGGAATTTACATCGATTTCAACCTCTAGTTGCATTAGATTTTCTTCGAACGCATCATTTTCTTCTTTTATAGCATTTAAGGAAGGTTTTTCCTCCTTTATGTCGGAGCACTGATTTTTTAAAAGATTGTGGGATTTCTCTACTGTTTGATAAAAGTCGTGAAAATCTTTAATTTTATCCCAGCATGTAATACAAATATGTGTGTAATTATTTTCGGGTGTTGGCTATAAAAAAAAAAAACAAGTATAAAAAATATTAAATTTTGGAAATGACCAAAAAAAATTGTATGATCAAAAAAAAAAAAACGCAAGAAAAGGGAAGCACACGTAAATATGTAGTTGCGCGATTGGCCGGTCAATGGCAAATTATGCTCCTCCGGTGTGGTCAGCATTGCTAAGTGATTGGCGCGATTGGCCGATCAATGGTAAATTATGCTGCTCCGGTGTGGTCAGCATTGCTAAGTCATACTCAGTGGATAAATATCTAATGCTGCCAAAATACAGCCCTAAGAGCAATAAAATTTACCTCACCATACCATCTCAATTAGGAAACAACGATCCTTCCAGTAAAGGAACACAACATTATGCTATCCAAGCAGGGATGTCGTCGGAGAAATCATTTATACATTAACACATTCCCCTAGACATGTCCGGAAAGATCTTCGAGTGTATAAGGATAGCATTCGAAGATATTTACTTTATCATACCTCGTACGTGGCAGCGTCAGAGACGCCACCAACGAAATGAGTAGCCCATACCTTAAGAAAGCATAGAGACGACTTTGTCCGACGGTCATAAGAGTGCAAGCCGCAGAAGAGGTAGGCCTTCGAACAACTGGAAAAGATCTGTAAAATCAGAGGCAGTACGAATGATCCGAAGCTCGATAAAATAAAATATTTAGTATTAATTAGATCTGAATGGATTAAATTTGCTTCTCTCAGGAGTAAAAAGGAATATACTTACATATAAATAAAAAATAATTCTTTCTAAAGAATGGCAAAAATCCAACGTATAACCAAAATCATTTGCATCTTCAGCTGGCAATTGATTGTTAAAAAAACAATCAACCAAACTTTATGGTAATTTTGCATTCTCCTTTACTATCTATCTACGCTCCAAGTGCTCCCAACGTGATACAATTAATTTGGTACGTACCTTGAACCAAAGATGTTGATGAATAATTGCCGCAATATTTAATGCATTCTGTGTATCATCAAAAACTCCCAAAGTTTTTGGTTGTTGCATCAAGCAAACACAACATAACATTTTGCTTCCAAACTAATGTTTTTTTAGTTTAAATTATATTTGTTTGTAAACAATTTTTTTGTTGTTTTATGACTGAAGAAATTTCCTTCTCTAATCTTTTATATTTGTTATTCCTCCTTATTCTGACACTTAACACATTTGACAGTTAAAATTTTTTAGTCTGGCAACATGAAATTAACGAAATTTATCCATAGAAAATAAAGGGTGTCCCAACTAGAATTTTAAATAAAACATATATTTAAAAAAAATCGTGAAACTTTATACTGTAAAGACGACAGAATGAGGTTATGTATGGAAAAAGATATCGTGCAGATATACCGCCGCTGCTTTGATGGCACACACGCGATCTTTTAATGAAATTTTCAATGACCTTTTTGCATAAATGCTGCGGTATTTCTTTAATGCAGCGTCCAATTTCCTCTTTTATGGCTTGAGCCGTCGCTGGCTTATTCGCGTAAGCTATCGACTTCAAAAAACCCCAAAGAAAAAAATCTAAAGGTGTTAAATCGCACGATCTAGGCGGCTAATTCCGGTCTCCAAAACGTGAAATAACACGACCGGGAAATGACTGATGTAGCAATTGTTTCTCTGGCTGTATGACATGTGGCGCCGTCTTGTTGAAACCACATGCCCTCCACATTAATTTCTTCAATTATAGGCAAGAAAAAACTGGTTATCATTTCACGATACCGAACACGATTGACTGTTTGCGCTTGGCCTGCCTCATTTTCATAAAAAAGGTCCAATGATTCCTCCAGCCCAAAAACCACACCACACAGTGGCACGTTGGGGATGCATTTGCTTCTTGTGAATCACTCGAGGATTTTCCTCACCCCAAATGCGACAATTCTGCCTATTGACGAAGCTATCAAGATGGAAATGGGCCTCGTCACTGAGATGATTTTATTGGCAAAATCAGCATTTTCATGTTGTCTCTCCAATACGCAATTAACGAACTCCCTTCGATGTCCATGGTCATCTGGCTTCAGTTCCTGAGTCAATTGAACTTTGTATGCATGAAGATGCAAATCTTTCGTAAAAATTCGCTGCATAGTGGATTTGAAGACACCAATTTGCTGAGCTCGGTGTCGAATTGAGGTGGATGGAGTTTGAGCGACATCATCACGTACAGCTGCGACATTTCCGTTCGATCGACCTGGTCGAAGGTGCGTTGTTGTCTTTACATCACTAACAGACCCATTTTCGGCAAATTTATCCATTAATCTCTTTACAGTTGACTCTTTTGGAACATTATTGTGACCCCAAATTCATCGCCCCCAAATTTGCGAACTGTAGCCGCCAAACTTTCACCATTTTGGTAAATTAATTTCACAATGAGAATGCGTTGTTCATTCGTGTAGCGCTCCATTTTAACTAACATCGTATCTTATACTAGCAAACAATAACAATTGTTCAAATGTCAAACAATGACACTTCGAATCTCGCCAATTTAAAAATTGCGTTCTAGTTGGGACACACTTTAGTAAAAATGCTAAAAATGCTACTTAATGTAACCTGAAGATTCAACAGTTTACCATCTAGACAAAAGAAGTATGACCTCATAGTACCTAAACATTTTCAACTGTACCGCCAACCCTACTTCACTTAGTCCCGAGGATTTGTGGACTCATCCAATGGAAGTAGCACAATCTCTTAGCTTTTATCTCCAAACAGATCACACGTTAATTGATAAAATTGAAAGTTTAAAACAAAAACTACCAATATTCTTAAAAAATTTAATTTATTTAAATAATAAAAATATTAAATAAAACCCATTTTAGATTTGTTAACTAAGTCCCACTCTACAGGATGTGCTTTCTTCCTATGTGAATACATATTTGCATTGGAATTAAAAGTTCTCGTACAAAAAGGACAACTATATAAGGGTTCTCCTGTATGGCCTGCAGTGTGTTCCTGAAAGCAATTTATATTAATACACATATCAACAAATAAAAGAATCTGATATACCTACCATCATATTGAATTTATAAATGTTTCTAAAATAACAACTTTCCTCTACGTCTTTAATCGAAATACAAAAGGTAATATTTTACATGATCATGTACATAATCAATCAAAAATTAATTTGAATGTCACTTACGCCCTATTACATTTAAGCTAACGATATATGCATATGTTGTTGTTGTTGTAACTGCGATATTATTGGTAATATCGCAGAAGTTTCAGTCCTTGGTCGGAATTCTTAGATTTCCGAGTCGTTCCGGTACGAAGAACCGACTGCCGTGGGAACGATATATGCATATCGCAGGGGCAGCTTATGGAAAATATGGACATTGTACAATTTAGTCTAATAGTTGGTAACATATTTGTACCATTTTTTTTCATTACCAGTTTAAAATTAATTATAATTTAATTTTTTTCAGTGGTATATGTATTTAAGGGAGCTATCAACAAATAAAATAATCTGATATACCTACCATCATATTGAATTTATAAATGTTCCTAATATCTTTACTCGAAATACAAAAGGTAATAATATTTTACATGATCATGTACATAATCAATCAAAAATTAATTTGAATGTCACTTACGCCCTATTACATTTAAGGTAACGATATATGCATATGTTGTTGTTGTAACTGCGATATTATTGGTAATATCGCAGAAGTGGCAGTCCTTGGTCGGAATCCTTAGATTTCCGAGTCGTTCCGGTACGAAGCACCGACTGCCGTGGGAACGTTATATGCATATCGCAGGGGCAGCTTATGGAAAATATGGACATTGTACAATTTAGTCTAATAGTTGGTAACATATTTGTACCATTTTTTTTTTCATTACCAGTTTAACATTAATTATAATTTAATTTTTTTCAGTGGTATTTGTATTTAAGGGAGCTACGGTCAAATGTGGACCGCTTTTTTGTTCTAAATTTTAGTAGTATCGTTCAGCATTCATTTGCATTTGTACTTTTCATGCTTTTTGAGAGGTTCCTTAGAATTTAGAGTTCGAAGCTATAGTTTTGGGCTTACTTTTTAATTCGATTCGAAAGATTATGGTTTGTTGTTGCCTCATAGTTTTTAAAATTCAAGATTCGTTTTAATTTTTTTTTTTTTCAGAAGTGAGTTTTATATGGGAGCTATGGTCAAATGTAGACTGATTGTGTATGCTTAACAGTACTAACATGTTTCCTGAGGAAACTTTCCTCACAGCTGTTATCTTTTAATTTTTATTACATTTAAGTGATTTCACCCGCCCAAGAAACTTTATATGATATTTTTATATTATTTTGGGAATTACAAACGGAATGACAATCTCACCCCATTCTATTTGATGGCGGGTATAACAAGGTTCATGGCAATTAATACTAACCTTTAAGGATATAGCACTTTTAAAGGTCTTTTGACATTCTTCACAGGTAAAGGTTTGTTTGGAATGCATATATCTAAAATGACTTGTTAATGTTTGCTTATTCTTACATATACGTTCACACTCGGGACATTTATATATAGCTTGATTGTGAAAACGTCTTAAGTGATTCTTTAAATTGTCCTTATCCTTGAGCCAAACATCACAATTCTCTCGTGGACATTTAACGCGAGGTCCACTTGCCTCAAAATGTAATCGTACATGCTTTTCAAAAGCTTGTTTGTCGCGTATTTCCTTGGCGCACACGTGACAAATGTTAGAGGCTTTAGTATGACGAGACTTTATGTGAGTCTGTAAAATGTAGTCATTGGCAAAACTGAAAAGTTATAATTATTATTATTTTTGCAAAAATTTATTTTATTTGATGAGTGATTTCTTTTTGGCAACACTATTGTTGTTAGCTCATTCGTTTTCTTGTAACATGTTACTGGCAAACATGTTTGGTTTGGTCTATTTCCAATATGAAAAATCTGTATAGCTCATTTTAAAAATGTCTGACAAGTAATTTCTGGTTTTTAATTTACGAAAGGCGATATCTCTAAGTTATTTATAAACCAATTATGACTAAGGAAATACCTACATGTCAAATTATGAATCAGATGAATTAAAACATGTAAGGTCAAAGGTGTTCAAATGTGGACCAATTATCTCGAAATTTGGCAAATTGATTACAGTTTTTACAAAAATTATGTATGCAAAAAATAAATTCAAAATTCTCATTATCAGATTTATGAGCGTTTTAAAAATTTTTGTCTCATTTAGTGCGTTTTGTCAGAAGATTTTGAAGCTATGGAAATGTGGATTGATTTTAAAGAAATTTGGTACAGTGATTTTAGTTTACATAAGCAGTATTTGTTTTAAATTTCAAACTTTTGGCCAAATTATCAATTCCGGGAAGTGGGACCAATGGGAGGTACCATAAATAAATTTCAATAGCATTGGTCCCACTATCAAAAAAAATGATCTGTGTCAAATTTCATACATGGGGGCCCAACCAGCCAGCCGGACGGACGGACTGACATCGCTAAATCAACGTAGAAAGTTAAAACAAACTTACGCTTTTGGTGGTACACATATCTCGCAAAAGTGTGACCTTTCTGTTTCTGGTACATGTTTAGCTTTATGATGAGCCAGCAAATTTATCATCGAAAATCTACGAGGGCATTGATCGCAACCGTATCGTAGAGTTTCCTCAGGTTCGTGATGATTTCTTATATGATTTTTTAATCCAGAATTATTGATAAAAGTTTTTCCACATTCTTGACATTTGAAGTGCTCAGGATCTTCATGAAAGTAAGCATGCTGTAGAATATCAGTTGGATAATATAGGATACGTTTGCAGCATTTTATGTAAGGTTTAACAGTTTTGTGAAATTCTTTATAATGTTTTATAAGATTTGAAAAATCTTCTCCTACATATGAACACGCTTGACATATCATTTGTATGTGTTTTTTAATTAGGCCATCATTTTCTTCCAATAGAACATGGCACTTTCTACGTTTTGGGTCGTTAGATGTATCAGCTTTTTTGTTTGGCCTTAGATTTACTTTTCTTTTAGGTTTCTTTTTCTTTTCTGATAGGTCGTTTAATTCATCTTCAAGCAGAGAAGCCAATGATTGACGATTATCCTCACTTTCGCTTGATACTGAAGTTCTAGGTTTTTTAGTCACTTTCTTCGCTTTTTTCGTTTTGGTATTTTTTGTTTTTCCATCTTTTACTGTCACATCTATATCGACAAAATCTTCTAATTCATGCTCCTCCGATGCAAGCTCCAATAGCGGATTTTCGGTAAAACAATCCTCTGTTTCAAAGAAATGTAGCTGGACTTTTTCGTCTGTTTCTTCTAAAGCTTCTGTTTCTATATTTGATGTCCAAATTGTTTTATCTCCCTGTTCACCTCCCGAGTCTTCCAGAGGCTGTCCTTGGAAACATTTAGATTCTTCATTGTGCAATTTGGCCACAAATTCATAAAACTCATTAAAATCTCGAAGTTTTACCCAACATTGTTTACATATTTTTAAGGTTTCTTGTGGCTCGTTAACTGGAGGCTACAATTTAGACATTGTCAGTATATGCGTAGTTTTGGAAACTGTTTCTGTTTTACAACTTTACCTTTATGTATAAATGTTTTTCAATTATTGTAGCAATTTTAGAATTTTCTTCGCCAAATATAGCAAAAGTTTGGTCCG
Organism: Stomorhina lunata; assembly: GCA_933228675.1. NCBI lineage: Eukaryota > Metazoa > Arthropoda > Insecta > Diptera > Rhiniidae > Stomorhina > Stomorhina lunata. The sequence goes on from OW121744.1 coordinate 52,057,093, forward strand.
ACTTTTCTGTGCAAACAAAACAAAACATTTTTAAAAAATTTATTTGTAAACAAAGCCGTAAATTTCACTTTGACATTAAAAATGTTGCCACATAATATTATGTTATCTAATAGTGCCACATGACATGTTTTTTACATCTGACTTTTGAATTTAAGGCTACGGTCTGACAAGTTAGTTATAGCCCATTCTCACGAGGCGACATGTCCCCTGAAAATGTTGCACGAAACAAGAGCTTGTTGGTCAGGGGAAGAGTGTTGCCTGTGGGGGTAGCAAAGACCCACGAAACGAGTTTTCATGGGACAAATTGACGTTTCTTTTTCTTCTCTTTCGTAATCATGTTATTGATATACGAACAGTGCTACCAGTCTTACAAAATTTCTACCACAAACAATTATGGGGATGGTAATAATGTGTAATGAAATAATACAATAAGAAAATTACTAAAACAGTAAACAAAACAATAAAAAAAAACGAAAATAAAACATAAAACAAAAGAATCAGAATTAAAAAAATATTTGTGAACATTTCAGTTGTTTTTCAAAATTTGTTCTAGTTCAAAAATTTTTTATAGTTTTCTATTTATTGTCAAATTATTGTTGTAATTCTGAATTGTCGAATTATTGTTTTAAATTTTGGCATTAAAAAACTTATTATCCAACAACAAAATCTATGTTGTTTTTGGCTTGTTGTATTTGTTGTAGACATACGTTAACCTGTATATATGAGCCTTGGTTTAAGGCTCATATATACATACATATATATAACATAAAATATTTTTGAACATTAAATTGCATCAAAAAACAATAAAATAATCACTTTTTCATCACTTCATAATGTTTTTTCAGAAATTTTTAAATTAAATTTTTATATTTTATTTTAAACTGACATTTATTTTTAATATTTTCATTTTTCTTACATAGAGTTGTAATAATTGGTATGAACTCAGTGTTGTATCGGTATTTTAATAGCTTTCATTGAAAACTAAAGTTTTCAATATTGTTTTAAGGTGAAAACTACTCTAACTAGTTTTCGAGCTCAATGTGAATGAGCTATAAAAATATTTGCATCCATTCATAAATAATTAAAAAAATTACGAAGAGTCTAAAGATAGCTCTTTTATCAAAAAACAAGAATATCCTGTGTTGATTTCGCTCTAACCTTCATGGTTTAAGTCATTCCTTTTTAATTTTTTTATTTGCGATATTATTTGGCTCAATAAGATCCAAAATTTCTTCAAAATATTCATCATTATTTAAATCTGACATCTTTACTTTTTTTATTATCTCTTGAGTAATTGAATTCAATTTGGAGCAAGTAAAAAACAATATCCCAGGGTTACCTATTTTTAAATGTCATACAATATTTTTTTTCTATCATATGGTTAATTCTACATAATTAAATTAAAATAATATTCTATAAAACAAATACAATTAAAAATTAATTATATATTATTCATTAGCGAATTCTGAAAAAAAATGTATCCCCACTTTAGCGATCACATCCGAGTGTCGGTGAAAAATATATTCATCTGGCACTACTGCAATAGACAATTAAACGTCAAAATGTCCCCTCATTGTTTCAACAAAAAAAGTATAATGTAAACGCATCTTGAAACACGAAGGGACACCAAAAGAAAACGTCAAAATGTTTCAGGGGACATGTCGCATCGTGAAAATTGGCTATTAGTGGGTTTGACAATCGTTAAAATTGTCAGTAACAACCGTAGCATGCTCTAACTATCAGCCGAATATAACGTTGTATAAATATGGTAATAAGTGATCAGAAAATACAAATCTTAAGTTCAAAAATTTGTTAAATTTTTAGTTTTTGAGATACATAGTCATAGTCAAATATAAATAAAAAAAATAGTTATTAAAAAGTTTGGCTTAAATGTAGTTTATTCAAGTCGCAGATATTGAGCCCAAACTCCTAGGGCTAATAGAACTTATTATTGCGAATCGAAGAATAAAAAAAATTTTGGTCGGTGTGACCTGGTTTCCGAGATATAGGCCTCAAAAGTTTGAACATAAAATGCGTTTTTTTGCCGACATTTCTTGACTGATTTCAATGATCTTAGTGTCATTGGAAAGGTAATAAAAATGTCTTTTTGATAGCATCAAAATTTGATCCCAACAAAATTCAAATCAAAAATATTTTTATTATATAGTAATTTTGTGTCTTAAAAAGCAAGATGGCAACCCTATATTATGATTTTCAATCATTTTATTGCAATATAGTAATATTTCTGAAATATGGTAACACTGTTTTGTGACTCCATTTTGATTGGTTTATTTAAAAAAATTCCATGTCATATCTGCACACTTATGTATGTGATGGAAGACTTATTTTACACAAAAAATTAAAAATTATTTTCAAAAAATTAAAAATTATTTTCAAAAAATCGCGCGATTTTTTGAAAATAATTTTTCGCCTGCGGCGCTTGATTTAATTCAAACTTACCACATTTCACCCAAAATTAAAAATTATTTTCAAAAAATCGCGCGATTTTTTGAAAATAATTTTTCGCCTGCGGCGCTTGATTTAATTCCAACTTTCCACGTTTTATCCAAAATTAAAAATTATTTTCAAAAAATCGCGCGATTTTTTGAAAATAATTTTTCACCTGCGGCGCTTGATTTAATTCCAACTTTCCACATTTTACCCAAAATTAAAAATTATTTTCAAAAAATCGCGCGATTTTTTTAAAATAATTTTTCGCCTGCGGCGCTTGATTTAATTCCAACTTTACACATTTTACCCAAAATTAAAAATTATTTTCAAAAAATCGCGCGATACATATTGCCATATTGCACAAAAATGCAACAAGTGCAAACAGTGTTACCATATTACCAACTTTTTATATATACAATTTTGGAGGTCCATAACTCGGAAACTAGGGCTTGTAACCAAATTTTTCATTTAAAATTTTTTGTTCAAAATCATCACCTTCTTATTTTTTTTTAGACCGGCCACATACGTTGAAAACATTTAAATATAACTTAAATCTTGAAAACTTTACAGGTTCATAACTCGAAAACTAGGCCTCGCCCACAATTTTTTTATTTTACTTTTTTTGCTCAAAATCACCCATTCTACCCCCTAAATTTTTTTTTTTTTTTTTAGACCGACTTGAATAAACTGCATTTGTTCCAAAAGTTTTTATCCGCAGAATCTGCGCGATGGATTGGGGATCTATATAAAAAAAATAGTTAGAAAACCCATACAACGTTGGGTCTTATTATCAAGTATTCTTAATAAAAATTAAATTTATTTAAATAAAAATATGTATTAAATAAAACCCATTTTAGATTTATTAACTAAATCCCATTCTACAGGATGAGCTTTTTTCTTATGTGAATACATATTTGCCTTGGAATTAAAAGTTCTCGTACAAAAAGGACAACTATATAAGGGTTCCCCTGTATGGCCTGCCGTGTGTTCCTGAAAGCAATTCATGTTAATATACATATCAACAAGTAAAATAGCATAATATTCGGCAATGCCGAATCTGATAAACCCACTATCAAATTTTTAAAATTTTTAAATGTTGCTAAAAAACAAATGGGGACCGACTATTTTCAAACTTGGTTTTGAGGGGTTTCTTGAGATTGGGGTCATACGGAAGCTATAGTTAAATTTAGACCGATTATCGCAAAATTCATTATACTGGTTTATGTTTTTGCACTTAATAGATTTTTGTTCTTTTCATAGCTAATATAATTAAAGTGGGTTCGGAACCGGGTTTTATAAGGGACCGATGTAGACCGATCATAACTGTTATAATATTTTATTTGTTAGCATTTAATTGGATTTTCTGCGGCAGGGTTATGGGAGCTATGGTCAAATGTGGACCTATTGAATTTTCCAAATAAGGAATTTTTTTCAAATTATTTTCCTTTTGCTCCGGAAATTGGGCAATCGACTTTGAATTTCAAAGGGATCCATAATATATATAATATATATAGTTTTATGTCATTATTTTGAGAGAATTATAAAAATTAAAATCTAAATATTTGATAGTGGGTATAGCTTGTTTTATTGCAATTAACACTAACCTTTAATGATAAAGCACTTTTGAAGGTCTTTTGGCATTCTTCACAGGTAAAGGTTTGTTTGGAATGTGTATTTCTTAAATGACATGTTAACGAATGCTTATTCTTACATATACGTCCGCACTCAGGACATTCATATTTTGATTGATTATGAAAACGTCTTAAGTGCTGCTTTAAATTGTCCTCATCCTTGAGCCAACTATCGCAATCCTCTCGTGGACATTTAATGCGTGGTCCACTGGCCTCAAAATGTAATCTTACATGCTTTTCAAAAGCTTGTTTGTCACGTATTTCTTTGGCGCACACGTGACAAATGTTAGAGGCTTTAGTATGTCGCGACTTTATGTGAATCTGTAAAATGTAGTCACTTGCAAAACTGAAAAATTGTATTTTTATTACATTTTTTTTTAGTATGAATGTATGAATTAGTTAAAACAAACTTACGCTTTTGCCGGCACACATATTTCGCAAAAGTGTGACCTTTCTGTTTTCGGTATATGTTTAGCTTTATGATGGGCCAGCAAATTTTTTCTCGAAAATCTACGAGGACATTCATCACAACCGTATGGTAGATTTTCTTCGGGTTCGTGATGTTTCATAAAATGATCTTTTAATCCCGAATTATTTATAAAAGTTTTTCCACATTCTTGGCATTTAAAGTGTTCAGGATCTTCGTGAAAGTAAGCATGCTGTAAGATATCAGATGGACAATCTAGTTTCCGCTCGCAACATTTTATGTAAGGTTTAACATTTTCATGACATTCTTTATAATGTTTTATCAGATTTGAAAAATCTTCTCCTATATACGAACATGCTTGACATAACATTTTTATGTGTTTTTTAATAAGACCATCATTTTCTTCCAATAGAACATGACCCTTTCTACGTTTCGGTTCATTTGAGGTAACAGTTTTTTTGGTTGGCTTACTTTCCGTTCGATTTACTTTTCTTTTAGACTTCTTTTTCTTTTCTGATATGTCCTTTAAATCGTTTCTTTCCTCAAAGCTTTCATCACTATCTTCGTTTTTAATATCATCGAGCAGAGAAGCTAACGATTGATCATTATCCTCACTATCGCTTGATACTGGAGTTCTACATTTTTTAGTCACTTTCTTCGCTTTTTTCGTTTTGGTATTTTTTGTTTTTCCATCTTTTACTGGCACATCTATGTCGATAAACTCTTCTTGCTCTTCCGATGCAAGCTCCAGAAGCGGATTTTCGGTAAAACAATCGTCTGTTTCAAAGAAATGTAGCTCGACTTTTTCGTCTAATGTTTCTTCTAAAGCTTCTGTTTTAATATTCGATGTCCAAATTGTTTTATCTCCCTGTTCACCTCCCGAGTCTTCCAGAGGCTGTTCTTGGAAACATTTAGATTCTTCATTGTGCACTTTGGCCACAAACTCAAAAAACTCATTAAAATCTCGAAGTTTTACCCAACATTGTTTACATATTTTTAAGGTTTCTGGCTGCTCGTTAACTGGAGGCTACAATTTAGATATTGTCAGTATATGTGTAGTTTTGGAAACTATTTCTGTTTTACAACATACCTTTATATATAAATGTTTTTCAATTATTGTAGCAATGTTAGAATTGACCTCGCCGTCTCCAAATATAGCTAAAGTTTGATCAGATTTTTCTGCGCAAACAAAACAAAACATTTTAACTAAAATTATTTAATTTCTTTTATTTGTAAACAAATCCGTAAATTGACATTAGCAATGTTGCCACATTATCAATATGCTATCACAGGGTACGGAGTTTTTCCTGTAGCGCAATTTTCCTAACTATCCGACAATCATTAAAGCTTCTGTTCATTCACTCTTTATGGCTTCAAATTCTTTTAAGCGACCTAAGTGGACCGATTTAAACTTAATATATTACTGATACTGATTCATATTAAACTTTTCTGCATATATCTTTTATAAGTCAATATTTATTGGCGTTTATTATCGGATAGGTTTATTTCAAAGCTATAGTATAAGTGAGTCCCAATTCAATACCATACTTTAAAAATAAATTTAGAAGGCTTTTGCCAAATTTACTCGCCCTAGCTTATTAAGCTTGGGCTCTATTTTATTTTTAACAGACAAACAGACATGAAATTCTATCATCTGAAGACCTAAAACATTAGTTTGGAAATTGTAAATGGAATGGCCAAAACTTGTTACATAAAATGAAGTCCTAAATCAGAATAGCTTAAATAACAATCTTAAAATCAGTATGAGATAAAATTCTTTGTTAACAGAGAAAACAATTCCAATTTTAAACATCGAGATTATATCATTTTGATTTTAAACTAGGGTCAAATATGTACCGATTGTTACCAAATTTATATACAAAATATTTACTTATCTGTACAGTTTCAGCAAAAATATTCCAATTATCTTTGAATTTATAAGTGATTTTCTGGATATTTAAAAGAATTTTATGGGCCGATTCAATCAAAATTTAGTACTGATTCTGGTTACCATAAGCATTATTTATGCTGCATTTTAATAAAATACAAATAAATGTGTGGATGTGAAGAGCCGAAAGTTCTATTCCGGGAAGGAAGCCCTGTGGGTGGTACCCGAAGTAATAATTTAATTTTGTTTAAAAGGTATCATCCAGTGCCAAATTTAATTAGATTTTGTTTAAAGTTATGACCTGTATGTCGGACTAAAAGGTTGAACTCGTAGCAATATTTCTATGCATTGCAAACTTCAGCACAAGCTCAATATACCCTTTCCACCTATAGTGATCAAATTTTAGTATGAATTAGTTTTTAATCCATTTGTGGAAGAATTTAAGGATTATTTTCGAAAAATAACACCTGGATGACATCATTTATATTCAAGGAATGGTGGCATCAAGAATTTGTTCCTCATGTAAGTTAATTTTTGGAATTGACAAAAGTAGGCTATTCTTATACAAAAAATTTTAGGCTCGACAGTCTTTGACTTCAACGATATATCAATAAATCTACTTACTACCCAATTGTACTGTTCTTATTCAATCGTTAGATCAAAAAGTTTCAACTTGGTCAAATTTAATTACAAAAAAACAACTGCTCATTCACTTGCTACGTTCTGGATAAAATATTTATGTCGAATAGCCGAAAATCCTGGAGCACCTTGCTTGTATGCAGTAGTGAATGAAGTGAAGAGGATAACAAACGCTTAAATATTTTACAAAATAAAATTCAGGAAGAAAACAAAGATCTTTCAATTATCGTAAAGTTGTAGCTCAAACTGTGAAAAGCAATGAGCAAATTGAGTTATCGGACACGGCGGATGCATACGATAGTGGCCATAATATATATATATATATATATATATATATATATATATATATATATATATATATATATATATATATATATATATATATATATAATTCCCCGACAACATTTGGAACAAGGGGTACTTTGTCAGACAATGAGCTGCATCCGATTCTATTTTTACACTCATTCGCAAATGCATTAGTGGCCACGAAGAAAACAAAATTAAAGTGGACGATGCTACAACATCGATAAACGTATGAATGCAATGGGCTTCGGAAAACGATAAGCCGACAACAGCAGTTTATGAACTACACAATTCAGCTGTTATTTTAAAAAAATAATTTACCAATAAGCAACTCAAAATCAAATTTCTTTAAAAAAGTTAAAAATATTAATAGAAACAAATATAATTTGAAAAATTACACAAAATTTTTTTTATTAAATATTGGATTCAGTTATAACGAAAATTAGATTTCCGCGATAGGTCTTATTTTTAGTTTTTTGCGAAAACGAGCTTATACTGTATTTTATAAATTTATGGAAAAAAAGACATCTGGCAGCCTTAGCTATACGTATAATAATTTCATGTTTTTAAGCTTTTATATATACTAAGTAGTAGCCAGTGTAACTACATTATTTAAACACTAACAGCTAAAGTGTTATAGAAACATTTAATATATTTTAACAGTATAATTATAAAATTGCCAAAATATTTGAAATTATATTGAAATATTTGGCAAAATTTCTGCTTTTAAAGCAAAATAATTCAATATTAGTTGCATAAAAAAAATATCAATTAACTGAAGTCAAAGAAAAACGCTTGATTGATATCACCGTTAAGAAGAAAAAGCAAATTGCCGGCACTAAGTTTTACCAATTTTTCTCTATTTATTTACAAAAAAGGTGCAGTAATTTAATTCAATTTATGTAAATTATTGTTCTTTACTATGAATGTTAAATATACTTAATTAAATTTTGTAAAATGTTAAACTTTTACTAGTTGATTTTCCGGATATAAACAACTTTTAAGTGACGTGTCCATTTTATTTACTTGCAGAAAAAAACAAGCCACAAGATGATTACTGATGTACAATTGGCCATATTCTCCAATGTTTTGGGAGTTTTCTTGTTTCTTTTGGTGGTTTTATACCACTACATCAATGCTAATTCCAGCAGCAAGTAAGTTGTTAAAATGATCCCATAATGTATAAAAAAACCTAATACAACTTTTGTTTTCATTTTAGAATCAGCTCCAAGAATAAGTAGAATAAATGTTAAACATTAGATTTTAATTTTTTATTTGTATTCAATAAATTTAATTCAACAATAAAAAAAATTAAAGTTTTTTACATTCCCAATCACATTGATTCTAAACAGCGTTGCCGTTATGCGACTAAAGTCGCAATTTGCGACTATTTAGGTGGCCTGCGACGCAACCTGCGACTTTTCTTCCATGGCCCTTTTTGCTACTTTTTCGAGTTTTGTGCGACTTTTGACACCTTTTTAGAAAATTATTTAAAATTTGTATTTTTATCACATATTCAATATCTTAACTTCTTCTTCTTCTTCTGTTATCATTGACTCCCAGTGGAGCATAGGGCCTCACGGATAGAATTGGTTTCATTCATCAGGATGTTCTTGCATAGATTAGGCACCTCCAAAATCCTTGTGCCAGCTGCCGTAGCAGGGTGATTTCTCGCATGATTACCCCTTGGAGTAGTATATTATGTTGTTTCTTTCCATGCTTAAAACATCGTAAGTGTTAAGTCGATGGATGATGAGTCCAAAGACAAGAGCCACGTTTGTAAAGCGAGTCGCTCGATCCAAGACAGACACCCGCTTGTAGCCGCAACTAACATGTTGAACAGACGCTACAGTTCCGATGTACCACTAGGAGGTGTGAGTAGGAATTGAATACAGTTATTACCTGTTAGCAGGAAACCCAGGCAACAACTGCATCCCATTTACATCCCCAATATCTTAACTAAAATTCCCTAAAATGATTGCAACTTAAGGTTAAGTGTCATCACTTTGGTCTCAGTTTGCTATCTAAAACCATTAAAAGCAATATATAATTTTTTGCACGATTTTCAAAATCTTCATGCAATAATAGCAAAAAATGATTTTTTGGTGCGCTTTTGCTTTTAGGTGTTAAATGGCAAAAACTCAGTTTACGAGGTAGTTTTTAATTTTTATACATATTTGTCATATGTTATACCAATATGGAGCACATAAATGATATATATCAAACGATGCACAACTGATCTACCAATCCTTATCCATTTTTTAGGAATTCATTGAGGGGGCCGAAAAATATGCGAAAAAAATTTAAAAGTGCTTAAATTTTGGCAGCCATTAAGTAGTATTTGAAGTGACGAAATTAAAATTTAAAGGGCAATGGATTCATCCCCCAAGATGGTGTCTATTTCATAAAATAACGACTGGGTCCAAATGAAACGAAAAAAGAAGATTTTTTTACGTTTTTGAAATTTGCATGACAATTACGCTAAGAAGTGCAAACTTGCGCCACTAAGATTTTGTGTTCAATATACCTGTAGACTTAGAAGTTCAAATCTGTAATAAGATTTTCCGAACACCTTAGAGTACAAAAATTATTCGAGTGGAAAGTCGGTTTTACAGGAATTAAAACTGTTTGATTTTTGCCTATATACCTATAATGTTTTTTCAAGTATGAATTTTTTTATAGTCTTTTGTTCATTCCCTGTCGGAGATCAAACTAGTACTTTACTAGTACTTAACTAGTACCAAAAGTACCAGTACTAGTTCCCAACTGTAAACTTTCCTATACAATCTTAATGTTCAAATTAGCATTGAGTGTGTTTAGAAAATTACTAGTACCATAGGTTCTAGTGGCGCACTAGTTCATTTTAGCTCAATTGGTTGCATCAGAACCAGTTTATTACTAGTACACTTTAATACGATTGGTTCCTTAAGAACCAATTTATTACTAGTACTAATGTATGTAAAAAGTCCCTATATTGTGGTGCCTTTTTTCTTTGTCCCCCTAGTGAAAATTACTCTCAATTATTATTTTTTCAATAGTTTTATTTACAAGATTATTAAAAAGTAAAAAAAAACTTATTTTAAAGTGTAAAAAGGCATTTGTAATGAAAATAAAAAATAAGAAAAAGCTAATTTCTTCAAGGCACAGAAAGGCAAATATTAAATTTGATCATGCGAGTCAGGCTCTTCATTTTCAGCGTTTTCATTACTTTCAATAGTTTCTTTTTTTAATTTTCCCAATCGGTTGGCTTTAAATATTTTTTTCTTTTGAAGCTGGAAGGCTTTTCTCAAGGCGATATCGGGATCATCGGCAAATACGGAAATAGCATCTAAATAATTAAACATAAACGCACAGAATTTTACGATTACACACAGAATTTTATGGTTCAAATTTTTTTTATTCATATACCTATTAATGCAGAATAAAAGAATTCAAATTTTTTTAGACTCTGCTTTCCATGCGTACCATCAACGTTAAATTCATGAATTATATTACGTCCTAAAATTTCACTGAGGTACCGCCCAACATTTCCTTTTAATAAAGATTTCATTCTTCTTAACTGTTGAAAGATAATTAAATTAACATTATATTTATAAATTTGTTTATTATGAAGATGTGCTTACGTAGGGATCCGCTTGGGTCTGAATCAAAACATTAAGTTCACTTAATTTGCATTCAGATGTTATAGGGAAAATTTGCATGATGTCATCTAGAACATTGTTTTGCGAAACTATTTTTGACAGTAACAACTTATGTTCCGCTAAAATTTCTACAACTGTATTATTTTGTCGCTCGATTGTATCAGTTTAAATAGTGAAATTTATTAAATAATAAAGGAAACGCAATTTTATTGTTACAACCTTGTAAACTTTGAACTTTTATTGAGAGCTCCTCACAATGAATACACTTTTTGTTATCTAAAAATATAGACAAAAATAATAGCTAGTATTTTTTAAGTTAATTAGTGTAATACGAGCGAGCCTGTTCGTAAATGCATCACTGCGCTGCATCACGACTTTAAGCGCTTGATAATAAGCTAACTTTAGTTATTTACTCCATTTTTTATGCAAATAGAAAGCAATCCTGTTCAAAAATACGACGCATCATAATATTTCATGGTGCTAAATTTGCAATCGTGATGCAGTGCAGTGATGCATTTGCGAACAGGCCCTACTATTTAAAACAGAAATACACACCTTTTGGATAATATTTTAATTTCGCCTTTGTAGGCTGTGGCGCTCTATCGCCTGACATGATTTATGGTACGCAACTGTGCAAAAGGGGAAGAAGTATAAAATTTATTTACAAATGGCAAGCAAATAAACTTGTATTGAATATCTTTCAGTTGAAATCTTTCTATGCTACCTAGCTCTTAATTCGTTTGATAAATCTCGAGCTCAACAGGGCTTAGTTTTTATAAACCATTTTTTTAGCTTTTGCTTTAAGGTGACATTTTGTAATCCAAGATCCTTATTTAAAACGTTTTCTTGGCTGAATTCTTCTTCTTCCAATAATACTTGAGGGATGTTTTTTCCGGAATTCTTAACGGTTTTCTTACTATTTTTAGGGTCAAACACTCTTTCTTTATACTCACGTATTTGTTTTTTTAATTTTCTTTTAAAATATCTCTTTGAACAACTCATTTTTTTAAATTTACCTTTTAAACTTTTTATATATTTTTTTATTGTTTTTATATTTTATATTTTTTCACTCACAAGCTTCACAAAAATCAAAGCACACTTTAATACAAAAAGACAAAATGGTCGTAGGCTTGCCAAATTGCTTATTTTGTAACTGTTGGTCGTAGGCTTGCCAAATTACCTATTTTGTAACTGAATTTCTAAAGTGTTTTAACTAATGTAGCAATCCTTTTTAAAAGAGAAAAGCGAATAAATAAAAAAACGTTTTGTATTTAAGTATTTTATTCTTATATATAAAAATAGAACAAAATATACTTAAATAAATTTAATTTTAAAAGCAGTTAAACTAGACTTTGGAACTTAAAGATGAAAAAAAATCAACTTTAATCCTCGATATTTCTGTTATGTTTAAAGATTTTGGCTCACTATTAGTTCAAAATGAAAGCTTTAAAGGTTAGCTACTTACGTATATATACCATTGGTTTACGTCATATCGATTAGTTTTCGAGATATTGGCATTTTTGTAGAAAAATCTAGGGTAAAATTTAACATTTTTGTTAATAATTCCTTTATGGCTTAATAAAAACCCAATTGAGATATCTCATCTTAAAGATATTTTAGAGCACTTTCACATGATATACATATTGCAACTATCGGTGCAAAAATAAGAGAGATATATCGATTTGTATTTTGGAACTTTAAAGCACTATTTCTCGCAAATCAAAAATTTCCAACCAAAAATTTTTAGATTATTATTCTTAAAATTAAAAGTTCTTTATGGGCTATACAAATTTTTAAGATCGGTGCAGTTCAGCTGAACTAGAATTAAGCCCAAAATTCTATCGATCTGCAAGTGGTGCACTAAAACTATTTCGAGTACTAGTACTTTTCTACTAAAGCTTTAATTCCGTTTGTACTAGTTCTTGATGTAGTAGAAAACTACTAGTAACTTTTAGACAATTGACACTCAATCTCCTACAGGGTTGTTTAAGTAAAAATGTTATAAAAAAAGTGTGAGACTTTTTTTTATTGAAAGTGACTTTTTGTGCGACTTTTTTTGTAAAAAGCGACTTTTTCAAATTTGTCAGCGGTAACGCTGATTCTAAAGCATTGGTCGCCCAGCTCGAACTGAATTCAGCATTCTGAAATCACATGTATTCTTACGCTCTTCACACGCATTCTTACACTCTTTCATTAAGTCTGCAATCAACCACCGAAAAATGTACATTTTTTCTTGTAAATTCAATACACTCAAAAAATGTTTGTCGTCTCGCTTTTTGAATTGTATTATGACAATAAAAAAAATTAAAGAAGAATGAATAGTATTATGAAATTTATACTTTAAATTAAAATAGTAACGTTATGTAGAGCTACTTTTAAGAGAGTTTTTAAATTTTATTATATGTTTTAGATTTTCATATTCATACAAGTAATTTTTTAGTATAATAAAATTCTTTTGTTTAAAGTTTTAACTTACTAGTAAAACCAAAAACTGTTATGGTTTTTTTAAATAATTTAACACGTAAATAAGACTAATAAATCTGATTGAAAATACCATAATTTTATTAAAATATTTTTTCGAGTGTGTCAAATATTTCTCACCAATAAAACTAACACTTACTAATACAAATGTTTTGGCTACCACTGTTCTAAAGCCTCCATTAAAGAGTTCATATTCTCCAAAGTTTTACCAGTATCCAGTTTTTGTTTACAACCATTCCTGGAACGAAATGCTTTCTCTCTGTGGTGACCAAAGGAAAATATTTTTAGATCTTTAGGTTTGGAATTTTCAAGCTTTGCTTCTTCCACTAATTCCATTGCATGGTCCTCCGTTGACTTGGACAATTTATTTGTTATATGTTGAATATTTTTATGACCAACCTGATCATATCTAAAATTACTGGGAAATTTGTGCTGCTTTATACAATGCTCCTTTCGTTCTGCTGGGTTTTCGAATATTACTTTGCAATCCTTCAAATAGCATTTAAACAAACGCTCACCTCGATCTACTTGCGCTTGAAAGTAGGAGTCATGCTGTTCCGACAAGTGTAAATCTAATAAATGATCTGTAGGCATAGATTTTTTGCATTCGGAACATATAAAACGGTGTATTATATTGTAATGGCTCTGATAGGCGGCAACGCTATCAAATATCATACTGCAGCCATAAACATTGCAAAAAATTTCTCCGTTTACACTTTCGTCATCCTTACCATTAATAGCACCTAATTTTTTGTATGTTTGCAATAAATTTTTGCTATTTACAGTGAACAGTTTATGGTCTGGCTTAAGGTAACCCTCAGGACATGTTTTTAATAGTTCAAAAATTTCCTCGGAGCTTAACATTTCTTCTATGGGAGATACTTTCAAATAACGCAGGCAATGTGAAAGATTTACTACTGAGTTTCTTTTAACACAAGAGCAAATTAAGAAATATTTATATTCAGCAATAACGAATTTTACATACCCTTCTAAAGTCACTATAGATGCAAATATTTTTAAAAGCACATTTTCTTCTAAAATTTTTGTGCATTAACAAATTTATATACCAAAAAAGTTTCTATAAACAATTTAATCACAAAAATTGTATATACATTTTTATACCGAAAATTAAAAAAAAATTATACCGAAAAGTTTTCCATAAAAGATTTGCGTACAGAATAATTTTTAATACAAATTTTTATACCAAATAACTTTCTTAAAAATTGTTAAAGGCCACAATTTTCTAAAATCGGATTAATATTTAAGAGTGCATAAATCAATTTCTTCCGATTTTCATGCCGTAAAGTATATTTCGAACGTAAGGCTCAAATGACAGTCAATTAAGTACAAGTGAAGGGTATCAAATAGCGAGCTTGTCCGATTTTAGCTTGTTCTTACTTGCTTTAAATCTGGCAACACAATATTTTTAATACATAACTATTTGCAACAAACTTTATTTACACTTTTAAATTTCATAGATAACTATAAATTTTGTACATCTTCTATAAATAAATGAACCATACATTTTATTAACTTAATCTGTAATGTAATTAACATTACTTCGCCTCAAGTTTTCCATAAAAATCGCCGAACTTTTTTGAGGTTAGGAATTTAACAAAAAAATGGTCCACAATTTAGAATTTTTTTATTTTTTTCAAATTGTTTAAAGTTCTTTATTAAATACAAGAAATGTTTCATTAATGAGTACATATGTTACAGAAAAACACTTGCAAAACTGTTTTCGTTTCCTCCGGCACAACTTCTTAGCATGTTTTACATGGACAGCAAATGCTTTCGGGGATAATGCTAAGGCCTGGCCTAATCAATGTTTAGTGGTGTTTGTAGTTTCTGTGGTGTCTCATCTTGCCATAGTTAATGGTATAGAAGAAAGTCATAGCTACAGCTGTGATTTGGAAGAATGGTGCAATGCCAGCGCGTTTAGGTTGCACATACTTGTGTTGCCAACGCCACCAAGCGCGACTCATGGCACCAACAATGGCACTGGGAGTCTTGTTGCGGCGGGCAATCCAGGCACCGACTTCACCGATTTTTACTTGACCCAATGGAACATCAGCTGCAAAAAAAAACATGCAAAAATTCGATTAAGTATGCTTTTTTACATTACGTAATGTAAAAGTGTGTGTGAAATTTTTGGATAAGTACCTTTGCCATAAAAGCGGGCAGGGTCATAAGGACCATGTACCTTGGGGTTGTATTCAGCTGGATAATCACCGAAAGCCATTGTATTTCTAGAAGAAAATATAATTTTTTATATTTAATATATTCTTAATTTTTTCTTATGAAAATATTTCTCCTTCACTACCTGAATTCTACCGAGACTGTCAGTGATGACAAAAACAAAACGTCAAAATTAAACAGTAATGCCCGAAAGTGATGCCAAGTTAACATTTTTAGCACTTTTTTTATCAACTGTGAGAAAATTTGAAGCATTTGTTTAAGGTAACGGGTTTTTAAAGTAAGTAACATTTTATAGCAATTGTTTTTGCCTTATAATTTTTTATAAAAAAGTAAGAAAGTGCAATAGTCGGTCAAGCCAGACCATGCGATACCCTTCACCAATAAGGTCAAAGATGTTCTTTTTCCTGTAAAAAGACAAATATTTGCTAAATTTTATCATCATACAAACATTTCCGTCATTTGGACTTATATGAGAGCTAGGGTAAAATGTGTACCGATTATCTAGAAGTTTGGAAAATTGATTATAGTTGTTACAAAAATTATGTTTGCAAAAAATAAACTTAAAATTCTAAGATCAGATCTTCAGATTTAAGAGCATTTTAGTGATTTTTATCTCATTTAGTGCGTTTTGACAAATAAGTTTGTATAAGATCTATGGTCAAATGTGAACCGATTTCAACGAAATTTTTAAATTTCATTAAATATTGATATTTTAAAAGTTCATAAAAATCGCAAAAATATCCATTTAGGTATCAAGTTTCAGTAGGGGCTCAAAGTCTGCTTAATTTTATACAATTAGATGTGAAAGACCCCATCAAAAATAATTGGAGTGATCTAAATAATGTCAAGTAAAAAGGGCCCTCAGAGTGTAGCGTCCGTCACAGAAATAAAGGTTTTTTAATTTCACTAGTGCAATTTTTCTTTTTTCTTTTTTTTATGCTTAACATTAGGCTAAAAATATATAGATGTTTATATAGCATTTTACAAAATAATATGTAAAGGAAAGTGTGTAGCGTCCGTCACAGTATATATTTTTTACAAAATAATATTTATTAAATACAAAATTTACGAACACATGTCTGTCTTATTCATAAAGCAATAACAGTGTCTATATCTACAGATTGAATTTAAGATATGAGGTATTAAAAAAATATACAGTGGGACAAATTTGATGATTTTGAAATTTGTTTTTTTTTTTGGACACTCTAACAGCTAGCCGCAGCATTATTGGGACGAAAAATAAGATGTAAAAAGTGTAAAACTTTAAATAAAAAATATGTATTCAGCCGTTTTGTGAAATATGAAATTGTGCTCAAAAATCGCATTTTAACCGTGAACATGAAAAGGAAGCAGATGAAATTCGGGAACAAATAAAACCACTATTTTGACTGATTAACGAATCCTTAAAAAAAATTAAATAAGAATTTTTTCGTAATAAAGAACATTCAAGTAAAAACTGTATCGTCCGTCACGTAGTGTCCGCAACAGTACATTTATGGATTTTTTGTGCAACTGGAAAATTAAAAATATTTTATAAAAGCTGTTTTGAAATTCTCTGATTTTCTTCTATCTTCAATATATTTACAATTTTTTTATTACTATGTCCGATTTGATAAAATTTACAGAAACACGTGTTGAAAAAAAAGTCACTTTCAATTTTTGTAGCGTCCGTCACAGCACTTTCCTCCAAAATAAGTATGTAAATTAATAAACGCCATTCGATAGCACAATCGATGGGCTAATATTCCGTGAAATCTGTGCAAAGCTATCTAGTGTAGAACGACAATGGGATACATTTAAGTACAACAAAATCCGTACAAATGTATCGTCCGCCAAGCATGGTTTGCCCATATGTTACTAAATTTAACACAATTTGACTGTCGAATATAACTTGTTGTAAAATAAGGTGCACCCTGAATTTCTTTACCTATATCTCCAAACAGATCCCCCATAAACACCAAACAAAATAATATTATCACTACTTTTGTTTTTATCTTTAAAACCTGGTAACCTTTTTACATTCTTAAAAAAAGTTAACGGTTTGTCTAGATTTTTTTTATCATATTGTTCTACGGGATGCATTGCCTGAGTACTGAAAAGTTGGATAAATTGAGAATTTGTAAAGCGAACAACAACAAAAATATTAAAAATATTTCTCTAAAACAACAAAAACAACAAAGGATGAATGGCGAATTGACATCTCTATTATTTCAAGGGCAAAGTTTACAAAGAAGATGTTTTGAAATCCATTAACATTTTTTATTTGAACCCTTTAGCAGTCGCGCATGTTTTGGAGCCTCGATTCAGAATTATGAACCACATGGAATTAGAAGATGCATCTAATGATGATACAACCATAATATCAGAATTATTAAATTCGGCCGAGGCAATGCAGCAGCAGGTAGTATCATCTTTATCTGTACCAGCAACAACAGCAAGTGTGAGTACAACAAAAATCCAGTTGCAACAAAACAATATTCAAAATACCGACAACATATCTGCAACATTTGGCGATGCATCAAAACAAATTGTCACCACTCCGCAACAACGAAACTACAGCAGTATAATGAATTCGACTCCCTACATGGATACAGAAGATTTAAATAAAATGAATATACGCCATGTCCATATTCCGTATATTTTGAATGGTGAATTGTATCAAATACAAACACAAGATGGTGAAAATGTTACCGTCAAATGTTGTCACTGTCCGCCGGACCGTGTATATAGAGGTAGTGTAAGGTCAACGGGAAATTTTCACATGCATATAAAGGTGAGTTTTTTTAACATATATTTACATGTTATATACTCCTAAACTGCCAAGGTTATAGTATACATATTGTATTTTATATACCTACTACTACATATAACGTTTTTTCTTTTGTTTTTATAAATTTTAAGAGACGCCATCCTGATCTTCTGGAAAAACTCCATGATATGAAAGTACATGCTTTATTGGAACGTCGTGATCGTTTAATGCGCAATCGTAAAATTTCACATCGTCATAATCGCAATCGTTCCACTAACATTAATTCCCTTGGAAACTCTAATGAAATGTGCTCTCTAAAGAATGAGGAAAAATTGGAAATCTTTTCTACTGCGCCCAGTGCAGAAATTAATTTGAATTCACCTTCCGAATTGAGTTTAATGCATACCCACAAACTTAAGATCAAGACAGTATTTCAAAGACATCAAATGCAGCAGAGGGAGGCAGCAGAAATGCGAAATGTAAGTTTAAACACTGACAAATAGATATTGAAATTGGGAATTAAAAACACTTGTGTGTATCAAAATCATTTTTATTCATTAACCGTTCTTACCTAATGCCTAAACCGAAAGTTTGTTTAGAAATATTTGAACTAGTCTAGATTTCTGTTTCTAATTACACTGCGCAAAATTAGGGGCCATCGATTTTTTTTACCGAATGAAAACAAATGAACATGCCGTAGCAGGGGGATTTCTCGCATGATTACCCCCATACTTAAAACATCGCAAGTGCTAAGTCGATGGATGATGAGTCCAAAGACAAGAGCCACGTTTGTAAAGCGAACCGCTCGATCCGATACTGACGCCCGCTTGTAGCCGCAACTAACATGTTGAACAGACGCTACAGTTTCGTACTTTACCAAGTACCACTGGGAGTCCACGATAACAGAAGAAGAAGAATGCCCACCATCAAAATAAATCGGGCGTATCCTAAGATTGTCAATCCGTTTGTAATTCCCATAGTATTGGCTCAAAATCAAAAAATGATGAAATTCTAAGACGAAAGAGTAATATCTAGATAAATGCGTGGACGATAGGACCTGAACGGAAAGAGATAGATCAATAAAAATTGGCAAGAATAGTCCTCATTTTTTTGGAAAATATTTGTATTGAAATTGGGCGAAATCGGTATAGCACCAAAAACTCCTAAAAAATGAGTTTTGAAAACAAGATAGCGCCCAAACGAAAAGAACAACAAAATTTGACAGCAGTAAATCTGATTTCATGAAAATTAATGAAATCAGATTTTCATGCTATTAAAATTGGGCGAAATCGGTTTACATTTGATTATAGCTCCCATATAATCCCGCCGGGGATCTCTTAGATATAGATATGATAAATTAATTTGGAGCAAAAAGCGATCCACATTTGATACTAGAATTACGTACACAACACTTTTTTATAACTGTCAGGCAGCCTGTGAAATTATTTGAGAAACGGTCCACATTTGACTATAGCTACTTTGTAATTCTTTTCTCGGAAACCATTTAAATGCTAATAAATATCAAGTTATAGAAGTTTGATGCTATTTTCAGTACTAATCGATTTTTTATGACTATTAGGCCATAAACCAGAACTAGACTGTGGACGAAACTGTCAAGTACATTTAAGAGACACCAAAAGTACATTTAAAAGACGTCATCTTCATATAAGAAATGTCATTATACATTTTTTTTGCTATTTTTTCTATTTTTTTTTTGTGCTTAGTAAAACATATGATCGCACTCTATGCGGTACTCTATGTATCAGGCATTGTGTAAAAATTTGCGTCAATCGGTCAACTTTTAAATATTGTTTTCATATAAAACCACTCTCGATAACTCTAATAAATAATAAACTATGACAGCTATAGCTACTTAATTTTGCACAAAGAAGCTTTACACAAATACCACTCAGTATATTAAATTTTTAGATGTGTTTCAAAGCTTAACAAAATTTAATGATGAGTATATATCTGTGGCTTGGTGCTAAAAGGGCCAATGTCAAAAAAATAGTTTTGAGAAAATTAGATTTATGTAGGGTTTATATAACTCAAGCGGCTGACGATTGAGTGAAATTTACATGTGTTTTGTCATTGTAACAAAAACATAATACATGTAAATTTCACTCAATCGTCAGCCGCTTGAGTTACATAAACCCCACATTAAAGTTTTTATTTTCCATATAAATTTATAGTTACATTTCCCAGAAAAACCCTTATAAATATGTTCTGAAATAAGTTAAAGATAAGCTAATGCAATGATAAACGCAGAACAGCAAAAAATTGACATTGACCCTTTTAGCTCCAAGCCACAGATATACTGAAGCCTACGCAGACAGAAACCCCCCCTATTATTTTTGGTAGTTTTATTGTTACATTAAGTTATTTATATAGGAGCTATGGTCAATTGTGAACCGATTTTGCCCTATTTCAATACCAAAATTTTCCAAGAAATAAGTAATATTCTTGACAAATTTTGTTGACCTGGCACTTTCCGTTGATGCCCTATCGCGCCCTCAACAGACAGATATCGTTAGTTCATCTTAGAATTTCATAAAGATTCAGAATATACATATATTCTTTCTGTATTTTAAAAATATTATGTAGGTTACAAACTGAATGACAATCTTAGTATACCCCTATTCTTTTTGATGGTGGGTATAAACAAAATAGCTTTACTTGAATGTAACTTTGGCTGTTGTTCAGTGTTACAAACAGAAAAACAAACTTATAATACTCTTAAAAAAAAATAAAGGGCATTTAAATAAAATATCTCTTCATAGTTATTTCAAAAATACCGTTGTCCAGTCAAAATGTTGTATTTTCAAATATTCTTGTGCAAAAATATTTTTATTTTGTTCTCTTAACATTTACTTTTAGTGGAGCAATACGGAGTATGTTGTAATGCCAATAAGTAAAGTATTAACCAACGAAGAGTCCGAACAGCCGATTAATTACAGTTTAAAATCTCCAAAAACACATGAAACACAAATATCCTATCCCTCATTCGAATCAAATCCCAGTCATCAAAAGCAGGAGACAGAAACAAAAAAACTTCATGATGTAAGCTTATAACAAAGAGAAATTGTGTTCGTTGATCACTTCTCTTACAAGTTTAGTTATGTGTGAATTTTAAAAAATTTATTTTTATTGTTTAATTCAAAACTTATTGATAATGTTAGATGGACAGATGCATTAAACCGTTTAACAATATTTTATAGGTTTAAGAGAATTAAAGTTGGATTTATTTAAATTCTCTAATACATAAGTAAATAAAAATAAAACACATAACTGACTTTGTTATAACAAGGATGAAATTACAAATTTTGTATCGAATTAAAAATAACTGTATATTTCTTTTACTAGAATACAAATCAAATTCCATTGAATAATTTGATCAACTCCAGCAATCAACCAACAAATTTAACTATTATTAACAACGAAGATAATGTATACAATAGTGATAATCTGTCAAATAGTAAAAATCTATCAACATCATCAATTTCTATATCATGCCCCAGTGTTGCGAGTAGTTATTCGAGTAATCATCACTACGAAATTGATACTATTACTACTACTAATCGTCAGTTTAATAGTTTACCGCATCATCATAATTTGACCATAATAAAGCCTGAAAACTTTTTATTGGAATCAGAAGTAGAGGCTATTGATCTTACTATGCATACCGATTCGGGAATATTTTCCAACTCTGACGATAGTGGCAGTTTACAGCAGAATGATTCTTATGATAATAATAATAACAATAACAACAGTATTAGTGATAACAATAACAACAACATAATAGCTGGTTCTAAAAACCTAAATACTGCAAATAATTCAACAACTGATATTGAACGTAATAACAATAATAATAATGATAGCTGCAATAACAACAACACAAACAGCACGAATACCACAAAGTGGCAGGAATTGTTAATGCAAGTGGAAAATTCATTGCGTGATATACAACGTGAAATGAATGTACGTAATCAAATTGAATCTAACCGTATGTTTTTAGACATCGCAAAATTTAAATTTTTAAATCCAGGTTTTCAGTTTAATTGGTAAGATATGGCGATGATAAGCATCAAATATTTTTTCTATTTAGATGTAAAAAAATTATATTTTAAATGAAGTACAATTTAGTAATACAATATTGTTATTTTTTCTTTAATGAAATAAAAATGTTTTTGTTTATAAAATATACAAAATTTTGTTAAGTTAAATGTGTAAAATTAATCTAAGGAAATGCATAGGCACACAACGTATCTGGTAACTCCACTGCGGACAAACTTGCTCAATCCGTTGCTCTCCTAAGTCAGGATAACATCGACCAATTTACGGTTTTTGGTTGCATGCCAGAAGATTAAACCTTCAACACCATAACTACTGTCGTAGTTGTCACAACATCGAAGAGGAGGAGACAGTAACTCATCTTCTCTGCCATTGTTCCGCTCTTTCAATTTTGAAGGCTTTATACCTGGGGGCGCATTTTCTGCTTGATTTATCTGATCTAGCGAGTATAGAAATTTGCTGGCTTGAATAAGCCTCTCACCGATGGCCTGGAATAATTATCTGTGGCTTTATTTTCCAGTATATCCCTTGCAAGTAACACAAAGGGATCGTTTTTTGGACCCAAGTGACGCTGACTTAACATCGGCTGCCTGCCTAACCTAACCTAAATGCATAGGCATCCAAACCAGCCACTGTGCCCTAAGTTCTAGGCTAGACACGTGGAATAGAGCAATTCAGGACATCTGCAGACTGCGCTCAGACGAGAATTCGTGCGAATCGGTTGAGCATATCCTCTATCACTTTCCTATGCTTCAGAATCAGAGTCTTAAATTTCTAGGTTGCAAATTCCATGATGAACTTCGGGATATTCTGCACTAAACTGAGTGTTCTTGTAGGTTTTGTAATGGGGCCTAGATGTCTTAGATAGGTCTCAACTTTTCTATGGTAACACACCATTACCTCGGCTTCTATTACTTATTTTTAGCGTCTGTTTCTATTAAGAAAAGATCACAATATCCCAGTGTTGATGCCATTATTTATTGTGATATCGCCTTACTTAGGGCTGTTCACAAATTACGTAACGGTACTTTCTAAGATTTTTACCTCCCCCCCCCCTGTTTAGCACATTTTAATAGAAATACGCATACGAAATTCCTCCACCGTAGTCAAAAGTCATGCTCCCCCTAAGAGCGTTACGTTATTTACAGCCTCTTATCTAACCTATCAAACATATTTATCTATATATTTCTTCTTCAAGTAAGAAATAGTCATTAACTCCAAAAATTAAATGCTCCCATTTTTCTTTTTTCAACAATACATTTTTAATACAGTTTTAGGGTTAATCATTCCACTACTATATTTTGCAACACTGCACTCAGAACATTACTGCACATTCGCCGTGCGATGCATTTCTTTATTATTCTTAGTTTTTTTCTTTTTTTATGTTGAGTTTTCCCCTTTTAAAAGATATAAAGATGTTATTTCAACTATTGAATTTTGTTTAAGAAATAGATTTATTGTAATACAATTAAAACAATTCTAAACATACCAATAAAATGGCAGATAACAGTGATAAAGAGTTATTAATAAATATAGACAGCCAAAAGGATGCAAATAAAAATGCAGCCGAAATTAAACTGATGAATGTTGAATCCGATGATGAGGCAATTCTATCTAGTAGTTTTAAACAAACTAATGAAAAATTAAATACTAAACAGATTCCATCGGATAATTCTGACTTACCATCAACTAGCGGAGTATTACAGCCATCAACTAGCGGAGTACTACAAGAGGCTTCACAGCTGCAACAGGAAGTATTACCGCCCCAACAACAGCCCACTTTTCGTTTGAGATCACGCACAGCTGCCATAAATGAAGCTGCAGCCGAACAACAAGACATTTATGAGGTGAGTATTAGTAAGGTTTATTATTCTAAGTAGTAATCTATAAATACGTGTATCTAATCTATAAATTCTATAAATGTTTTCCCATTTTATTTGTCCAGAGTTTAGATTACGATGTCTGTGAGAACGTTCTATTTAAACAAGAACAACAACTCTTAGGCAACTCGCGTTTCTCTATACGAAAAGATATTTTACGTTGGATTATTTTCATACAAATTGGAGTAATTACAGCTTTAATTGCTTGTGCTATTGATATTATTATTGAGGAGTTATCAGCGAAAAAATATGAATTTCTTAAATATTGTAAGTATTTTTTTAATATTGTTATACCCACCATCAAAAAGAATGGGATATACTAAGATTGTCATTCCGTTTGTAACTGCCATAATATTGACTACATATATTCTGAATCCTTATAAAATTCTAAGATGAACGCTCGATGTCCTTCTGTTGAAGGCACTCAACGGGAAGAGCTAGGTCAACAAAACTTAGCAAGAATATTCCTAATTTCTTGCAAAATTGGTATTAAAAATGGGCGAAATCGGTTAACAATTGACCCTAGTATCCATATTAAAAACTTATGGAAACAGCAAAACAACCAAAAAGAATAGGGGTTTTTTATGTCTACGATAGCGCCTAAACGAAAAGAGCTAGAGAAACAAATTTAACAACACTATTTCTATTATTTTAAATAAGTATGGTTATTGTTGTTGTAACTGCAATATTTTTGGTAATATCGTAGAAGTGACAGTCCTTGGTCGGAATCCTAAGAATTCCGAGTCGTTCCGGTACTAAGAACCGACTGCCGAGGGAACGCAACAAGTATGGTATCGAAACTTGGTGAAATCGGTTCACATTTGATTATAGCTCCCATTTAAGTTATTGAACAAAGATACTCAACCTTATTACGGTTGTCGAATACGCGACTTCGACTACGACAGTTAGTACTAGATTAATGAAATTGTGTTGATGTTTTCTTTAATCTAGTACTAACTGTCGTAGTCGAAGTCATATATTCGATAAGTGTTTTATTAACCTATGATTTGATAAACTACAAAATCTGTTTTATTTTTACTCTAATTAATACATACTTTTTACTGGAATTAATACATACTTTATTATTTTTATTTTTTAAATTTCAAGCTGTTGACAATAACGTTCCCGATGAATCAAGTCCAACCGGTGATTTGGTTATACCATACTTATATTGGATGGCTCTTAGCGTTGTACCCGTAGCCTTGGGGGCATCAATGGTAACATATTTGGAACCTATTACTGCTGGCAGTGGTATACCGCAGGTGAAAAGTTATTTAAACGGTGTCAAAATACCTCGAATAGTGAGAATAAAGACACTTGCTATCAAAAGTATAGGTGTGGTTACATCCGTAGTTGGAGGATTGGCTGGAGGAAAGGTAAATCAAACATTTTTTTTAACAATTATCAATTATTTATACTTAATAATTTCTATATTTAGGAAGGTCCCATGATACATGCCGGTGCCGTAGTGGCAGCTGGCATATCGCAAGGCAAAAGTACAATATTCGTTAAAGATTTTCGTGTATTTAAAGCCTTTCGTGATGATCACGAAAAACGTGATTTTGTTTTGGGTGGTGCTGCTGCTGGTGTAGCTGCAGCTTTCGGTTCGCCAATTGGTGGCATGTTATTCTCTCTTGAAGAAGCTGCCAGTTTTTGGAATCAAAATCTCATATGGCGCACCTTAATTGCTTCAATTATTAGTTCTTTTACTTTGAATATTGTTTTATCTGCCTATCATGGCCTAAGTGATTTCACTTTTACTGGTCTCTTTAACTTGGGCAAGTTCGAACAACCTCTAACTTTTGAATACTTTGAATTGCCTATTTTCATGTTGTTCGGTATAACCGGAGGACTCTTAGGCGCTGCTTGGAATAGCCTGAATACAAAAATTAATAAATTTCGTTCAAGATTTAATAAATTTAAATTCGGTCGTGTGCTTGAAGCTATATTGGTATCAATAATTGGTGTCTCGCTGGCTTGTGCCATGACATATTATATAAATGACTGTCGTCCTTTGGGCAATGATCCAACCGATTATCCAACACAGGTGATTTTAAAGTAAGAATTTATTTACAATATTAATACTAATGAATTTAATTTCAGTTATTTTGCGAAGATAATGAGTATAATGCTGTGGCTGCTTTATGGTTTCAGACACCCGAAGCCACAGTTCGTGCATTATTTCATGATCCACCTGGTATGCGACTTCTTGTGATATAAACATTTTTATTTGTCTTTAATTTATTGTTTTATCCAACAGGCTCCCATAAGATTTTTACATTATCACTATTCACTCTAGTATATTATTTTTTGTCTTGCACGACATTTGGTTTAAATGTGAGTTTAGGTGTTTTCATACCCACCGTTTTAGTTGGAGCTGCTTGGGGCCGATCCGTAGCCACGGTGACTTATTTCCTTATTCCACAGGCTGTAAGTAATGATACTTTAAATGAATTCTAGAAATAATAATTTTAATTGAGCAATATGCAATTGCTCTTCTGATGTTGCTCCAAAAAGATATTCATCAGGCATGTCACAAATTCCGTTCGGAATTGAAACCATTCCGTAGTTGAATTCCGATCAAAATGGTTTTAGGTTCTATAGATTCCGAAAAATTATAAATGTCCAAAATCATTATAAATCACGATTTTTTCAATTGAAATCAGTAACTCTGTCATTGTTTCAAAAAATAATACTGAATTATTGATGAAATTATTTAAATATCACATAAACAAAGAAAAACATACAAATTCAATTCCACCTAAAAAAAAGAATGTGGTTTCATTCCGAAAAATGTTTCGTTTTACTTTTTCTATAGAAGCAAAACACGGAATTCATTCCACTTCCGTACGGAATTGTGTTCTGTGACATGGCTGTATTTATTTTATTTATTTAAAAATATCAGCCATGTCACAGAACTCAATTCCGTTCGGAAGTGAAATGAATTCCGCACTTTGCTTCTATTGAAAAAGTAAAACGAAAAAATTTTTCGGAATGAAACCACTTTCTATTTTCAAAGTGGAATTGAATTCATATGTTTTTAGTTGTTTATTCAATATTTGAACAATTTCCTCAATTAATCAGTGTTTTTTGTTAAAACAAAGATAGAGTTGAAAATTTCAATTAAAAAAATCTTATTTTGTACTGATTTTGGACATTTAAAATTTTTCGGAATCTATAGAACCTAAAACCATTTCGATCGGAATTCAACTACGGAATGGTTTCAATTCCGAACGGTATATTTATAATTTTAAAAACATAATTTTGATATTTTTAGACCTTTTTAAATCCTGGCAAATATGCACTCATTGGAGCTGCCGCAAATTTGGGTGGAGTTTTACGTATGACCATAAGTTTAACGGTCATTCTAATGGAAACCACTGGCATTGAAACGTCTTTCTTTTTCCCACTTATTATTACCTTAATAAGTGCAAAGTGGGTGGGAGATTACTTCAACGAAGGAATTTATGATATACAAATTAAAGTCAATCATGTTCCAATGTTACCTTGGGAATCTCTTCCTAAATATATGGACTTGAAAGCCTCAAATATTATGAGTTCTCCAGTTATTTGCATTAAATTACGAGACAAAGCCAATTACATTTATGACATCTTGAATCGTTATAAACACAATGGATTCCCAGTGGTTGATGACATTGAGGGGGTAATTAAAAATAAAAAAATCCAAGTTTCTGCCGAATAATATTTTTTTTATTAATTTTAGAATGACAGATCGACGGGACGTGTTTGTGGTATTATACTTAGATCACAACTGATTGTTATACTTCTTAAGTCCTTGTATGAGGAAAAGAAACGTTTTTGGATAAACGAAACTACAATACAAACATTTAGAGATGTTTATCCTCGATATCCTTCAATAGATGTAGGATAATTTCAATAAAACTGGTTCCATATAAATCTAACATATTTTTTTTTTTCTTGCCCATTTTAGAAAGTAAACATGTCGGAAGATAAAGTTAATTATACAGTCAACCTAGATATATTTATGAATCCATCTCCTATTTGTTCCCGAGGGGTATTAAAACAAATAATTTATAATATTTTTTATATCTATTTGAACATACGTACTTTCTTTTTAGCATGATTCGGTTCCTAAAATTTTCAACAAATTTCGTGCCCTGGGTTTGAGGCATCTGATTGTGGTGGATCGAGAAAATCGTGTTTCAGGTATTATAACACGTAAAGATTTCTTATATAAATAGATTATCCGTTTTTTTATATGTAACATTACGATTTCGCATTTTAAGTTTTTAACTTTTTTTAACATTTCACAAAAATGTATGAATATTTTTTTTAAATAAAGTTTATTGAATAAACATTCGAAATAGTTTACTATTTTTGTACAATTAATTGTTTGTTAAAAAAAAAATTTATATATAGAATATTTTTGTCTATTTTTTTTAGAAGAAAATAAACTTTTAATAAAATTGCAAGAGTTAACCGCCTCACAAAAACAAGCAATGTACATTTTAAGCTACAGGATAGAAGACAATTTAAAAGGTATTTTTTACCCACCACTAAAAAGAATATTGAAATTGTCATTCCGTTATGATATCGTTTGGTTTGTTGGGAAGTTACAAGAAAATAAAAAAAAAATTCTGGTGGAGTGGGTAACGACCATGCTCAATAGCAGGATAATCAACTCTAGTATAGGAGATTGCAACACTCGTAGAAGGGTCACAAGAGGTACACCACAGGGGGGTGGGTGTTGTCCCCATTACTACGCTGATGACGTAGTTTTACTGGTATTAGAAAATACCTGAATGCAATCAGTGAAATCTTGGAATTGGCACTAGGAAACCTCTCCTCCTGGACCAGAGACAAAGGAATGGGAGTCAACCCTGATAAGACCGAGCTAGTTTTATTCACCAGGAGATACTAGGTTGATAATTTCAAACTTCCAGTACTTAATGGGGTGAAGTTGGGACTATCATCAGAAGCTTAATTCCTAGGCATCATCCTAGATAGGAATCTATCATGAAAGAAGAATACGCTTGAGAGAATGAAAAAGGGACTTAACGCCTACTACTTTTGCAGGAACTCGGTAGGTAAGAGATGGGGCCTAAACCCAACGGTAGTATACTGGATATACACGACTATTGTAAGGCCAGTTCTAACGTACGGGTAAGCAGTATGGTGGGAAGCTGAAAATAAAGCCTCCTTTCTTAGTCTCTTGCGCAAAGTTCAAAGATGTAGTAGCATAAGTATCACTGGTGCCCTAAGGAGCACTTTTCAGGCGGCCTTAGACGTGATGCTGTCTCTGTTCCCTTTGGATCTATTCATAAAGGGAACAGCAACTAGGTGTCTATGTGTCAGGCATACTTAGGCAAGACACACCAGTATACTGAACCGAACGAATGTCCCTTGCTTCGAGTCAGGTTCACCTGTATCTGGCTACTTAGTCAACTTTTGTTTGGTTCCGTTTCAAAAGGAAGGAAATAATCGTCAATCGCTCTTTGTGGGGAACTCGATCTTCACAGACGGCTCTAAAATGGAAATCGGGACTGGTGCTGGTATTTTCTTAAATGATCAGGATATTAGGAAATCTTACAGACTTACTTATTTCTGAGCTTATTTCTTACAATATTCCTGGAGATAGCGAGGTGACAGTCTACGTTGACAGCCAGGCTGCTCTAAAAGCCCTGAAAGGATGTAGTATCACATAGTAGTATCTCAATGTAGTATCACATAGTAGTATCTCAAAACTAGTGAAGTCGTGTAGATTAGCTATCATCAGTTTGTAAGACTTTTGCTGGGTTCCTAGGGGGTTACTGTGTATTTTGATTCGAAAGAAATTATTTTCGAAACACAATGCTTTAAGCATACAAATTCGAACAGTTTTATTTTCAAATCGAGGTACGCAGTAACCCCCCTGGTCATTGTGACATCGAAGGCAATGAAACTGCCGACGAAGTCGCAAGACATGGCTCGAGCCAGGAACTGATATTCGCGGTGGCAGAGATAGCACCATCTATATGTCCCCTTTTTATGGGCATCAAGTCTTGGATCGGTGAGGAAACAGCTAAAAACTGGCAAAACTTGTCCACTTGCACAATATCTAGGACCAAGTTCTTGTTAGGTCTTAGCAGAACCAGTCTTAGGAAATGCATAGGTTTTCTAACTAGCCATTGCGCCCTGAATTCTAAGCTAAATAGATGGGTTGGAGCAATTCAGTACATTTGCAGACTATGCTCGGAGGCGGATTAATCCGAAACGGTAGAGTACATGTTCCAAAATAAGAGACTTAAATTTCTAGGTAATCGATTCCATGAGGAACTGGGCAACATACAGCAGTGCGAACTGACGTTGTAGGTTTTATCAGGCCTGTTCTGCAAATCACGTGATTTTTAATCACATGCCGTTTTGAAATCACAAATGTGATTTGTTCCTGTTCTGTAAATCACAATTTTTTACGTTTTTTTGTGTGATTTAAAATTCTCAAAACACAAGGAAATTTGTATAAACTAGTACAAATGCACTATTTTTAATAATAGATTCATTCGTTTACGTTAAAATTTGTACAAATTATTACAAAATATTACGGAAAGTCGTTCGTTTACCCAAAACTCAGTAAGAGGGGAAATGTAAACAGAGAGAATTTTTGAGAAAAAGTGACAGTTTATTTGCTGAGTATTTGCAAAATGTTACGGGGAAAATTTTTGCTTGTAAAAGTTCAGTAACAACAACAACATGAATAAAAAACGTAAACAAAAGAAAAACAGGCATTGAAAATTTGCCGCAATTTTTATTAAGTTAAAAATTTGAAGTAAAAGAAATAAAATTAACTAAATTAAAGTTAAAAAGTATATAACTAATTAAAAATTAAAAGCTTAGGTCATTTTTTATTTATTTATTGCCTTTTGTATTGTTTTTTTCTTATTGTTTTGATTTTCTTACTGGATTTTTACAAATTTTCTGTTCGTTTACTTTTCTTGTACAAATGATTTGGTGAGAGTAAATTCGTTCATTTACTAAGTAAATACTCAGCTTACTGGACTTTTACTGGAAAGTAAACGAATAGACCTAATATAAATTATGATTGATTTTTTAGTATTTATACAAAAATTTAAAGCTTTTAACGTTGACAAAGTAAATTTTGCTAATTGATCGACATTCAGGCCTGTTCTGAAAATCACATTTTGTGAAAGTTATTTAAAATCACATAAAAGGTGTTCTGCAAACAAAAATCACAAAAGTTTTGTGATTTCAAATCGGTCAGCTAAGACACTATCGATTTGAAACCACTTGTCTGTTTTACATGTAATTTTATTTTTATTTCTATTACTAATTGAATAGATTAAAAGCCTAATATTATTTTTATAATTTTGTGTAATAAAATTTGCAATTTTACTTAAAAGTTCATTGAAAAATATGAAAAAACGGAAACACTCATTTTAAGCTAAACTTTTTGTGATTTTTCTTAAAGCCAACCAAGTAGAAAAATTTACTTTTTCAACGTTAAAAGTGTTAAGTTTTTGCAAAAATACTAAAAAATAGCTAAAAATTATTAAAAATAGTGCATTTGCACTAGTTTATACACATTTCCTTGTGTTTTGAGAAGTTTAAATCACACAAAAAAATCGTAAAAAATTGTGATTTACAGAACAGGTACAAATCACATTTGTGATTTCAAAACGGAATGTGATTTCAAATCACGTGATTTTCAGAACAGGCCTGTATATTGGGACTCAGATATCTTCGATTGATAGGTCTCTCTGCCCTAGAATAGCGTTTAAGTTGTCACTTCTCTTCTCTAACGTAAACTGTGCATTTTATCATGCTATGATCCTTAGCAAAGTTGTGGCGGATTAGCCGACAAAGGTTTATAAATTGATATGACCAATTATCGACAGGAGGCGCCACTGAAAATTACTCAAAATGAATTAAATCGTAAACTGTGCATATTATCATTTATGTGATCTTTAGCAAATTTGTTGCGCATGAGTCGACGGAGCACAGTGCTACCATCCCATACAGCCAATGGACAAAAATCGAAGCAGTTGTCTTAGATGAATGAAATTTGGTATGTGGATAGGGATTTAAAATGATCATGTTCGAAATTTTAAGAAATTGGTCGAAGGACACGCCTACGCCTATATATTTCTTAATATTGAAAAATAAATGGAATTCACAAAACTAACAATATCTCCTATATGAGTTTTTTTTTAGACAAATAAAACTTGGTGCATAGTTTATTAAAAATTTGGTTAAATTACTTGTAAAATTTCGACAAAATTGGCCTAACGATACCCCTAGGATGCACAAATCCTTAAATCTGGAAGAATCGACAAAAATTACAAAATCAAAAATATATCTGAAAGCAGTTGACGTACATAAATTTGAAAATTTGGTGTGTAACGTGATGCCGAATGGGTATATTTGTACTCAAAATTTTAACAAAATCGCTCAAAGGACAGGTAGGCGTGTTCTTTGATATATTTAATAATATTTAACAAGAAAGTTCTATAGTCGGTCAAGCCCGACCATACGATATCCTTCACCACTATGGTCAAAGGTTTTTTCCTGTATAATTACAAATATTTGCTATATTTTACCATCATACAAACATTTTATCAAAACTTATATATTTAAGCTGTTTCCGTCATTTGGACTTATATGAGAGTTAGGGTCAAATGTGGACCGACTATCTCGAAATTTGGCGAATTAATGACAGTTGTTACAAAAATTATGTATGCAAAAAATAAATTTTAAATTCTCATTATCTTCAAATTTACGAGCGTTTTAGTGATTTTTGTCTCATTTAGTGCGTTTTTAAAGAAGAGTTTGTATGGGAGCTATGGTCAAATGTAGACCGATTTCAACGAAATTTGGTACAGTGATTTTATGAAAAAATATTGAAATTTGTGGCTAATATATCAATTCCGGGAAGTGGGACCTATGGTAGGTACCATAAATAATGGACCGATTTTGACGAATTTTAATAGCCATGGTCCCATTATCAAAAAATGATCTGCGCCGAATTTCATCAAATTATCTTTAGAATTGCGACCTGTAATTTGATTACAAGGTTTACATGGGGGTACAGTCAGCCAACTAGACGGACGGAAAGTGATTCTAAGCCTATTGGGTCTAGTGATTTTTGTCTCATTTAGTGCGTTTTTAAAGAAGAGTTTGTATGGGAGCTATGGTCAAATGTAGACCGATTTCAACGAAATTTGGTACAGTGATTTTATGAAAAAATATTGAGATTTGTGGCTAATATATCAATTCCGGGAAGTGGGACCTATGGTAGGTACCATAAATAACGGACCGATTTTGAGGAATTTTAATAGCCATGGTCCCATTGTCAAAAAAATGATCTGCGCCGAATTTCATCAAATTATCTTTAGAATTGCGACCTGTAGTTTGATTACAAGGTTTACATGGGGGCCCAGCCAGCCAACTAGACGGACGGAAAGTGATTCTAAGCCTATTGGGTCTAAGACAAATATTTCTATGCGTTACATACATCAGCACATAATACCCTTTCCACCTATGGTAGTGAAGGGTATAAAAATGAATAGAATTCACAACATTAAAAATATCTTCTATATGAGTTACTGTAGACAAATACAATTTTTTGCATGATTTAATATAAAATTGGTAAAACAGTTTGCAAACTTTCAAGAAAATCGGAGTAAGGATACGATTAGGATGCACAAATCCTTAAATATAGAAAAATCAAATTGATGAATAGGGGTGGATTGAAGAATCGAACACTTCGCGACCAAAGACAATTTTATTTCTGTCAAATATGAAATTAAAGTGAATAAAGAACACTCTCTTTTTTATGGGACTTTACAAAACGACCATACTTCAAATCAATGTATGGAATGTGCAACGAAAAAATTTAAATTACAGAATATCAATTTACCAAAATTCAACTTTTTATAGTCTTGAAAAATTAAAAACAACTGTTTTTTTTACAAAAATGTTAAAATTTTTATTGTTTTAAACTATAATTGTTTTCTTTTTTGTGTCTACTCAAAATTTATTTTTATTTATTTGACTTAAAACATGTTTATTTATAATATTAAGAGCCATATAATGATATATAAACTTATAATTTTAGTAAACATTATAAAAAAAAGACTTAAAAGCTAAATAAAGATGTAAATTGGATGAAAAAATTTTATATATAAATATTAAAAAAAAAAACGTTACGTGTTTATTTATAGTTTTTTTCTATGCATTAAAAATGATTTCCATTTCTGCTGTTTTATTAATATTTTTTTTTAAAAAGGTTTCATGTTTAATTAACTTATAGTTATTACAAAATAAAAGAAAATTCATATATTTATAATTTAAATATAGTTATAATAAGAATAATAATAAGAATAAGCACATTTTATATAGGCAAATTAATTAAAACAGATGCTAATTATAATTAACTATTTAACAGAGTGTGCGTATAGAATAAGATGAATAATAGTATTTTATTTTAATAATAATAATAATAACGTTATTGTAATAATATTGTAGTTACTACTTAGCTATTATTTTTAATATAATAGTGACTTTTTACAAGTGTGTGTTTAATTTAATTTAACAAAAAAAAAAATAAATCGTACAAAAGAAAATTTATTTATTTATTTAAATATTTATAAATTTTTCTTATAAAGGATATCATTAATAATATTAAATATTTTAAATTTATATTATGTAGATTTTAGTCCATTATGTACATTAATTAAATATTTTTCTTATATATTTTATAAATTTCCTTTCATATTGTTTTAAAACAATTTTAAATACTAAAAGAAAATACAAATTTTAAAATTGAACAAAAGTAACGCAAAGATAAAATGCAAGGAAGATTTCTCTGTAAGATTACAAATAACTTTTGGAAGCTTTTTTCGCAATGAATTTTCTATATATATTTTTTTTCTAGACTAATTAACTTTCCATAGGTCTGACTTGAGCGGGTTGTTCTTGTACCACAACAACGGAGGATTGGCTTAAGCCTCCGGGCGCCGTTACACTATTGCAATGGGGTGTGGGTGCTAAATTTGTTACGCTACTCGATGAGGATGTCACCTCGGCTGCATTTAAAGTTGTTACACTAGCCAAAGTATTCAAGTTTATATTGGTGTGTGTCCCACTTCCTCCCATAGCACCGCTAGCTGCTGTAGTTGTTGGAGTATTATTATTACCCATTAAGCTGGTATTAATATTCGCCATACCGGCATTAACTAAATTGCCAATTGCCGTATTATACATATTGGCGGCGGCTTGACTATTAATATTTATTATATTATTGACACCTCCTCCACCACTGCTTAATACTTTATAACGTTGATATGGACGATAGGGTGTCTTTTTTAAATCATTTTGTACAATTACTTTTGTTTTCGGCAACGACCAAGTGGGAGTTGATGATGTTCCGGTAGTTAGATGAGTTGCATTATTTCCCAACAGCCATTCATTGCATTGTTGCTGCTGATCAGCAGAGACGTGAGAGGTTAGCCAGCGTTGGGCGAATTGTTGGAAACGCTTGAATTTACACTGGGTAATGCGTGGATGACACTGTAAGATAAGAATATTAATAAATTTTTAAGTAAATTTGCATTTTTAGTGGATTCCGTAAGTGGTTTTTATATGAAAGTTATAGTTAAATGCAGACCGATTTACGCACTAACCGATATCCATAAAAAACTGATCAGTACTGAGTTTATAGCTACTTAATATCCGAGGAATAATTTATATGGGAGCTAAAATAAAATGTGGTTCCTATATTCTCAAACAGAGTATGAAACTAAACGAAACCTTTCGCAAACGTTTGTAGAATGTAAATACAGAATCAGCTTTAGTTCAATCGCTTTGTTCCATGAACTTAGCAAAACAAGTTCATTTTAAACGTCAAAGAGCAAAAAACAAACAATATTCTTTTCGCCCATCTTCTATGATTCAGTTTACCATACAGAATCGAAAACGTTTGCGAATAGTACGTTCTGGCTTAAGCTAAGATAGACAGCCCATACTGCCAGGAGCCGAAGATTTTTTGTAGTTTTTTTATGAAAGCAATAGTTAAATATGGATTCTTTGTGGATTCCGGAAGTGGTTTTTATATGAAAGCAATAGTTAAATTTAGACCGATTCACACACTGCCCGATATCCATGAAAAACTGTTCAATACTATTCAATGTTATTATAACTTGATATTTATTTGCATTAAATTTATATGGGAGCTATAATAAAATGTGGTAATATTCTCAAACAGAGTATGAAAAGAAACGAAACCTTTCGCAAACGTTTATAAATTGTAAATACAGAATCAGTTTTTCTTCAATCGTTTTGTTCCATGAACTAAAGAAATTAAACGTCAAAGAGCAAAAAACAAACAATATTCTTTTCGATCATATTTTTTGATTCAGTATACCACACAGAATCGGAAACGTTTGCGAATAGTTCGTTCCGGCTTAAGCAAAGATAGGTAGCCCATGCTGCCAGAAGCCGAAGACTTTTTGTAATTTTCGTTAAATTAAATAAGATGAAATCAATCATCTACCATAATTTGATATTTATTAGCATTTAACTGGTTTTCAAGGGTAGATTTATGCGGGAGCTATGGTCAAATATGGACCGATTATCATAAAATTTGATATACCGACCAATAGTTGCAAAAAAAAAAAACTTCTCTGCTCTAAATTAAGTTTTCATATCTATAAAAATTTGATTGAATCAAATTTGATCAGTATTCAAGTGATTCCCTGGGCGGGGTTATATGGAACCTATAATCAAATGTGAACTGATTTCACCCACCTATTTTCAATACCAAACAAGTAATTTCAATACAAAACATTTTTCAAAAATTAGAAATACTATTGTCAAATTCTCTTGCTCTAGCTTCTATCTCCTAGGAGCTATCGTGCTTTCAACTGACGGTTAGACTGACGGAAACCTCCTATATTTTTTTGATAGTTTTGCTATTTACGTAAGTTGTTTATATGGATACCAAAATTTTTCAATAAATGAGGAATAATCTTGATAAATTTTCTTGACCTAACTCTTACGGTTTCGGGCGATGTACAAATCTGATTGGTCTTAACTTGGTAAGCCCAGACTTATTTTAGTTATCTTTTATCCCAAGTGTAGAGACCGACCCCCTCCTGATATCACCCAAGAAACTACGTTCACAGCCGTTAATGTAGTGAATTAACATGTGCCACGAGTTCTCCCATAAGAACTATAGAAATATGGGTTAGGACGTCGGGCTAGTAACCCACTCCTGTGTAAAACAATTACTATGAAAAGGCTAAAATTTGAAAAACGATCTCCCTTATGTGAGTAGAGGCCGTTCGAAATTTCGATAAGAAGACCAGGAAGAGGAAAATCTTTAAAAGCTTGGCCTACGAAATTAAAGAATATGAGCACAAGATAGAAGCGCATGGAATTCTAAAATATGCTCGGCCTTTGACCCATACAGGTTGTAAATATAGGCTATTTAAGTAAGTACCTTGACTTCAACAGACAAATAGGCGGAAATCGATTGCTTTGGAATTTCAAAAGGATTCAGAATATACATATGTCCTTTTGCAGTTGCTTCTGGAAATCCCGACAGTGTGGGTGATAATCTTAATAACCTTGACTACCAAATTAACGAGTGAACTAAAGAAATGAGCGGTCTCTAACACCTCGCGGAATCGAGTTCCCAAGACTATTTTACACTGTAAAATATATAAGTTTTGGGAAAACGATACCCATGGTAGATGATATTCGCGATAGGGGTGCTCAATTCGCTTAAAAAGTAGACTTAGCAGGTTTTCATATTAAGCCGACAATATATAATAATAAACCATAAATTTTTGTTACTCACCATTTTAGCTTTTCTCACCGAGTCCAATTTGAAAAATTTGAGATTCTTATTAATAACAAACACCTGCCGTCCGGATGCATTTAATTTGATTTCATCTCGATCATTAATGAAATATTTTTCACCACCAGGACATATCAATGACGAGCTACCCAAACGTTCGGGTGGTCGTTTACTCCAAAAACTATTCAAATCTGGCGATGCATTATTATTGTCCGACGATGAATTGCCACCACTAGTAGCTGAATCGGTTGATGAAGAACCACCACCACCGCCAACACCACTAACACCGCTATCAGTTATTAAAGATTTGCGTTCTTGCAGTAAACGTAACTGTTCAGCCCGTAGACAGGCGGAACGTTTGTTGCGTTTCAGGAAACGAGGTTTACGCAACATATGAATATCCTAAGAGAATATAATAAAAAAAAGATATTAAATATAAATTTTTTAAACATAAATGACAACATTTAGAAAAAAATATACAACATGCGAAACAAAATGTTAAGAATAGAAGATATAGTTTTTTTTTCTAAAATTTAGACCCAATTAATCAAATTACTTCTAGAAATATAATGGTAATAAATGACAAGTAAGCTTAAATTTGTAAGCGTACCAGGTCAAACATTATAATTTTATAATTATAAAATAAAAATAATAATATTCATAATTTAAAAAAATATACATAAATATTTAATATAATAATTGTTTTAATATTTTACAATAAATTAAAATTTATTCTATTTTATTTCGTTTGTATTTAAGGAAAACCATATATTTAATAAATAATAATAATAATAAATAATAATAATAATAAGCTACGGTTTAAAAAAGGAAAATTGTAAAAATAGATTTTCTAGTTTCTTAAAACAAACCTTAAAGTCAAGAATTTAAAAAAATATACATAAATATTTAATATAATAATTGTTTTAATATTTTACAATAAATTAAAATTTATTCTATTTTATTTCGTTTGTATTTAAGGAAAACCATATATTTAATAAATAATAATAATAATAAATAATAATAATAATAAGCTACGGTTTAAAAAAGGAAAATTGTAAAAATAGATTTTCTAGTTTCTTAAAACAAACCTTAAAGTCAAGAATTTAAAAGTTTTTTTGTTCAACAAAGAAATTTTCAACTAGAACTAAAATCATTGGATATGATTGATCATTATGATAGCGTTACAAGCCTTTATAATCCATTGTAATTGAGTTATAAATCGTATTAAGTTATAATACATTGTAATCGCATTATGATGCGATATAATACATAATAATAGCATTACAATGCTTTATAATACATTGTAATCGCATTATAAAGCTTTAAAATACATTATAATCGCATTATAATCCGTAATAATACATTACATCGTATTATAATGCGTAATAAATCGCATTATAATGCGTTATAATACATTATAATCGCATTATAATATGTTATAATACAAAGCATTATAATACATTATAATGCGTTATAATACATTATAATGCGTTATAATACATTATAATGCGTTATAATACATTATAATGCGTTATAATACATTATAACAGCGTTATAATACATTATAACAGCGTTATAATGCGTTATAATACATATAATCGCTTTATAATGCGATATAATCCTTGATACTAGCATTATAATGGGTTCTTATATTTTATAAACGCTTTATAATGAATAATAATCGCATTAATATTATATAATATATTATAATCTTATTATAATGCGTTATAACACATTATAATGCGTTATAACACATTATAATCGCATTATAATGCGTTATAATACACAATAACCCTATTATAATGCATTATAATACATTATAACTGCAATATAATGCGTTATAATACATTATAACTGCATTATAATGCGTTATAATACATTATAATCGCATTATAATGCTTTATTATAGTTTATAATCACATTATAATGCTTTATTGAAAATTATAAACGCACTATAATGCTTTATAATAAATTTTAATTGCAGTATAATGCATTATAATACACAAAAATTGCATTAGTATACACTAGAATATATTATAATTGCATTATAATGAGTTATAATACATTATAATCGCATTATAATGTGTTATAATACATTTTAATAGCATTATAATCAATTTTGATACATTGTAGTATCATTATAATGCATTATTATACATTATAATCGCATTATAATGCGTTATTATACATCATAATGAGTTATAATACATTATAATAGATAAAAGTCGCATAGAAATATGTTTTTATACCTTATAATGCCTTATTATACATTTTAATCGTATAATAATGCCTTAAAGCTATATACGTGGTCAGGTCAATAAGTCCGAGACCACAGATCCAGACCAGAATGAAAGTGTGAACATGAAGCGGCAGCTTCCATGAAGATGTTCTTTTTCCTGTATAAAGCTGTGGTCAAATGTGGACCGATTTCAACGAAATTTGGTACAGTGATTTACATAAGCAGTATTTGTTTAAAATTTCATGAAAAAAATATTGATATTTGCGGCCAAAATATCAATTTCAATAGCCATGGTCCCACTATCAAAAAAATGATCTGTGCCAAATTTCATCAAATTATCCTAAGAATTGCGACCTGTATTTTGATTACATGGTTTATATGGGGGTCCAGTCAGCCGTCCAGCTAAATCGACTCAGAAAGTGATTCTAAGCCTATTGGTATACTAAAAGGGTGGGTCTAAGACAAATATTTCTATTTGTTACATACATCAGCACAAACTTATAATACCCTTTCCACCTATGGTGGTGAAGGGTATAAAAAAGACATGAAATTATTGTCCTGGCCTCGCATAACACGAATAATCTTTTCTATAGACAAATTTATATAAAATATAGATAATTCCCCTAATTTATAAACGAATTCTATAACTAACAAAGTCTTATAGTAGAAATTTTGTATGGAAAATTTGAATTATAAGCTTGTCATCATAGCTATATTTTTCTTTTATAAATTAGGGGGAATATATTAAAAATTTTCTTTATGTAGAAAATTTTCAAAATCTAAAATTTTCTCTGATTTAGGATGAGCCATCGTTCTCTTTTCGAATTCTTTTAAATTCTATTTAAAGTTTGTTTGAGAAATTTTTATAAAACTCATAATTTATTGGTAAAGTTTAATGAAAGAACTTACCTTTTCTATATAGGGAATATTTTCTTCTTATTGAATAATGTGTGTAAATTGAAATGCTTTTTAAATTTGTAAGTATTTTATGGGCGATTTTTGGTTAATATGTCAATTTTGTGTTTGGTTTAAGGTCCTTCGAACCTGATTGGTCTAAGCAAATACCCTAACATTCTAAGAGTTTAGAATGGATTAAAAAATCGAAAATACTTTTAGGCAAATAGAACAAATATTCCTTTGAAATCGGTTTATCATTTATAGAGTTACGAGATGATAAATTAGGTCACAAAAGATTTTAATAAAAATGTATATAACAGAGTGCCTACAAAAAGTATTTTATCTTTATTGAGACATCACCGAGTGCCTACATATTTTTAGTCCGATTTGGCATCATGTCACTATGGAAAAAATTCACTTGAGTGGTACTCAAAGAATAATGTAATTTTTGTTCTACGAGAGGCAATTTACCTAACTTCCCAGAACTTCGGTCTGTGGAAAGGTACTGGCAAATACCAAATAATAAATCAACATTTTAATTTTAAATGAATTTGTACAATATGCCAATAAATTTGCGTATTTTGAATAGTTTCAGAAATTTCATTAGGAACATTCTTTATTAATTACATACATTAAAGGTGCCATGACCGGGGCTCGAACCTGGGCTAAATATGATATGTTATGCTTAGTAGTACCTTCCTAGTGAACCTATTTATCTGCTCGCAACTGTAGTTAGGTCGATAAAGTTTCGTTAAATATAAAAATGGTGACATTTATGGCTCGATTGTGTGTATTGCAAATTAACTTTAATAACATTACGTATGGCAACTAATAACCGATAACCTCAGTTGCCTCGCCCATTATTAATCATATTGTAGATGGAAACAAGAGTCAATTCTAGTTGTCAGTTATAAGTTATTTTAACAATCAGCAATTTTTAGTTGCTGTGATTCTTTTTTATAATAAAGACCCAAAAAACATATTCATATAACCACATGTGTGAAATGATCATGCTATGATCTTCAGAAAAGTTGTTGCGTATGAGCTGACGAAGGTTTCTAAATAGGTATGACAAATTTCCGACAGGTGGCGCCACTGAAAATGACTTAAAATTAATTAAATTGTTAACTGTGTATTTGATCATGTTATGATCTTTAGCAAAGTTGTTGCGCATAAACCGACGAAGGTTTCTAAAATGGTAAGACAAAATTTCCGACAGGTGGCGCCAGTAAAAATTAGTCAAAATAAATTAAATCGTTAAAAATATTTCCATGAGATTTCTGGAAACTTTGATCCGAAAAAATCTTAAAGCGGCACTAATTTTTAAAAGTTTAAATTTTAATATTTTATTTTTTCGCTAATTTTCGATAACTTCTAGCAACTGACATGTCATACGCAATACAATTTTTTTGCTGGTTGTGTTGCCAGTAGACGAAGCAACTAAAGTAGGGTTTTAATACACAGCCGAGCCATTACTTAATTAAAAAGTAACCGAATTTTCCCTTATCCGCTAACCGATTTTATAAGGAATATCTAACTTTTTTTCGAAAACATTGATACGGTCGGTGGTAACACTGTGATTCGATTTTGACAACATAGGGAGACCTAGTGGGTAAAAATAAATCGAGTACGCTGAATTCAATGGTGCTAACCGTTAGCTCTAGTTTTCGAGAAAAAGAGTTATTTCAAAAATGGAGTAGGTTGCGCAATAAATATTCGCGTAACTAGAAAAATGTTTATTTTCTTAAACTAAGCAAAAAACGAAATTAGGCAACAAAATTATCTTTATTTCGTTTTAGAATTATTTGATATTTGTTGGACACAATAATTCGTATTTATACTGTCCTTCAAATAAGATATAATGTGTCGTTTTCCTCTGTCTAGAATTAGGAATAATCCTCCTGAAGAAGATGGTCTAACCTTTTTAATAAATATATACGGCTGCACATGTGCCAAGTTTTAAAACAAACTTTCTTTTTTGAATCCCCTTTATAGCACTTTTGTCTTAGTCGCCAAAAAAGCAACAACAAAAGTGTGGAAAATAAAGAAAATATAAAACTGAAAAACGTTGTGTGTTTCTGTTCAGTTGATAATCATCGCTTTATGTTGATATTTGTTGGACACAATAATTCGTATGTATTCTGTCCCTCAAATAAGTTATGTGTGGTTTTCGTCTAGAATTTCTGTCTAGAATTACGGATAATCCTCCTGAAGAAGATGGTCCAACCAACCATCGAAACGCGTCGAGGAAAGGTTTTCTCAACAACATTTTTTTTGGTTTTATCAACAACTTTTTATTACAATAATAAATTGTAATAAATTGGGATTTTAGTGCAATACACTACAGTAAAACTTTTTAATAAAATTTTTTTGTTTGCAAAAAAAATATTTTTTTTTTTTGATTTTTTGTGATTAAAAAAAAAATTTTTTTGCAAGCAAA
Organism: Stomorhina lunata; assembly: GCA_933228675.1. Taxonomy (NCBI): domain Eukaryota; kingdom Metazoa; phylum Arthropoda; class Insecta; order Diptera; family Rhiniidae; genus Stomorhina; species Stomorhina lunata. The sequence goes on from OW121744.1 coordinate 52,100,866, forward strand.
AAAAAAAATATATTTCCGAAAAGAATTAAAAAAAAGTGTTTCTGAAAGATAATTTTGTTGATGATTTTTTTTACTTAGTTCAAGAAAAAAAAAAACAGTTTTCAAGTTACGCGAATATTTATTGTGCAACCTCCTCCATTTTTTAAATAACGCTATATCTTGAAAACTAGAGCTAACCTAAAAAAAAAACGTTGAACTCAGCGCACTTGAATCATCTTTACCCACCAGGTCTCCCTTTTTTCGATTTTTTTAACTAGCACAGTGTAATGGATTAAACAAAACAATTCTGATGCTCTTTTTTGTATATATTTTTAGTTTAGTATTTTTTTATTTAAAAATTTTTAACTTTGAATATTTTTTTTGTTAAGATTTTTATATGAGTTTTGCGTTTAATTTTATATAATTTTTTTACAAATTTATATTATAATTAATGATAAAAAATTTGCGTTAATTTTTGTTTAGCTTAATTAAAAGAGAAGTTTTACTCATTTTAAAATGATTTTACGTTTTGTTATATACAAATAAAACTACTTAATTAATTTTAATTAATATTAATATAAAATAAAAACTAAACGAGGTTTTTATTAAAGATTAAATACATTCCACGTTTGGTTTTATTTTTTTTATAACTTTTACGTTAAAATAACTAAAACTCTTTTTACAAACAATTATTTTTATATGTTAAAATGATTAATTTTCAATTAAAAAAGAATAAAACAACGCAACAAATTAAGTTAAATAATTTAAGAAATGTGTCTGTTATAGAAAGTGATTTTTTGATTATGGTAATAAAAAATGGATGATGCTGTTGTGGGTGGTAGTAGTGGATTGGATTGGTTTGGTAGTAATGGATTATGATGTTATGGTGTGTTGAAAGTGGTAGATGGTAGATTTATGTTCTATATATTTTTGGAGTTATATAAAAAATGCGAGAGCTTTTTTTAATTCAAATTTTCTACTTTTGGTTTGCAAGTTTTTTTTTTAGTTTTTGATAAAAAAAAAAATAAAAAAATAAAATAACATTCAGCGCATGTTGGTTAGATTTGAAAATTTTTTAGAAATTTCACTACATTAGTTTTTTGTAATTATTTTGTTTGTTTTGGAAATTCATTTTCGTTATGATTTTATTTAAATTTAATTTTATTTTAAGCCTTGGGTTTGACCTGGTACGAAGAGAGAATCGAAAAAAGAAAAAAATATTAGAAAAATGCATAAAAAGCATTAATTAGTGAGTTTTTATTTTTGAAGAAAGAAATCGTTTGCAATTTTTTTTTACAATCAATAATAGAGAAAAATATTATTATGGAAGCTTTTATATTACTTAAGAAAAAAAAAAACTGAACGAAAATATAATTTTTTTATATTGTTAAGTGCATTATTAAAAAAATAAGAAATAAATAATGAAAGATACCAAAAAGCTAATTACAAAAATTAATAAACAATAAATGTTAGAAAAAAATAAACGTGAAAACATTCCCAATATGTTATAGAAAAGATAAGTAATTTTTAATGTTTGTTTCAAAACGATACCAACAGATGCAGGGACAAACAAGTTAATAAAATTTAAGTTTCAATTAAATTAAAGATAAGTGTTTGCTTTTAAATTTAAAAATCAAACCAAGAGTAGGCGTCCGCACCAAAACGTATATCGAAAAATTTTATGTAAAAAAATTCTAAAACAAAAAATTTTTATATCCCAAAATTCGCTATAGAAAACTTTTTTTTTGAAAAATCTTTATATCGAAAAATTTTTTATAGAAAAATTTTTATATCGAAAAATTTTTTATAGAAAAATTTAAAAAAAAAATAGATTTGGGATCAAATGCGAATAGTCATTCTTTTTGAATAATATTTACATCCCGACAATTTTGTAATTTTTTGAGATAAATTGTATATTAAAAAATTTTCTATAGAAAATTTTTATATCAAAAAAAAAATTCTATAGAAAAATTTTTATATCGAAAAATTTTCTATAGAAAAATTTTTATATCGAAAAATTTTCTATAGAAAAATTTTTATATCGAAAAATTTTCTATAGAAAAATTTTTATATTGAAAAATTTTCTATAAAAAAATTTTTATATTGAAAAATTTTCTGTAGAAAAATTTTTTATCGAAAAATTTTCTATAGAAAAATTTTCGATATAAAAATTTTTCTATAGAATTTTTTTTTGATATAAAAATTTTCTATAGAAAATTTTTTAATATATTTTTCGATAGAAAAATTTTTATATCGAAAAATTTTCTATAGAAAAATTTTTATATCGAAAAATTTTCTACAGAAAAATTTTTATATCGAAAAATTTTCTATAGAAACATTTTTATATCGAAAAATTTTTCTATAGAAAAATTTTTATATCGAAAAATTTTTATATCGAAAAATTTTTATATCGAAAAATTTTCTATAGAAAAACTTTTATAACGAAAAATTTTCTATAGAAAAATTTTTACATAGAAAAATTTTCTATCGAAAAAAATTTTATATCTAAACATTTTCTATAGAAAAATTTCTTTATCCAAAAATTTTTTATAGAAAAATTTTTATATCAAAAAATTTTCTATAGAAATTTTTCTATCGAAAAATTTTTATATCGAAAAGTTTTATATCGCAAAATTTTCTATAGAAATAGTTTTATATCGCAAAATTTTCTATAGAAAAAGTTCTATATCGAAAAATTTTCTATAGAAAAATTGTTATATCGAAAAATTTTTTATAGAAAAATTTTTATATCGAAAAAATTTCTATGAAAAATTTTTGTATCGAAAAATTTTTTTATAGAAACATTTTTATATCCAATAATTTTCTATAGAAAAATTATCACATCGAAAAATTTTCTATTGAAAAATTTTCATATGGAAAAATTTTCTATAGAAAAAGTTTCATATCGGAAAACTTTCATATCGAAAAATTTTCATTACGAAAAATTTTCTATAGAAAAATTTTCATATCGAAAAATTTTCTATAGAAAAATTTTCATATCGAAAAATTTTCTATAGAAAAATTTTCATATCGAAAAATTTTCTATAGAAAAATTTTCATATCAAAAAATTTTCTCTCGAAAATTTTTTATATCAAAAACATTTCTATCGAAAAAGTTTTACATCGAAAAACTTTCTATAGAGATTACGCAGATTAGAGCTTGCATTTTATACTATCTGCCTAGTATTTTAACAAACTGCCGCCGCTTTTGGGGGATAGACGGTCTGTTGTTGGACGGACTGCTTAAAGTTGCCAGCTTTGAGGAAGGTAGTTGAGGAAGGTAGAACATTAGATTTCAAGCTGGCTGCCCAAACAGATGTCAGTTAAAAGGGAGGTGTGGGATAAATTTTGGCTAAAATAGTAAAATCATATTTCATTCGGAACACTCTTTAGTGTCCTGCTTCTGACAAATTTTAATAGAGCTGGTCCCACTGATAGAAAACATGTCTGTGCCAAATTTCATAAATATAAAAGCAAGTTTGTGGCTTTGAGAAACTTAAAACTACATTCCGTAAATAAAATTGATTTTAGAGGCACCTAACATTTTAAAATTTTGTTATTTTAACAGGTTTCGTCCTTGTAACAAAAAATATTTCATATCAAGTTTAATGAAAGTATCTAGAAAATTGTGGCCTTTACTTATTAAAAAAGGTTTTGTATAACAAAACCTTGATGTTTTCAAGTTATTATTAATAAAATCACTACTAATCACATGTCAATAACTTTAAAACAGTCGATCACACAAAAAACTTGTTTTAGCACGACTTAAGAGCAATTTTGTTCCTCAATAAAAATTGGACTAGTAGTTTTTCAATATATAGTAGTATACCGAGAACAACATCTTTGAAAATTCAAAATTTTAGAAGAAAGAAAAAAGTTTAAAAAGCTACCTATGGCCTTTAACAATTATTGGTCTCTTGTAAAAAAAGGAATACTGACTTGGAGAAAAATACTAGCTATCACTGACAATGTAAAAAGAATAATCTATAAAGGAATATAATTCAGCAAATCTTAAAACAAGTCAAAGAATAATGACTCCTAAAAACGAACTTAAGCTCCAGAAATAAAATCAGAATTCCTGGTAAAACAAAATTTTATTAACCACATCTGTCAGTATCGTGTTAAATATAATATAATCGTTTAGTACATATCTTTCAGGTACTAATAATTTAAAGTTCTTACAAGTATTAAAACTTACCATTCCATCTTCATCCCAACGTTCAGATTTGATTTCGTTGTTTGCTAAATTATTGCTTGTATCGATATTCGAAGTATTATTATTGTTGTTGTTGTTATTATTATTATTTGAATTGGGTGAATTAGAATTTGTAATATTGGCAGAGGCAGGATTGGCTAAACGTTCAACATATTTTGACCAGGATTTAACTTTATTAACAGGTTTATCACGTTCAGCCACATCTTCATTGTCAGTATCCAAAAGTTCAATCGTAACACGACAATCAATTTTGTACTTTAAGAAGAGAAAAAGATAACAATTAAATACATTTTTTTATAAATTTTAGTTTTCTAAGGAAAAGAATAAATATGCAAATTATTAGACTTACGATGTAAATTTTAAAGCAATTTTCTTCGTGTAATATTTCTTCAGCTTTATGTTGATATTGCAATTCAGCATTAAATGTTTTATGCGCATTACGACACAAACCGCCGGCTGCTGATTTCTTTTGCTCATGATGAAACAGTTCAACACACTCCAAAGCTGTACGTTCGGTAACGCAATTTTGCAATTGTCTTACAGCATTCGAGACCACTTTGTCCAGTGTGAATGATATGTAGGCATGTATACCAAACATTTCACGCATTTGATCTTCGAATGTATTCGAATCCATATTACCATCCAAAACATTCTTTAACATATCCAAAAACGTTGGATAGTAATCCTCAACCCCAACTTCAGATTTTGGTTTCAGTCTTAGAGCTTGAGCAATATTTTCACGACGATTCTGTTTAAATTTCTCTTCTTCGGTGGCAATAAGCTGGGCACGCTCGTACATGGTACGTAAACGTTCGCAAAGTATGGCATGCAATCGAAAGAATAAATACCAGTTGTTGTTGGCATAAAACAGAGTATATGCTTCATCCTGGAAGATATAAAAAGTTTAGGGAACGAAATTTAAGTGAATTTTAATATATGTACCATATGTTTGCTAATAGCATGTGGCGGCACTGGTAAATCAGTGCAGGGCATTTCTTCGTCTTCTTGTTTAATTTCCATTTTGATATTTTCATTGGCCATTACAGTAGCATTGTTATTGGTGGGCTGTCCACTTGATAATACAGTTGATGTTGTTGTTGTTGTCGTCATAGAAGACACTGTTGATGACAATGTACTACTGATATTAGCTAATGAAGATGCAGTCGTTGATAATGTTGTTGAATCTATTTTAGCTGATGTTGTTAAGCTTTCACATTTTGTATTTAAATTGGCCAACGAGTTGCCAACTGTCGAGTTGGAGAGTTTTCCTTCACTGGAGAATCCCGCTGTTGAAGTTGATTGTGTGGTGCTTGCTACAACAGTCGTTACACTTGTTGTTGCTACAGTTGCTGCTGCTGCTATTGATAAGGCTGAAGCTACTTCAGCATTTTTATTATTACTAGAATCTAGATTTTTAATATCACTAGCCAACGACGTTGACGTTGCAGCTACTAGGGAGGAGCTTGACGCTGATGTTGACGATGCAGCCGTTGTTGTTGTTGCTGACGATGACGCTGCTGTCGTTAGGGCTTCGGCTGTTGTATGATTTATGACAGGTGTTGTTGTTGATGATGAAGTCGTTGTTGCTATAGCGGTTGGATCTTTTGTATCCATTATATCGGCAGTTTCAGTTTTAATAGTCGCTACCGTCGTTCCACCTGTATTTGTTGCCGACCCTGGCGACGGAGACAATGATGTTGCAGCTGCATTTGTAGCATTTGTGGTATTTTTACATTTATCCTGCTTGCATGGCGTTGAATCTACATCCATTTTTTCATTGTCATCTAGTAAAAATGGAAATACTTCAAAGTATGAAACAAAGATCATAGAAAGAAATTGAAAAGGTGGCGGAGGGGAGGAGGAAACAAATTGTTTGAAAAAATAAAGCAAAGTAGAGCGCATAAAAGTTAATAATTTTTAAGTTAGGAGAAGTTTAAGAAGTATATCAATTTGGGAAAATATTTTTGGTATATTAAGTTAGACATGCAATAAAAGTTATAACATTTGTCATATTTTTTTATTCGTAATTCATCATGCAAAACGCAGCAGGCATTTTAGATAAATATGAAAAAAGAAAGAAAAATGAAAAAAAAAAAAAACAAATTCTATATTACTTTAATAATATTATTTTTATATAATAAATCTTGTTAAAATGGCTTTAGATATAATTTTAAGTTTTTATACAGATAATGATGTAAAATAAATATGGCTATATCTAATAAAGAGAAAGATAGTTGGTAATGTGGCATAAGGGTGAATCGATTTAAATGCTTGAGCCAGTTTTGAAAAGAGAATTAAATTTGGAAACTTTTTAATTTTTTTCCGCTAGATGACGCTTTAATTTTCATGTAAAATTAAAAAATATCCAAAAAATGTACGAAATTTATTAAAAATACAATTCCGCAATTATGGCCATATGGTTCAAATCCCGACGACTTGTTTTAATTTTTTCTAATTGCAGAATTGTATTTTTAATGAATTTCATACATTTTTTTGATATTTTTTATTTTACATGAAAATTAAAGCGTCCTCTAGCGCAAAAAAATGTTCTTTTTTTAATAAAAACAAATCCAAATTTAATTCCCTTTTCAAAACTGGCTCAAGCATTTAAATCGGTTCACTTATTCTATTTTTATAGAACTTTTTATAATAGTATTACGTTACAAGTGAAACTCCACGAATCTTCGAATTTAAGCAAAATGAAAGGATTAAAGCCGAAATTTTATTTTTTTTGGGGAATAACCAAAAAAATCCCGAAAGAAGAAGTATCTAAAACAGTTAACTACAAAAATACTCCCAGAATAGTATCCTCCATATATAAATGCATCCAATTCTCCCGAAATATGAATCTCCAACTGCTACCATTTTATATAAAACAGCCTTCAGATCCACCTTGGGAAATAAATCGATCTTCCGTCAACAGAACTAAATTGGAACTTTTTATATACCGATGGATCTAAATCCGAGAACTCTACAACATTTGCTGTTGTCCAAGAAAATAAGACAATTGCTCAAATTGCAACACGCAGTTAAAAACCCTACACATTTTAGATGAATGCCCTATATACAACAACTCCAGAAATATAATCTTTGGATCAGTTCTACCCTCTGATTTGTTGAAGACTACTAGTAAAAACATCATGATATTATGTAAATTTTTAGCAGAAAATAAGTTGATTAGTCAAATTTAATTTTTAAGTTGGAGTTGAAAGCCCTGGCAGCTACTACTCCTTTATTAATTTTTAGTTACAATAATAATTGTATTTTGTAATTAAAGTTACTAAAAGAAACAAAAAATATAAAATCTCGAAAATTTATCTGAAATCGATCGATTTGAAAACAATAGATTTCCGCCACATGCCGGATAAACAAATTGTAAAATGGGGAAAACAAAATCAAATTTTTAATTGAAATTCCTTTTCACATAAAACTATTCTTCCCGTTTGTTTATAAAAGGGGTATTAAATTACAGGGAATGTTAATAATTGGGCTGGTACTGGTTAGCCGAAAAATATTGAAACAAAGTATCTATAATATAAAGTTTATGAACTTTCATACATTGATTTGACGTATGATCCCTATAAGTCCCATAAAAAAGAATGTTTACCGCTTTTACTCTAATTCAGAAACAACTAATGGGAGAAAGCTAAGGCACACGCACGTGCTGATATAATATGTATGTTTTTTGCGTTTATGTGTTCTTTTTAGACTTTACTTTTGATAGAAAAAATGTATGGAGTACAATATCTTTATACTATATTCTTTGATTGAAACTGGAAGCATTACATGACGAAGATTGTTGTCAAATGCAATAAGAACTTGCATTATTATTGGGTGTCACACAACAAGCCATTTTTCTATGTTTAATAGCATTGGGGAATTCATTTGGGGGGATCAAAAGGGTCTTTTCAGGTCAGACGATCAAATGGAAACTGTACCGAAGGCAATAGATTTCTTTAAAGATAGCAATCAAAGAAAAACGATCAGAATATTCGACCAGAATAAGGCCACAATCTTCCATTATGACACATGTTGCAAGATCGGTCAAAAACTAATTGATAAAAAGTGGAAGGCAAGTTTTAGCGCCCCGTTTTATAGCCCAGACCTTGTCTTTTTTTACTACCATATGTTTCGATCGATGCAGAACGCCCTTACTGTAATACGCTTCTCTTCAATAAAGGGGAAATTTACCACAAAACCAAAGCAATTCATTTTTCGCGACATTTATATGCTACCAGAAATTTCTAAAATGTAGTCCCCCTAACGATAAACAATACTTTGGATAATTGTTATTATAATAAATGCATTATTAACCCAAAATATACAGGTATGTGATGGAAAACAATCGTTTTCAAATCGATCGATTTCTGATATATTTTTCAGATAATTTTCGGTTATTTTCCTAAAAAATTCAAACCAAATGAAAGACAAAATATTTAATCCTTTTGACTGATATTTTGTCTTTCATTTGGTTTGAATTTTTTGCCAAAATAACAGAAAATTACCTCAAAAATAAATCTAAAATCGAACGATTTGAAAACGATCGATTTCTATCACATACCTGATAATACATTTTTTAAACTATTGCTTTATATTATAGTACAAAATTTAAAGATCTAATGTGTGTATATTATGGACATTTATGTAATTTAAGCATTTTCTTGGCAATTTCTCCTTCAAAGAAACAGATTCTTTGCAATAGTGTGGACCGAATTAAACAATTCACAGTAGATGTTACGAAATAAATAAAATAAACACAGATCTAGTAGGTTTGTAACATTATACTTTAGTCTTCTGAAAAGACTGAAATCTAAAAGAAAACAATGAGCAGAAGTGAAATAAAACAAAATTTTTTATGAACCAAGGATTCAATATTCAATAATTTTACAATAATTTTATTGGTAGAAACATTTCAATGAAAAAAAAAAAAAAAGAATAATTTTTAAAATTCACTTCGGCTCTTTTTAATGTAATATATGATAAACAACACTCTCAACAAATTATACAATTCAAATTAAATACAAAACAAAAGAAAAAAATAAGAGAAGAAGTATTTAAAAAATCAAATAACAAACATACCATCTTCACGTTCATCATCACTTAGAGGCTGCCTTGTGGAAAAGAATAAATCAGGCACAAATTGTCTTAGAATATGTTTAATTTTGGTTTTTTCTTGTTTCTGTATGCCAGTTTGTCGTTTAACATGATGTATTAATAAATTGGCAGCATCATCTAGGATGGTTTTATCTTTATAGGGTAAGGTTAGGTGAGGTCCCGAAGTAGGTTCCCCATTTTCATCTTCTTGATCATGACGCTATAAATAAAGAAACAACAAATGGACATATGAGTGTAACTGATAAAAACTTTGCTCTAAATCTAAGTTAAATTTTATAAAACAAAAATTATTACCTCATCATAAAGTGTTTCAATTTCATTGAACAGACTTTTAGATCTTAACGCTTTCATGTCATTCGGTTTAAAGTTAATAGATTGATGATCCAATGATTTAAGATAATACTTTTCATTTTGTTCTCGCCATGTTTTGTTAAAACCCTTTAAAGACATAAGAAAATGTTAAAATTAATATAAATTCTCTCGGAAAATAAAACAGCGAAAAATGTTTGTAAAGCATACCTTTTGAGCATTTCTCCATTCTTCTTCTTTGACCTTTAAACGTTTTAAGACAATAGGAACAGCAACGGAGGGATTCTTTTTAAGACCCTGAATTATTTCTCCTGCCTTTTCGCCATATATCCTATAAATGGCTCTTTGATGTATTGTCTGTGAGGTGCCACCCAAATAGTCATCCAGATGATAACGTGCCAATTCTTCGGGTGATAAACGTGACATTTTCTTTTGGACACCTTCTAGGACACGTATAGTTGCACTATTTGTTTCAATAACCACATCCAATTCAAAGCGTTCGTCCTCAGTTCTGTGAATATTCCTTTCATTTAGAATTTATTGTTTTAATTTTTTAAGTTAAAAAAAAAAATATAAAAATAAAATATTTCGAAAAAAAAACAAGTAAGAAAAGCTATAGTCGGTCATACCCTTCACTACTAAGGTCAAATATGGACCAACAATTAAACAAGTTTTCCTTAAGTCTTAGAGACATACATACATATACTATATGCTATTTTTCAAAATTTCGAGATTTATATCATTTCCCTCTAAGGGCCTAATGTGGGAGCTAGGGTCAATTGTAGACCGATTGTTACCAAATTTTGGTTATTGGTTCATATAAAAAAATATTTATCTGTGCAAAGTTTAAGTAATCAAATGCATTTATCTTTAGAGTTTTTAATGTTTTTGTGCTTTTATGTGTATATAAAACGTCTTTTGATGTGTCTTGTATGGAGGTATGGTCAAAAATGGCCCGATTTCTACAAAATTAGGAACAATAATTAAGGTTATGATTAGCAATATTTGTGCTGAATATTATTAAAATACAACTAAATTTGTGGCTGTAAAGGACCAAAAACTCTATTCCGGGAAGGCATCCCTATGGGAGGTTACGACCTGTAGAATGATAACAAGCTTACATGAATAACCGGCCAGCCAGCCGAACGGTCATCGTTAAAACAACTCAGGGAGTGATTCTTAGTCAATTGGTATACCAAAAGGTGGTTCTAAGACCAATATTTCTATGCGTTACAAACATCAGCACAAACCCAATATACCCTTTCTACCTATTTTGGTGAAGGGTATTAAAACAAACTTAATTGAAACAAAGTCCCAAATAAATAATCGAAAAGTTAATTAAATGAACTTAATTTAAATTGAACAATTCTTTAAAATCATAAAAAAAAATGGAAAAATGTAGAATTTAAATAAAAAATCAACTATCGAAAAAAAACATTGTAAAATTTGCGTAAAAAGAAAATAGAAAACTAACCTGTATATGGTTTCCTCAAATTGCGTTTTACGCGATGTAACAAATGTTGAATCTTCACTGGCCCAGGTGGGAAATGAGACCCATTTATCATTTAGTACCTCACGACACAGTGGTGTACGACCAGAACATTTTTTCGGTATTGTCGATTGTGGCAATGCACAATACGATGCACCCAAACGTCTACACGATGACAAATCAATTTCTTGATGTAGATCACTGTTTTGCAGACCACTTTGACGATCATTTAGATTGCCAACATGCGACGAAGTACCGGAATTACTGTTTGCACCACTCTGTCGTTGGGCCGCTTGCAGGGGTATACCTTCTAAATGACCAGGCGTAAGACTACCAATGCTCCCACTACCAATGCCAGAACTACACGTTGATCCCCCAATTTGGGAAATGGGTGGTCCGAGGAAATCACTAAAGCCCCGGAATAGTTCGGGAAATTTACTAAGGAACGGCGTTACCAGCGTAAGTAGTTCAGTCTTGGAAACAATTTCTTGGGTGTACAGCGTAAGACAACGCAAAAAGTTGTCATATACTTCTGGGCTGCGAAGAGATTTTCGAATTTGATCGAAGAACGCAGCATCATGCATGCTACATTTACGAGAGGCTTCTGAAAATGAAATATCTCGACAGATAGGTTTGTGGCGTTTTGTCGGTGGGACCCCAAGGCCACCTACACTACCCATATCATCGGCAGCATGTCGTCGAGAACCAGGGTGGGCTAATTGATTATGGTAGGCATTAACTTGTGATGTCCCATAACTAAGACTGCTGGAGTTCGTTGAACCAGTCATGTGCGGCAGACCGCTAGACGTTAAGCCGGAAGGCAGACCACTGTAACTGGGAGATTTTTTCGAAATATGGCTTGACATGCTGCTGCCCATATTTGTAGATGCTTGATTGTGTGGATGATGATGATGAGACAAATATTTTTGTGCACCTGTTACCACAGAAGTTGCATGATGATTACTGCGATGGGAATCTTTAGCATCATAGGACCTACTCTGACTTGAGCTTGTAGCACCACTTGTCGCTCCGCCTAGATGATGATGCGAGCCAACTTGTTGATGAACACTTACAGCACTACTGCTACGAAAATCTTTATCATATATATCACCTACAGGAGGACCGCTACTGTTACCACTGTCGCGAGCCGAGCTTATAATATGATTTGTTTGCGAATTGTTGTAAGTTGATTTTAAGCTTACACTGGTATTTACAGCTGTTAGGCTTCCCAAAGTAACAGCATGGGGCGTTGTAGTAATTTGTGATAAAGTGGCGCCGCTACTTAGATGTAGCGGTGAGCCTGTTGCAGTACCACCAACTGGAGACACAGTGATATGTGCACCACCACTTAGCGCCGCTGTTGTGGCACGCTTATGGTCATTGTGAGATTTTGTCATATACTGCTGGGCCTGGTGATTAGTGGCATCGGGTAAGAATTGTCCAAATTCACGTAGGAGGTCCTCATCTTGACCAAATAGTTTGGCTACTTGAGTGTATACCTCTTGTTCGGTAAGAGTTTTGCCTTGATTTACTCCCGTGGTACCTTCTTTAATGACTTTTTGCTCTTTTTGATAAGTATGTAAAATTTCGAGGAATTTTTTGTACTTCTCGGGCTGGTTTTGGAAACGATTCTGCAATAGTATAAGAAAAAAATTAAAGTTTAGTTATGTAGGAATAATTTCAAAGTATGCAGTTAATACCTTTATTTTATTTACATAAGTTATGGCATGATTAAATTCGACTGGCTGTTGTGGGGTTGAACCGGGTGCCGCGGCAGATTCTGCCATCATCATGGACTGATGTGCTTGAGATATATGATGCAAATTGTGATGACCTTGAGCACCCGTTTGGGGACTAAGATCATTTATTGAATTTGGTGTTGGAGGTCCAGTTACAACCATGCCGCCGGCCGTGGAAGCAATGCTGGCAGCTGCATTACGTTCACGATCACGTGAATAGTTCTGTGGCATATTGGGTGGTGGCACCGTATTAACTGCAGCTACCGTTACTTGTGCTGGAGCTGGCGAAGCACTTGGATGTGGTACATGTGTGGGTGTATGACCACCGGTACCTGCACTTGGTGACTGTTGGGCTACTGTGGGGGGCTGTAAAGCATGAATAGTGGTTTGCGATAATGAGGCACCGCCATGTGTCATAAGATTGACAGCCACTCCAGTGCCAGTTCCGGATTGTATTTGATGTACTGTTGTTGTTGTTGTGCCGCCACTACTAGTTTTATGACTTAAATTTGTCATGGCTGCACCAGATACTGCGTGTATGGTAGTGGCGCTTCCTGGTGTTGAGCCCGGCGGCATTGATACTACTGGCACTGAACAACCCAATTCATCGGAATGAATTTCGATTTTGTAACCTGGCGGCAAAAACATATTGAAGCCATAGATTAACTCTGTGTGACCTTTAAACAGTGTTGATACTCTTTGTATAACGCCAGGCGTGTCGATGCAATGTGATTTGAACTCCTTCATAATGTCCAAGAAATTATTATAGATCTGTGGCTGATCCGAGTACTGATATTTAACTTGATCCAAATAACTTAAGGCGTCTTCTACCTTGAGTCGCGGTGGTGCCCCCGGCTGACCGGGCTGTGGTGCTGACGTAGGCCCTCCGCTAGAGAGTTGTGTAGCTTGTGCCGAAGATGTTTGCTGGACGAGGGGCTGTGTTGATGATGATGTTATATTGCTACTTTGAGTACCACTTATGGTTCGTTGACGTACGGCATTTGTATTTTGTGGCACATTTGGATTGCTGGTAACAATGGGTACCGTACCAGAGCCAGCAGAGCCACTGGTAACATGTATTTGTACACCACCATCAGGCCCCGTTTTGATGGTACCACCAGTGGGTAAGGAAGAAACATTGTATGCTGTAAGAATGTAAATAAAGTTTAGATTATTAAATAAATTTTAAAAGCTTAAAAAAGTTATGACTTAATAAGGTAGCGGAACAAAACATTGTGAAAGAAAACCTGGATCAGGAAATAGAAGCCTGACACTTTGTTTTTTATATGAAAGCTATAGTCAAATGTGGACCGATTCCTATAAAATTTGATATACTGACCAATAGTTGCATAAAAATTCATTATTCTAGATTTAGTAATCAAAGCTATTCGGGGCAAGGTTATATGGGAGCTCTAACTAAATGTGAACCGATTTTGTTTATTTTCAATACACAACTTTTTCAAGATATCCAAAATACTTTTGTAAAATTTTGCCCCCTAGCTCTTTTCGTTAAGGCGCTATCGCGCTTTTATCTGGAGGACAGACGGACATAAACCCTTTTTCTTTTTGTATTTTTGTGTTTCCGTAAGTTTATTATATGGGAGCTATGGTAAAATGGTGACCGATTGTGACAAAATTTTACACACTGGTTGGCACAGGCTTTGTATGGGAGCTATGGTTAAATGTGAACCGATTTCGATGAAATTTTATATGCTGCCTGCTTATGTAGAACTTCTTTTTGTCATCATAGCTGTTATAATTTGCCATTTATTAGCAAATAAGCGATTAGCCTAGACGAGGTTATAAAGGAGCTATGGTCAAAATTTTCCAAGAAATGAAGAATATTTATGCCAAATTTAAGTGACCTATATACTTTCGTTAAGGTTTTATGGTGCCGACAACAGACAGGCAGACAGACATACGGACAGACAGACGGACATCGCTCAATCGTCTTGGAACTTTATAAGGATTTAGAATATACTTCAATTTTGGTTTTTGAGCTAATATTAAGGAAATTACAAACGGAATGACAATCTCAATATTCTTTTTGATGGTGGGTATATTGTATTGTAAACTACTACTTACAAGTTGAATACTGTAGAGTTTGTGGTTGAACAACAGTATTTGTATTTCCCGAACCAGGACCACCAGCACCTGATGTTACCACCGTATTCCCACTTAATTGTGTTATACGACCACCACCACCGCCGCTGCCACCGGTAACACCAGTATTGCCATCATTATTACTACCGCCAGCACTGCTGTCAGCTACAATACCACCACCACCACCACCTGACTTTAGATTAGTTGTCGTAACGGGTGTGGTAGAGGGTAAATAGGCTATAGTTTGAGCACCACCATGTTGTGGTGTTAAAATTCGATGGTGGGCAATGGAACCTGCCGTTGCTATATTGCCAGCTCCGAGACCAATATTTAATGCAGTTGTACCACCAGCTGTTGTTAGAGCACCGGGTACAACAGTGCCAATATTTAAAGCGCCTGTGGTTACATTTGCTGTACCCGCTACAACACCAGCCGTTGTGGGAACACCAACCCCACCACCACCTCCACCACCACTACCGCCCACGCCACCAGGACCTGGACGTGCACCATACTGTACTTCTTCACGAGTACGTTTCATCATTTTTAACGGTTTCACTTTTAATATTTTATTTAACTTTATGCGAAAAAGTTTTTGTTAAGTTTTAAGTTTAGTTTTTTTTTTAGATTTTTGTTTTTTATTTTTTTTTGCAAATTGAATTTACTTTTTGAATTATCTTATTTATTTTTAAATATTCATCAACACTTTTTCCTAGTGTTTGCTTTTTTTATTTAAAATATTTTATAGATATTGTATTATCTTTGATAAATATAGAGATTTTGTTGTTGTTGTTAATTTGTTTTCTAACGTTTGTAACGCTTTTCTATGTCTGTAATATCTATTTGTTTTAGAAATAGTTGCTGTTGCTGCAATTGCTGGAATTTTTTTAACTTTTGTATGCGTCGTTTTTTCATTGGATTACTTTGCATTGTACAATTTCGGTCAATTTGCGTACGGAATATGGAGTTATTATCCTTCTAAATCTTTGATGATTTGTCTTAGCTGTTTGGATTAAGGACTCAATGTCTTTTATCGTCGAGTCCGAAGATGATTATTTTGGAAAATCTAAAAAGAAACAAAAAAATGTTATTAGAAATTATATACATAATTAAATTTAGTTAAAAATGTGTTTTCAGTTACATATAATAATTGTCATTTAAGTATATTTACATATAAATATTTATGAAATTTCGAACAGTGGCTAAGACATGGAGATAAGCTCAAATAAAGACCGATTATTACAAAATTAAGCTTACCACTTATATTTACAGAGAAATTATTGGTATACATGGGTCCCAATATAAATTGAAGCCAAGAGAGACATGGAAAGGCGATTTTGCCTATCGTAAATAAATCTTGAACCCTACAAAAATAAGTAATTTTTGCATGGTATTGTCACTGGTGATGAACAAAGGATACATTACGATAACCCCAAGCGGAAAGTCATACATTTATTATTTACAATCTGGACAAAAAAAGTAAGGCTACATCTTGACGTCGAGATCGATGGTGTACCAATGTACCAATTCCTACAGTGAACCACCCGAAAATCCTGGCAGTCACACTCGACAGATTTTTTACTTCGTCAGCACATGCCACAATTGTCGCGTAACAATTGCGATGTAGAAACAAGGTCATTAAAGCACTAGTCGGCAGTACTTGGAGAATGGACAAAGAAACCTTGCTGTGAATCTATAAAGCGAATGGTCGGTCAGTGGCAAATTATGATGCTAATGCCATACAAAGTTGAGCTGGTGACTTCAGAAAAGTAATATTGTTTTACCCTTAACACTTCACAGGAGTGAAGTGAGCATGTTGTGGGTGATTTAGGGGATGTTGGATACCAAGCAACTGATTGGTGTTAACTTGGTAAGCCCAGACTTATCTTGGTTATCCTTAATATCAACTGTGGATACTGATCTCCTTCTGGTATCACTCGGGGAACTTCAGTTGAAAGACCAAGTATCTTTCAAAGCTTGGCTTACAAAATTTAAGATTATGAGCACGAGATCGAAGCGCATGGAATTCTTAAATATGCTCGGCCTTTGACCTTAACAGGTTGTAAATATAAGCCAAAGATGTTTCTTGAAAACGCTAGTCGGGATTTAATAAATTTTTTTTCATTCAGACGTCTTCTCGAGGATATTTTAATACTGAAATCATATGAAATATCATTAATTTTATTTAAGCTCTTAATATCTGCTTTTTAAATTGGGCTATTCTCTCTGGGTGTTGTATTTCGGGCTCTATATATTAAATCCTTTAATTCCTGGTGGAACATATGGCCTTAACAAATGTTTTCAATGTAGGTTTATCGGTATTATAACATTGAGGATTATAACTAGACCTTCTCTGAGGACATTTGGGAGTCTTTCGTCCGATCAGTATTTTGTTATCAAAGGCTTTAAAAGCTTTGTGGATAGTATTGTGTCAGCTTTTACATCACTCAGCCGGATTAACTGATAGTAACTTTTTGTAGTAGCCTTTCCACAATTCCATCTGTTGATCGTTGAAGTAGATCAAGTTTGCCCTGCTCATTCATCAGTGGCTTTGAATTACAGTAATTATAGCCAACAATTTCCTTTGTGATTAGATGCAGACCTTAGATCGACCCGTTTCGCTGGCTATTTAAGCTTCTTTGGCTAAATTTTCAGCCCATCTCCGCTTATCCTCCCTTGCGCTACATTTGATTTTCGCTTTGACATTCGCGCTGTCTTTGTTGTTTGATCTGCAGGGGTTTGGTATCATTTAATTTCCCTTTGGCTAGTCTTCTTTCTTCAATTATCTGCCATGTTTCACTAGAGATCTAAGGCTTATTGAACTTTCTTATATATCCTATTTCACTAGTAGTTTCAGTTCCAATCAGAGGTTCGAAAGGCTCAATTCCTAATTCCATATTTTAAAATCAAATTTATTTTAGTGTTTATATCATTCCCATAATACATTCACCTGAATCAAGTCATAAGCCTTAACTTTTAAGAATTAATTCTTAGGGAATTTAAAATCAGTTAGATTTAATTTAAATTATTTCAATTCTTAATCTTATACAAAAATAATTAAAAATTTTATAAACAAATCATTTTGTAAAGGCATACAAACATAAATGTATTCAAACGAACCCTACAGTTCCAAAATATATAATACCTATAAAAGAGCGGAATAAAATAAATCTCAACGAAACAAGTCCTTAACCATAAAATAAGTTTCAGGATTGCATTAGGGATTAAATATCATTTAATACCCATGAAAAAAAGTCCCCATTTTAGAGGATAAAGAAATGACTCTTTCTTAAGTTAATGGGTTAAAAAAGGGTTTTTAAGCTGAGATGATTTCCATCTCGATTTCAACAAAACCGTGGACTTGGTTTGTCTAAAAAACATGTATGAAAAGTCATATGATTAAAATGTGATTTATTCATTATCGACATACATACATATATTTACATTTTCTAATTGTACTAAATTTTGTAATTTTATTCTAATTCCATCATAATTGTGTATGTATCTCAGCTATGTAGTATATCTTCCTGCTAAGGGACTAATGTTTTTTAGACCTGTAGGGCATATACAAATAACATTTTTGTGGAAAAATTCAAAAGTTTATTAAGTTGACTTAGGCGAAATTTAAAAAAAATAAAAAAATTCTTTGTTATTGGTCATAAGATTAGAAAAACTATTTAAAATAAAATATAGATACACATAAAACTAAAGATTTTTTGTACACATAATCTATAATCTCATCCAGATTCGAAAACATATAAAATCCATTATTTTGCAGCAACACAACAAAACCAGAGATAATGTACTCTTACATATTAGCACATTTTACATGTATATGTATGTATTTACAAAAACTAATGTCACAAAAAACAAATTATTTTTATAAATTTTTTTAGAAAAAAATTTTTAATTAAGCAGATTTCTTCACTGATTGAATTTCTGGTAAAGATTAGGTCATTATAAACGAAGGATCATTAATATTACTATATTCCTGCATATCTAAATATCTTTTAAAAGTTATAGTTTAACAAATAAATGCAAAATATACACAAGTTTGCGGTGAAATAGCCACATTAGGGTAGTTCCGTTTTTTTGAACGAACATTAAAGAATACATGCATACTTTTATTAAATGTGTATGCTTTCTGATAAAACATAAGAATATTTTAATAGGTTATGATAAATTTTGTTCTATTTTATATCTAGGGTTTTTACAAACAATGTATATGGCACTTGATATAATAATACCCTATAAATTAAAACTTCAATTTTCGTTTTTTGGTTTGATATACTTTTATTCAATGAGTGGTATAGTTTAAAAAACTTTTCCCTCGAAAAAGTCAGAATTTAAGTTTTTGATTTAAAATCAAGTATCTTTAGTTTATATCCACCCTAATGATTTGCACAAAATGAATTACCAAAAAATATTTTAATTCAATTTGGACTGGTTTTAATCAGGAATAAAAAATGTTAATTCAAATTGGAGTAGAGGAATGAAGAAACATTTTATTCATTCAAGTTGATTTTAAATTCCCATGTGAATCAATTCACTATGAATTAAAAATCAACACATTTTTTTTTAATTGTTTTATGGGAATTAAACTTAAGGTATTGTTAAATCATTTTTGAATTCCTAGGAATTAAGCTAATATTTAATTAAGCCTTTCGAAGCTCTGGTTCCAATAAAGGTTTTTATATCATCCCAGTAGGTGTCTGCAGTCGGGCTCTAGGGTGCTGTTTACCATTTTTGGTGGAACCATGTTGCTTGATGTGTTCACAGCATTGTAAGTCTTGGATCTGGAACATTTAATTAGCTTAGATATCTCTATTACTGTTCTACAGTCAGTATTTATTTGTTAAGGATGAGAAAAGAAAAATATATAGGGGAAGAATAAGTGTACACTATCTAAGCCAACCGAGTCCAGTGATAAACCCTACAATATCATGCATTTAGTACGTTGCAGTTCCTGAAGTTAAACATGGAATCTACTGCCTAGATGCCTGAGCGTCTGATTTTGGTTTCTTGGACAGTGACAGAAAATGCGTTCTACCTATTCAGACGAATCCTCATCTAGACATAATCTGCAGAGGTCCGGAATGCTACAATCCCACCTATTTAACATAGAATTTAAGGTACAATGTCCCGTTAAAAACCCTATACAACTTCTTAAGCTTGTCCTATTCAGACCTAGTAGAATTTTGGTTCCACTAATGTCCGGTTTAGGCCATAGAGCTCTCGATGTTTTCCCATGTCTTTCTGGTTTCCTTGCTGATTCAAGACTTAATGCCCAGATAAAAGTGACAGATCACTTTTATCTGGGCATGTCTTGGCTCCAGCCTTGTCTAGCAACTTCGTTGCCAGCGATGTCGCAATGACCAGGAACCCAGCACAATCTACTCCTATACCTGAATGATAGGTCAAGAAAAAACTATTCTACATTTTTTAACTGATTTGGAGGTGATACTATGTCCTATCAGAGCCTTGAGCGCTGCCTGGCTATCGACGTATATAGTCACCTCAGTATTTTCAGCTATGGTCAGTTTCTTCTATTTTTGTTTTTTTTTTTTTATTATTTTGACACCACTGCTGTCATTTTATGTATGCAAATTCTTAGTAAAGGGATTTTTTTTAGTAAATAACACAGGAGCAAAATTGCATTTCATACCTTTTTTTCCTTGCAGAAAAAATGATAAGAAAGAAGAAGAAATTTAGAAAGAGAATAGCTTTGATGAGAGTGGAAATATGTTTACTCCTTTTGATTGTGTATAGGATTTATAATAACAACAAAGTCATTGTAGTGGGGTGATTATCTGTATCTGTTAAAATTTCTACAACAGGGTTAGAGAGCAGGAGGGAGTTAGCGATAATTTGTAATGCATTTTATGCATAACATTTAGAAGAGAGGTAGTAAATATTGTAAATTTACATATATCAAATTTAATAAGTACAAAGAGCTTTTGTAAGGAAATTTCAAAATAAAAACTAAACCCTTGAGTTGATGAAATTAAATAAAGGAGGAGAAGAGGTGTGTGTATTTGGAGAAGACGACGAAAAAAATTAAAACCAAAAACAACAAACAAATACCAAGATGAATTAAAAAGTTTATAACAAATTTACTAATACACAAACAAAAATAAAAAGCGCGCTAAAGTATGACTAAATGTGTTGTACACATTTATCTTAAAAATGTTTCGTTCTCAATGTCTGTTTTCCAGAGCATTAATGGTATGACTAGTTAATTTTTTGTTAGCCGCGTATTTCACAAATTTAGAAAAATAATGAAAAATGTGCTGAAGTAAATTTTAATTTAATACAAAAACAAGTAAGAGTGTTATATTCGGCTGTGCCGAATCTTATATACCCACCATCAAGTTGTGTTAAACATATCTCATATATCTACGAGGGTGCAGCAAATTCAAAACGTGGACCAAATTGGAAAAAAGTTGTTACGCTAGTTGGTATTGTTGGTAAAATATTTGGAATAACTTCGGTTGCAGTAGCTTTATAGTTCAACACTCAAAAGTGTAGTATTTATTTACTTTGAAAAAAAATCGTTATCGTAACCGGGGGGTATGGTTGTTAAATACTTTTCGTTTAGCTTAATATTTAGTTAGGATAAAGAAGTTGATAGCAATACGACAGGTCCATATATTTTGTTAAGAGTTCCTAATGCATCTACTATATATATAATCTTAATATACTGTTATAATTTGTCTTTTATTAGCAAATAAGCGATTAGCCTAGACGAGGTTATACGGGAGCCATGGTCAAATGTTAACCGATTTTGCCCAATTTCAATACCAAAATTTTCTCATAGATGAAGAATGTTTTTACTAAGTTTCAGTGGGCTAGCTCCTTTCGTTTAGGCGTTATCGTGATTTCAACAGACAGACGGACGGACAGACGGGCATCGCTCAATCGTCTTAGAATTTCATAAGGATTCAGAATATATATCGTTTTTGATTTTTGAGTATTTGAGTTTGAATATTAAGGAAATTACAAACGGAATGACAATCTCAATATAATCACCCATTCTTTTTGTTTGTGGGTATAAAAATACCTTGGATATAAAAATACCTTGTGTACCGCCGTGGTATAGCAGGTAAGTCATCCGCCTAGCATACCAGAGGCCCAAGTTCGATCCCTGGCCAGAGTCACTTGAAAAAATAAATTTTCAAAAAAAGCGGAGGTTCACCTCATAACTCAGCTAGCCACTGGTTATTGAGTATTAGGCTATGTAAAACTTCTCTAACTAATGCATTTGCCGTTCGGAGCCGGCTTTAAAACGTAGGTCCCTTTCAATGAGTCTAAAAATAGAATCGGATGCAGCTCATTGTCTGAGAGAAGTACCCCTTGTTCCAATTGGAATGTTGTCGGGGAATTATATATATATATATATATATATATATATATAAATACCTTAGCTGTTATTAGTTTGGAGAATGGTAAATGTTCCCCAATGTTTAATGTTGCCATATTCCTACCAAGTTTATCACCCCCAACCACAAAAAAAAGTCTTAACAAAAAAAAAAAAAAAAAAATACAACAATTTGGCAACACCTTTCTATACACCAGTAGAACGTAGAAGAAAAAAATCTTGTTAGTTGTCTTTTTGTTTTCTTAATCATGTGTACATACAAACATACATTATTTTTATATTGATGTCGTTGTTTTGTTGTTGTATTTGTTTCTCAAAAGTTTTTTGTTTTTGTAAACTGTACCAGTGATAAGGTATGGATAGATGGATGGATGGTATTGTATACGAGACACCAAACGGCCAACGATGAACGATACCAATGAACAATCATCATAAAGCAGGAATAATTTTACGTACATTTTAAAAGAAGTTTTGTAGTTGTTATTTTTATTTGTTTTCTTTTATTTTTTTAGTTTTTGTTATAAGACCACATAAAATTCACAAATAAAAATATACATTCACATACATTTCAAATTGTATAAGAAAACAGTTAAGATAAAGAGAGCTTATATTATGATAAAGAGAGTGAGAGATGAGTAATATAAACAATAGTTAAATGAGTAAGTTCATTGCGCAAAAATAGGGTATTACCATCGTTGTCAAATCCGTGCTTTTATCACTGTTTTTCAGTGCTTTTAAAAAATTTTGTCACGAACAATTTTCCTGCTGTTTTTAGTGCTTTTATTTTTAGTTTGGTGGCAATGCAAATCAGGGATGGCAAACATGGTACAATAGTATTATTTGTATTGAATGACCGATATCAACATATAAGCTTGTAGGTATTTGTCTTATATCATCGTTGACTCAAGTGGTTTAATGCTATAAATAAATTTAAAAGCACGATTTACATATATACACTAGTGGCTCAGAACATGAAAAACTTTACCTTAAGAAGTAAACACTCGCCTCAGACCTTAATTTTGCAAAGGTACGGTAAAGAATGGGGGAGGCACAATCATGGCGTGAGGCTGTTTTTCTTACTATGGCATTGGACCAATTTGTCAAATATCGGAAAAAAATTAACATATTCGTATACAAAACAAGTAAGAAAGTGCAATAGTCGGTCAAGCCCGACCATACGATACCCTTCACCACTAAGGTCAAAGGTGTTTTTTCCCTGTATAAAGACAAATATTTGCTAAATTTTGCCATCATACAAACATTTTATCAAAACTTATATATACAGGCAACTCCCGATATAACGAACGATATAATGTCAGGCTCATTCGTAATATAGAAATATTTGTTATATCGCAAAGTTTTTATACTCTACACCACCATAGATATATTGGTCTGACACCACCTACTAATCTACTCATAATCAATAACTGAGTCGATTTAACGATGTCAGTTCGTTCGACTGCTGTTCAGGCTTGTCATCCCTGTAATCTTCTTATTAAAGTCCAATTTTCAAGGATAATTTCATGAAAGTTAGTACAGACATCTTTTTTATAGTTAGACTAACAATACTGAAATCGGTTCTTTATTTCAGGAACCTTTCATAGGTCTGGCTTCTCGAAATTTAGATTTTGCCCTCAAATTTTATTATATTTATACAAAATTAAGAGGAAATATTTCTTTAAGATTTAAAAATCACTGTACGAAATTTTCGTTGGAATCGGTCAAAATCTTACGAAAACGACAATTTGATTCTTTTTTTTGCACAGTTTACATATTTTTTTCTTGTTTTTTTACTGTCTTTTTAGTGGGTTTTCAAATACACATTAATAAAATGTTTAAATTCATGGAAATTTTACATAACTTTTTTTATTATTCGTTATATCGCGTATTAAATTTGCTTAATATTCGCTATATAAGGTATTCAATGGAAAAAATAATAGCGTTCGTTATATCCAATTTTCGTTAAATCGGGATTCGTTATACCCGGCTTTGCCTGTATTTAAGCTATTCCCATTATTTGGACTTATATGAGAGCTAGGGTCAAATGTAGACCGATTACCTCGAAATTTGTCGAATTGATTACAGTTGTTACAAAAATAATGTATGCAACAAATTAATTCTCATTATCTTGAGGTTGTTTGTCTTCTGGTTGTTGTTGTAACTGTGATATTATTGTTAATATCGCAGAAATGGCAGTCCTTCGTCGGTATTCTAAGATTTCCGAGTCGTTCCGGTACGAAGAAACGACTGCCGTGGGAACGTGTCCATGTGGAGAAGTGCGTTGCCGATGATTTGGCAGGAGTTCGCTGCATATTCCTTGCAATAAAAAAGTTTTTAACTTCCTGTAAGTATAGTTTGATTCCGGTACGAAGAACAGACTGTCGTGGGAACGTGTCCAGGTGGAGAAGCGTGTCGCCGATGATTTGGCAGGAGTTAGCTGTAGATTCCTGACAATAAAAAAGTTTTAAACTTCCTGTAAGTATAGTTTGATTCTATCGTAAGGCTAGTCTATATTATTTCCCCTTTGGCATAATTGTGTAGACATCGGCATATTTTATTATTTCCACTTCCTCGGGTGGTGCCAGCAGTTTAAGTGAGGTAGAAATTAAACAAGATCAGGGAGAAAACTCCACCCTGTGGAACTCCTTGTTAAACTCTACGGGGTTTTGACTTATTGTCTCTAAACTCTACAAATGACTTGACATATAGGTAACAACGCATCTTTTGATAAAATTTGGAAGACATGAGTTGGCAATGTGTTCAAAGAGCATACCATTAAATTGGGCTCACATGGCTACTTTTTATTAAGGCCATGCGGTCAAATGTAGTTCTCATTGCTACTTCTCACACAGCAAGTTTCACATATTTAAGAATATCGACAAATTTTCAGTTTTTTAGTATCACAATTTGTTTTTTTTTTATCTGAAAATTTGGATACAAAAATAATTTCGTTGTGGCAACACTGTATCTCTTGCAATCACTCTTTTAAATATCAAGAGAATAAGTTAAAATGTTTTTAGAGAGGAATGTTGGTATGTATGTTATGTATATACAAATGTATGTAGGTACTACTTGTTTAGTAAGTATGTGAATCAAAGCGCTGTGTGAGTGTGTTTAAGACATTTTTTAGGTGAAGGGGGAAAGTAAGAGACGACAATGAACAACGACTACTTCAAAAAACGACGTATATTAACCAATTGAATGAAAAAAAAATAATGACCTAACCTAAAAATATGTATTATTATAAAAAAATAGATATTTTTCTAAAACAAAATTTTATGTTTTCATTGCACAATTATGGTATTTTTTGTTATTTTTAATTTATAACAAAATGCAGAAAAATATTTTATAGATTCAAAAATGTTTTATAGATTATAATAGAAATAATTAAAAGAAAAAAATTTGCACAAGAGTAATTTTTTACTTACATCAGCACCTTGTATTTAAGTTTAAAGTTATTTATAAGACCAACTAAGACTTTTCTTAAGTAAACAGGACGAAAAAACTACAAATTTGTGAATAAATTTATTATTAAATAAAGTATTTTATTTCTTTTACCACATTTTTCTACTTTTAAATGATTATTTTCTGAACTAGGTAACATTTAGTATCAGATTTTTTTAATTTCACAAATTATGTTTAAAAATTTCAATTTATAGGTATTATTACTTTTTAATTACACTTTTTAATGAATTACATTTCGATAACTTCCAAACATTTTTGCATATTTAATTTTTTTAAATTTGGTAAAATTTTTCACAATTTTTTCCATTAATATTTGGCGAGAAAACGTTTGTATACATCTGAATACTACCGCTAATAATGTCGATTAATAAAAAAAACGACGGACGATGTCTATGGGGCTGACGACAAATGCAAAACCTTTTAAAAAATTAAACTAACGAATACACACGAAGTACAATAATAAAAACGAATATATGATGACTTTCGGCAATAACCCAACAACAAATGCAATAACAACAACTAAAACAAAAACAACACAAGTTTATCTACAACAAAAACACATACAGTATACAAATTTGAAAACACAATATAAATATAGGCAGTAAAGCAACAATAAATGTACATAAATACGTAAAGATGTGTGTAAATAAGACCTAAAGAAGAAAAAAAAAACAATAACAATACATACGAGGAGAAGTATTAAATCCAAAAAAAGAGGAGAAAAGAGAGAGAGCGAGAGAGACAGCGAGGTACTTTGTTTTTTTATAGTTGCCAACAGGATTGCCGGATAGATTTCATAAAAATCGGCACAATTTTTTAAAATATAAATAGGATTTTTCAAAAATTTTGGGACATCAAACATTTAATTAAAAAGTTTTACTATAGTGTATTGCATTAAGATCCCAATGGTTCTGGAGTTTTCCTATGGGATCAAAATATTAGGAAATCCTTTAGACTCGCGGATGAGTGCAGTGTCTTCCAGGCAGAGATTTTTTCCATCTGGAAGGCTACAGAGCTCATTCAGGGTCTTATAGCTGTTAACAGTGAGAGGTGACAATTTATGTCGATAGCCAGGCCGCACTCAAGGAGTTGCGGGGTTATAGGGTTACCTCCAAATTAGTCAAAAAATGTAGGATAGCTCTTCTTGAGCTATCACTTTGCTATAGGATTATATTGTGCTGGGTTCCGGGTCATTGCGACATCGTTGGCAACGAAGTTGCGGACGAAGTCGCCAGACAAGGCTCAAGTCTAGACTTAAGCCGAAGAGTGTCGGATTTGGCTCCGCCTATCTGTCACTTTTTTCTAGGCATTAAGTCCTGGACTAGCCAGGAAACCACAAGGCTGTGGTGTAACATGGTTACGTCTAGGACATCTAGAGCTATATGGCCTAACCCGGACAGTAATGGTACTAAGCTTCTGTTAGGTCTAAATAGGTTAAGCTTAAGAAGATGTATAGGATTCCTTACGGGACATTGGGCCTTAAATTCGAGGTTACAGCATTTGCAGCATTTCAGACCTCTGCAGACTATGTCTAGATGAGGATTCGTCCGAGTCGGTAGAACACATTCTCTGTCACTGTCCAAGGCTGCAAAACCTAAGACTCAAATTTTTAGGCAGCAGATTCCTTGCTGACCTACAGGATCTACAACAGTGTAGGTTGATTGATACTGTAGGGTTCATCAAGGGTCTCAACTGGCCTAGATAGGATAGTCTTCTCTACAACTTTCTACTATCTTTTCACTTTCTCTATCTTCATTCTTTTTCTCCTTCTCTAGTAAAGGATCACAACGAACCCCTGGGGTCTCCGAGTGAAGGTGTCGTTGACACCTCCTTTATTATCTAACCTAACCTAAGATCCCAATTTATTACAATTATTTATTATTGTAATAAATAGTTTGCTGATGACATTGATATTCTAGGATGCACTTTTGCTGGAGGCCGCCTTTTCCAGTCTCACTAAGGAATCAAACAAAATAGACCTATTTTGTTTGATTCCTTAACTATCAATGAATTAAAAAAAAAAAAACTGAGGGTTTCTACAGGCAGATATACCACTAGAATTGGAACACATGCGTTCTTTAAGAACTATAGCTTTAAGGCTATAAAAGAATTTTGTCATCTTAAAGACCAAATAACCTATATGCAAAAATTTCAAAATTGAATTTTTTTATGGATTATTATTCCTTATATCATAACGTATATCTGTGCAAAAATGTTGAATATGTAATATCACAAATGAAAAAATTATTACAGTTTTTGTGACTAAAGGACCGTTACGAACTTTCATCAAAATCGCGATAAAAGTTTAATTTTGTTGAATAGTGTAATTTAAACAATCATTAAGTACTTTCATTTGCTTAAACCAGTAAAAGAAACTATAACTGTTATTATTAAATTTATATAATATTTGATTTACTCATACTAATTCGTACTGCAGATAGGTTATTTGGTTTCAGATTTTTGCAATTCCAAGTAACCTAGGTGACATAACTGTGTTTAGAAAAACCAAATTCGATATGTATTTCTGGTTTCATTTTAATCTAAATACATAATTTTCGTTTAAATATTGCAAATAGTCCCAATTTTATAACGTTTTTTCCACTTTATAATTTGGTTTCCTATTGAATATAATTGAATCAAGTTCACCTTCATTCAGAATCATTTATCAATAATTTGTTCAGTCAAATAATCAGAAGCCACAATATAGGTAAAATCAAAGCCATAAACACTACTCCATCTATCCTATCCTTCCTCCCATAACCTATTTTCATACTTCAAACACAATGCACTGTAAAGTAGCGGTCATCCCCTGAGTTCTGGTCCTAAATTGAAAAAAAATCCTATGTTAAATATGAAATTTTGTTAATATTTCATTGTTGGGTCATATTGACCCAAAGGGTCATATGAAGACCATAAATCCAAGGGAAGTAGAAGAGTTAAAAATAAACAATATCTTTTAACATTTTGAACTTTATTAAATTTGGCGCAGACATGTTTTTTGTCAGTGAAACTCCACTGGTATTGAAATTGTCCAAGATCGGTCCATATATATGTAGTTATTTCTCGGAATTGAGATTTTGGTCACAAATTTCAGATTTTTTTTTTTTTTTTTTTTTTTTTGAAAAAAAATTTATTAACAAATATAACTGAGCCCAGAGGGCCATACATAGTTACAAAAATGTTCTCCTTATAAAAAAGTACTACATAACAATCTTAGTCTGATATAAACAATTAATAACTATTTAATTTATGAATTCTTATTAACTATAATAGGTAAATAAATAAAATAAAAATAGGTGAAAGTCGGAGAAAAGAAAGGAAGAAATAAATAGTAATGAAATTTTAATGAAATTTAGAAGAAATATGGCTTATATCAACAAAGATCAAGATTTTGTTGCACTCAGTTCATACTTGACCATAGCTCTCATTAACACTTGAAAGACGGAAACTTTGTATACATCTAGATTGCCTTAAAACAGTCAAAATGACTGCAATGTAAAAAAATAACTAATGTCTAAAAAAAATTAGTTTAAAATTAATTTTTAATATACTATGTATTAATAATACCATGATTAATAAACCAATTTATATGTTGTACAAAAAGTCAGAAAACTTTAAGAAACTGTGCCTTTATAAAGAGTGCTCTAAATAAAATTTGTAGTTGGATTTTCTTAAATAAAAATCAAACCTTTTAATATAAAAATTCTACAAAATACGCAAATATAATGACATATTATACAAAATCATTTAGCATTAAAATGTTTACTTAGTACTCGGGTTTTGCAAAATTATCGACTTTTTTTCGGAAACCCTCCCATTAAAGATTTTACAGTTGCTTCTGATACCTTTTTGGAGCATGTGTTCCACCTGCGCTTAAAATCGGACATGTTCTTGGAAATCTTTCCTGTGTTCTTCAATTCCTTTTTTACCAGAGCCCAATACCTTTCCACTGGCCGAAGTTCTGGACAGTTAGGTGGATTTGCCTCTCGTGGTACATAAATGACATTATTCCGTTTTAGTAGGCACTCCTTTATATACATTTCTGTGTTTATTGTTCCAGATGCCACAAATACTTTACTTCTTTTGCCACAACTGCAAATAGCTTGCCACACGAGAAACTTCTTAGGGAATTTTGTTTGTTTTTTTTGTGCGAAACTCTTGCCGAACATTGCCCCGTTTATCAGCAACATAAAAATCTTGACCAGGAAGTTGAGAAAAGTTTGCCAGTACGTATGTTTCATCATCCATCACACAACAGGTGTGTTTTTTTATAAAATCAGACTTCAATTTTTTCGCTCGTTTTTTTGCTTCCAAGTTCTTTATAGCATTGCGATCTGGAACCTTTTGGACTTTGTATGTCTTCAGTCCAGCATAAGCTTTGACTCTATGTGCAAAATTCGTAGAACATTTCACCGTACGAGCTGCTTTTCTTAAAGAAGTGTTAGGCGCTCTTCGAAAGAGTCGCTCGACTTATTTTGCCTTACCAATATCTGTAGGACCTTTTTTCCTCCCTGATCCAGGTTTTCTTTCAATGCTCAGGTTTTCCTTATACCGTCTGATGGCATTAGAAACCGTTCGAGGGTCAACTTTCAAATTTTTAGCTATTTTTTTAAAAGTCCATGACGGATTTTTTTGAAAAGTTTTAATTATATTTTCACGAACTTTTTTTTCGCAGTCCATTTTGATTGAAATAACTATTGAAAATTAATAATTTCTAAAATAATAGTATCTGACATATCTATAGAAACTAACTTGATCAAAAAATAAATTATTTCTTGCACTATGGATAAATTTTGTCTAAAATAGTAAATGCATATTTTTTTAGAACACTCTTTATACACAATTGTTTACATTATTTAAATTGGAAAGCAGTCAAAATGACTTCCTTCGGCAATCTAGTGTTAAAAACTTCTGATAAAAGCCACTGAAAATCATGACAACTTTATGTTTATTTGTTGCACACATTTTTTTAAAACATATAAATAAATTTCGAGAATATGGGTCCACATTTGGCCTTAGCTTCAATCTCCATTTATTCATTAATTTTCAGACAATAAGGCTTTTAGAATATTTAGCCTTTTCAAAAGCGACAAAACGAATAAAATCTGGCAACAGTGTGCCGCAAGAAAAAAAGAGAATTCAATCAAATAGAATTAAAGGGAAACTCCAAGAGAATGCGTGTACTGTAAATCAGGTTATTATAGAGCGGGTTAAGCAGAAGAAGAAAATAACAGCAAAAAGAAAACAAAACGAATACCTATATTTATTAAATAAATAAATTTTATTATCATAAGGTGGGCTATAATCTCAAGCAAATAAGAAGAAAATAGTTCATTCTGCAAAGTAAAATACTATTGGCAAGAAAAGCAATCTATACGATAGCAGGTGTAGTTTTTAGAACTTCATCATATAAGAAAATATCAAATATTTATATCTTATATTTTAACCTAAGTTACAACGTATCGCTCTCCTCTATTCAAGTTAAAGAGTTCGATTACCTTGGGAAAACACAAAAACAAACAAAATGAGAGTAAATTACAAATATATGTATATAAAAGGGGAAGGTAAATGTAACAAAAACATTTTATTTGTAGAAAAAAAAAAAAAACAAACGACAAGAAAAACAACAATAATTGCATAATCTGGCAACACTTGTTTGAAAAATGTTGATGATAGACTAAACAGCTGATCGTGTTTTTAATAGAAAGTGTTAAATTAATTATCGATGTGAAGAAATCACACTTTTTTATCATACTTTTTTGCAGGGTTGCATAAAGTAGTATACTTTTGGTACTTTCTTTTCAAAGGTATCTATTTATAAAAAATGTAGTATTTTTCATGCTTAAACAAACAGCTGGTACAGAGTTATTATATGGAGGTGTAAAATTTTATTTGTTCAACGTCAAATAATTGTGGGTTACAAGGAAATAAAATAGGTGAGTTTTACACCATGCATTTTACAAATTATTAAATGAGCGTTTTGTATAATAATTTAAAAACAAATATTGGTAAAAGTGTTAATAAGTAAATTGTGTTTTTGATAAAAAAAATTATGGACAAATAGTATAAATGAGTTAGATTAAAAAAATACTATAATTCACTCCCGTTTGATTTTTTTATCTACTGCACTATAATAAGAAAAGTTATGATATCCATTATGTTATTCAATAATTAACAAAAGAACTATAATATAAGTCTCATTATAAATAATAATAATTTCCTATAAAAAAGCTGTCATATAAGCCATATACTACTTTAACACCAAGAAAACTAAATTTTAAAATAAATAAAAAACAAAGCACATTTCCTTTAATTTGCCTATGATTACAAAAAGTTTTAATATTCTTTTTATTAAGCATTTCATATTATGTCAAATTAACTTGTATAAATTATATGTATTTTTTGTGTATGTTTGACATTATTTATAGTGTACTGTAAAAGTGGCATTTTCGCAGTGTATCGATTGGATGAATTTTAATTCCATTGTTCCTCATCTAAAATTATATGGCAATATCATTTAAAAAAAGCCGCCATCATGAAAAGAAAACCAAAAAGAAAAAAGAAAGACAAAATGTGTTTCTTTGATTGCTGCCTTATGGATTTCAGACAGGTAAATATTTTAAATTTAAAAACTTTACCAAAATTAATTTGATTATTTTTATAATAGGGGTCAGTATCAACAGTGGCGTTTTATCTTTAGTCTCCAACAAACGATGATTACATCAATTCCTGGGGCAGCATATGAACTTTTTATGTGCTGGGCAAACACATTATAACCATATGAATGGTGGCCATGAATAATGGAACAAATTATTTACCTACCCCATCAAACGAACATTAAGAAAATCCATAGTATTTTTTCTATAGAAAAATTTTCGTTAAAAAAAAATTTCTATAGAAAAATTTTCGTTAAAAAAATTTGGAACAAGTCTAGTTTAACTGAACTGTACCGATTTTTTTTTAATTTTTTTTCCTGTTAGGAGATTTACATAGCTTTTGTCTAATAGGTTTTTTATGGATCGGAAGCTCTTGGTTTAGGAGATATAGTGCTTTAAAGTTCTGAAATATAAATCGATATATCTCTATTATTTTTGCACCAATATTACCAATATCTATATCATGTAAAATTGCTCCGAAATATCTTTCAGATGAGCTATCTCAATCTGCTTTTAATTAACCCATTAAGGAACAAAACTTTTCAGCTTTTATTTGGAACCATAAGTAGCTTATATCTTTAAACATAACAGAGTTATCGAGGCTTAAAGTTTATTTTATTTTTATCTTTTAGTTCCAGTCTAGTTTAATTGAACTGCACCGATTTAAATAATTTTTATGGCCAGTGATAATTTTTTGGAAATAATTTTTCAATGTGAATTTTTATTTGACATTAATTTTTAGTGTTGAAAAAAATGAAGGAAGCGCGGCAGGAATAGAAATAAAAATGTAAAAAGCGCCGCAGGCGAAAAATTATTTTAAAAAAATCGCGCGATTTTTTTCATATTTTTCATATTTTATTTCATTTTAAACTTTTATTCTTAACATTAAAAAATTATCATTGGCCAAAAAATGATTAAAATCGGTGCAGTTTAGTTTAACTACACTTTGAAACTGAAAGATTTAAAAAAAAATCAGCTTCAAACCTAGATATCTCTGTTATGTTTAAAGATTTTGGCTTAATATTGGTTCCAAATGAAAGCTTAAAAAGCTGGCTTCTTACGTATATATACCATTGGTTTACGTCATATCGATTAGTTTTCGAGATATGTACATTTTTTTTTTTTTTTTGGCTTGTCTAGTTCACCTGAACTGCACCGATCTTAAAAATTTTTGTAGCTCATAAATAACTTTTAATTTTAAGAATAATAGTGAAAAAAAATTTTGTCGGAAATTTTTGGTTTGGGAGATAAGTGCCTTAAAGTTCAGAAATACAAATCACTATATCTCTCTGGTTTTTGCACCGATAGTTGCAATATGTATGTCATGTGAAAGAGCTCCGAAATATCTTTCAGGTGAGATATCTTAATCGGCTTTTAATTAACCCATTAAGGAACTATTAACAAAAATGTTAGGTTTTGTACAAAAGTACCCATATCTCGAAAACTAATCGATATGACGTAAACCAATGGTATATATACGTAAGTAGCCAAACTTGTTAATATTGGTGCAAAAATAAGAGAGATATATCGATTTATATTTCAGAACTTTAAAGCACTATATCCATACAAAAGAAGAGCTTCCAAAAAAAAACCTATCAAACAAAAGCTATGTAAAGCCCTAACAGGAAAAAAAGTTTCAAAAAAATCGGTGCAGTTCAGTTCCAAAATTTTTCTATAGAAAAATTTTTTTAACGAAAAATATTTTTACTTATATATTTTTCTATAGAAAAATTTTCGTTCAAAAAATTTTTCTATAGAAAAAATTTCGTTAAAAAAATTTTTCCATAGAAAAAATTTCGTTAAAAAAATTTTTCTATAGAAAAAAATTCGTTAAAAAAATTTTTCTATAGAAAAAATTTCGTTAAAAAAATTTTTCTATACAAAATATTTTTATAGAAAAATTTTTTAACGAAAATTTTTTTATAGAAAAATTTTTTTATTCTATAAAAAATTTTTTAACGAAAATTTTTTTATAGAAAAATTTTTTTAACAAAAACTTTTCTATAGAAAAATTTTTTAACGAAAATTTTTCTATAAAAAAATTTTTTAACGAAAATTTTTCTATAGAAAAATTTTTTTAACAATAATTTTTTTACAGAAAAATTGTTTAAGGAAAATTTTTTTATAGAACAAAAAAAAAAATTTTAACGAAAATTTTTCTATAAAAAAATTTTCGTTAAAAGAATTTTTCTATAAAAAAATTTTCGTTTCTATAGAAAAATTTTCGTTAAAAAAATTTTTCTATAAAAAAATTTTCGTTAAAAAATTTTTCTATAAAAAAATTTTCGTTAAAAAAATTTTTCTATAAATTTTCGTTAAAAAAATTTTTCTATAAAAAAATTTTCGTTAAAAATTTTTTCTATAAAAAAATTTTTCTATAGAAAAATTTTTTCAAAGAAAACGTTTTTTGGAAATTTTTCTATGAAAAAATTTTTTTTTTATAAATTTTTCTATAGAAAAATTTTCAATAGAAAAATTTTTTATTGAAAATGTCTCTATAGAAAAATTTTTTTATTGAAAATTTTTCTATAGAAAAATTTTTTTATTGAAAATTTTTCTATGGAAAAATTTTTTTATTGAAAATTTTTCAGTACAGGAACACTTAATGTAATATCTGATTAAAACTTGTACAATATTGTGCATTATATATATTGTTTAGACATGTAAACTTCTTTTAAACAAATGTATTTGTTGCTTATAAGTTAACATCAAAAATCTAACTCCTCTAAAAGTCCAAAAACTATAAATATACCAAAATACCTATTTATACCATAAAATAAAAAGCTGTAATATAACAAAAATAAAAAGTGTCTTTTTTAATTAAGTGATTAACTTCCTTTTTCTGTAAGTGTAGTACCTAAAGAAAATTTTCAAGATCTGGTATCTCCACTAAACAGATGACAAGAACACAGAGTTGCTTTAGGACAAAACACAGAGTTGCATTAAATAATTCATATTGTTACAATATACGAATTGTTTTACACTATTTGAATTGAACCTTCGTAGAAATAAAAATTATCCTATAAAAAAAAAATTCTATAGAAATATTTTTTATCGAAATTTTTACTACATATTGAAATATTTTTTATCAAAAATTTTTTTGAAGAAAAACATTTTAATCGACAATTTTTCTATTAAAAAAATATTTTAATAGAAAAGCTTTTATTGAAAATTTTTCTAAAGAAAAATATTTTTAAAATATTTCTATAGAAAAAAAAATTGTATAGAAAAATATTCGATAAAAAATTTTTTCTTCAGAAAGATGAAAAAAAAATAGAAAAATGTTAAAAAACAAAATTTTCTATAAAAAAATTTTCAATAAAACAATTTTTCTATAGAAAAATATTCAATAAAAAAATTTTTCTATAGAAAAATTTTCAATAAAAAAATTTTTCTATAGAAAAATTTTCAATAAAAAAATTTTCTATAAAAAAATTTTCAATAAAAAAAATTTTCTATAGAAAAATTTTCAATAAAAAAATTTTTCTATAGAAAAATTTTCAAAAAAAAAATTTTCTATAGAAAAATTTTCAATAAAAAAATTTTTCTATAGAAAAATTTTCAATAAAAAAATTTTCTACAGAAAAATTTTTCTATAGAAAAATTTTCAATAAAAAAATTTTTCAATAGAAACTTGTTCAAAAAAAAAACTTGTTCCATAGAAAAATTTTTCTATAGAAAAATTTTCAATAAAAAAATTTTTCTATAGAAAATTTTCAATAAAAAAAACTTTTCTATAGAAAAATTTTCAATAAAAAAATTTTTCTATAGAAAAATTTTCAATAAAAAAATTTTTCTATAGAAAAATTTTCAATAAAAAAATTTTTCTATAGAAAAATTTTCAATAAAAAAATTTTTCTATAGAAAAATTTTCAATAAAAAAATTTTTCTATAGAAACATTTTCAATAAAAAATTTTTCTGTAGAAAAATTTCCAAAAAAAAACGTTTTCTTTGGAAAAATTTTCAATAAAAAAATTTTTCTATAGAAAAATTTTTTAACGAAAATTTTTTTATAGAAAAATTTTTTTAACGAAAATTTATAGAAAAATTTTTTTAACGAAAATTTTTTTATAGAAAAATTTTTTAACGAAAATTTTTTTATAGAAAAATTTTTTTAACGAAAATTTTTCTATAGAAACAAAAATTTTATTATAGAAAAATTTTTTTAACGAAAATTTTTTTATAGAAAAATTTTCGTTAAAAAATTTTTTCTATAGAAAAAATTTCGTTAAAAAAATTTTTCTGTAGAAAAAATTTCGTTAAAAAAATTTTTCTATAAAAAAAATAAAAAAAATTTTCGTTAAAAAATTTTTCTATAAAAAAATGTTTCTATAGAAAAATTTTTTTATTGAAAATTTTTCCAAAGAAAACGAAAAAATTTTTTTATTGAAAATTTTTCTATAGAAAAATTTTTTTATTGAAAATTTTTTTATAGAAAATTTTGTTTTTTAACATTTTTCTAATTTTTTTTTCATTTTTCTGAAGAAAAAAATTTTTATCGAATATTTTTCTATACAATTTTTTTTTCTATAGAAATATTTTAAAAATATTTTTCTTTAGAAAAATGTTCAATAAAAGCTTTTCTATTAAAATATTTTTTTAATAGAAAAATTGTCGATTAAAATGTTTTTCTTCAAAAAAATTTTTGATAAAAAATATTTTAATATGTAGTAAAAATTTCAATAAAAAATATTTCTATAGAAAATTTTTTTTATAGGATAACTTTTATTTCTACGAAGGTTCACTTCAAATAGTGTAAAACAATTCGTATATTGTAACAATATGAATTATTTAATGCAACTCTGTGTTTTGTCCTAAAGCAACTCTGTGTTCTTGTCATCTGTTTAGTGGAGATACCAGATCTTGAAAATTTTCTTTAGGTACTACACTTATAGAAAAAGGAAGTTAATCACTTAATTAAAAAAGACACTTTTTATTTTTGTTATATTACAGCTTTTTATTTTATGGTATAAACAGATATTTTGGTATATTTATAGTTTTTGGACTTTTAGAGGAGTTAGATTTTTGATGTTAACATATAAGCAACAAATACATTTGTTTAAAAGAAGTTTACATGTCTAAACAATATATATAATGTACAATATTGTACAAGTTTTAATCAGATATTACAATTAAGTGTTCCTGTACTGACAAAAATGTAATTGAGAACCAATTTTTGAAAAATTTTCTCGTAACAATAACTTACATGTTTTCCCAGAAAAATTTTTTCTGGTAAACATTTTAAAATTGTCAAAAAAATATTTAACGATTAAAAACAAAAAAAAAAATTGAAAAATTGTTATTAAAATTAAAAAATATAGAAAAACTAAAATGTTGAGTTTTTGAAAACATTTTCGGGTTAAATCAATTGTGTACATTAATTTTAGTATTTTGTGTTCCCCTACTTCGTGTAAGTTTTGCTGTTTGGAAGCGAAAAATATATTCCTATTTGCAGGAACTCAACCAGAAAGTAAAGAAACCTGTACTTATATTACATATAATAAGGGATACATTGAAATCAGTTTTTTAAATGACGACTACTTAGTCGAATTGACACAATATTTGTATACGAAACATCTTAATTTAATCTTTGGCATTACAAACTGTTCCGGTTTCAGGAATCAATAAACCATATATACGGTAATATACTAATGTTATATATTATATACTGTGGGGATTACCCTGAAATCGGATCATCATAATTTGTATATAGTAGTATACCAATATAATATATAATAGGGGATACCCTGAAATCGGATAATTTCTCGAAAGTGACAACCGGCTAGTCGGATTTAGACGGTAAGTGTCCATATAAAACCGTTATGAAATTTCTCGCACCGGGATCGGTTCAGATTTTACGGATCATCATAATTTTTATATAGTAGTATACCAATATAATATATAATAGGGGATACCCTGAAATCGGCTAATTTCTCGATAGTGACAACCAACCAGTCGGATTTAGACGGTAAATGTCCATATAAAACCATTACCAAATTTCTCGCACCGGGATCGGTTCAGATTTTACGGATCATCATACTTTTTATATAGTAGTATACCAATATAATATATAATAGGGGATACCCCGAAATCGGCTGATTTCTCGAAAGTGACAACTGGCTAGTCGGATTTAGACAGTAAATGTCCATATAAAACCATTATCAAATTTTTCGCACCGGAATCGGTTCAGATTTTACGGATCATCATACTTTTTATATAGTATAATATAAAATAGAGGATACCCTGAAATCGGCTACTTTCTCGAAAGTGACAACCGGCTAGTCGGATTTAGACGATAAATGTCCATATAAAACCGTTATGAAATTTCTCGCACCGGGATCGGTTCAGATTTTACGGATCATCATAATTTTTATATAGTAGTATACCAATATAATATATAATAGGAGATACCCTGAAATCGGCTACTTTCTCGAAAGTGACAACCGGCTAGTCGGATTTAGACGATAAATGTCCATATAAAACCGTTATGAAATTTCTCGCACCGGGATCGGTTCAGATTTTACGGATCATCATACTTTTTATATAGTATAATATATAATAGGGGATACCCTGAAATCGGCTAATTTTTCGAAAGTGACAACCGGCTAGTCGGATTTAGACTGTAAATGTCCATATAAAACCATTATCAAATTTTTCGCACCGGGATCGGTTCAGATTTTACGGATCATCATACTTTTTATATAGTATAATATATAATAGGGGATACCCTGAAATCGGCTAATTTCTCGAAAGTGACAACTGGCTAGTCGGATTTGGGCAGTAAATGTCCATATAAAACCATTATCAAATTTTTCGCACCGGGATCGGTTCAGATTTTACGGATCATCATACTTTTTATATAGTATAATATATAATAGGGGATACCCTGAAATCGGCTAATTTTTCGAAAGTGACAACCGGCTAGTCGGATTTAGACTGTAAATGTCCATATAAAACCATTATCAAATTTTTCGCACCGGGATCGGTTCAGATTTTACGGATCATCATACTTTTTATATAGTATAATATATAATAGGGGATACCTTGAAATCGGCTAATTTTTCGAAAGTGACAACCGGCTAGTCGGATTTAGACAGTTAATGTCCATATAAAACTATTATCAAATTTTTCGCACCGGGATCGGTTCAGATTTTACGGATCATCATACTTTTTATATAGTATAATATATAATAGGGGATACCCTGAAATCGGCTAATTTCTCGAAAGTGACAACCGGCTAGTCGGATTTAGACTGTAAATGTCCATATAAAACCATTATCAAATTTTTCGCACCGGGATCGGTTCAGATTTTACGGATCATCATACTTTTTATATAGTATAATATATAATAGGGGATACCCTGAAATCGGCTAATTTCTCGAAAGTGACAACCGGCTAGTCGGATTTAGACAGTTAATGTCCATATAAAACTATTATCAAATTTTTCGCACCGGGATCGGTTCAGATTTTACGGATCATCATACTTTTTATATAGTATAATATATAATAGGGGATACCCTGAAATCGGCTAATTTCTCGAAAGTGACAACCAGCTAGTCGGATTTAGACAGTTAATGTCCATATAAAACCATTATCAAATTTTTCGCACCGGGATCGGTTCAGATTTTACGGATCATCATACTTTTTATATAGTATAATATATAATAGGGGATACCCTGAAATCGGCTAATTTTTCGAAAGTGACAACCGGCTAGTCGGATTTAGACTGTAAATGTCCATATAAAACCATTATCAAATTTTTCGCACCGGGATCGGTTCAGATTTTACGGATCATCATACTTTTTATATAGTATAATATATAATAGGGGATACCCTGAAATCGGCTAATTTCTCGAAAGTGACAACCAGCTAGTCGGATTTAGACAGTTAATGTCCATATAAAACCATTATCAAATTTTTCGCACCGGGATCGGTTCAGATTTTACGGATCATCATACTTTTTATATAGTATAATATATAATAGGGGATACCCTGAAATCGGCTAATTTTTCGAAAGTGACAACCGGCTAGTCGGATTTAGACTGTAAATGTCCATATAAAACCATTATCAAATTTTTCGCACCGGGATCGGTTCAGATTTTACGGATCATCATACTTTTTATATAGTATAATATATAATAGGGGATACCCTGAAATCGGCTAATTTCTCGAAAGTGACAACTGGCTAGTCGGATTTGGGCAGTAAATGTCCATATAAAACCATTATCAAATTTTTCGCACCGGGATCGGTTCAGATTTTACGGATCATCATACTTTTTATATAGTATAATATATAATAGGGGATACCCTGAAATCGGCTAATTTTTCGAAAGTGACAACCGGCTAGTCGGATTTAGACTGTAAATGTCCATATAAAACCATTATCAAATTTTTCGCACCGGGATCGGTTCAGATTTTACGGATCATCATACTTTTTATATAGTATAATATATAATAGGGGATACCTTGAAATCGGCTAATTTTTCGAAAGTGACAACCGGCTAGTCGGATTTAGACAGTTAATGTCCATATAAAACTATTATCAAATTTTTCGCACCGGGATCGGTTCAGATTTTACGGATCATCATACTTTTTATATAGTATAATATATAATAGGGGATACCCTGAAATCGGCTAATTTCTCGAAAGTGACAACCGGCTAGTCGGATTTAGACTGTAAATGTCCATATAAAACCATTATCAAATTTTTCGCACCGGGATCGGTTCAGATTTTACGGATCATCATA
The DNA here is from genome assembly GCA_933228675.1 of Stomorhina lunata. Lineage (NCBI taxonomy): Eukaryota > Metazoa > Arthropoda > Insecta > Diptera > Rhiniidae > Stomorhina > Stomorhina lunata. Next base: position 52,142,060 of record OW121744.1, read on the forward strand.
CTTTTTATATAGTATAATATATAATAGGGGATACCCTGAAATCGGCTAATTTCTCGAAAGTGACAACCGGCTAGTCGGATTTAGACAGTTAATGTCCATATAAAACTATTATCAAATTTTTCGCACCGGGATCGGTTCAGATTTTACGGATCATCATACTTTTTATATAGTATAATATATAATAGGGGATACCCTGAAATCGGCTAATTTCTCGAAAGTGACAACCAGCTAGTCGGATTTAGACAGTTAATGTCCATATAAAACCATTATCAAATTTTTCGCACCGGGATCGGTTCAGATTTTACGGATCATCATACTTTTTATATAGTATAATATATAATAGGGGATACCCTGAAATCGGCTAATTTTTCGAAAGTGACAACCGGCTAGTCGGATTTAGACTGTAAATGTCCATATAAAACCATTATCAAATTTTTCGCACCGGGATCGGTTCAGATTTTACGGATCATCATACTTTTTATATAGTATAATATATAATAGGGGATACCCTGAAATCGGCTAATTTCTCGAAAGTGACAACCAGCTAGTCGGATTTAGACAGTTAATGTCCATATAAAACCATTATCAAATTTTTCGCACCGGGATCGGTTCAGATTTTACGGATCATCATACTTTTTATATAGTATAATATATAATAGGGGATACCCTGAAATCGGCTAATTTTTCGAAAGTGACAACCGGCTAGTCGGATTTAGACTGTAAATGTCCATATAAAACCATTATCAAATTTTTCGCACCGGGATCGGTTCAGATTTTACGGATCATCATACTTTTTATATAGTATAATATATAATAGGGGATACCCTGAAATCGGCTAATTTCTCGAAAGTGACAACTGGCTAGTCGGATTTGGGCAGTAAATGTCCATATAAAACCATTATCAAATTTTTCGCACCGGGATCGGTTCAGATTTTACGGATCATCATACTTTTTATATAGTATAATATATAATAGGGGATACCCTGAAATCGGCTAATTTCTAGAAAGTGACAACCAGCTAGTCGGATTTAGACAGTTAATGTCCATATAAAACTATTATCAAATTTTTCGCACCGGGATCGGTTCAGATTTTACGGATCATCATACTTTTTATATAGTATAATATATAATAGGGGATACCCTGAAATCGGCTAATTTCTCGAAAGTGACAACCAGCTAGTCGGATTTAGACAGTTAATGTCCATATAAAACCATTATCAAATTTTTCGCACCGGGATCGGTTCAGATTTTACGGATCATCATACTTTTTATATAGTATAATATATAATAGGGGATACCTTGAAATCGGCTAATTTTTCGAAAGTGACAACCGGCTAGTCGGATTTAGACAGTTAATGTCCATATAAAACTATTATCAAATTTTTCGCACCGGGATCGGTTCAGATTTTACGGATCATCATACTTTTTATATAGTATAATATATAATAGGGGATACCCTGAAATCGGCTAATTTCTCGAAAGTGACAACCAGCTAGTCGGATTTAGACAGTTAATGTCCATATAAAACCATTATCAAATTTTTCGCACCGGGATCGGTTCAGATTTTACGGATCATCATACTTTTTATATAGTATAATATATAATAGGGGATACCCTGAAATCGGCTAATTTTTCGAAAGTGACAACCGGCTAGTCGGATTTAGACTGTAAATGTCCATATAAAACCATTATCAAATTTTTCGCACCGGGATCGGTTCAGATTTTACGGATCATCATACTTTTTATATAGTATAATATATAATAGGGGATACCCTGAAATCGGCTAATTTCTCGAAAGTGACAACCAGCTAGTCGGATTTAGACAGTTAATGTCCATATAAAACCATTATCAAATTTTTCGCACCGGGATCGGTTCAGATTTTACGGATCATCATACTTTTTATATAGTATAATATATAATAGGGGATACCTTGAAATCGGCTAATTTTTCGAAAGTGACAACCGGCTAGTCGGATTTAGACAGTTAATGTCCATATAAAACTATTATCAAATTTTTCGCACCGGGATCGGTTCAGATTTTACGGATCATCATACTTTTTATATAGTATAATATATAATAGGGGATACCCTGAAATCGGCTAATTTCTCGAAAGTGACAACCGGCTAGTCGGATTTAGACAGTAAATTTCCATATAAAACCATTATCAAATTTTTCGCACCGGGATCGGTTCAGATTTTACGGATCGTCATACTTTTTATACAGTATAATATATAATAGGGGATACCCTGAAATCGGCTAATTTCTCGAAAGTGACAATCGCATAGTCGGATTTAGACAGTTAATGTCCATATAAAACCGTTATCAAATTTTTCGCACCGGGATCGGTTCAGATTTTACGGATCATCATACTTTTTATATAGTATAATATATAATAGGGGATACCCTAAAATCGGCTAATTTCTCGAAAGTGACAACCGCATAGTCGGATTTAGACAATAATTGTCCACATAACTGCATCATTAAATTTTTCGCACCGCTAGCTATTCTGAATCAAGGGATCAGCAAACTATATACATTAACTTTTGTATTCTATACCCACTTAAAGCTAATTTAAAAACAGTAACAACTGTATAATTATGTTAAGACGAAATTTTATTACAAAAAATTATTTTTCTGACGGGTTTCATCTATTTATATATTAAATAAATGTTCTTCATTTTCAGTATCATATTCTTAAAAAAGTAAGTACACAGTTTTTTGTGATCCCCTATACGATTTTCGGTTGCAAAAATTGGTAAAATAGTACTTTTTTTTCATTTTTCCCTTTTTGCAACCATTCACAATAACATTAAAAAAGTGTGATAAAAAAGTGTGATTTCTTCACGCGCGTAAATTAATTTTAAAACAAATGCTCAAATATGTAATTAAATTCATTTGGATTTTCTACATTTATAAAATATGTATAAACATATATAATAGGTGTTATATTTAGTAGATGGTCAAATCCGGCTATTTAATACCATACATCAATAAGTTAAAGAGTGTTACGAATGAAATACGCATTTACTATTTAAGCCACAACCTATCCATAAATTTTTTTTTATGTGATACTGTTGCCAACGACATTTATATTCTGGGACGCTCAAGGTAACTGCCGCCTTTTCTAGTATCGAGAAGGAATTTTACAAAATGTGTCTAGCTGTCAGTGAGTCAAAAACAAAACTTATGGTTTCTACAGGCAGACAGACCACTAGAATTTAACACATGTGTCCGTTGATAACTATAGCTTCGAGGTTGTAAAAGAATTTGTATACCTTGGTACCGCTGTGAACATCAACAACGATATAAGCTTCGAAATCAAACGTAGAATCATACTTGCCAATCGATGCTTTTTTGGCCTAAGAAAACTGCTAAGAAATAGTCTTCCCGTAAGAACGCTCTATAAGAAGCTTATACTACCCGTTGTTGTTGTTGTAACTGAAATATTGTTGGTAATATCGAGAAGTGGTCGGAATTCTAAGATTTTCGAGTCGTTCCGGTACAAAGAACCGTATGGTGTAATTGCACAGGCAGATGATGCTATCCTTGGCGTGTATGAGAAGAAAATTCTACGAAAAATCTTTGGACCAGTCTGCGTCTACAATGAATATCGACATCGTGTGGGTTATACGCTGAAATAGACATAGTGAAACGCATTAAGCAACAGCGGATGCGTTGGCTAGGACATGTTTTGTGAATGGTTGAAAATAGTTCGGCAAGAAAAGTGTCCAAAACTGCAAAGCAAAGACCATGTAGAAACAAATCTTTTAAAACTTGGTATACGAAATTGGGGATTATGCACACGAGATAGAAGCGGATGGAATTTTAAAGGAAGATGGAATTTAAGTAAGTAAGATATGTGATACTATTATTTTTAAATTAATTAAATTTCGATTATTTAAATATAATTACAGCTTTTAAAAAAACACTCATGAATTAAAAAAAATAGCAAAAATGTGAAAGTTGACCCTCTTACCAAAGACCCTATAATATAAGGATGTTGCAATTTGATTTGCCGTATGGTCGTTTTGAAAAATCCCACAAAAAATAGAGTTTAACGCTTTTACTCCAATTCGGAAACAACTAATGGAGAGAAAGCTAATACACACACATATGCTTATGAAATGTATGTTTGTTTATGTGTTTTTCATTGTTCTTTATCCACTTTAATTTTACATTTGACAAAAAAAAAATGTATGATCGTTTTCAAAGTGATCGATTTCTGAAATATTTTTGAGTTAATTTTCGGTTATTTCTCACAAAAAATTACAACATGGGCTTAAATCGTTTCGTGTGATATCTCATCTTTCATTTGGTTTAAATTTTTTGTGGAAATGGGGAAAATTATCTCAAAAATATATCTAAAATCGATCGGTTTTCATCACATAACGGATTGTCTATGTTCTAAACGGTATGAGGAAGACCTAAGCACTAAAAGAAAACCTGGATCAGGAAGTAGGATAGGTCCAAGGAATATTAATAAGGCAAAAGGAGTTGAGCAACTCATTCAAAGAGCGCCTAACACTTCGGTCAGAAAAGTAGGTCGTGAGGGCCAGGCTGAAGTCATACAAAGGTCAGAAAATTCCAGATCGCAATTCAATAAAGTACTAAGAAGCAAAAAAAAATTAGACAGATTTTATAAAAGACAACACCTGTTGTGTGATGGATAACAAAACATATGTACTGGTAGAAATTTCTAAACTCCACGGCCAAGATTTTTATGTTGCTGATGAACGAGGCAATATTCAGGAAGAGTTCCTAAAGAAATTTCTCGGTTGGCAAACTATTTGCAGTTGTAACAAAAAAAAGCCAAGCATTTGTGGCATCAAATTCGATAAACACAGAAATTTATATAACGGAATGCCTACAAAGACGGATTTTACCTTTTTTTGAGAACGCTCCGAGTGCCTATATATTTTTGGCCTGATTTGGCATGACGCCACAGTGGAAAAAAGATCTTTGAGTGTTATTCAAACAATAATGTCATTATTGTACCATAAGAGGCAAATCTACCTAAATGTCCAGAACTTCGGCCTGTAGAAAGGTACTGTAAAAATTCGAAACACTCTTTAATATTTCTTTCTAAATATCGGCATACATAAAAATGGGTATAAAAAACAATATTTCTATAAGTTACAAACATTATCACAAACAACCTATGCTGGGTAAAGGGTATAATTAGTTTACTATAAAGATAGTGCTTAAATTTTCTTTATATTTCAGTCATGGTCAAATATTTTTTAATATGTATACACATTTTTTTTGACCAATAAGTTTTATTTATTTTTTTTTTAAATCAAATCAAAAACGTAACTTAGAAATTTAAGTTGAAAATTTGTAGAGGAATTTATATACAAAAAATAAAAGAAACATCTTCAAAAATGTGCCGTGAAAACGAATGCATTAGAAATAAGTTTGATATTATTGAAAATTAAAATTCAAAGGTAAAAACATGAAAAAAATAGAGTAAAGCGTATTCAAACAAATGTCCGTTTGCCTGTAATAATATGTAATATGCAATAACAAACAAGAACAAAACTAATATCGGAACTGTCATGAAATTATTTTGCATTTGGGAGAGTAAAGAAAAAACGAAAGCACTCAGTATTGGGTCTGGCATTTATATTTATTTATACAATTTAGTTGTAGTAAAAGAAAAAACAACAAGTATTCTGCAGATGCATTTAATTATATTTATCGATTTGTTTGTAGAGTGAGTATTTTCAAAATTTCCTTAAATTACAAACCTATGATTCTGCTACAAATAATGAGAAGACAAAAAGGGAAATCAATGCCCTTTAAGGGCAACCATGGCAAAAGAGAGTTTTAAGGGAAAAGGCCAACAAGTTTGAAGACAATAATAAGAGAGTATTTGACGACTAATCAATTGTCTTTCTTACAGGTCCTATGTGACCGTCAGTCCCAATTACAATAGCTCATAATACAAAATGCCCTTTTCATCCCACCAAATACAACATTGCTTTGCTTCATAAATTTTTGTCTCTGGCGCTGGTTGGCCGGCCGGGCTTTACATATGCCTTTTAGCGCTTTTTATATGTAAACCATGTAATCAAAGTACAGGTCGTAATTCTTAAGATAATTTGATGAAATTTGGCACAGATCATTTTTTTGATAGTGGGACCAATTATTTATGGTACCTCCCACTTCCCAGAATTGATATTTTGGCCACACATCAATATTTTTTCATGAAATTTAAACTGCTTATGTAAACCAAAATTACTGTACCAAATTTCGCTGAAATCGGTCCATATTTGACCATAGCTCCCATACAAACTCTTTTGTCGAAACGCACTAATTGAAACAAAAAACTCTAAAAACGCTCATAAATCTGAAGATAATGACAATTTTGAGTTTATTTGTTCGCATACACAATTTTTGTAAAAACTGTAATCAATTTGCCAAATTTCGAGATAATCGGTATACATTTGACCCTAGCTCTCATATAAGTCCAAATGATGGAAACATTATAAATTTACCAAACATTTGTCTTTATACAGGAAAATGAAGACCTTTGACTTTAGCACTTTCTTACTTGTTTTTACAAAAACCCAGTTCACAAAACGTTTTAAATAGTCTAGCATCATTAGCATTTGGAAATCGATATAGGAAATGAAAAATCTTCTATTAATACATTTAAAAAAATCTTGTAGGAAATAAACGGATAAAACCAATATTTGGTACTTTTTTATACAACTTCTGATAACTTTTTACAATTTATACTAAATTGCTTACAAAGTAGCGGATAGAATGCCATAAAGAAATTCTATAAATAAAAGACATTTTAAAATACTTTTACAAATACAATTTATTCATAAACGATAAATAATCCTTAATAAAGTTATAAGCATTTACATCTAAATCTTTTAATATGTCTAAAGAACTACAATTGTTAGCTTTTTGAAATTCTGAATATAGTAAAAACAAAATGTAATCACTTATATTTTTATTTTTTACCAGAGAATTATTAAGATTTCTTTGCAAATTTATTAAATAATTCTTAAAAAACATTTTTAAACTGTCTAAAAAGCTGCGATTTTTTAAACATTCTTGAAAGAGCAAATTTCCAGAGCTTGATTTCAAAGTAAGACAAATTGAAATAAAGAAATTAGTAACAGATTTATCAGAGTTGGCGATTTTCTTACAAATTTTGTCTGCTAGAACAGTAGACATAGGGAAATAAATACTAGATCTTGCTTCACAAAAAACAAGACCCAAAATTTCAAAACCAACATTACACATAATTTTCTCGATGGCATTTTCTATTTGAGAATGCGGAAGAGCAAAGGTACGTTCTAATAATGCATACAATTTTTTTGTGTTCAAGCTAATGATTTTATCTTTTTGTAATAAAGCATCATCAATATTCAAGTTTGGATATTTCCTAAGGCATTTCAGTATATTATCTAAAATTATGACATTTTTTAGACATGAAGGTGAATTTAATATAGAGTTTGTTAGGTTTGTAATATTGTTTGAATTCATTAATTCATTATAAATAATTTTTAATTTATTATCAAACAATTCTTGCCTATTATTATTAAATATAACTAATATTTTTATAAGATTTTCAATCTCATTCCATTTGTAGCCTAAGTTTAGGAAATCATTAGATATTGTATGAATGATTTGGCTGCTTATTTCATCAACATTATGAGATGAAGAACATTTAGCATTGGTTAAATTGTGAATCTGAGAATCCATAGTGTCTAGAAGAAAATAAAAAAAAAGACAAATTGTTTGGTATTAATGGAGTTTTTATTAGAGCACTAATAACACTGTACATCAAAAAAGGGGGTTTTTAAAGTTTACATTTGAAATTTATTTTTGTAGGGGTTGTTTTAACAACTTTTAAAATGTTACCCTTAGAAGTTTGTCAAAAAAATTGTATTATTTTTTAATGTTCATCACAGACCGCAGTAAAGTTATAATGGATTGACTGAGAATTCACAAAATATACTGTTTGACTGTCTGTCGAAGATACCTATTTACCACCTGGACAAAGAAGTAAGCCTACAACTTGGCGTCGAGATCGATGGTGTACCAATTCCGACAGTGAACCACCCGAAAATCTTAAGAGTCACACTTGACAGTCCTTTACTGCGACAGCGCATAAATTACGATGTAAAAACAAGGTCCTTAAAGCACTAGCCGGCACTACTTGGGGAATGGACAAAGAAACCTTGCTGTCTACCTATAAAGCGATTGGTCGGTCAGTGGCAAATTATGCTGCTCCAGTATGGTAAGCGTCACACAGTTGGCATCTTCTCCGAGGCATGTCAGGAAAGATTTTCGCATGTATGAGGATAGCATACGAAGATATGTACCTAATCCTTCAGATCATACCTCGTACAAGGCAGATTAAACAACATTTATAAAGACGCCACCAACTCCACGATTTTATGTTATCGCATGAATGTTGCATTAGAAGGTCGCCCACTCCCCATAGCAGAAGAAAAGAACCTGCCGCGGAAAACAAGAGTCGTTCTGGCTCAACTGAGATCGGGATGGATCAACAGATTAAATATCTTTGGTCCTGCATAGACCGTGCCGTCCCCAACATATGCCCAGCTTGTGGTCAGGGTACTTATGATACCCCCACATTTTCAACTGTACCACCAACCCTACTTCACTCAGTCCTGAGGATTTATGGACTTATCCAGTAAAAGTAGCACAATTTCTTGGCCTTGATCTTCAAACAGATCCCGCCCATAAAAACAAAATTATAAAATTGTAAATGTTAGAGCTGTTACAACAACAACAACTGTATGTTAAACTATTCAAGAAATATTCTAATATTGCCATAGACTTTCCTAATAAATATCCATTTATATCTTACGTACATATTTGTCTAAAAATAAGAACGTATGCTCTTAGACCTAAGGCAAGAAATCACACTATTCGTGCCTGGATATTTGAGGGTTAATTTCTAAAAATATGTGGCAGAAAGAAGCTTTTAGAAGTATATTTTATCACGCGTATTATACACATTTAAGTAGTTTGTGTACCTTATTCTGACCCCATGGGTACACAAGGGTTAATTTGTATACAAATGTAACAATTCACGTGCTTTTTTGGTAAAAAAAAATGGGTTTTTGTCGAAATCCTTTGATTTTAAGTCGCAGGTACGGCTTAGCCGTTAGAGATATTGATCTGATTCCTTCTTTGCGGTAATCTGGAGGGTTGGTCACTGAATATAGCAAATCTGGTTTCACATATTTAATATTAAACCAAATATAAACTGTAGATATAACAAACAAAAAAAGCCAACAGAATAAATGAGCTCAAAAACCGAACAAATATCTGATAAACTATAATTTTTAAAGAAATTTTCCAACCAAAAAAATTAAAAGAAAATGTATTTAAACAGCAAAACCAACCAGCCCAACAGCCATCTAAATACATAACGAAAATGAAAAAAAATATATATTGAGATTTTGTTTTATTATTGTGAGAGGAACTTGAATAACAAGTTTGACATCTTTTACAGGTACGTTTGTCGGTCTACCTCTGCTGCAGCAGCCATAACCGCTAAAAATGTTTAAATTTTGGAATGTCTCCCATAATAAAAATAATGTGTTCAAAAAGGTGGTCGAAGAAAGAAAATATACAAATATTTAACAAATTCAATTCGATACAATTTGCTTTGATTATGATGTTGGATGTTGGCCGGTTGACTGTTTCGGTCAGTGGTCGTTTTCGTTTTTGAATTAATATGAAAGCTTGTTTGAATTTATTTTTATAGTGCAAACTTGTATTTAATTGTATACCCTACACTACCTATAGTTTAAATTGTTCTGGAACCCACATAAATGTACACCGAACAACTTGAATTTGGATAATTTGAAAAAAAAAAAAAAAAACTTTTTTCAAATATGAAAAATGTTTAATTTTAACATTTGCAAATAATAGCATTATCAGCAGAATCTCAAAACTGTTTATTTTCTTAAAAAAAATTGAAATTCGGCAACAAAATTATATTTTAGAAACACTTTTTTTGTAATCCGAGCAGTCGTGGAAAAAAAATATTTTTGAAAAAATAAATTTTTGTGAATATTCAAAAAAAAATTTTTTTGCAAACAAAAAAATTTTCCTGAAATGAATTACATCCGCGTCTACCGTATTCTCATGGTCTGCTACCAAAGATATTTTACTTTTGTTAGAACTCAATAAAAAAAATTGCTTGATAGAAAGAAATTTAGCATCAATCAAGAGGTAATTGTCGAAACTAAGGCATCAGTCAAATCGCCCTTAAAATACAATTTGTTTTGTATTGCGTCTGATCTCTTAATGAGATGACTCTGTAGTTCAGTACCAGAGATATTTTCTCTTTATCAGACCTAAGAAAATGCTATTAAAAACGTGATTTTGAGGCACCAGATTTGTTCAACAATTCTAAATGGCTTTGGTCTGCTTAATCCGAAAATGACGTTGGTTTATCCAAGTTGGTTTTAGTTTTCGAAATATCATTTTTTTATTTCCCGGAAAATAGTTTTTTTTTTTGCAAATAATAATATAACTCCAAAACGGACGGTTATACATATTCAGCTAATAAGAAAAACCAAAAATCAAAAACAATTTTATTTTTAACTCGTCTTCATATTGTTCTTAATCCACATAGTCGTTTTAGAGATATCGTAGAATTTACAACTTAAAAAAAATCACATTTTTATAGAAATACGCATACAATATTCCTTTACCGTAACAAGTCATACAACCTAAGAGCGTCACGTAATATGTGAACAGCCCCTTAACAGTACTTTCACCGAATTTTGTATTGCTTGTTAAATAGGGCAAGCCGTTTTTTAGTTATATTAATATTAATCGAGCAAAAAACCTCTTTTTCGAAAGAATAATTTGATCTAAAAACTAGAGCAGAAAAATTTATCTAAGAACCTACCGAAGGTTTGAAGGCCCTCTTTTACGAGTTCCCTCAAGAACATTATCGAACACTATTCTTGCCGGAGTATTTTCATCCATTCGCACATGTCCTAGCCAACGCAGACGCTGTTGCTTAATCGGCTACCCCATGTCTACGTCAGCGTATAACTCATACAGCTCATGGTTCATTCGATGTCGATACTCATTGTTAACGTAGACTGGGTCCAACGATTTTTCGTAGAATTTTCCTCTCAAACACGCCAAGGATAGCTTCATTGATACTCATTGTTAACGTAGACTGGGTCCAACGATTTTTCGTAGAATTTTCCTCTCAAACACGCCAAGGATAGCTTCATCTGCATGTGCAAGTGGCCACGAATTAGCACCATACACGTTATAAGCGTTTTATAGAGTGTAAGTTCAGTTCTTATGGATTGGACTATATTTTTTAGCTGTTTGATAAGACCAAAAAGCATCGATTGACATGTATGATTCTACGTTTGTCATCGCCAAACGCGAGTAGCATGTTTTCTATTGAAAATTGTACCAGTTGCATTAACTGCTGCATCCCACAATATTGTAGATATCACATGATATACTATAACTAGCCTGATAGGTTCTTACCTATCTTAACAGATGATGTTGTAGTAGTGCATAACTTTATTAGCGTTGTAGGGATGCCGAACTCAGACATTGCTTCAAACACATTCTTCCGTATCGGGCTGTCAAAAGTAGTCAACAAAGAGATGATACGTATCAATTTGTTTCTCTTGGGTCTTCTCCTGGATTTGACGCAGAGTAAAGATATGGTCAGTGGTTGATTTACCAGGTCTAAAGCCACATTGGTACGTCCCAATTTTTTTTTTTTGTAATTTTGGGCTTAAGTCTTTCGATAGAATCTTATATGCAATTGATAATTTACACATACAGTTTTATCTCCTTATTTGTGCAATGGACAAAGATCACTGAGATTACAAATGTCTGGCATGTGTTCTTCAGGCCGTATGGCTTCTATAAGTTGAGACATACGCCTTATCAACTCATCACCTGCGGTCTTTAAAAGCTCAGCTTTCAGCATCCGCAGCTTTTTTATTTTTTAGTCGAATTTCAGGACAATCTTTCAAAACTTGCCATACGAAATTGGAGAATTTCGCACAAAATAGAAGCGCATGGAATTCTAAAATATGCTCGGAATTTGACCTAATCTAACTATAGGCCATTTAAGCAAGTAACCGGAACCTATTTGTAATAAATCTGCAATAAAAATATTTTCAGTATCTGGAAGTCTTTTTTCATAAAATTTAAATGATACCTCAATTTTGTTAGTGGGGGTCCTTGTTCCGTCAATTACAATTTCTTTTTTTGAAAAATGTATCAGCTGTTTGATTTTTAATTTATAGGGTTATGTTAAAATGATATTTTGGAGCATTTTTACGTGTACATTTAGTTACAATATGCACATAAATTGCTGAGATACAGTCCGACCAAGGACTACTACTTCTGCAATATTATAATATTAGTATACCAATAACAATAGATGGTGCAGGAGAGCATTGACCTATACATAGGTATACCGCTATCAGCATGCAAACTGCTCATCAAGCAGTTTCTCTTTAGGTCCGCACAGACCAACTGGTTCACAGAAACGACCTGTTCGATTTCTAGACTTACATGGCCAACTGACGACTGTAAGCGTTCTGCAATCTTGGTCACCTTTCCATATACCATATACTTCGCACCCTAATTTCAGTACTCACAGGATACAGCATTCATTTGGTACTAATAGTAAGCAAAAATCTTTAAACAAACGTAAATATCGACGGTTAAAGTTGATTTTTTTTATCTTTCAATGAAATAAAATATGAAAAATTATTTCAAAAAAATCGCGCGATTTTTTTTAAATAATTTTTCCCCTGCGGCGCTTTTTACATTTTTATTTCTATTCCTGTGGCGCTTCCTTCATTTTTATTTCAACATTAAAAATTAAAGTCAAATAAAAATTCATATTGAAAAGATATTTCAAAAAAATCGCTTGCCAAAAATTTTTACACTACTATTCTTAAAATTAAAAGTTTTGTATTTCAATTAAACTAGACTTTGAAACTGAAAAATAAAAAAAAAATCAAATTTAAACCTAAATATCTGTTATCTTTAAAGATTTTGGCTAACTATTAGTACCAAATGAAAGCTTAAAAGGTCATATCGATCAGTTTTTGAGATATGGACATTTTTGTACAAAAACCAAGGGTAAAATTTAGCATTTTTCTTTATAACTCCTTAATAGGTTAATTAAAAGTCGATTGAGATACCACTCCTGAAAGATATTTCACTTTTACATGATATGCATAATGTTACTCGGTGCAAAAATAAGAGATATTTCGATTTATATTTCAGAACTTTAAAAGCACTATATCTCCCAAACCAAAAGCTTCCGAAGGATGCAGAATTGCCTGGAGTCTCTAGCTACCAGGTAAGAACTGTATCCAATTCCCACTCTAACCTTCTCGTGGTACATCCTGGAAACCTTAGCAACCTAGTTTTAGATGCGGTAAACAACCCGTGTGGGATTCTAGGTCAGGGCTAATATAAAAGGGAGTTATCTTAGAGCCATTCCAACGTATATGGTCTAACCGTCTAAGTTAATTGTACTTCGTAAAGTACGAAAATGCAGCGTCTGTTCAACATGTTAGTTGCGGCTGCAAGCGGGCCTCAGTCTCGGATCGAGCGGCTCGCTATACAAACGTGGCTTGTGATTTTGGACCCATCACCCATCGACTTAGCACTCACGATGTTTTAAGCATGGAAAGAAACAATATTACAGAATATACTACTCCAAGGGGTAATCAAGCGAGAAATCCCCCAGCTACGGCAGTTGGCGCAAGGATTTTGGAGTTTCCTAATCTATGCAAGAACATTATGATGATACAGAAATAAAATTTGAATATTTTCTATCAAATTTTTTTTTCATCGGATGAAAAAAGATGAAAATAATTTTGAACTGATAAATGTCCCAAACGATTTTTTTATTTTTTATTTTCATCGGATTGAAAAACGATACAAAATTTTTCGAACAATTAAAAATCTTTAGGGATATTTATGATTGTTTTTGTATGGATTAAAATATGAAAATATTGTTTTAAAAGTATTAATATTCGGTCTCTGCTTTAAAAGCACTATATCTCCCAAACCAAAAGCTTCCGACCCATAAAAACACTGTCAAATAAAAGCTATCGGGTATGTTCTGTAAATCACTTCCACATGATTTTGAAATCACATGAAATTCAAAAAGGCTGTAATTTCTATTATTGTTGAAATTTTCAGAACATTTATCAATAACCTTCTAGGCCTGTGAGTGCACTGAGTTATCAAATTGTCAAAATAATTTGTGAACAATGAATAATTCGACTTAGAAAATGAATGTGATTTCAAAATCATGTGGAAGTGATTTGCAGAACATACCTGTATGTAAAGCCCCTAACAGGAAAAAAATTTTCAAAAAATCGGTGCAGTTCAGTTAAACTAGACTTATTCCGAAAATGAAATTGGAGAGTAGCGCACAAGATCGAAGCACATGGAATTCAAAAATATACTCGGTCTTTCCCTTAACAGGTTGTAATAGGTCATTGCCAGTCTATTTCAATTGTTATACACGTAAAATTAAAAATGTTAAAGGTCGGTTGTATTGACTTGAACTAGGTTTTAGTAGTGCAATAAGAAATATTCATGATTTCTTGATAATTTTTTTTGCATCACTTTGATTTTTTGCATAATTGAAGTTTGGCAACCCTGTAGCGTGACGTTAATTTAATTTTTATGTAAAAACAAAACAGAAAACTGACAATGGTGTGTAAACTGTAAAATTACTCAAAAAGTGATTGAGAAAAATTACACAAGAGAGATAAAGAGAAGAAGAGATAATATGGGGTAATACATGCGAATGATAAAGACAACAGATACACTTTTTTGTTGTTGCTTTGTTGCTACTTTCCAATAATAAAAATTATTAAAACAAAATAAAAATAAAATATTTTTTTAAAGAAATGTTTAAAGTAAATTTAAAAGTTAACAGAACTTATTAATACAGATTTTATAATATTTATAAAACATAACAAGGTTTTATAAAATAAACTTACAAGTGGATTTTTTAACAACCAATAACAACAAAACAAAAAGAGGTCATGTCTACATTTTTTATAAAGTGTTAAAGTAAAATATAAAAAAATAAAACTAAATAGAAAGAATTTTTACGGCGCTTGTCTGTTTCTGTTTGCTAGGCTGGTTAGGTTGTATTATAGATATAGTGAGTAGCTGGCCGACCGAACAAAGTGTATTGATAATTTTTGGTTCATTTTTATTCTTTTAGATTCGACGACTTGTACTAGAGTACAAAAATTATAACCTCAAAAAATAATCTAAAGAAGCAGCAATTGCTAGAAACACACACAAAAAAAAACTGCAAAGCAAAGGGGTGGTGTATTGGAGCAGGAGGATAGAAAGAGAAGAGAGAGTACATTATAATTTGATGCAAAAGAAAAACCAATGAAAACAACAAATATATAAGTATATTCTTTTTTTTTGCAAAAAAAAATATCTTCATTTATACCAATTGTTGGAAAAATATGAAAATTTTTTAAAATCTTCATATTACTTTAAAACTAAACACTTCTTTTAAGCATTTAAACGAAATTTGCTGATTGCTTAAATTTGTAAGCACCAAAACTTAAAACATAACAAATCATAAAATCGACTTTGAGGTTATGTTTGCCTAAACTTTACCAGTTCCCATTTCTGTTCTAAGGCTTTTTTTAATACATACATATAAAACTAAAACCAAAAAAAAGAAGTAATTGTCTTAAATTAAACTTACCTCGAAAATACTCAAAGTCTAAGTTAAGTTCAAGAAATTTCTATAATCAGCTTCACAAGACTTTTTGCCAACAAACAGCTGCGTAGTTTTTCTGTTTTTCTGAAGAAATTTTAATAAATAAGCACTTTAACTTCACACTTTTAATTAAACTTGTTATAATTTTCTTAAAAATTTTAGACAAAAAAAAAACTATGCAAAACAATTAGTTTGCGAAGCCGAATTGTACTTATAAGACCAGCCAACGTATGGGGTAGTCCTCTACGTCACTAATCAGTGTGAGTAGCTGTATAGCTACGTTTAGCTGTCGTCTGGCCAATGATGATAATGAGGCCTTATTGTAGACTACTTTTATTTTTCTTCTATTACATACGAGAAACTCGTGGCATACGTTTTGGTTCCCCTACACGACGAACACGTTCAACAATTCCTCTTTTATATGCAATATCGAAATATTTTTAAAAAGTATATATACATATAATTCCTCCTCTAAAGCTCCTCTTTTCGTCATGAATCTCCTCAAAATTTGTTTAATACTAAAGTGTTCCAAATGCACTTGAATTTTTTGTCACTTTCGCCATTTTGTTAAGCAACACCTTTTACAGATTTTTCTTTAATAAAAATTATCAAAAAACAGGTATTTTGTTTTTATTTGTTATAAAAATAATTTAATGTTTTTTTCTTCTTTAATTTGATTAAACGTTTTAGCCAAATTTATTTCTTCGGCAGATGGTTTACAAATTTATCTTCCATTAATTTTTCAATAAATAATTTTTTCTTCAATTTCTTCTAATAAAATATTACACACACACATTCAAACACTTTAGCAAGCAAAAAAAATTTTATATATTTTTCGAATCTCAAAAATTTTTATAAACGACGACGTCTTGCAACGCAGCTGACCGGATCTTGACTGAACGAACTTTTGCAATATGGCGCGCGCGGTTGATTGAACGAAAGAAATACCAACAACAAGCGATTTATTATTGACTGTGCTGTTGTTGTTATTGTTGCCGTGCCAGTGGTGGTGTTAATGTATCATGAAAAAGCAAGCAAATAGTGAAAATAATTTGTAACTTTTTTAATTTTTACTTCTTTTGGAAAAAAACAGAATAACTTTTTCAACAGTTTATTATATTTACTGTTTAAAATCTCTTAATTTTTAACTAATTAAAAAATATGTTGGGGACACAAACTGTACACTTTTTATTACGAACTTAATTTGATTAGTGCAGACAAGGTATTAAGTAATTGGTTCTCATTTTTGGTTACTTAAGCATTTTTTGTACCTAATTTATTTCCAAATAAAATAATAAATCACAAAGCAAAACATTAAGGTTGGATAATAGAGGTTATATCACCTCTATTATCCATCCTGCATTGCATTGAGTTAAAAAAACTATCAAAAATTATTGACTAAAGTTCGATTAACCGTAGATACTCGTCAAAAAGAACCAAACCTTTTAACAACACTACAATGGTAAGAGTCAACAGAGTTGCATTTTCGTTAAGTTTTATCTGCTTTACACAGTGTTGCCAGAAAACATTTTATGGGTTCTACTAAATTGTTTAATAGCTAATTCACAAACAGAACTTCTGTTTTGACATTGAAAAAATAAAAAATTTATGAAATTTGAAAATTTTCAACTATGAATGTATGAATATGTTTTCAATTTATTGCAATGTTTTAGGACATCGAAGTTAAATCTAATAGTCCTGACGGAAACTATCAATCAGCAAAGAAAACTCTAAAAACTAAAATGGTAAAAAAAGTTTAGTCTTTTAATAATTGCGAAAAAACATAAGGGCTTAACTACAAGTTTAATATTTTCTGAAAACAAAATGGCTTAACTACTATACAAATTTTGAACAAAAATTTAAACCTTTCAAAATGCATAAAGCTTTTTGTCAATAATATAGAGACGGGTCTTAAAAATAGTAACAATTTATTTTCGAAACAAAATTTAATGTAAAAAGATAGGTTTTAAATAATTTAAAATAAGATAGAGTTTTTTTTAAGTTTTTTTTTTCAGAAATAGCCCCGTATCCTTTAAACGGTTAAAGATATATAAATAAAATTTCATATAGTTAGTTGATCTATAGACAAGCAGGTCAAAGTACGGTCGGAAAGCTAACTTATAGCCTTTAAAAAATCTCGAATAATAATATTTTATATGATAAGCAAAAAAAACTTTTAAACTAAAGAAAATATTAATTCCAAATTTTGAAAATTGGTCAACAATGCAAGAGCAAAAACATTCCTTAGTACTTAAATGATAAAAAACAAGTCACTTTTAAGTAATTCCTAAAAACGAAAGGGCTTAACTACAAGCAGAATGTTTTTGAGCAATATCTAAAACCTTTGGTTTTTAGTGACCGTACGCATAAAAAATATTGTAGCTAGATGTATTTTGGGTTGCTGTGTCAAAACCAATCAAAAATCAATTGTAATTTCATTTGAATTTCAAGTGACGATATGTGCTAATTTTTTTCAAAACTTTGGTACATTTATGTCATTCCGGCAGAGGGTCTGATATGGGAGCTAGGATCGATTGAAACCAAATTTTGGTTATCGATTTATATTTACAAAATACTAATATGTTCAAAGTTTTAATAAAAAATTGCAATTATCTTTTGATTTATAATCGTTATTGAGCTGTATTTCTTGTATGAATGAACGATGTTTAATTATGGGCTGATTCCAACAAAATCAGGTACACTGAGCAATATTTATCCTAAAAAAATGCAATTGAATTTGTGGCTGTAAAAATCAGGTACACTGAGCAAAATTTATGCTAAAAAAAATGCAATCGAATTTGTGACTGTAAAGGGTCAAAAACTCTATTCTGGGAGGCAATCCCTATGGGAGGTACCCGAAATAGTAATCCGATTTTACCCAAAATCATCCTTGGACCAAAATATGGGTTTCAATTCATTCAATTCATAATAAGCTTACATGGATATCCAGCTAGTCGGACATCGTTAAATCAACTCAGAAAGTAATTATGATTCGATTGGTATACTAGACCAATGTTCTATGCGTTACAACACCTTTCAGTAGTGAAAGATACTAGGTAAAATCACTACACACTTCGTTCTCAATTTTAAATCCCTGAAAAGTCAAACAAAAGAAAATTGAAAAAAAAATTTGTTCTCTGTATTTTTATTGTTTGTCAAAAATAAGTAAATTAAAATAATTTTTAAATAGTCATAAAGTGAAGAACTTGTAACGCATTTTACCAGCAAAAATACGTGAAATTTATAAAATGTCTGGGAAATAAGATTAAACTATGGAGTAATGCGTGCGGTGTAAATCTTAAATTCATATCATTCAATATCTTCTTTTGCTTTGAGTTTCATTTTGCTATTTTGATACAGGGTCTAAAAAATTGACAACTCTCCCTAGTGATTTTACCTAATGTGTAAAATGACAAAAATAAAAGACTGTTCAAAATAAAATACCAAAAATTAAAAAAATATATTTTAAAGTTGTTTTATGTTTTCAAATTTCTACTATGGGATAGTTAGTGATTCGGTGTTCAATATTACAAGTCAAACACGTTCATAAGGTAGAAATCTCATGAAGTGCCAAAATAGCAAGATGTGATCGGTGTAGTTTTCCTTATTGAAAACTACTAAAATTCCGTTAATGTGAATGTGCTATAAAACATTTTACAAAATTTCAAAAACTTGTTCCCGTTTCACACGAATCAGGTTTACTTTAATCAGTTTTTCTTTAAATTTCTTTTGAACCTGCCTTCACGTTCACACACGAACATTTTCTTCATCAGTTTTTACTTTATTTTCCTTAAATTTCATACAAATTTTTAAAATTTTCGTAATCTTGATGTACTATCAAGATTAGTCAGGTCAGGTTTGTATCAATTTTAATTTTGTCAGTTTTTTCTCATACAAATTCAAGACTTGATAAGCCAAACCTGACTAATGTAAAAGTAGATTTAACAGAAGCTAATATTATTGGAATGGGGTTTTAAAACGACAAAAAATGACTTCACGTCATGAACTTCAATATTATTGACTTTATGTTCGAATTAAAATTTTAGCCAATATTATCGAATTCACTTTTGAAAGCAAACCAAGCAGTCTATAGTTAACAAATTTCACTTGCAATTTGATCAATGTACATATCTGTGACAATAAAATGACTTATGTTGACAAAAATGCTTTTTCAGTTTTATACATATTTTTATTCTTTTTTTTTTTTTTTAATCTATCATTAAGCCAAATTTCAAGTATAAAATATCATTATTATCGGAACTATACGCATTTATATTTATATTTTATATTTATATTTCTTATATTTATATTTCTTAAGCCATTATTATTTATTGCCACAGAATATATAGTATTATTTTGGTTATTGGCGCCAAAATGTATGAGGTGGCTAACGGTACTAAAAAGTCTAATTGCACCACGTTAGACATTCATTATTTAACTTCTGTCCATCAGATATTAAAATTCTAACCAGAATACGCTTTCATGTTCAAAAAACGCAAACGAGATCTAAACGAATCTTTAAAATAGTAACAACATGGCAGCTCTTATTGCAACATTTTCAAGGTGGTGAAAATAAAGTCCAAAAATTAAACTTAACGAATTTTGGTCTTGACGAAATTGCAGTCGATTGAAAGAAGAAAAAAAGAAAACAGGCAAATATGCGCGGATATACATATGTATGCACAGACATTATCATGACATGAAAATGCTATGAAAACAAGAAAAAGTGTGGAGCAGAGGTAATGGGTGCAAATTGCGGGTGGCGTTAAGAAACTATGCAGGTAATTGCTCCTACAATAACTTTTATATAAATGCAAAAAATATGTAACTTACATTGATTGTATCGAGAAGAATGTATATGTCCATAAAAATGTTTGTTCTATCTTTTAAGACATCCAATTAACACACGCACCAAATATTGCAAATTTTTCCAACACAATTAGTTTATTTTGGTTTATATGTAATACATATAAATTGATGTACTTTCATTATTTTAAATGATTTACAATAAAAGTTTTTATAAATTTGTTCTTTAATATTTTTAAGACTTCATTATTTTCTTTTTAAAAAACACTTGAATTCTTTTTCTACGTTTACTATACTTTTTAGGTTTTACATTTTTAAAAACACTGTATTTTTATAGGGTATTTTTTATAACTTTTCTTAGTTTTTTTTTGGATTTTGGGAGTTTTTAATTGAGGAATTTAAAATTTAATGCTTCTCACGTACTGAACGATGTGATTGTACATAAATATATATAAAGTAGATCTATATATATGTAAATATTTTTGTATATATGTTATGTAGCGACATAAATACTTTTTTATGTATCTGCATGTTTAGACGAAGATGCGAACAGCTGTTTGTGTCTTTCATACAGCATTTCTTTAATACTGGGGCTCCACGAGAAACAAGTTGCTAGCAATTTCTATGTTAGCAACTGTTAAACATTTTTGACTGTAAAAAACAGAATTATTTTTAAAAATGTATAAAATATTATTTTTTAATTTGTAGAAGATTTTTGTGGTCAAAAATTGTATTTTACACGTATCCCTCTGTTTTCTTAATTTAAACATAAAAGAAACGTCGAAACGTGTGCAGTCACGAAATAAGAAAATATTTCTTGAGAAGCAAAAAAACACTTTTTAATGAAAATCACCAAGATAAATACAAAATTAACAAAAATACTTTTATTCAAAATTGCCCACGAAAGTGACAATTTTGACGAGTGCTAAGGAAATTATGTTGCATCAACTTTTCCAACCTGTACCTCGTTTCTGTATTTCTCGCATCGAGTAATTTCTCACATCGAACAGTGAAAATATGCAACATGAAAGAAAAGCTATAGTCGGTCAAGCCCGACTATATCATAACATTCACTACTAAGGTCAAATATGGACCAACAATTAAACAAGTTTTCCTTAAGTCTTAGAGACATAAATACATATACTAGGTATGTGCTTTTTTTTTCAAAATTTGAAGATTTATATCATTTCCGGCTAAGGGCCTGATGTGGGAGCCAGGGTCAGTTGTGGACCGATTGTTACTAAATTATGGTTATTGGTTTATATTTACTTTAGAGTTATTAACGTTTTTGTGCTTTTATGTGTATATAAACGTCTTTTGAGCATGTGTGCTGTATGGGAGGTATGGTCAAATATGAGCCGATTTCTGCAAAATTTGGAGCACTGATTAAGGTTAAGCAATATTTGTGCTGAATATTATTAAAATACATCTAAATATGCGGCTGCAAAGGACCAAAAACTGTATTCAGGGAAGGCATCCCTATGGGAGGTACCCGAAATAGTAATCCGATTTTTCCCAAAAAGGAATCGTCCTTGAACTAAAATATGAGCCTGTGCCAAATTTTATCAAATTATCTTTAAAGTTACGACCTGTAAAGTGATAACAAGCTTACATGGATTACCGGCCAGCCGATTCTAAGTGGATTGGTATACTCAAAGGTGGGTCTCAGACCATTATTTTTATGCGTTAGTGATTTTAGTTTACATAAGCAGAATTTGTTTTAAATCTCATGAAAAAATATTGATATTTGTGGCCAATATATCAATTCCGGAAAGTGGGACATATGGAAGGTACCATAAATAATGGACCGATTTTGACGAATTTCAATAGCCATGGTCCCACTGTGAAAAAATTTCATTAAATTATCTTTACGAGCTGCGACCTGTACTTTGATTACATTGTTTACATGGGGGTCCATCCAGCCAGCCGTCCAGACGGACGGATGGACTGACATCGCTAAATCGTCTCAGAAAGTGATTCTAAGCCTATTGGTATACTAAAAGGTGGGTCCAAGACAAATATTTCTATGCATCAGTACAAACTTATAATACCCTTTCCACCTATGGTGGTGAAGGGTATAATAAAGCAGCAAATCACTTCTTTTGCCGAACCTCAAAAACAAAGTCAGATATTTTTTTATTTAAACATGAAAAATCTACTAACATTTTTTAAAAACATTTTTGATGTATTAATCCACGACATAATCATAGGGTCTTAGCATTTGATGCATAAAAATTAGCCAGGGTGCTCCAAAACCGACCGTTCCAATTAATATATAAAAAACGCTAAACCTCATCGGATTGTCGATGCCCTTATTCCATGGCAAATTCTAAAAGAAGATGTTAGCTGTAGATATTTATTTATAAAAAATGTTGAAACTTACACAACCGGGACGTCCACCAATATGACTTTTAATATAGTTCCTCACCAATTGTTTTTTGGGACTGTTCAAAATAACATTTTTCAGTCGACGGGAAGTTAAGGCTTTTGCTAGACCTAACATTTCGCGAGTTTCAAGAATCTTTCTTCTTTTTGACAAACTTGATATTGAGATATTTTAATCAAAATTTTCAAAGAGGCAAAATAAAAATTTAAAATTTTTAGAAATGTATTTGTTTGTACATTAAAGTGTTTACGGACAAAGTACATTATTTTCATAACTTATGAAATATATCGGTAAGAACAATATACCGGTATGTGATGGAAATCGATCGTTTTCAAATCGATCGATTTCAGATATATTTTTGAGATAATTTTCGGTTATTTTTCCCCAAAAAAAAAAAAAAATTTGGGCTCTATTCCTTTTGGCTGATATCTTATCATTCATTTGGTTTATTTTTATGTGGAAATGGGAAAAAACTATCTCAAAAATATATCTGAAATCGATCGATTTGAAAACGATCGATTTCCATCACATACCGGATAATCCAAAATCGGGAATATATCGTCCAGCAATTCAGCGATATGAGTTTCGGTAATCCTACTTCTTTCTGACAAACTTGATATTCAGCTCGATGTTAACTATAAGATCAAAATTTTCAAGACATTTTTTTGTACATTAAAGTGTTTATTATTTTCTATTTATGAAATAGATCGGTGATTCGCAGCAAGAACAATATAATCCAAAATCGGGAATATATCGTTCAGCAACTGAGCGTTATTTTCCAAAATATAATTAATAACTTTTATACATAAATAAAACACTTCATAATTGGTTTAACTTTTATATTTGCGAATACATTTTATCTTACAACACATCGCACATATTTGATGTAATGTCCGGGAGGCATCACAAGTATCGACACTACTTTTTAACTTAAAAGCAAATAAGGATTAATCTGGAATTGAAGAAAAAGACAATAATGAATTTACATAATTAATTAAAATAACTAACAAGTAAGCTGTGCCGAATCAGTAACATATCCAAAAACAAGTAAAAAAAGCTATAGTCGGTCAAGCCCGACTACTTTCCCACGGCTGTCGGTTCTTCGTACCGGAGCGACTCGGAAATCCTAAGATTCCGAGCAAGAACTGCCACTTCTGCTATATTAAGAACAATATTGCAGTTACAACAAAAACAAGCCCGACTATATGATACCCCTTACTACTAAGGACAAAAATCGACCAACAGTTTAACAACTTTTCCTTAAGTCTTTTTTTTCAAAATTTCGAGATTTAAATAGATTTATGTCATTTTCGGATGTGGGCCTCATATGGCAGATTGGGTCAATTGTGGATCGATTGTTATCAAATTTCGGTTATCGGTTTATATTTACAAAATATTCATCTGTTTTAGTAATAAAATGAAAATATCTTTAGATTTAGAAGCGTTTTTGTGCATTTCTGGCTATTTAAAAGACTTTTGAGAATGTCTCTTGTATGGGAGGTATGGTCAAATATGGTCCGATTCCTACAAAATTACATTGACCATAAGCAATATTTATTATATTTTGCTGTGTTTTATTAATATACAAAAAAATTGTGGCCGTAAAGGACCAAAAACCCTATTCCAGGAAGGCATCAATATGGGAGTTGCCCGAAATAGTAATCCGATCCAAAGTTAAATCGTTAAATCAACTCAGGGATTGATTCTGATTCGATCGGTATGCTAAAAGGTAGGTCTCAGACCAATCTTTTTATGCGTTATAAACATCAGCACAAACCAAATATGTATACCCTTCCAGCCTATGGTAGTAAAGGGTATAATTAATATTCTGAGTAGTGTTTTTGTAAAGCTTCTTTGTTCAAAATCAAGTGGCCATAGCTGTCATAGTTTATAAATTTTTAGCGTTTAACTGTCTTTTGTGGCATTTTGGTGATTTCCGGGAGTGGTTTTTATACGAAAGCTATGGTTAAACGTAGACCTAAAACTTTACATACTGCTTACTAAATTTATGCATGAACCGTCGTGGTATAGCAGGTTAGCCATTTGCCTAGCATACTGAGGTCCCAAGTTCGATCTCCGGTCAGACCCACTTGAAAAAAATAAATTTTCAAAAAAAAAGCAGCTGTTCACCTCATAACTCAGCTAGCCACTGGTTATTGAGTATTAGGCTATGGAAAACTTCTGTAACTAATGCATTTGCCGTTCGGAGCCGGAGTTATATTATTATTTTTAGTAGTTTTCTGGTTTCCGCAAGTTGTTTATGAGTGTGTTATATTCAATTATGAACGGATTTCGCCCAATACATAAGGAATATATTTAATGGACATCCAGACTGACAGACGGATTCAGAATATATATATTTTTATTGTTCAAGCCATTATTAAAGAAATTACAAACTGCATGACAATCTTATTAAACCTCCTTTCTTTTTGAAGGTAGGTATACAAAAGATATAGTAGTCAGCCCTACTATTTGATACCCTTTACTTCTCAAGTCAAATATGAACCAACAACCTTAAAGGATTTCTTAATTCTTAGAGACATATGTTGCGCTAAAGAGACAACTAAACATTTTCAAATTTTCACTTTTTGCAAAAAATCTATGTTCAGTAGTCATATTAACCCACTGTAAAAATTTTATATCATTTCCTCTACAATTTTCTAAATTTCGTACAATAATTTCGGTTGCTATAAGTAAAATTTAATACCAATAATAATCTGTGCCAAAATTTTATTAAATAATTTTAATTAATTTTAAAATTTAATTACCCTTCACCACTAAGGTCAAAGGTGTTCTTTTTCCTGCATAAAGATAAATAGTTGCTAAATTTTGCCATCATACAAGCTGTTTCCGTAATTTAGACTTATATGAGAGCCTAGGGTCAAATATGGACAGATCTCGAAATTTGGCAAATTACAGTTGTTATGCAAAAAATAAACTTAAAATTCTCACTATCTTCAGATTTACGAGCGTTTTAATGATTTTTGTCCCATTTAGTGCGTTTTGACAGAAGAGTTTGTATGGGAGCTATGGTCAATGAAATTTGGTACAGTGATTTTAGTTTACATAAGCAGTATTTGTTTTAAATTGAAAAAATATTGATATTTGTGGCCAATATATCAATTCCGGGAAGTGGAATTTCAATAGCCATGGTCCCACTAAG
Organism: Stomorhina lunata; assembly: GCA_933228675.1. NCBI lineage: Eukaryota > Metazoa > Arthropoda > Insecta > Diptera > Rhiniidae > Stomorhina > Stomorhina lunata. The sequence continues at coordinate 52,168,197 of OW121744.1, forward strand.
AAAAAAATGATCTGTGCCAAATTTCATCAAATTATATTTAGAATCGCAACCTGTACTTTGATTATATGGGGGTCCAGCCAGCAAGCCGTCCAGACGGACGGGCTGACATCGCTATTATACTAAAAGGTGGGTCTAAGACTATGCGTTACATACATCAGCACAAACTTATAATACCCTTTCCACCTATTGTGGTGAAGTGAAATAGCTTAAATAGACTCCAGCCAGCCTTCCAGTCACGCGGACATTGCTAAAATGTCTCAGAAAATAATTCAAAATTAATAGGTAAAAGGACGGGAGTAAGAAGTTTTTAAAAATGTTATACAACGGGTGTCGCGAAGCCAATTTTGAGGCTTATTACTCTGTTAATCGTCTGAAACGCTCCCACATTTTGAAATGTTGGTACTTTGGAATATAAATCGAGGAATTATTGTAAAAAACTCAAACTTTCTTATGGAAACTACGGCCAAAAGACCGAACAAAACAACTACAAAGAAAATTTGCAATTGTTTTCCAAATTCAAGTAAATTCCATATAAATTCCTCATATGTAATACTTTCTTATGAGTATTACCAAAATTGGATATTCTGGCATCAAATTAATTTAACTATAACTAAGCCATTAACATACAATTAAACTTTTAACAATTTTTCTTAACAATTGTTCAATACTAACCTAACATTTTTTTTACTTCTTGAGCAATTGATGTCTGACAATCAAGAAGGGAGAACCGAAACCCAAAACGGTGAAGGTAGTGAAAAGGGCGGTGATCCTATAACGGTTCTTCAAGCTGAAGGGCAAGTTCTGAAAAAGGAAACATTAGTCAAGATTAATTCACTTCATCAAATAATAAAATCATCATAGAAAACATTATGTAATCATATGGTTTTTGTGAAAACACAGTTTAGTCAGTCTCTTAAAGAAACAAAAATTTACCTCGCCGGGAATACCACCATGGCTGTGGTATCTAACCATGGCCTTGGAAAGATTGCTAGCCAACAAATTGGAACGGGTCAACATTTTTACACTGAAAATTTAGTTTGCTTTTCCAAATTGGTCGAGAGAAAAACGATGGATGTTCTTTTCCTAAAAACGGCAGAAAACGAACCTGGCACAAAAATGTAGTAAAAAGAAATGTCAAAAAAGAACTTTGGGGTATGTTAAGTGTAAAATTGACAGAGTTGTATTTTCTGAACAGTGTTGGTAAACGTTGCAAAAGCAACATATATGATAAAAAAAAAAAATAAATTTTGGATAACACTGATAAATAGCCAAAATCACATTTAAATAAAACTATTTATACCCTTCACCGCCATAGGTGGAATGGGTATATAGCGTTTGTGCTGATATTTGTAATCCATGGATTTCTGGCCGAATATCCATGTAAGCTTGTTATTAAAGTACTGGTCATTTATGACCGGTGAAATTTGGCAAACTCATATTTTAGTCAAAGACGATCCCTATACATTTTTAGCTAAATCGGATTACTATTTCGGGTACCTCCCATAGGGATACTTTTTCGAAATAGAGTTTTTGGGCCTTTACAGCCACATATATAATTGTATTTAATAATATTTATCATAAATATTTCTTATGGTAGCCGAAATCAGTGTTTCTAATTTTGTAGGAATCGCCTCATATTTGACCATACCTCCCATGCAAGACACATTCTCCAAAGTCTTTTTAATATCCAGAAGATCTAAAGATAATTGCATTTTATTACTAAAACTTTGTGGGCACTGCTGTAAAATTACATCCCCCCCTAAAGCCCTGGTGTCATTACGAAAACCATGCCTTGGGCTTCTCGGTTCGCCGTCTTGGGTTAGCAGGGCGGTTACTGCGTACTTCGGTTCGAATGTAACTGTTCTCGAATCTTACTGTTTTGAGTGTGTAGGTTCGACAACAAATTCTTTTGGATCAATGTTATTCCCACGTTAATACCAATGTTATTCTCACGACGTGGGCAACTTTCTTTCCCACACACTCGTGGTATTCAAAATTTCAACATATAACATGAACAAAAACTAAAATAAAATAAAAACCAAAACAACACGGATGGGACCACTTTAAAGCACAGCTTCAGGGATAGACGTTGCACAGTAGGAAGGGACGATATAGACGAATTGACTCTTAGCGACATTGACTGGAACATTCTCCAGCAGGAGCGACAATTACTGACGGACCTAGAGGAGATAGTGGCAACGACGGAGGTCCTACTGGATTCCTCCCGGGCCCACTCTGACCTTGAGATCACGGTGATCTCAGCCTCAAGCGGGATTTCCCCAGAATCTTGGGAAACGGGGATCCCATCTCTACCTCTGAGGAAAAACAAGACACGGAGGGGGTTTCGCTGGATTTTACGGTTGACGAGGTTGTAAAACCAGACAGAGTCCAGCAAGATCAGCTTCGAGGCCTCGGGACTCAGAGGGGGAAGATAATCGGGACGAACCGCCTGTGGTAGAAAGGGAAGATCAGTTGGCTTAACCTGAACCTATCATCATCGCCGAGACCAGACAAACATCGGATGTGATCCCGTTGATCTCGGACAGGGTGGTCGAAATTGCTAAGATCTCGACCCTTGTCGGGTAGCAACAGTCTCTGGATTTGGCAGGTAGGGTGGTTCAGGTTGATCCACCTTTTAGAAGTCTTATTATCTCCAAAAGGTCAGCTCGTTCTGCAGGACGCTGTGGTGGCTTCATCGCCACAGTCATCTAAAGCCTGCCGATCGAAATTTGAAAAGGCGAAGAGTGGCACAAGGAACTCGTTGGCCTTTCTTAAATGGATGGCCAACAGAGATCCTACGCTGCTCAAGCCCATGGAGAGGAAGATGGTCAAAAGACACCGGCAGAGTCTCGCAAAGTTTTAAAAAACTTACGGCTCTACCCTGGAAATCCTTGGCATCTCCTAAAGTTTCGTCAATCGAGGGGCCGCTGCTGAACCCACAGCTTCTTGCGTGGACACTGTGGTGGTATCAGGCAATCCTCGAAAGACGTAACAAAAAGAGGCTTGCAAAATCCTAAACCCTCAGGCAAATAAACGCAAGGTTGGCGTTAAGAGGGCAAGGTCTATCGATGAGCAACCCTCAACAAGCAAAAATATCAAGAAGTCTGTGAGCCGGGACACATTTCAAGCAGCTGTCATATATCATAACTCGTCAACTTCTTTATACGTTAAAAAAACATTCGTCAACTTCTTTATAAGTTAAAGAAAAACATTTGTCATTTCTATTGCACTTTTTCTTCCAGTATAATACTTTTCTTTACCAAAAACAGAGATGCTTTCATATTTACGTAATTCTGACAGTTCTCCTCTTATCGCGATCAACTTGGGGTATTTTACCCACATATCACTTTGATACCTTGTGTTTTGTTCCCCATTAATTATATATTTTGTTTAATTTATTTATTAGTTTTTAATTAAATTTTCAAATTATGTTAAAGTTCAATAGTATTTTGCGTGCCAGCTTAACAACGCCAGCTTGGCGTAGTTCCGTCCGCCTGTTGCACGTTGGGGAAGCAAACATTTTACCAACATCAGTCGATAAGAATTCAAATGAATATAAGGTGATTTCTTTTTATTTACACTCGTTCAATAATTGCATAATTATTTGCATGTTTTTGATTATATTAATAATGTTTTATCAATTTTAGGAAAATGCTGTTGAAATGTCAAATTTGGTTAATGAGCTCCGCAACATAACAGGTGATGTTTTGGCGGGCGGTGGTTCCAAGGCCATTGAACGTCACACCTCAAGAGGTAAATTGTTGGCTCGTGAACGTATCAACAGATTAGTGGATGCCGGATCACCATTTTTGGAATTGAGCACATTGGCAGGTTATCAATTGTATGGCGAAGAGGTGGTCAATTCGGGTGGTATTGTTACCGGCATAGGTCGTGTGTGCGGGTAAGTAAGAGATCTGGAAATAATGTTATGAACAAAGATAAATCGTTAATATAATAGACAATTTTGGTTTAAGTATAGAAGAACTGTATACAAAAGATCTTAATCATATTTGTATCTCATTAAGAACTTTTAATGCTCAAACTTCCAGTAAACAATTTTTCGGTGAATCTTTTGGTTAAAGAAACAAAGAGCCTGAATTATATAAAATGCGGTACGATACCTCTAATACCTTTGTCGTATGAGCTATACACTGACATCGCATTAAACAGCAGCGGTTCCTTGGCTAGGATATGCTGTGCAAATGGACGAAAATACTCCAGCAAAAAAAAAAAAAAAAAATGTTGGAAAATTATTCTGAAAGGATTTGTCAAAGAAGACTTCGATTGAAAAACCAAGTAAAAAAAGACTTTCAAAATATGAGGCTTAAATTTGTAGATAGCAGATTTCATTAGGAAGTTTAGGATATACAGCAGTGAAAACTGATTGATTTTAGTTGGACTCAATCTATCGTAAGACTACCTCTAGCTCTAAGACTACCCTCCACCACAATATCTTTTCCACACTTAATTCTTCTACTTTCTATAGTCTCCGAGTGAAGGTGTCATTAATTCTGTGACAAAGAGACACTTTTTCCTCTTAAGTCGACTTAAGCAAAAATAGATTTAAGGGCAGCTCTTCTTCATATTCAAAAGTACCCATGGGCAAAATTTCAGTTATCTCAACGAGTTTTTCAATTATGTATAAGCTTTTTTGCAAATAACAAATCTTTCACAACTTAATTGCCCTAATTAGAATAGGACTGATTTTTTTTTAAATTTACTTCAAAATTTAAAATGTCTCTCCTGTAAAAACAAAAAAAAAAACAGACGTACATTTTTCATTATTCCCACAGAAGTATTGACACCGCCTTTTAAATCTAACCTTACCAAATTAAAGTAAGCACTTTCCCTTAAAAGAGATACATATAAAGATTAAAATTTTCAAACTTCAAATATTTATAACTCCCGAACCAAAAGATTCTTGTTCATAAAAGCAGTCCTATCAGGAAAAAATTCCGATGACATACAATTGTTCTATACTTGTTCATCGAAAATGTTTCTAAATTAATTTTTTTTTTCATAGAAAATTATTCAGTTTAAAATTTTTTTTTAAGTAAATTTTTCGGTTTAATTTGGCATAGATTTTTCGATATTAACATTTATTTAAAGAATAATTTTTGAACCAAAGTTTTGTTTGAAAAATATTTGTTGTACAATATTTTTCAATATAAAATTTTTTCATACAAAAGTGTTCGATTTAAAATGATCATAAAAATATTCCTTATGTAAAATTTTGCAATATAAAAAATTTTCATTGAAAATTTTTCGATATACATACAATTTTTTTCTGAAGAAAATTTTTCGATATAAAAATGTTTTCTTAAAAAAAATTTTTCGATTTAAACTATTTTCGTTATAAAAATTTTTTATTCAATATTTTTATTATAATTATAATATTTTAACCAAAAAAATTTTCGATCAAAATTTAGAAAAAAAAAATCACAGAAAATTTTTATTAAATATTCATAGAAAAAATTTTATAAAAAATTTTTCTATATAAAATAAACAAAAATTTTCGATATAAAATTTTTTTGATGTAAAAACTTTTTATTAAATTTTTATATTAATATTTTCAATATAAAAAATTTTTTGATTAAAATTTGTTTTTTGATAATATATATTAAGCAAATTTTTCAATATAGAAATTTTTCATAAAAAAATTTTCGAACAAAAGTTTTTAAAATTTTCAATAAAAATTTTATAAAATTTTCGATAAAAAATTTTTTCGGTGTAAAAATTTTTCACAAAAAATTTTTTGAAAATTTTTAAAGTAATTATTTCATTTGTTCATAGAAAACATTTCATACATTTTTTTTTATAAAATATTTTCATCGAATTTTTTACAAAAAAATGTTTTCTAAAGAAATTTTTCGATTTAAAACTTATATTTTCAAATATAAATTTATTATTTAGCAAATTTTTCAATCAATTTTTTTTCGTTGTAAGAATTTTCCACAAAAAAATTTTTTTAAATAAATTTTTGAAGTATTTTTTTCGGATGTTCATAGAAAATATTTTATAAAATAAAAAAGTTTTTATAAAGAAATTTTTTGATATAAAAACTTTTTATAGAATTTTTATATTTATATTTTCCAACATAAATATGTTATTTAGAAAATTTTTCACTTTCGGATGTTCATAGAAAATATTTTATAAAATAAAAAAGTTTTTGTAAAGAAATTTTTTCATATAAAAACTTTTTATAGAATTTTTATATTTATATTTTCCAACATAAATATGTTATTTAGAAAATTTTTCACTATCAAAATTTTTTTTCTGTGTAAAAATTTTCGATAAAAATTTTTAAAAATTTTCGCTAAAAATTTTTCAAAATTTTCGATAACAATTTTTCAAAAATTTCGATAAAAATTTTTCAAAATTTTTTTCGGTATAATAATTTTTCACAAAAAATGTTTTGAAATAATTTTTTGAAGTATTTTTTTTCGGATGTTCATAGAAAATATTTTTTAAAATAAAGAAATTTTTGTAAAAAATTTTGATTTAAAATTTTTTCGTTATAAAAACTTTTTATAGAATTTTTATGTTTATAATTTCCAATATAAATATTTTATTTAGAAAATTTTTCACTATAAAAATTTTATAAAATAAAAAAATTTTTCTCAGAAATTTTTTTTTAAATTGTTGGTATAAATTTTTAAAATATCTTTTGTTTTGTTTAATTTTAGAAAATTTTTTTATTATCCAAAAATATTGTAATTTTTGGATAATAAAAAAATGTTCCTTATAATTTTTTTTTAATATTCTTCTATCTAAACTTTTTTTATACAAAAGTATTCTACTTAAAATGTTCATAGAAAATATTTTATAGAAACTTTTTCTATATTAAAACTTTTTATTGAAAATTTTTCAATATAAAAATTTTCTTGTAAACAAATTTTTAAAATAATTTTTTTTTATAAAAATTTTCAATCAAATTTTTATTGTTGTTAACATTTTTCATAAAAATTTATTTTGTTGTAAAAGCTTTTCAAGTAATTTTTTTTATAAAACTTTTTGAAATAAATTCTATTTATTATTTAAATTTTAATAAAGTCTCTTCTATCTTCTCTAACTTTCAGAACTGAATGCGTTATTGTTGCTAATGACGCCACCGTAAAGGGTGGATCTTATTATCCCATTACTGTTAAGAAGCACATTCGTGCTCAAGAAGTAGCCCAAGAAAATCGTTTGCCTTGCATTTATCTTGTCGATTCCGGTGGCGCCAATTTGCCACGTCAAGCTGAAGTGTTCCCCGATAAATTGCATTTTGGTCGTATTTTCTATAACCAGGCCAATATGTCTGCCCAGGGTATACCACAAATTGCTGTTGTTATGGGTAGTTGCACAGCAGGCGGTGCCTACGTCCCAGCCATGGCTGACGAAAGTATAATAGTCAAGAAACAGGGCACCATCTTTTTGGCTGGTCCACCTTTGGTGAAGGCCGCTACGGGTGAGGAAGTATCAGCGGAGGATTTAGGTGGCGCCGATTTGCATTGTAAGACATCGGGTGTCACGGATCATTATGCTGTCGATGATGAACATGCTCTTTACTTGGCCAGACAAGTGGTTAGCAATTTAAATTTACCCGCTACCAATGCCTTCAACGATCAATTTTTGTACTCCAGCAAAAATACCATTAAAGCCGCCCATGAATCTTCTTTAGGACAAGAAGTTGAAGAGCCTAAATATGATCCCAAGGAATTGTATGGCATTGTTGGTCCCAATCTAACCAAAAGCTTTGATGTGCGTGAAGTTATTGCCCGCATTGTAGATGGCAGTCGTTTTAGCGAATTCAAGAAAATGTATGGTGAATCATTGGTTTGTGGTTTTGCCAAACTTTATGGTCATAAAGTGGGCATTATTGGCAATAATGGTGTATTGTTTTCGGAAAGTGCCCTTAAGGGTGCACATTTTATACAATTGTGTGCTCAACGTAATATACCTTTGGTATTTTTACAAAATATTACTGGCTTTATGGTGGGTCGTGATGCTGAGGCTAATGGCATTGCCAAGAATGGCGCCAAAATGGTAACAGCAGTGGCTTGTGCTAATGTACCCAAATTCACTGTTATCATTGGTGGTTCCTATGGTGCCGGAAATTATGGTAAGTTGTTATTTAAATTCCCATATTGTTGAGAGAACAAACTTAACGAAAAATTTATATTTGTTTCAAAGGTATGTGCGGTCGTGCTTACTCACCCAGATTCTTATACATGTGGCCTAATTCTCGAATTTCCGTTATGGGTGGCACCCAGGCCGCCAATGTTTTGGCTCAAATTACTGCCGATCAACGTAAACGTGCTGGCAAAGAATTTACCCAAACTGAAGCTGATAAATTACGTGCACCCATTATTGAAACATTCGAAAAGGAGGGTTCACCCTACTTCAGTACTGCTCGATTGTGGGATGATGGCATTATTGATCCGGCCAATACTCGCCAAGTTTTGGGCTTGAGCTTGAAGGCTGCCCTTAATAATCCTGGTAATGGCACCAAATTTGGTGTTTTCCGCATGTAATCTTTGAGATTTGAAGATAAATATTTAAAAAAAACATTCTATAGGGAAAACGTGTGCATTTTTAAATAGTTTAAAATTGTTCGATTTTGTAAAGAATTATTGTAGATTATTTTTGTAAAGTGAAACTGTTGCATTTATTAGTTTTTAAGTTCACTGCTTATATTTTAGTAAAATATATACAATATTATTGTTTTTGACTTTGTAATATAGTGAATTTTTATTGGAATTGTAAGGGCATATTACTTCTTTGGCTATTTTATTGTTACTATAAAGAAAAGTAATTGATAAGTTTGATTTTCTAAAGAGTTTTGTTTCTTTATAAACAAGTTATTGTGACTTTGATTTTCTATAGATAAGTTCCTGAGGAAATGTTATCGGTAACATTTCATACATAATTCCCACGACATTCCAATTGGAATAAGGGGTACTCCTCTCAGACAATGAGCTGCATCCTATTTTATTTTTAGACTCATTGAATGGGAGTTTTATATAGCCTAATACATAGAGTACCGCATAGAGTGCGATCATATGTTCTACTAAGCACAAAAAAAAAATAGAAAATAAAATGTATAATGACATTTCTTATATGAAGATGACGTCTATTAAATGTACCTTTGACGTCTCTTAAATGTACTTGACAGTTTCGTCCACAGTCTAGTTGTGGTTTATGGCCTAATACTTAATAAGCAGGGGCTAGCTGAGTTATGAGGTGAACCGTTTTTTGAAAATTGATTTTTTCAAGTGGGTCTGGGCGGGGATCAAACTTGGGACCTCTGGTATGCTAGACGGACGATTAACCTGCTATGCCACTGCGGTTCACATCTATAAAAAAAGTTATAGATAACTTTCTATAAAAAAGTTGTCGATAACTTTGCTTTTCCATAGAAAAGTTTTCGATAACTTTGCTTTTCGATAACTTACTTTTTCTATAGAAAGGTTGTCGATAACTTTCTTTTTATAACGAAAAATTGTTGATAACTTTGCTTTTCTATGGAAAAGTTGTCATTAACTTAGCTTTTCTATAGAAAAGTTATCGATAACTTTGCTTTTCTATAGAAAAGTTATCGATAACTTTTCTTTTCCATAGAAAAGTTGTCGATAACTTTGCTTTTTTATAGAAATGTTGACGATAACTTTGCTTTTTTATAGAAAAATAGTTGATATCTTTACTTTTCTAAAGAGAAGTTGTCGATTATTTAGCTTTTCTATAGAAAAGTTGTCGATAACTTTGCTTTTCTATAGAAAAGTTATTGAGAACTTTGCCTTTCTATAGAAAAGCTGTCGATAACTTTGCTTTTCAATAGAAAAGTTGTCGATAACTTTGCTTTTCAATAGAAAAGTTGTCGATAACTTAGCTTTTCTACAGAAAAGTTGTCGATAACTTAGCTTTTCTATAGAAAAGATGTCGATAACTTAGTTGTTCTTTTTTGCTTTTTCATAGTAAGTTTTTTTCAGGAGTGGGTTACTAGCCCGACGTCCTTGACCCATATTTTCATTGTTCTTATGGGAGAACGCGCGGCACTTCTTTGTTCACTACTTTAACGGTTGTTAACGTAGCTAACCAGGTGACACCACGAGGAGGTAAGTGTCCATAGTTGATATGAAGGATAGACCAAGATTAGTCTGGGTTTACCAAGTTAAACAGATCAGAACCGTTGCTTGGTATCCAACATCCCCTACATCACCCTGTTAATAACTTTGCTTTTCTAAATAAAGTTTAGGTTTACTTTGTTCTAGAAAAGTAATCGACAATTTTCTATAGAATATTTTTTGATTTTTCCTAAAAAAACGTTATCGAAAACACTTTTTGCATAGAAAAGTGATTTGATCTTATATTCAAATTATCTATAAACATTAAATATGAATAAACATGAAATAAACATTCAATGTGAACTTACCTTTTAAAAATACAACTCTCCAACTATTAAGTAACCACTTGGGATATTAAGTACTAAAAAAACTTTGCCGTATTGAGTACTCAATAGCCAAATATTATTAATTTTATCGTCAACGTATTTTCTTCGTCAACGGTCGATGTCGGTCTTCGCTCGCAGAACGAAATAAAACGGCAAGTGAATTACTACAATAAAATATTTTCTTAAATTGTAACATCGAAATTTTTTGCTTCAATTGAAATAATCATTAAAACATTTTAAATTCATTCAACATTTTAAAGATTTTTCAAAAACAAAAATCAAGTTGCATTGTGCTTTAAGAATTTTTGTGTGAATTGCAAAGCATAAGAAACAAAAAAAACGCAAGATTTAATAGAAAGAATAAGAATTTTTTTCTCATACACATAATTTTGAAGTGAGCGAACGTGTTTGTGTGAGTGTATGAAAAAGGTGAGTCTCCCGGTTTGCCTTTGAAAAGTTTAAAGAGTGACAGAGAAGGAAACATTTTGAAAAGTGTACGAAAAAAAAAAAACGACAAAAAAGAAATTGGCAAAATTTTTGAAATATGATTAATTATTAAAAAGAATTGAATTGGAAGTTAAATAAAATTAAGACAAAAGTGATAAACGTATAAGATAAAATAGAAAGTCAAGTCATAAAGTGGCATGTGGAATAAATCTTATGGAGGAAAGTAACCTAAAATTGAATTTGCCGGTTTTTGTGCATCAAAAAAGAGAATGGCAAAAAGAATTCCTTTACTTTTTTTAACAAATAAAAATGCATTGCTTTGCATATGGTTTCTTTTTTGTTTTTTAATAGTTCTCTTGCTATAATTCCTTTAGTTTTATTTTAATGAACAATATGCTTGTGTGTGGTGGATGGTTTTTTTCTTTTACTTTTTTGCTTTAAAGCTGACGCATACATTTTACATTTAAAAAGGGATGTTTGGCTTGCACACTGGTTGTGTGAGTAAAAAAATGACGCAAACGTCAACGCTGGCAGAGTTTTAAGGCTACAATAACATAAGCCGAGTTGTGCTTCCTTTTTGTTGTATTCTCTTGTTCGTTATTTCTACAATATTTTTCGCCTTCTGTTTTTTTTGCTTTACTTTTCTTACGTGGTGCTCCCTGGGGGAGATTATCTTGTTCTTATGTTGGGATTCTGTTTCGTTTTTAAGATTCTTCAAGAAGACGGCAAAATGGGTTTGGTTTTTGTTGATCTTTATTTTATTACTTTCATTTTAGTGTATCTTTTATCACCACTCTTTTTCTTTTGATTTTTATTCAAAGAAGTTTTGTCAGAACATTTCAATCTGCTGTTGACCTCTTTTATTAAAAAAATGTTATATATTTTTAAATGTTATATATTTATAAAATGTTATATATTTATAAAATGTTATATATTTATAAAATGTTATATATTTATAAAATTATATATTTTATATGCGATATAATTATATGGTGATGAAATGTAAAAAATGTCATTATTTTTAGTTAAAATAATGAATGTAGTGTGTTAATATTAAAATATGCGTCATTTAAGTTTTATCTCAAATGGATTATTCTGTTCTGGGAAACTAGTCTGAAAAGTGCTTTAAATATAAATAAGCGGAAATATAGCCAAAAAGAGTTAGTTGCTTGTTAGAGCTTGTTATTGTAACATAGTAACCTGTAATTAAATATAAAAAAAGTATGTAACTAATGCTTTCCGAAATTGAGGGACTTCTCCACTCCAGCTCCAAGTGAGCATGTGTTATTGTAGAATAAATTCTGGACTAGTATGTTGTTGTTGTAACAGCTCTAACATTTACAATTTTATAATTTGTTTTGGAACAAGTCTAGTTCAACTGAACTGCATCGATTTTTTTTAAATTTTCTGTTAGCGGCTTTACATAGCTTTTGTGTGACGGGGTTTTTATGGGTCGGAAGCTTTTGGTTTGGGAGAAATAGTGCTTTAAAGTTCTGAAATATAAATCGAAATATCTCTTATTTTTCATCGATAGTAACATTATGTATATCATGTAAAAGTTCTAAGAAATATATTTCAGAAGAGGTATCTCAATCGACTTTTAATTAACCCAGTTGCGATAAAGAAAAATGTTAAATTTTACCCTTGGGTTTTGTACAAAAATGTCCATATCTCAAAAACTGATCGATATGACATAAACCAATGATATATAGAAATCAGTAGCCAACCTTTTTAAGCTTTCATTTGGTACTAATAGTTAGCCAAAATCTTTAAAGATAACAGAGATACCTATTGAATTTAATTTTTTTTTATTTTTCAGTTTCAAAGTCTAGTTTAATTGAAATACAAAACTTTTAATTTTAAAAATGGTAGTGTAAACATTTTTGGCAAGCGATTTTTTGGAAATAACTTTTCAATATGAATGTTTATTTGACTTTAAATTTTAATGTTGAAATAAAAATGAAGGAAGCGCAGCAGGAATAGAAATAAAAATGTAAAATCGCGCGATTTTTTTAAAATAATTTTTTTATATTTTATTTCGTCTTAGACTTAAGTCGAAATTTGATACATAGCTACTCATATTTTGGTCTAGGGATGATCCTTATACTTTTTCGGCAAAATCGAGGCGGCCAATCGACTGGACCATTTTGTGACATAACAAGTTCTCCAAACTTGGTTTTCAATAAATTGATTGTGACATTCGCTGTGTGGCTTATGGCGCCGTCCTGTTGGAACCACATGTCCTCCAAGTCCATATCATCCTTGAACGGTAGCGATTTATATTCACAGTAACGTGCGGTCTTGATCATCACGGAAGATGTAAGACCCAATGACGCCGCCGCACATAACCCGCAAAAAATGTACTGTCCATTATGACAGCTCTGAAGGAGCTTTTTCAACTTAATTCGCTCACATTTGGCTTTATACGTCGGGTTCTTTTATCTTTTCCCTAAGTGCTGCCGGCTAGCGACTTGTGGAGAAGGGCATGTTTTTCGTCGGTATTTTAAGATCGTCTTGGGCTTAGAGGTACTTTTGTTGTTATTGTACAGTATTTAGAAGAATAAGCCAAGAAAGCGATATACTTCGATATTTTGGGAAGGTTTTTCGTTGATATTTAAAGATCGTCTACTAAGACATTCAGTTCTAGCGATACTTCCTTCTTGAGACCTCTAAACTTTTGTTATTGTCTAGTATTTAGAAGACTAGTCCTAGAAAGTTATCGACTTCGATTGGATGGTTCCATATTTCCGTAGGATTAAGTAAAATTTGGCCGATAAATTAAAAATGTGAAGGTTATGATTCCGTGAATATTCTAGACATAAGTTCGGAACATCACATTATCTATGCGAAACAAAAAGGCATAAAGTCCATTACTTTATCCTGACCTCAGTTGTACCAGAATTAATTGTTTTCCAATTAAATCTAATCTAAATCTCAACAATATTAGGAATAAACTAGCGAAAAGTTTCTATCTATAATATTTTCAGAATTAATAAAATTTTATCAAATTTAGAATCAATTATTTACCAAATCACTTTTAAAATCTTGCAACTCTTAAAATTCTATTAAGTATTAAATCATCGCACATATAACCTGTTAATTTCTATGTTTGGAATGATACATAAAAACATGTTAGACTTCATGGGTTGAAACAAAACATGCCATAATGAAATTTAAGATGCCTCTCGTAAAAATTTATTTAATTTTCTTTTTTTTTCTATCTGAAAGTTTCTATTTAAGCATCAATACAGAATCCTGAGCTATTTAATAAATTGAAGTTTTCGGCATAATTTTCCAACTTTACGTCATCAGTGTATGTACCCTACACGAGTGTGGTTGTCCCATCAAATACAGATCATTACTTTGGCGTCATTTTTTATCGGCTTCGGCGATTATTTGGCTGTTTCACCGAACTTAACATATAAGTTTTTGCCTTTGAGGTTATCGTAAGGTATCCACTTTCCTTCACCAGTAACAACTTCCCATCGACTGTTTTTCAAATATTTTTGACCGGTCTTTAAAATGTGGGCGAGCGTTGTCATGATGGAAGATTATTGCCTTGTGTCTTGTATAATATTCAGGTCGTTTTCCGTTTATTGATCTCTTAAAACTAATCAATTCTCGTCAGTACTGATACCCCAAAATAGAAAACAACCTTATGATCCCATCATATCCATCGCATAATCTTGGAGTTATATATATTCGCCTTCGGGATTGATTTGGTTGTTTGGCCGGGCTTTTTTGATATGACTATTTGAGCTTGTAGTTATCGTAATGACAAATTTTTGTATCGTTTAAGCATCATTTGCGACATGCAAAGTAGCTTTCTAACTTCTCTCAGCTTTATTTAATAAAGAACCCAATTTCTTTGCTTTTAAATGAATCCCAATTCTTTTAAATGTAAGCTCTTCTTACACATGACAACAATCTTCGCCGAGTAATGCTTCCGATTTCTTATCTTCAAACTTGTTGGGCTGACCAGGCCTCTACTTGTCTTCTGTGTTAAAATCACTTCTACAGACTATAGATAACTTTCAACAGCCGTTTTCTTCAAATAGAAGGTTATCAGACTTCCTCGTAAAACATCTTTTTTAGGCACAAAATCTGACTTTATTATAGCGATTGGAAAAAAGTGTATTTACAATTTGGCTACCATCGAATACTGACTTAAAATGCTAGACGTTTAGCCTTCAAAATATCATGTTTTTATACCCACCATCAAAAAGAATGGGGGGTATATTGAGATTGTCATTCCGTTTGTAATTTCCTTAATATTGGTTCAAAAATCAAAAACGATATATATTCTGAATCCTTATGAAATTCTAAGACGATTGAGCTATGTCCGTCTGTCTGTCCGTCTGTCTGTTGAAATCACGATAACGTCTAAACGAAAAGAGCTAGCTAACTGAAACTTAGCAAAAACATTCTTTATCTATGCAAAATCGGTTAGCATTTGGCCATAGCTCCCGTATAACCTCGTCTAGGCTAATCGCTTATTTGCTAATAAATGACAAATTATGACAGTTATGATGACAAAATTTGGTATCTAGAAGTTTTAGATAAGCACTAGGCAGCATATAAAATTTCATCGAAATTGGTTCACATTTAGCCATAGCTCCCATACAAAAAACTTACGAAAACAGGCTAAATTTCACCCAAAATACACTTAAATGCCAATAAATCTAAAAGTATAACACAAGAACAGTCACAAGAAAGTCTTATATCAATGCCAGCCAGTGTGCAAAATTTTGTCACAATCGGTCACTATTTGACCTAGCTCCCATATAAAAAACTTACGAAAACACAAAAATTCAAAAAGAAAAGGGGATTTATGTCCGTCTGTCCGTCAGATAAAATCGTGATAGCTCCTTAACTACAAGAGCTAGTAAGACTAAGTTAAGCACAAGGAAGTCTTATGTCAATGCCAGCCAGTGTGCAAAATTTCGTCACAATCGGTCACCATTTGACCATAGCTCCCATATAAAAAACTTATGGAAACACAAAAATACATAAAGAAAAGGTTGTTTATGTCCGTCTGTCCGTCAGATAAAAACACGATAGCGCCTTAACGAAAAGAGCTAGAGGGACAAAATTTTACAAAAGTATTTTGGATATCTTGAAAAAGATGTGTGTTGAAAATGGACAAAATCGGTTCAAATTTAGTTAGAGCTCCCATATAACCCCGCCCCGGGAAACACATTAATGCTGATAAATTGAATACAATTGTAATAGCTATGACGATTAAATTTAAAATAGGGAAGTTTTATGCAATTTTTGATCAGTTTATCAAATTTTATAGGAATCAGTCCATATTTGACTTTAGCTTTCATGTGGAAAACACTCACGGAAACCAAAAATTTTAGCAAAGGCCAGTTAAAAGCTATTAAATTAGAAACTATGATAGCTATGGTCACTAAATTTTGCAAGAATAAGCTCTCTATATATACCAGCCAGTGTTATAATCGGTCAACATTTGGCTATAATTCTTATATATATAACATCCCCTTTTTATATCTACAATCAAAAAGATTTGGAGGTACATTCATTATATTAAGATTGCACCTATGAAATTATATAGGCATCAATCAATGTTCAGCCCAGACTTTATATATGATGAATGCATTAGGAACTCATAACGAAATATATGGACCTGTCGTATTACTATTAACGTGTTTAGCCTAACTACATATTAATCACAACGAAAAGTATTTAACAACTTATTAATGTAAAACTATACCTGGTTATGAGACCGAATTTTGATCAAAGTAAATACTGGGGAAACCACTAAAATATTTTTGAATGTTGAACTATAAAGCTACGGAAACCTAATTTAGTCCAAAGGTTTTACCAACAATACCAAATAGCTTAGCGATTTTTCCAGTTTTGGTGCAGATTTTGAATTAGCTGCACCCTTGTAGATATATGAGATATGTTTCTAAATTTAACACAACTTGATGGTGGGTATATAAGATTCGGCACAGCCGAATATAACACTCTTACTTGTTTAGTATTGACGCAAACCATTTTTCACAGTTATGTTCAAATCTGTATTATTAACTTGTATAACTTACTAAATTTGTTCGAAATCGGTTCACAATTTAACATATCTCCCATACCAGACCTTTTTTAAAGTTTAAAGAAGAAAATTAAAGTTTTATTGCAGAACAGATAAGTTTTATATAGATAAAAAGATAACAAATTTTGTAAGGGAATCATATGGTCGGGCTTGGCCGACTATACTACTTGCTTACTTGTTTTACTATAAACCATTTTTTGATTGTACATAGATATTAAAAGAATTTATGATATTTGTTTAGCCACATAATAATAGTAAATACATACAATAATTTTTATTAAAAATAAAAGACCTCGCTGCCGACCAACACCTCCGCTTAAATTTTTAACTTGTGCTTTATTTTGTGCCCACTTCCAGTTGTTAAACATTAATATTAAGCTCTTGTCTTGAATTGTTGTATGTATTTCTTTTTCTATATTTGTCATTATTTGTTGTTGTGCCATCAGAACTGGAATACGCCGGTTTTTTTTCTATTTATTTAAACTCTGATATGCAAAGAAATTCTTTGGCGTTTTTTTTTACCAATCAATAGTTTTTGTTTAAAGTTTGCATAAAAAAGCTGGTTCTTAGGAAAGAAAGTTATTTAAGCAATATGAAATTTTTTTGAGAATACTATAAATAAAAAAGTGATTTTTTTTTTGTTAAAACCCAAAATAATTCAAGTTTTGTCAAAGTATTTTCTAAAATTACCGCATACAATTGATCAGATATATCTATAAAAATAAAGACCAATAAATTTTTTTTCCCACCTATAAAGAATTTTAAGATATAAACTCTTTAAAGTGATACTTCCTTAATATTCTAGAATGCAAAAACATACATACTTAACTCCACTCGATTCTATGAAGACAGTCTGTAAGTGGTTTGATTGTCATTCCCTGTTAAGTAGGTAAATTATTCATATTGTCATTTATCTGTCTGTACTTATAGTCATGTAAAACGACGTCACAACAGGGCTCACAAATGTCTACAAGACAATAACCAAATGTTTCCTTAGACAAAAGTTTTTTTAAAGTAACCACAACACATTGAAATCATTATTACACTGTGAAACAAACCCTAAAATTTTAAATATGTACAATAGAAATTTTTTGTGAATTTATGTGTGGTAACGTGTCTCTTTGTCTATTGGTTCAATCAGACACGCAAATATGCATTCAGTTCCCTAGAGGTTGTTTTCATTATCTGGTGTAATAACCAAAACGCCTTGCAAACAGGCAAGGCGTACGTGGTTCAAAGTATTAAGGTGTAAAAAGACTATGTACGAACAACGCCTTCGTATTAAAATTTTTGCTGCTCCTCGGGCTGCAAGAGTTTCCGGCCATTGGTTAAAGGATTCAAGAATAAAGTTAGTTCTACAATTTCTGCCCGAGCTCGAAAAAATATGTCAAAATATCGTGCCCGTGCTGTAAAAAGGGTTTTAGCGGGCCTCAACATAAATAAGCCTCAAGATGAAGCTGTTCTTTTCGACAATTCCGCGTCCATTAGCTAAACTTTTCAGCATCTTATACCATGTCGGTACATTTCCTTGAAACCCTGAAAGTTACCGCCCAATTGCAATTTGTTCTGCGCTCTCCAAAGTTTTGGAGTGTATGGTAAACCATTGTTAAATATCTACTAAGCGACCGCCAGTTTCGTAGGGGATGCTTTACGGGAGACCTGACAGCCTTCCGTTTTGGCGAAAGTAAAGTTGTGGCTCTGAATATTTCGAAGGAGTTTGATAGATTAGTGTCGGTAATAACTTCTCTTGGTTTACAGATGTAGGGTTGGCGGTACAGTTGAAAATGTGGGGGCATCATGAGATTCCTGACCACAAGATGGGCATACGTTGGGAATGGCAGGGTCAATCAGACACGCAAATACGCATTCAGTTCCCTAGAGGTTGTTTTCATTATCTGGCGTAATAATCAAAATCCAGTTACTGATTTGCAACGCAAACAGGCAAGGCGTAAGTGGTCCAAAGTACAGGGTGGCCCAAAAGTCGCGAACGGATTTGAAAAATTAATAACTTCTCTAATTTAATTATTATTATTATTTTTCTTTTAAGGACTTGTAAAATCAATCTGGGAGATTAATTATGAAAGGTTACCACGTTATCCAGCGAACCAAAATCATAGAACTTTATTTTGAACATCATCAACGATCAATAATTCAAACTCAACGAGCCTATCGTCGTCATTTTAATGTGCGGAATTCACCATCCGAAACAATGATTCGACGCTTAGTGACACGTTTTCAGGAACAAGGCTCAGTGAGGAATCTTCCACGAAGCGGAAGACCACATTCTGTTATTAGTAAAGCAAATATTCAACGCGTTCTGGAGAGTGTTGAGGAGAATCCTGAAACATCAACTCGAAGGCGCTCTGCTGAGCTCGGCGGTTTTTACGCAAAATATTAAAGAGAATTTTACATCTTTTCACATACAAGGTGCAGTTAGTGCAAGAACTAAAGCCATGAGATTCCCAAGAACGATTAATTTATGCAGTTTGCTTTCCCCCCTTCGGCCTTTTTGGGCCACCCTGTATTAAGGTGTAAAAAGGCTATGTACGAACAACGCCTTCGTATTAAAGGATTCAAGAATAATATTAGTTCTACAATTTCTTCCCTTTAAAAGGATGGCTAAACATTCACAGACTCAGTTGATAAAGCTAACCTTTTAGCTGAATTATTCGCAAGCAATTGTTGCTTGCCGTACTCAAGTACTCAACCTCTGCCCGAGCTCGAAAGAATATGTCAAAATATCGTGACCGTGCTGTAAAAAGGGTTTTAGCGGGTCTCAACATAAATAAGCCCCAAGATGAAGCTGTGCTTTTCGACAATTCCGCGTCCCGATCTCGGCTGAGCCAAAACAACTCTTGTTTTCCGGGGAAAGTCCTTTTCTGATAACCTGAAATCGAGGAGTTGGTGGCGTCTCTATTAATGTTGTTTATTGCTACCATTATCAGGAGCTCTTGATGTTCTGGACATGAGGTCAAGTACATGTCTTCGACATGCCTCGTTGAAGATGCCAACTGTGTGATGTTAAAGTTTGGATGATTTCTCCGATGACATCCTAAAGGGAACGGCTAAGATAGCAGTTCTGGAAGGGTATTTGTTTCCTCATGAAGATGATGTGGTGAGGTAATTTGTAGGCAGCCTGTTATAGTTCTTAGAGCTGCATTTTGGCAGCAATCGATATTTCTTCACTAATTATCACTTAGCAACGCTGACCACACCGGAGCAACATAATTTGCTACTGGCAGAGGTTTCTTTGTCCATTCCTCAATATATTTTACTTCATCTGCATTAATGTGTAGTGCAAATATAAAGAAATCAGATGTTCTTGATGTGCTAGACATGACATCAATGTAATGTCTGTTGGACAAGTCACATTTTTCAAGTTTCGAAAGATCCATTTAAGTGCCCCGGTTTTCTACATCCGAGCGGAAATTTAATACAACTCTTTTGTATGGGTCGTAGCTTCAAAGTTTATTTTGGAGCTTCTCGACCGAATAGAGGAGAGGACGAAAGTGAAACCTCGATACATACTTAAAAAACTTAAATTCAACCATCCTTTTATAGCGGACTCTATTGCGAGATTTTAGACATACTTCATTCAAAGAATAGCGTGCTGCTTGCAACTTCGTATCAATTGAAATTGTTTACGTTCTAGCAGGTGCACCAACGCGACGGCCTCTTCCCTGGAGATTCCAATGAAGCGCTTGTCGAACAGTATTGGTATTTGGCCTTTGAGGTGTGTGGCCTATCCATCGCCTATCATACTTAACTTTTAAAATAATTCAATAAAATTTAATACGGCTTTCATTACAAAAAGTTTTTTTTTATATACCACAATTGTCCAACGTTGCACATAAGCAACTTCTTCTACCGCCCAAACGAATGGGCGTGGCGACTTGAAATTTTGGCCAGACACTCCTTAAATGACTACAAAATGATTAAAAGTAAAAAAAAAATTAGGGATACATATAAAAAGTTGGGTTCGAAAGGGTTAAGGATTTGCCATAAGCATTTGTTTGCAAAGTTTTGCAGGCTCTTATCGATTTCATTTGTGCGTTTCGAAGTTTCGCAGCCGTAATGCAGGATGGACTTGAAATTCGAGTTGTATATTCGTGCAACCAAGTTACGACATTTCCAAATAGCTCGGAGAATACCGATTGAGATTTTGCAAACTGTCGTAGTTAAATACCAATGATAAATTGGTTTCTTTTATCCTCAATCAAAGATATTCGTGTTTTTAAATACGTAAGGGTTGTATAAGGTTAAAGGAAATACGATTTCCCCTTTCTTTAATCTATTACCATACAAAATGATTGCTATTGTAATAGATTATTAGATACTACACGTTATCTTAAATCTCTTAACATTAAATTTTTCATATATTCTTATTATGCATTTCTCTTTCGTAATTAAAAGTTGTTGTTCAGTGTTAGAAAATTTTATAAAAGTTACTTACTCAAGTACGTGACTACTCTAGCCTATATTCAAGTTCTAGGCAAAATTTCAAAAACTCTTTTCAACATCATTATGATCTTAAGATACCTACCACCAGCTGTTTTAACATTTAAGTGATCACTTAAGATTTGCAAAGAAAAATTAATCAAACTGAGAAAAAAGTGGAGTGGAGTGTTTTCAAACTGTTTTTTAGACTATAATTTTTTTTATGTTCACAACAATTAAAAATCAATAAAGTTAAATGCCCTACTTGCAAGGATGGGGCAGATGAAGTATAGCACTTGTAATCTTTACAAAAAATAAAGTTAATCAAAATAAGTTCATGAAAAATACATGAAATAAATACATATATAAAAACTTTGCATAGTTTGATAATTAGGAAAAACAGCTTAAGTCAGCATATATTTTTTTTATTAGAACAATTTGGTATTTTTCATAAAAAAATTTGAAAGTAAAATTTTGCTCTTCTTTATTTGTATACGAAATTTTCGAAATAAATTGATAAAATGTCTTAAATCGACTTAATTTCTTTTCTCTTTTTTGTCACAAATATTTAAAAATTTTACAATATTTAAAATATTAAGCATAAAAAAATTCTTGTTTGCTTATCATGCAAAGCCGGTTGTTACTAATAAAATGTGTCAAGTCTTTTGGCATTTCTTTGTTAAGAGCTTACAGATATTTAAAAGAATTTATTCGACTTTGCAGTTACGTACTAGATTAAAGAAAACAACAACATACTTTCTTATATAGAGTCAAAGGTTTCTACAATTGTTTGTAGACGACCTCAAAATAGGCATTTTTTTTGAGATGTTTTAATATTTAGAATAAAATCCCTTTATTCAAGTTTTGGAACAAAAAATAGTCACTCAGGGCTTAATATGGAGAACATGTGAGGGGACAATTCATACCCTAATTTATGTATTTTTGCCATGAAACTGCACATCTGTTCACCCTGGCACTTTCCATGTAAAAAATAACTGGTTTCTTGGAGAGGGAATTTACTAAGTCGACTACTGAGACACACAATAACATATCATATTTTGCATGGGTTTGAGCCCCAGTCACGGCAAACATCAACAAGAATTTTTGGTCATTCGTTAAACGAGTCAAGAATAATGTTACTCCTACAATTTCTTCTCTTTTAAAGCTAACCTTGCTTGTCGGAAAGCATCCAACCTCTGATATTATTTTTCGCCCGTGTGCAATACTGGTTTTAGAGGATCTCTGTGTAAACATTCACAGATCCGGTTGGAAAAATTAACATTTTAGTTGAAATATTCGCAAGTAGTTCTCGTTTGCCGTGTGTAATACTGGTTTTAGCGGATCTCTATATAAATAAGTCTCCAGAAGCATTCAAGTGCCTCGGTTTTCTAAAACGGTGCAGGAGATACTTCACTTCATCTTATCTCCTTACTATTTACACCACCTACATCCGACCGAAAATGGACATTCCCACGGCAGTCGTTTCTTCGTACCGGAACGACTCGGATATCTTAGGATTCCGACCAAGGACTGCCAAAAATATCGCAGAACAACAACAACCGAAAATGGAATACATATGGAATTCGCTCCCCACAGAAGTTTTCCCTGCCAGTTGATATATAGGCAAATTTAAATCAAATGTCCACAAACACTACTCTATCTATCCTCCCTCCTATAAACTATTGTGCTAGTTCCAACACAAAGCATCGCATAAGTAGGGGTCATCCCCTGAGTGATGGTCCTAAATTAAAAAGAAAAAAAAGGATGTACTTGACTTTCGAGTTGTATATTCGTGACTTAGTTTTTTGTTGATATTTGCCGAGATTTCCAAAAAGCTCAGAGAATGGCAAATGCTGATTTTAACCCTGCTACTATACATGTTATGTTCGGGTCAGATTTTGACTCCAAATTTTTTTATTGAGAAAATTCAAATTTGTACATTTTAAAAATATTTTTAGACTTGTGATCAATGCAATATGTCGTCGATAGAGTGATTGTGTGTCGATGTGAGGTACAAAAAGGTTTTTTGCAAGTTGTGCACTCAGTTAATACGATTTGGGTCATCTATAGATCCCCTAACGTTGTAGCAAGTTTACTTATTCATACGCGATTTAATGTGACCGTCGGCGCCACCTCTTGCAAATAGCAAGAGAAGCAAGTGATACTCAGTGAAGAAATATTCAATGCTGCCAAAATGCAGCCCTAAGAACTATAACAGGCTGTCTACAAATTACCTCACCACATCATCTTCATGAGGAAAAAAATATCCTTTCAGAACTGCTATCTCAGCAGTTTCCTTTGGGATGCCATCGGAGAAATCATTCAAACTTTAACATTACACAGTTGGTTTCTTCCCCGAGGCATGTCAGGAAATTTCTTCGCGTTTTTGAGGATAGCATACGAAGATATGTACAATCATACCTCGTACATGGCAGCATTAAACAACATTCATAAAGACCCCGCCGAATCCGCGATTTCAGGTTATCGCATGAATGTTGTATTAGAAGGTCGCCCACCGCCCATAGCAGAAGGAAAACAAGAGTCGTTCTGGCTCAACTGAGATCGGTATGGGGCAACAGATTAAATATCTTTTGGTCCCGCATAGACCGTGCCGTCCCCGACATATGTCCAGCTTGTGGTCAGGGTCCTCATGATTACCGCCAACCCTAATTTACTTAGTAATGAGGATTTGTCTACTCATCCAGTAGAAGTAGTACAATTTCTTGGCCTTGATCTCCATAAAAACAAAATTATAAAATTGTAAATGTAAGAGCTGTTACAACAACAACAACACATCAAACAACCAAGTCATTGAAAGTTATGTGCGTGTGGCTTAGCCTCCAGGCATAATCTTTATCTTGGTAATATTGATTTCAGTCCAGCTGCCCGAGATTCAACATAATAGCGTTGGTACCGCTTTTAATGGGATTTAGAATTATTTCTCAAATATCTCCGAAATTATGGATTAATTATTTTTCTGAAATGGATCCATAGAAGCACAACAGATGTTTCATATGGAAGATTAAAACATATTTATACCGGACAAAAACTGATAATTTGGTTATCTTAAAACATATAGGTATACCACATAACCCGTACTTTCTCTAAGTGGCACAAGAAGTAATTATTTTAATAACTAAAAACCAAAAGTTTGACAAATACTAATAATTTGTCCACCTAAAGACAAATAGGTATATCATATTACCCATACTTCCTCTAAGTCTGACAAATACTATCTATAAACAAATGGGTATACCACATTTCCCGTACCTTCCTCTAAATCGGACAAATACTAATAATTTGGCCATCTAAATACATACAAATAGGTATACCACATTACCCGTACTTCCTCGAAGTCGGACAAATACTAATAATTTAGCCATCTAAAAATAAATAGGTATACAACATTACCTGCACTTCCTCTAAATAGGTGGGAAATTCAAATGGAAACGGACCTATTGGCCGGAGTAGGTAGAGAGTACATGGGGTATCTTATCTTCAGGCAACGCCGTTACCAAACACCCAGTACTACAATATATTAGTTCTTTTGTTTAAGACTTTCAACTTGATTTATATTGGCAATATTCAAACTATATTATCGTGATAATCACTATGGTGCTAAAAAAATTCTAAAGGTGGAACATTAACAACATCCAAAAAAGAATAACATGACATTTTAAATGAATAAAGCTCACGGCAACATGCCAGCCATGCAGCCACTTTTATACCCTCTAATACATCTAGTATATTTAAGCCAACCAACACGCAAAGTTTTTTTCTTTTTAATATTATTTTCTTTTATAGAAATGAAACAAAAATAGCTAGAAATCACAGTTTCTATAGAAAAATACTAACAAATATAAGATGTAGTCGATGGATATAAATGCAACAGCAACAGCAGCAGCAAATAAATATAATAAGTAAAAACCACAAATAAAAAATCAAGAATTATAAAAATAAGACTAAGAAGATTTTGCACTAAGAACATGTCGAGAGTACTTTCACGAACAATCAGCAGGCAGGCTGACGGACAGACGGACAGACAGAATGACTGCCTCACTGGCTGGTTGACTTGGCTTGGCTGCTACAAGTAACTGAAAATTATCATCATTATCCATATGCCCACTCGAATACAAACGTGTGTATTTTATTTTCCGAACAATGAACTTTATGGACTTTTGGCATATGGAAACGTAAAGGCGGAAGAATAACAGCAAATAATCCAAAATATTGTAAAACAAAATCATAGAATATTGGAAAGTAAAACAAAAAAATATTTTGAAGGGCTTTCAAGCCGGCCAGTCAGTAGCAATTGTCCAAAAGAAAAACCATTAAATTATGACTGCAAATTATAATATAATTACCTAAGTATAGAAGACAAAAATTTTAAAATTGTTTTCGAAATATTGGGAGTTTGAAGAAGTTTTTTCAAGGCATTGCCAAAATGACATTACATATTGCAACTGATAACCAATAGCAAAACCTCAGTTGCCTTGTCAATTATTATACCCACCATCAAAAAGAATGGGGGTATATTGAGATTGTCATTCCGTTTGTAATTTCCTTAATATTGGCTCAAAAACCAAAAACGATATATATTCTGAATCCTTATGAAATTCTAAGACGATTGAGCGATATCCGTCTGCCTGTCTGTTGAAATCACAATAACGCCTAAACGAAAGGAGCTAGCTCACTGAAACTTAGTAAAAACATTCTTCATCTCTGAGAAAATTTTGAAATTGGGAAAAATCGGTTAATATTTGACCATAGCTCCCGTATAACCTCGCCTAGGCTAATCGCTTATTTGCTAATAAATAACAAACTATAACAGGTCCTAGGCAGCATGTAAAATTTCATCAAAATCGGTTCACATTTAGCCATAGCTCCCATACAAAAAACTTACGGAAACAGCCAAAATTTCACCTAAAATACACTTAAATGCCAATAAATCTAAAACTATAACAGATATAAACACTAAATGTAGCACAAAAAAGTCTTATGTCAATGCCAGCCATTGTCACAATCGGTCACCATTTGACCATAACTCCCATATAAAAAACTTACGGAAACACAAAAATACAAAAAGAAAATGGGGTTTATGTCCGTCTGTCCGTCAAGAACGAAGCGCGTTAACTCATTAACTACAAGAGCTAGAGAGACAAAATCTTACAAAAGTATTTCTGATATGGAAATGGGCGAAATCGGTTCACCTTTAGTTAGAACTCCCATAAAATCCTGTCCTGGGAATCACATTTATGCTTATAAATTGAATACAATTGTAATACATATGACAACTAAATTTAGAACAGAGGAGTTTTATGCAACTTTTGGTCAGTATATCAAATTTTAGAGGAATCGGTCCATATTTGACCATAGCTTTCATATAAAAACCGTTCCCGGAAAAAACTAAAATGCCACAAATGTCAGTTAAAAGCTATTAAATTAGAAACTATGACAGCTATGGTCACAAATAAACTTTATATAAATACCCGTCAGTATATAAAATTTTGTGACAATCGGTCAACATTTGGCTATAGTTCTTATATATATAACATCCCCTTTTTATATTTACGATCAAAAAGATATTGAGGTACATTCAGTATATTAAGATTGCACCAAAGAATTTAGATAGCTATTAATCAATGTCCAGACTTCATACACGGTAGATGCATTAGGGCTCCTACCAAAATACATGGACCTGTCATATTACTATCAACTTGTTTACTCTAACTAAATATTAAGCTAAACGAAAAGAATTTAACAGATTATTAATGCTAAACTATACCCGGTTTTGAGATTAAATTTTGTGCAAAGCAAGTACTAGGGAAATCACTTAGATACATTTAGATGTTGAACTATAAAGCTACTGCAACCGAATTTAGTCCAAATACTTTACAAACAATACCAACTAGCGTAACAATTTTTTTCGAATTTGGTCCACATTTTTAATTAGCTACACCCTTGTAGATATTTATATAAGATATGTTTCTAAATTTAACACAACTTGATGACTCTTACTTGTTAACTTGATGACTTTTACTTGTTAATTAAATTGTAGATGTCAACAAGACTCAATTTTAGTTGCCAGTTATGATGAATTTTTTTCGATAATGCTGGAAACTTTAGTTACTAGTCACAATTTACGATGACTTTTAGCAACTGACATGTGTTGCCATATGCAATACAACTTTTTTTACTGGTTGCGTTGCCAGCAGACAAAGCAACTTAAAATCGGTTGCAATACACAATCGGCAAAAGGGCATCAATAAAGAAAATTTGATTTTTGACAGAATATTTATAATGTCATAAAAAATGTTATAGACAGTAACTAATATTTTTCTAATACCCCCAATACATTTCATTTAGGTTCATTAGTCATTATGACAAAATGAGGATTCTTTGACAAATGCCAAGTAAACATTTTATAAAATAGAGATTTCCACTTGAAATAATAAACGAATTAGAGTATATTTTGTAGTAAATCTGTAGTAGTTTTAATCGCTAGGCCTTTTTGGTTTCTGATTGAAAGCAAGAATTGCAAAGATGTTATCAATGAATGCATATTTTTTTGACAATTAGTCCATATGTGACCTTAGTAGTGTTGGGTATCGTATGGTCGGTTTCAACCGACTATAATTCTTTTGTACTTGATTTATTAAGGTTTTTTAGAATTTCAGGTCATTGTGAATATAATGCAGACTCTTTGTTTAGGAGTATTTTTTTTTTTCATCTCAAGTTTTTCAAATTTAATTAAGTCGTTGAAGGATTTTGCTGAAAAAATGTACTTATCATAATAGACAATAAACTCAAGAGGTTTCAACTTTATAAATCCGTATAAATTAATTCTTCATAGGAGTTGCTAGTTGCTCTGCCGAGCTAAGGAAAATTTCGTCAATGGGACTTGAATAACTAAAGGGAGTTAAGTAACTGATAAGAGTTTATTAACTAAAGGAACTTGAAATATAAGTGAATTATGTATGTGTAACTAAAACTAAACTTGATCAGAACTAGGAACAGAACTAGGAACAGAACTACAACAGAACTAGAACAGAACTAGAACAGAACTAGAACAGAACTAGAACAGAACTAGAACAGAACTAGAACAGAACTAGAACAGAACTAGAACAGAACTAGAACAGAACTAGAACAGAACTAGAACAGAACTAGAACAGAACTAGAACAGAACTAGAACAGAACTAGAACAGAACTAGAACAGAACTAGAACAGAACTAGAACAGAACTAGAACAGAACTAGAACAGAACTAGAACAGAACTAGAACAGAACTAGAACAGAACTAGAACAGAACTAGAACAGAACTAGAACAGAACTAGAACAGAACTAGAACAGAACTAGAACAGAACTAGAACAGAACTAGAACAGAACTAGAACAGAACTAGAACAGAACTAGAACAGAACTAGAACAGAACTAGAACAGAACTAGAACAGAACTAGAACAGAACTAGAACAGAACTAGAACAGAACTAGAACAGAACTAGAACAGAACTAGAACAGAACTAGAACAGAACTAGAACAGAACTAGAACAGAACTAGAACAGAACTAGAACAGAACTAGAACAGAACTAGAACAGAACTAGAACAGAACTAGAACAGAACTAGAACAGAACTAGAACAGAACTAGAACAGAACTAGAACAGAACTAGAACAGAACTAGAACAGAACTAGAACAGAACTAGAACAGAACTAGAACAGAACTAGAACAGAACTAGAACAGAACTAGAACAGAACTAGAACAGAACTAGAACAGAACTAGAACAGAACTAGAACAGAACTAGAACAGAACTAGAACAGAACTAGAACAGAACTAGAACAGAACTAGAACAGAACTAGAACAGAACTAGAACAGAACTAGAATAGAACTAGAACAGAACTAGAACAGAACTAGAACAGAACTAGAACAGAACTAGAACAGAACTAGAACAGAACTAGAACAGAACTAGAACAAAACTAGAACAGAACTAGAACAGAACTAGAACAGAACTAGAACAGAACTAGAACAGAACTAGAACAGAACTAGAACAGAACTAGAACAGAACTAGAACAGAACTAGAACAGAACTAGAACAGAACTAGAACAGAACTAGAACAGAACTAGAACAGAACTAGAACAGAACTAGAACAGAACTAGAACAGAACTAGAACAGAACTAGAACAGAACTAGAACAGAACTAGAACAGAACTAGAACAGAACTAGAACAGAACTAGAACAGAACTAGAACAGAACTAGAACAGAACAAGAACAGAACACAACTAGAACAATGTTGGATGCATATGGTCTCCACAAACTTTCCCACTTTTAATCTCTTCAATTATTTCCGATGTATAGACCTCAACTGAGCATCACAATGATCCGAATCGTCCGTGTCAAAAGAACACGGATTTTTTGACCCTCCCTTATAGAACAGAACTAGAATTTAAATATAACTTCTATATTACCTAGGACTAACAGAATTATTTAATCTCTAAATCATTTTGTATAATAAATTATTAAAATAATTTAAATGCATTTCTGTTTTTGTAACCATTAATTTTCCTTAATTATCCGTTTGTTGTTATATTTTTAAATAACATTGTCTATTTCCAATGTCTTGTTAAATGTTTAAATGTCACCACAAAATTTCTAAAGTTCAAAATCTACAATGGGGAAACGTTTGCTTGTATGTGTCTTTTTCGTCATCAATCGATCGATCCTCTTTCTTGAACGCTAATTTGAAACATTGAACTTTAAAATAAAAGTATTTTTAAATATTGTATTATTTTTACGACTTCTTTGAACGGTTGACGGTTGCATAATACTGGGAAGAATATCTACAAAATGAAAAATGTTTTCCTCTATCGACAGGGTGCAAGTGTGAAGCATTTACACACGCACAAGTTTTACGACATAGAAAATATATGTGTAGATTTGCCTAAAGTGCGTTGACTCTTTTCAAATTTAATTGGGCTGGTGTAAGGTTTACAGGGTAGCGGCGAAGAGGAGGAATTGTAAAGAGGTAAGCATAAAAGTAAGTGCTTTAGTGTAAAAGACTTTGGGGTACCAGTCATTGCCATAAAATAGGACCTTTAAACAATTACTAGCTTTGCATTAAAGCAGTACACAATTACCGAGTAATGGTATCTATTGGTATGTTTATACAATAGTATACAAGTATGTACCTAGAGTTAACTTAAATATGCAAAACATTGTACATAGTATTCGTAGTTAAATACCATTGTTTATTGATTAAATTCTAAACGAAGTTGTTTAAGTAAAACACAATTAGAACTATATTGATTGGAAGATACGAGGAATGCCTTTTATTTTTCGGGATTAGGGAAAACAAATAAACATTAATTATCGGAAATGTCTTTATTAATATTCAAATAATGTTCAAAATATTTTTAAACAGATCAATAAACTATTGTTTACCTACGAATCAATTTTCGAAGCACTTTTATCCGATTCGGTTAACTCCAAAAGATACATTTTTATTTTAAGTTGGGTTAAATTTTAGGTTAGGTTAAATTTTGAAGGTTAGATTAAGTTTTGAAGGTTAGGTTAGGTTTAAAAGGCCCTTCATTCGAAAACAATTTGGGTCCATTGTGATCCTTCCTTGATAGATAAAAGAGTAGAGAAGGGAGATCATTATGAAAGCTAGTAGAATAAAGTGAGGGAAATAAATAGAAGTAGAGGTAGTAAGCTAGTGTTACGATAGATTGAAAGAGACTTATCTAAGCCCACAACATCACTCAGCTGGATGTCCTGAAGTTCTTCGTGGAATCTGAAACTCAGAAACTTAAGCCTCTGTTTTTGGAGCATAGGACAGTGACAAAGATTGTGTTCAACCGATTCGGACAAGTCCTAGTCTGAAGACAATCTACAAATGTCTGAAATTTTTCCATTCCACATGTTCAGCTTAATCCGATTCTATTTTTGGACACATTGAAATTGACCTACGTTTTAACTCCGGCTTCGAATGGCAAATACATTAGTTGGAGAAGTTTTACATAGCCTAATCGTCAATAACCAGTGGCTAGCTGAGTTATGAAGTGAACCGCTTTTTGTTAATTTATTTTTTCAAGTGCGTCTGGCCAGAGATCGAACTTGGGATCTTTGGTATGCTAGGCGGGTGACTAACCTGCTATACCACGGCGGTCCATTTAGATTTATATTCTACCTTTATCTACTTTTGGCCAAAAAACGCTTGATGTTCTACAAGTTACCATATTATACAAGTCCTTATGGTTTCTTCGCTGATCCACAAACATGGCACCGCGGTGCACCGGTTATCCCAAGCTAATGCTCCGTTAGATTACATTTTCAAATATTTGTTTCTAGAGTTTCTCGGTGGCCTTAATCGGCAGTTGAGGCTCTCCGATGCGATTACAGAGGACAATGTCAAAAAAATACTTGAAATGGTGTAGGCTGACCGAAATGTGAAGGTGCGCGAGCAAGCAGATACCGTTACATTTAGGGCAATACGCACACGTCACATTTAGGGCAATATGAAAAATTTAACCTATCGATGCGTGCAACGCATGCCCTCTCCTGACCAAAAACACAAACGCGAGAGCACTTCGTAGGAGTGATTGGACTTGCTGTTGAGGAATCGGACGGACTTTTGTCATCAATTGGTAACTGTTGGATGCCATACCAGAGAACATAATTAGTGCCTGGTAATGGACTTAAGCCGGCATGAGTGCTCCGAAGCTGCAGATCGAAGCTCAATGGGTCGGAAAGGTTATGGCGTCGGTTTTCTGTGATTGTCATGGCATACTTTTCGTGGACTTCCTCGAAAAAGGAAAAACATCAACAGCGAGTATTACTGTGCATTATTTAAGCGATTGAAATTCTAGCAAAACGTCCTCACATGAAGCGAGAACGTTGCAAGACAATGCAACGAACACTTGCGAAACCCGACGGTTTAAATCAAGACGCGACTGATTTTTTGCCGTTTCAAAAGAACGTAGGTTTTGCGCACATACTAGAACTGTGCAAAAAGAACGATGTCTGTGGGCCCTTTACTCTGTCCCATCAATGTTATTTGCCCGATTTGGCCCCCTCGGACAGTAATCTCTTTCCAAACCTCAAAAGATGGCTTTTTAATAAAAAAAAATTCAGCTTACGCTAGGAAATTATCAACGTCACGGAGGAGAATTTACAGACTTTCCGGAAAATTACTTTTTGGACGGGATCAAGGAGTTAGAAAATCCCTAAAACAAGCGTATCGATCTAATAGAAATTCGAAATCTCAAGTGGCAAGTATTAAAAATGACAAATATGGATGACCTTTCTGAAATTTTTACAGTATGGTAAGGTGTGAGCGGTGGTTAAAGTAAAGCAAGGTTTTTTTCTGAAATCTCAAGTGGGCGTGACTCCTCCCATATAAGTCAAATATAGATGACCGAGCTGACCGATTTTTCTGAAATTTTGACAGTATGTTAAGGTGTGACCGGGGGGTAAAATAGGCAAAGTTTTTTTCTAAAGTCTTAAGTAGGCGTGACCCCTCCCATATAACTCAAATATAGATGATAAAGCTTACCAACTTTTCCGAAATTTTGACAGTATGTTAAGGTGTGACCGGTGGGTAAAATGGGCCAAGTTTTTTTTTTTAATTTCATAATCTCCCATATAAGTCAAATATTAAAAATAATAAATATGCATGATAAGATCAAAACGATTTAACCGAATGAATTAAAGTTTTAAATGTGGATATTATCATACTATGGGATAGTTTTTCGCTTTTTGAATTTTTTGAAAATGGACCAACGAGAACCTGGGAATCGAAAAATTATGATAAAATTTCATTTTTCTTTAAAACTGCATCTTTTGAGAACGGCTGGGCCGATGAAGTGATTTTTTTTTAAATGTTTTTTTAGTCCCAAGTTAGGATTCTACATAAAGAAAAATTTACCATTCCCACTTTTACGCCCTCTTTTTTTGATTTATCAAAAATCGGAAAACAGATGTTGGTAATATGATTGGTGTTTGATAATAGTTTGACTGACGATTGTTTGAAGATTTTTCATGATTATTTGATGGTTGCTTGACGATTGTTTGAAAGTTGTTTGACGATTGATTGACTGATGACTGTTTGAAGGTTTTTAGTGTTTATTTGATAATTATTTCACAATTAACTGGCGATTTTATGACTGTAGCGTGATGATTTTTTAACGATTCTTGTTTTATGATTGACTGACGACTGTTCAATGATTTTTAATAATTGACCGATAGTTGTTTCACGATTGACTGACGATTGTTATTTGATTATTATTTGACGATTGTTTAATGATTGACGACTGTTTGATAGTTTTTTGATAATCTATAAATATAAAAAATGTTCGCGTCTGTTTGTCTGTCTGTATGCTGTTTGATATTTATGGACCCACTTGCTTTCGAAAACGTTTAAAGCACACATTAATGTGGAGTACAGCCATTCACTAAAGTCAATTAAATACATATGCAAATACATTAATAAAGGATTCAATTAAAAAATTAATAAAAAAATCATAATTGTTAATTTTTAAAGAAAAGGTTTACACAGCACTAAGTTAAAATCTTTAACTACCAACCCGGGCAACGCCGGGTCCAAGCAGCTAGTATACATGTATACGAATCAAAGATCTGATTGCCTGGAAAGGGAGTACGACAAAGAAGATTAAGTGTCTCTAATCTGGATTCGGTCCAAGAACCATAGAAATTTTGGATAAACCCTGGAAACCTTAAACAGAATCTATCTAAAACTAAACAGTTAATAAAATAAAACTGCCAATTTGCTTCCCTAACCCAAATGTGCCCATTCTTTACATAAAGACTTTGGAAAATTTGAAGCGTAAAACTTTCTTGGTCTCCAGTCTTTGTTGGGCCTAATGTTCTTTTATTTCTCTTGTTAACACTTCCTCTTCCTCCCCCATTGCGATTAGTAATTCGTTTTGCGTGTTTACTTTGGTCACCCACTCTGCTTCCATAATCCATTCACATTAAAGAAAGAGCCTGAGTAGTTGCCCTAAATATGATTTTATTTTTATTACAATTACAAAAGGAATTTAATTTTCATTCATATTTTTCCGCTTTTTACATGTGATTAAATATGAGGAAATAGGAAGTGTAAAATTCTTTGTTTATGCAGAAATTCTTGCGCCTCCCCCACTCCGTTGTTCTGGTTCCAGCAGAAAAAAAAGTTCTTTATATTTTTATTTTTTTGGCAACTAAATTATCCTTCGAAAAATTTAACTTTAATTAGAAAAGTTTTACTTGCTGCCGCCATTCAACAATAAATATCCCGCAGAAAAAGTGAGATAACACTTAAAATTTGTGTTTGTTTAAAAATATTTCAAAACAAAACTTTGAATTTTAAAAATGTTTAGTTTTATGTAATAGAAAAACTATTAAATGCTTTAAACAATTTTTGGTAGAATAAAAGAACTATTTGTTTTGGTGATTACGTTATTGTAGACACACATTTTTTACTAACATATATTTTTTATTGATTTTGATTTCGAATTCGTAGTTGAGTTGCTGTAGTTTTCCTTAACGACTTCTTGGAAGGTTTCCTTAAATGCTTCAGGATTAAATAAAACAAAAAAAAAAAAATACTAATTAATCAAATTGTTTTCCAAAATATTTTTCCTGAAGCATGTATTAATGAAGAATATATGAGAATATATTAGATTCGAATCAACATTTGGGGCTTTTTTTCCATTCCATTCAAGATTAATTTTGAAAGCATCAAACGTTTTATTAGGTGACGAAGAACGTTGACATCTCACTTTATTTTTGATGTTCAAGAAAAATGTTTACTCTGCGGAGAACTTATAAACTCGATATGTATTAAGTCTTAAAAGGAACTGCCCTTGTCTGAGCCGATGTATCCGAGTTTGTATTATCACTCTGGAGAATGATGAATGTGCGGTTGGGGTTACTTATTTCCCCCGAAGAATTCTAAACAAATGCTTGTGTACCATTAAGAATTTATAGTTCCATGTTGCTCATATGGTACGATTGAAAATTGATTCAGATAACGCCAGCATTTGTTTCTAAGTACCTCGAAGCCAATAACCTCCTTGACGGCCAGAATGCGCTGCTACTGCATAAAGGTTATGGTGCCTTAAAGTCATTTCTTATTTAGGTAGACATGTCAAATTTCAGTGGATACTGTATTAAATTTTGTTTTGACAGACAAAAACGATTTTCGTTCAAAAAACATTAGTTTTGAGAGGCAAAACGGCTAAGGAAACAAAAGAAAAGTTCGATAAATGTCCACAATGACAGGCCCTCCGCTGCAGTTACAGAGAACCGCCATCGACGCGTTTCGATGGTTGGTTAGGCCATCTCTTCAGGAGGAATATCGCTAATTCTAGGTAGAGCGAAAACTACACATATCTTATTTGAGGGACAGAATAAATACGAATTATTGTGGTCAACAAATATCAACATAAAGCGATGATTATCACCTCACTCCTGACCAAAAGAGTTTTTGGACTTGGAATCGGGCGGACTTTTGGCGTCGATTGGTAACAGCTGATAAAACCTGGATGCACGATTGCACCTAGAGAACAGACGTGAGTTGCCGGCAATGGACTGAAGCCGCAATGAGTGCCCTGAATCGGTCGAGGGAGGCTCAATATGTCGGAAAGGTTATGGCGTCGGTTTTCTGAGATTGTCATGGCACACTCTTCGTGGACTACATACCTCAAAAAAAGGAAAGACAATCAACAGGGAGTATTACTGTGCATCATTGGAGCGATTAAAGGTAGAAATCGCTATAAAACGAGTTGGAAAAAAAGGTAAATTTTTTTTTGAAAGACAATGCGCCGTCGAACAATAGCATCACAACCACGGCTAAAAACAATATGTTACCATTCCTACCGTTCACACGGCAGTCGATTTTTCGTACCGGATAGACTCGGAAATTTTAGAATTCCGACCAAGGTCTAATGGTGTCAAATCGCATGATCTTGGTGGCCAGTTAATATCGCCACGACGAGAAATTACGTGGCCATTAAATGTCTCTTGCAATAAAGCCATATTCGCTCGAGTTGTATGGCATGTGCCAACGTCTTGTTGAAACCACATATTCTCCAGTCGTTAGACAGTTCTAATTCCAGAGAACGACGAGGAATCGACACCTTCGGGTCATCGCAAACACTTTCACTTACAGCAGCGATATTTTCAGCGGAACGAGCGAAACGATGTTGCACAGGCCTTACAATATTTGTAACCGCTGCAGTCTCTTCAAATTTCTTCACAATTTTGCCAATTGCTTGCGCAGTTGGACGATTATGTAAACCATAAAGCACGATATGTGGCTGTTGCAGAATCACCATTTTTGTAGTATGTTCTGATAATTTTTATGCGTTGTGTGATACTTAAGCGATCCATTTGCGTCAATTTCAGACTTTCAACTGAAAATACAAAAATTGGTTTAACGACTTAGTTTGACAGATGTCAAATTCCAGTCCTATACTTTTGAAAGGGAGGCTTAATGGTTCGGAAAGGTTATGGTGACGGTTTTCTGAGATTGTCAAAAATGGTAAGACCATCAACAGGGAGTATTAATGTGCATTATTGGAGCGATTGAAGGTCGAATTCGCGGCAAAACTTTTTTTTAAAAGACATTGCGCCGTCAACAAAAAGATGAAAAGATTGACGCCACGGAGAAGTATTTTGCAAACCTTCGGGAAAATTACTTTTCGGGCGGGATCAAAAAGTTGAAAAATCGCTAGAATAAGTGTATCGGGTTAAAGCTAAGTGTATCCGGGTTAAAAAAAAAATAAAAAAATAATAAAATAAATTTTTATTTCAATTACAAGGAGGTAACTTTTCATTTCACCAAAAATGTTTGCAATTTTGAACTTTAACAAGCCTAAACATGATGACCGTTATTATGTGATAGTCAAAATTGGAATATTTTAAAAATTCTTCAATCCAAAACTTAGAAAAAACGCGTAAACATTTTTTTTAAACAATGCCCCGTCGAACAATAGCATCACAACCACGGCTAAAAACAATGTGATACGCCTCCAATTGCTATTGCATCCACCGTATTCGCCCGATTATGCTCCCTCGGACTATTATTTCTTTCCAAACCTTAAAATATGGCTCATCAATAAAAAAACATTCAGCTCACGCAGACCTTCTGGAAAATTACTTTTCGGGCGGGCTCAAGATGTTGGAAAATCGTTGGAATAAGTGTATCGGGCTAAGGCTAAACTAAATTTACTAGACTAAATTAAAAAAATAAAAAACATTCCAAAAATGTTTATTTCAATCACAAGTAGGTAACTTCTCATTCCACCTAGAATGTTTGCAATTTTGAACTTTAACTAGCCTAAACATGATGACGTGAATACCATTATTATGTCATCGTCACAGATGGAACATTTCAAAAATTCTTCAATTAAATCCAAAACTATTTTACACATTTTTGGCGCTAATGATAATTGATAGAACAATTAAGCAGTAGCATTATTTTATTAAACATTCTAAATATTTATAATTATTAATAATATTTTAAAGATTGTCCAAATATGGTCAGGTGTTAAATGTGAGTTTTTTTTGCCAATTGTTTTTTTTTTCTCAAAGATTAATTACTGGAACTGCTAAAAAATGTATTTAATTGATACAAATAAAACTTTATTTGCCATTAAATACAATTTAAAGAAAATAATAGTCATAATTTGTTTTTTTTTTTCAATTTTCTTCAAAAAGTTATCTTAACGTGACCATCTGTTGCTTCTTTTCTTTAATATTTGATTGTTTCCATGGAAATTTGTACATAAATAGCAAATCCGTTAGTTACTCCATTAATGATAATGAACTTGTAGTCAAAAAAAAAAAAAAAAGATTTGAATCACGCACATGGCTCTACGCTTCAATTCACTTTCGACAAGATGTAATTACACAAGTTGATTTTGAAATGGAATAAAATATGTTTGATTTTTAAAAATACAAAAATGACTTCAGACTTCATAAAACGAACATTAATAGCAAATATATTATATACATAGATAAAAAGAACGCCCAGCCTAAGACAATAATTAAAATTAAATGAACTTATTTTTTATCACAAATAATAGAATCTAATGTTTAATCTAATTTCTATTTTCTTTTCTTTTTGTTTGCAGTTATTGTTTTCCTTTCTTCCGAAAAGATTTAGTTCTTAAACAACAGCTGAGCCGCGACCATCCCTAACCTATAAGAGTTTGTGGTTTGGAAGAGCAAAAAAAAAAAAAAAACAAAAAAGGAAACGTAACAAAATCTACTTGGTCGAGACTTGAAGTAGCGAACAGAAAATTACATAAAGATGGCCGTCAACGTCTATTCTACAAATGTTACCACTGAAAATCTTTCCAGACATGATATGCTTGCCTGGGTAAATGATTGTCTGCAAGCACAATTTTCGAAAATTGAAGAATTATGTACTGGTAAGTAGAAAAACTAAAACAAAACAAAATATTTATTTAAATTGCCCCAGGCAATTAGACTACGACAATCAACCGAATAATAATTGTATTAAAATCAGACATTAAGAGTATTTAGTTATTTAATAACAATTTTTATAAAACTTCTTGTATTAGGTGTTTGTAAGGAAAATTTGATAGAACCATTTTTTAATTAGATACACTGTTGCTCATAAGTTTACGACACCCACTGCAATATACCTTGGTTATGAATATATCGCAAGTAAATAACTACAGGCACTTCGTTATTTTTTTTAAAGAAAAGTATTCGAAAATGAAACCGATGGAACTCGTAGAAGAGGACTCCCAATTCATCAATGAAAGTCCAAGTAAATGAAAAATTTTGAAAGCTTGGCCTACGAAATTGTATAATATGCTCGCAAGATCGACCTGGAATTAAAAAATAAGATCGGCCTTTGACCTTCACATGTTTTTAATACATATAGGGCATTTAATGAATGACTTCGTTCTTTTTTGAATTACAACTTATTTTATGTATTAATAATGTACGTTTGTGAACCGCCGTGGTATATCAGGTTAGTCAACCGCCTAGCATACCTGAGGTACCAAGTTCGATCCCCTGCCAGACCTTCTAGAAAAAATAAATTTTCAAAAAAAGCGGTTCACCTCATAACTCAGCTTCTTCTTCTATGGATCATAGGGCCTCAATCAGCTAGCCACTGGTTATTGAGTATTAG
Source organism: Stomorhina lunata (assembly GCA_933228675.1). NCBI lineage: Eukaryota > Metazoa > Arthropoda > Insecta > Diptera > Rhiniidae > Stomorhina > Stomorhina lunata. Next base: position 52,207,747 of record OW121744.1, read on the forward strand.
GCTATGTAAAACTTCTCTAACTAATGCATTTGGCGTTCGGAGCCGGCGTTAAAACGTAGGACCCATTCAATGAGTCTAAAAATAGAATCGGATACAGCTCGTTGTCTAAGGAATTATATATAATAATGTACAGAAATAAAACAGAACTAGAACAGAACTAGAAGAGACCAGAACTAGAACATAACTAGAACAGACGCAACCTGCGACTTTTCTTCCATGGCCCTTTTTTGCCACTTTTTCAAATTTTGTGCGACTTTTGACACCTTTTTAGAAAATTATTTAAAATTTTTATTTTTAGCCCATATTCAATATCTCAACTAAAATTCCCAAAAATTATTGTAACTTAAGTACAAATGCCATCACTTTGGTCTCAGTTTGCTATCTAAAACCATTAAAAGCAATATTTAATATTTTGCACGATTTTCAAAATCTTCGTACAATTTTAGCAAAAAATAATTTTTTGGTGCGCTTTTGCTTTTAGGTGTTAAATGGCAAAAACTCAGTTTACGAGATAGTTTGGAATTTTTATACATATTTGTCGTATGTTATATCAACATGCAGCACATAAATGAGATATATATCAAACGATGCACAACTGAAAGATCTACCAATCCTTATACATTTTTTAGTAATACATTAAGGGGGCCGAAAAATATGAGAAAAAAATGTAAAAGTGGCGAAAACATGATTAAATTTTGGCAGCCATTAAGTAGTATTTGAATGACGAAATTAAAACTTAGAGTGCAATGAATTCATCCCCCAAGTATGGTGTCTATTTCATAAAATAACGACTGGGTCCAAATGAAACGAAAAAAGAAGACGAAATATGAAAAAAACGTAAATGCTTCATTTGATTTTTTTACGTTTTTGAAATTTGCATGCCAATTACGTAAAGAAGTGAAAACTTGCGCTACAAAGATTTTGCGTTCAATATACCTGTAGACTTAGAAGTTCAAATCTGTAATTAGATTTTCCGAACACCTACGAGATCAAAAGTTACTCCAGTTGAAAGTCGGTTTTATAGGAATTAAAACTGTTTGATTTTTGCCTATATATAATATCTACGAACGAATTGTTTTATAATCTTTTGTTCATTGTTTAAAAAAAAAAAAATATTATAAAAAAGTGTGCGACTTTTTTTATTGAAAGTGACTTTTTGTGCGACTTTTTTTGTAAAAAGCGACTTTTTCTGCGACTTTTTCAAATTTGTCAGCGGTAAAGCTGACTAGAACAGAACTAGAACAGAACTAGAACAGAACTAGAACAGAACTAGAACAGAACTAGAACAGAACTAGAACAGAACTAGAACAGAACTAGAACAGAACTAGAACAGAACTAGAACAGAACTAGAACAGAACTAGAACATAACTAGAACATAACTAGAACAGAACTTGAACAGAACTAGAACAGAACTAGAACAGAACTAGAACAGAACTAGAACAGAACTAGAACAGAACTAGAACAGAACTAGAGCAGAACTAGAACAGAACTAGAACAGAACTAGAACAGAACTAGAACAGAACTAGAACAGAACTAGAACAGAACTAGAACAGAACTAGAACAGAACTAGAACAGAACTAGAACAGAACTAGAACAGAACTAGAACAGAACTAGAACATAACTAGAACATAACTAGAACAGAACTTGAACAGAACTAGAACAGAACTAGAACAGAACTAGAACAGAACTAGAACAGAACTAGAACAGAACTAGAACAGAACTAGAACAGAACTAGAACAGAACTAGAACAGAACTAGAACAGAACTAGAACAGAACTAGAACAGAACTAGAACAGAACTAGAACAGAACTAGAGCAGAACTAGAACAGAACTAGAACAGAACTAGAACAGAACTAGAAGAGAACTAGAACAGAACTAGAACAGAACTAGAACAGAACTAGAACAGAACTAGAACAGAACTAGAACAGAACTAGAACAGAACTAGAACAGAACTAGAACAGAACTAGAACAGAACTAGAACAGAACTAGAACAGAACTAGAACAGAACTAGAACAGAACTAGAACAGAACTAGAACAGAACTAGAACAGAACTAGAACAGAACTAGAACAGAACTAGAACAGAACTAGAACAGAACTAGAACAGAACTAGAACAGAACTAGAACAGAACTAGAACAGATCTAGAACAGAACTAGAACAGAACTAGAACAGAACTAGAACAGAACTAGAATAGAACTAGAACAGAACTAGAACAGAACTAGAACAGAACTAGAACAGAACTAGAACAGAACTAGAACAGAACTAGAACAGAACTAGAACAGAACTAGAACAGAACTAGAACAGAACTAGAACAGAACTAGAACAGAACTAGAACAGAACTAGAACAGAACTAGAACAGAACTAGAACAGAACTAGAACAGAACTAGAACAGAACTAGAACAGAACTAGAACAGAACTAGAACAGAACTAGAACAGAACTAGAACAGAACTAGAACAGAACTAGAACAGAACTAGAACAGAACTAGAACAGAACTAGAACAGAACTAGAACAGAACTAGAACAGAACTAGAACAGAACTAGAACAGAACTAGAACAGAACTAGAACAGAACTAGAACAGAACTAGAACAGAACTAGAACAGAACTAGAACAGAACTAGAACAGAACTAGAACAGAACTAGAACAGAACTAGAACAGAACTAGAACAGAACTAGAACAGAACTAGAACAGAACTAGAACAGAACTAGAACAGAACTAGAACAGAACTAGAACAGAACTAGAACAGAACTAGAACAGAACTAGAACAGAACTAGAACAGAACTAGAACAGAACTAGAACAGAACTAGAACAGAACTAGAACAGAACTAGAACAGAACTAGAACAGAACTAGAACAGAACTAGAACAGAACTAGAACAGAACTAGAACAGAACTAGAACAGAACTAGAACAGAACTAGAACAGAACTAGAACAGAACTAGAACAGAACTAGAACAGAACTAGAACAGAACTAGAACAGAACTAGAACAGAACTAGAACAGAACTAGAACAGAACTAGAACAGAACTAGAACAGAACTAGAACAGAACTAGAACAGAACTAGAACAGAACTAGAACAGAACTAGAACAGAACTAGAACAGAACTAGAACAGAACTAGAACAGAACTAGAACAGAACTAGAACAGAACTAGAACAGAACTAGAACAGAACTAGAACAGAACTAGAACAGAACTAGAACAGAACTAGAACAGAACTAGAACAGAACTAGAACAGAACTAGAACAGAACTAGAACAGAACTAGAACAGAACTAGAACAGAACTAGAACAGAACTAGAACAGAACTAGAACAGAACTAGAACAGAACTAGAACAGAACTAGAACAGAACTAGAACAGAACTAGAACAGAACTAGAACAGAACTAGAACAGAACTAGAACAGAACTAGAACAGAACTAGAACAGAACTAGAACAGAACTAGAACAGAACTAGAACAGAACTAGAACAGAACTAGAACAGAACTAGAACAGAACTAGAACAGAACTAGAACAGAACTAGAACAGAACTAGAACAGAACTAGAACAGAACTAGAACAGAACTAGAACAGAACTAGAACAGAACTAGAACAGAACTAGAACAGAACTAGAACAGAACTAGAACAGAACTAGAACAGAACTAGAACAGAACTAGAACAGAACTAGAACAGAACTAGAACAGAACTAGAACAGAACTAGAACAGAACTAGAACAGAACTAGAACAGAACTAGAACAGAACTAGAACAGAACTAGAACAGAACTAGAACAGAACTAGAACAGAACTAGAACAGAACTAGAACAGAACTAGAACAGAACTAGAACAGAACTAGAACAGAACTAGAACAGAACTAGAACAGAACTAGAACAGAACTAGAACAGAACTAGAACAGAACTAGAACAGAACTAGAACAGAACTAGAACAGAACTAGAACAGAACTAGAACAGAACTAGAACAGAACTAGAACAGAACTAGAACAGAACTAGAACAGAACTAGAACAGAACTAGAACAGAACTAGAACAGAACTAGAACAGAACTAGAACAGAACTAGAACAGAACTAGAACAGAACTAGAACAGAACTAGAACAGAACTAGAACAGAACTAGAACAGAACTAGAACAGAACTAGAACAGAACTAGAACAGAACTAGAACAGAACTAGAACAGAACTAGAACAGAACTAGAACAGAACTAGAACAGAACTAGAACAGAACTAGAACAGAACTAGAACAGAACTAGAACAGAACTAGAACAGAACTAGAACAGAACTAGAACAGAACTAGAACAGAACTAGAACAGAACTAGAACAGAACTAGAACAGAACTAGAACAGAACTAGAACAGAACTAGAACAGAACTAGAACAGAACTAGAACAGAACTAGAACAGAACTAGAACAGAACTAGAACAGAACTAGAACAGAACTAGAACAGAACTAGAACAGAACTAGAACAGAACTAGAACAGAACTAGAACAGAACTAGAACAGAACTAGAACAGAACTAGAACAGAACTAGAACAGAACTAGAACAGAACTAGAACAGAACTAGAACAGAACTAGAACAGAACTAGAACAGAACTAGAACTAGAACAGAACTAGAACAGAACTAGAACAGAACTAGGACAGAACTAGAACAGAACTAGAACAGAACTAGAACAGAACTAGAACAGAACTAGAACAGAACTAGAACAGAACTAGAACAGAACTAGAACAGAACTAGAACAGAACTAGAACAGAACTAGAACAGAACTAGAACAGAACTAGAACAGAACTAGAACAGAACTAGAACAGAACTAGAACAGAACTAGAACAGAACTAGAACAGAACTAGAACAGAACTAGAACAGAACTAGAACAGAACTAGAACAGAACTAGAACAGAACTAGAACAGAACTAGAACAGAACTAGAACAGAACTAGAACAGAACTAGAACAGAACTAGAACAGAACTAGAACAGAACTAGAACAGAACTAGAACAGAACTAGAACAGAACTAGAACAGAACTAGAACAGAACTAGAACAGAACTAGAACAGAACTAGAACAGAACTAGAACAGAACTAGAACAGAACTAGAACAGAACTAGAACAGAACTAGAACAGAACTAGAACAGAACTAGAACAGAACTAGAACAGAACTAGAACAGAACTAGAACAGAACTAGAACAGAACTAGAACAGAACTAGAACAGAACTAGAACAGAACTAGAACAGAACTAGAACAGAACTAGAACAGAACTAGAACAGAACTAGAACAGAACTAGAACAGAACTAGAACAGAACTAGAACAGAACTAGAACAGAACTAGAACAGAACTAGAACAGAACTAGAACAGAACTAGAACAGAATTAGAACAGAACTAGAACAGAACTAGAACAGAACTAGAACAGAACTAGAACAGAACTAGAACAGAACTAGAACAGAACTAGAACAGAACTAGAACAGAACTAGAACAGAACTAGAACTGAACTAGAACAGAACTAGAACAGAACTAGAACAGAACTAGAACAGAACTAGAACAGAACTAGAACAGAACTAGAACAGAACTAGAACAGAACTAGAACAGAACTACAACAGAACTACAACAGAACTAGAACAGAACTAGAACAGAACTAGAACAGAACTAGAACAGAACTAGAACAGAACTAGAACAGAACTAGAACAGAACTAGAACGGAACTAGAACAGAACTAGAACAGAACTAGAACAGAACTAGAACAGAACTAGAACAGAACTAGAACAGAACTAGAACAGAACTAGAACAGAACTAGAACAGAACTAGAACAGAACTAGAACAGAACTAGAACAGAACTAGAACTAGAACAGAACTAGAACAGAACTAGAACAGAACTAGAACAGAACTAGAACAGAACTAGAACAGAACTAGAACAGAACTAGAACAGAACTAGAACAGAACTAGAACAGAACTAGAACAGAACTAGAACAGAACTAGAACAGAACTAGAACAGAACTAGAACAGAACTAGAACAGAACTAGAACAGAACTAGAACAGAACTAGAACAGAACTAGAACAGAACTAGAACAGAACTAGAACAGAACTAGAACAGAACTAGAACAGAACTAGAAAAGAACTAGAACAGAACTAGAACAGAACTAGAACAGAACTAGAACATAACTAGAATAGAACTAGAACAGAACTAGAACAGGACTTGAACAGAACTTGAACAGAACTAGAACAGAACTAAACTTTTCAATGGAAATAAAATTTTAATATTAAAAAAAAATTTAAGAAAATTTTAAGATAAATAATTTTTCTTAAAAAATGTTAATACATACTCGTATTTACTTTTTTAGAATTTAAACTTTAAAAAAAATAAAGTTTTTTATTTAAATTAACGTTTTTCTAAAAAAATACTTTCCATGAAAAATTTGATATCGAAATCTTTATTTTTGTTAGTATTTCTTTCTTTTAACTCTTCCCAACTTTCCACTATTTAGTTGTTTTTAAAAACTTCAACTTTTTAACTGTTTAATTAATAAATATCAATAATAAAAATCCATATTTGATTTTTTTTAGGTGCTGCTTATTGCCAATTTATGGATATGCTATTTCCTGGTTCGGTACCTATGAAACGTGTCAAGTTCCGTACAAATTTGGAACACGAATATATTCAGAATTTCAAAATTCTACAAGCTTCATTTAAGAAAATGAGTGTTGACAAGGTATGTAGGTTTCTTCTTATAAATTATTCATTAAAAACAATTAACAAAAAAAATATAAATAAATAAAACAAGAAAAAAGTAAGTGATAGTTTTCTCTGTTGTTTTGTATAATAAAAAAATCTCGTCTGGTTTTAATTGATGATGGATGACGACCTACTTATATGTTTGTATGTCTTTAATTTTTTTTCTCTCCTTTTTTTTCTAATTTTTATGTTTCGTTTGATTTTTGTTCTGTGGAAAAAATCTGAATTTGGCCAAAATTCTTAACAATTTAATTTGTTTTGCAAATGTTAATCGGAATTGTTGGAAATTTATTGTGTGTGGGTTTTACAGATTATACCCGTTGATAAATTAATTAAGGGACGTTTTCAAGATAATTTTGAATTTTTGCAATGGTTTAAGAAATTCTTCGATGCCAATTATGATGGACGTGAATATGAGCCACTAATAGCACGTGGTGGCATTAAATTGGGCAATGGTGTTGGGGGCGGAGGCAGTGGTGTGGGCAGTAGTAATGATTTGCTGCATCATCATCATGACAGACGTCATATACAAATGCCTTCGGGTCGCAGTGCAACAACACATGCCACCATAACACGAACAACCGGTATGACCAAGTTCTTCTATTTTATATTTTTCTTTTTTAATCAAAAGGAAACTAGGGAATAATCGGTGAAAATTTCCATTTCTAAAAAAAGTGAAGCACGTTTTTGTTATGGTTTTTGTTTATATTTTCAGTTAATTCATTATTTTTGCTTTCAATTTAGTTTTAGTATATTTTAAAATGGTTAAGGTTAACATCACCTTCTAACATTATGAGCAGCACTTGTATTTTTACTACATTTTATTATTACTTCATAATTTATTTAATTTCACTTGTTATGTTGTGATAGTTTTGGTGAATTTCATGATGTTATTTCATCACACAGATACTCACTTTCAAATCATTTTTCCTCTGTCGAACATCTACGCATCAATATAATTAATTATTCATTTATTGTCATTTTTTTAAAGTTTTAAAATTTTTATTTTCTATTATTTCCTTTTCTTTTTATTTTAGTCCTTTTTCATATTTTACAGTCATAGCTACTTCGTTAATTAATTGTTAGATTACTTGATCCATTTGCCTTGTAATCCTTGGATCATATAAAAATGGTGAAAATTATACGATAGTTTTTAATACATATCGCACTTGATCAACAATAGGGTATTAACTCAAAATTTAAAAATTTTCTGTAGAGTCAAAAAACTATTTTTTTTTCTACTACTTTCATATAAAGAAGATGGGTAAAAATGTAGTTTTTTGGCGAAATTATAGTAAAAATGATGTCAGATTTTTACAATGAGTACATAAGGCCACTACACATCAATTTCTTCTAAAAAGTGAAAATTCAAAAATTTTGAGTTAATACCCTCTTGTTGAACAAGTGCGATATCATTAGCTATACCCCTTTGAATCTTTGACAAAATTTTAAATTTCCTTATTCGTTATGAATTTCTGATACGCTCCGTTCCAATTATTTGACTTTATTCCAAATTTGTTATTAAAGAATGTAAATGCACTAGACTCATCCAAGCTTTTTACAAATATTTATATTAAAGAGAGTTTTGAATAAAATATGCTTTTACTACTTAAGGGAAAACTTTACATAATGCAACAAATAATATTTGTGATCACGTTAGCTTTTATAGATTCATTTTGAATTGTTATTTTATTTAAAATCGTCTGCGAAAAGAAGTACATATTTGAAAATATAATAAGTCTTTTCACTAAAAACAAAAAAAAAAAAATCAAAAAGTCTAAAGCTAGAATCTAGCACTATTTGAAGGAATTGAAGAACACAAGTTAGGTGTCCCAGAACATGTCCCGATTTTAAGGCAGGAGGCTGATGACAAAGTCAGCTTTACTTAGGGCCTAAAGTGGTTACTTTGTGGTACCTGCAAGGGATATACAAGAAAAAAAAAACGATTTTTTAAATGCCAATCATAACGGCTTATTTGAGCCAATTAGTACCTTCAATCATGCAGAAAATATGCAAACAGATGAAGAGCCCTTAGAACTACTAGGGCAAGGAAGTGAGTGACTGTCTTATCCCCAAAAACTGTGGCATCAGTCGTTAATCTGAAGATTAAGTTTTCTGGCATGTAACTCAAAAACACATTACTCTATGAGGGTTAAGATCAAGTTGCCAAAGTCAATGGAAAGCTTGTTAATTAAGCATGTTTGCTTTAAAACTGAACAAGTGGTTGCCGAGGACCAAATGTTCTACCCTGATTCGTTGGCTATTTACAGGTAGACAGTGGCAAACCCATAATCTGTTCAACATCTTCCCGACTAAGGATGGCATCAGATTTGACAGGTTAATCCGCAGTAATGGTGATATGTTGTTGTGAACGGCTACCCACAAGAGTTAAAAATTGCAATGTTTTGCCGTCTCATTGAGAGATGGTATGGATTTAATGGCGACCTGACGTCGGTACTAAAACGTATCTGTCATATACAAGTATGTTCTGCAAACCACTTCCACAAGATTTTGAAATCACATTAATTTTCTAAGTCGAATTATTCATTGTTCACAATTATTTTGACAATTTTATAACTCAGTGCACTTAAGATGAATAAGGTCTAGAAGGTTATTGATAAATGCTCTGAAAATTTCAACAATTATATAAATTACAGCCTTTTTGAATTTCATGTGATTTCACAATCATGTGAAGTGATTTGCAAACATACCTGATAGTCTGTGGTTACTTAGCCATTCCGTTGCCTTGTATATGACCGATATTTCGTCCTGAAGAATACTAAGATCAGGGAGCTTAAAACAGATTTTCCGCCCTAACAATCGGGATTGAATTGTCTAGCCCATTTAACTCTACTAGGATTTGTGGTTGTCAACTCATTGTGCGGAGCTTTAATGCCTGGAAAGTAAGTCGTCTCTTTGAATGTAGACTGCAACAGAGGATGAGGTTGACAGTATTTTGCGAAGTCTGCTAGTTTCGCTACAAAAGTTTAACTAAGACTGCCTCTGGACATTCCTGACAAGGTTTTTAAATCTATTCACAGAAGCTTTGGTCTTCGTTAAACAGACGGCGACATACTTTTCTGCGTGTCGCAATTTCCGAGAACGTAATACAACTTAAAATTTTGATTGGAACCCCATCTAGATTGATTCTAGTTCTGTTTTAATTAAATTTTAGTTCTAGATAACTTCTAGTTATATTCTATTTCAGTTCTTGTTTTGTTCTAGTTTTATTATACTTATGTTTTAGTTCTGTTCTGTTCTAGTTCTGTTCTAGTTCTGTTCTAGTTCTGTTCTAGTTCTGTTCTAGTTCTGTTCTAGTTCTGTTCTAGTTCTGTTCTAGTTCTGTTCTAGTTCTGTTCTAGTTCTGTTCTAGTTCTGTTCTAGTTCTGTTCTAGTTCTGTTCTAGTTCTGTTCTAGTTCTGTTCTAGTTCTGTTCTAGTTCTGTTCTAGTTCTGTTCTAGTTCTGTTCTAGTTCTGTTCTAGTTCTGTTCTAGTTCTGTTCTAGTTCTGTTCTAGTTCTGTTCTAGTTCTGTTCTAGTTCTGTTCTAGTTCTGTTCTAGTTCTGTTCTAGTTCTGTTCTAGTTCTGTTCTAGTTCTGTTCTAGTTCTGTTCTAGTTCTGTTCTAGTTCTGTTCTAGTTCTGTTCTAGTTCTGTTCTAGTTCTGTTCTAGTTCTGTTCTAGTTCTGTTCTAGTTCTGTTCTAGTTCTGTTCTAGTTCTGTTCTAGTTCTGTTCTAGTTCTGTTCTAGTTCTGTTCTAGTTCTGTTCTAGTTCTGTTCTAGTTCTGTTCTAGTTCTGTTCTAGTTCTGTTCTAGTTCTGTTCTAGTTCTGTTCTAGTTCTGTTCTAGTTCTGTTCTAGTTCTGTTCTAGTTCTGTTCTAGTTCTGTTCTAGTTCTGTTCTAGTTCTGTTCTAGTTCTGTTCTAGTTCTGTTCTAGTTCTGTTCTAGTTCTGTTCTAGTTCTGTTCTAGTTCTGTTCTAGTTCTGTTCTAGTTCTGTTCTAGTTCTGTTCTAGTTCTGTTCTAGTTCTGTTCTAGTTCTGTTCTAGTTCTGTTCTAGTTCTGTTCTAGTTCTGTTATAGTTCTGTTCTAGTTCTGTTCTAGTTCTGTTCTAGTTCTGTTCTAGTTCTGTTCTAGTTCTGTTCTAGTTCTGTTCTAGTTCTGTTCTGGCTCTTTCTATTCTTGTTCTGTTGTAGCCCTGTTCTAGTCTGTTGTAAATCTGTTATATTTTAGTTAGTTCTGTTATAATTTTGTTATAATTCTGTTATAGTTTAAGTCTTGTTTTGCCCTAGTCGAATTCTTGTTTAGTGCAAAGTCTTTTATTAATTTGGCATCAATTTCGAAAAATTATGTTGTTTTAGCTATAAATACTAAATATAGATATAATTTACCGCTAATGGTTAAACATTTTATAGAATAAATATATATTTTAAATTGATAAATAAAATGTGTAATAAGTTTATCTGTTTCTGACGATATAAGTCATGATTAATACAAATTTATAATTACATTTAAATGTTCATAAAAGAAACATGCAAACTTTTAATATCAATAGCGGGTTTCACTCTTTATAGTACATTTGAAATGTTTGGTTTTTTTATTATTTGTTAAAATTTTAAACAAAAAATGGCAAACTCATGTATTCAGTTTTTAATATTACAAATTTGTCAATGAATGACAAATAGAAAACCATTTAAAGTAAATTTAAAAATCTCATAACACCAAGAATAAATTAATTTCTCTTTGACTGTGATGTTGTTTAAATGCTACACCTGAGCATTAAAATGTTAGTGTTTGGAATTCTCAAAAGTTGTTTCCAAGTGTAAATACATTGTTAATTTGCAACAGTTTTTTATATCAACAGTAAATCAGTTAATCTAATCAATTCAAACTTGTTCGAACGCGTTAACTTTCCCAAAATCATATAACACTTGTTGTCTCGCAATCGTTTTTTGTTCGTAAATCGTTCATAAAATATCACTTACTTTACACTTTTTGTAATTATATCAATAAGAATAAAAATAATTCATTTATTTATCATAATTTTACATCTATCATTTACAATATTTCCCCGTCTTTTTTTTTTCTTTGGTTTTTTGATTTCTTTTTTACGTTTCATTTTACACCGAACCAACAAAATTACACAAAAACTAAAACCAACAAACCAACACTCACTTGAAACACTCCCACCATCTTCAATATATCTAGATTATACCGATTGATAAATTGATCAAAGGCCGTTTTCAAGATAATTTTGAATTTTTGCAATGGTTTAAAAAATTCTTTGATGCCAATTACGATGGTCATGATTATGATGCCAGTGCAGCTAGAGAAGGTGCACAGATGGGCTTTGGAGCGGGTAATGTAAAGAGTTTACCAGGAACTGGTGGCGGTAATACATCGTATAGAAAACCTGCTGCTGCGGCGCCAGTACAACGACCAGCTGTAACTGCATCGGCAATAAGGCCTAGTATGTCATTGATTGTTTAAATATTTATATTTTTTTATATCATTTTAATTTTAATTCACGTTTATTTATTACACCATCCAAAAAAGCACATTAATTTTTTTATATTTTTTGTAAAAAAAATCTCATTATTTTTTTTTAAATATTAATTTTCATTTTAAACGTGCTTCGCATTTGTTTTGAATCTAATTTGGGCCAAGATTGTGTAAATTTATTATTTTTGGCTCAAATTATTAAATATTTTATTTTATATGTGTAGAAAAAGTTAAAAAATTTAAACATTAATTGTTGTTTTATCTGTTTACTACATCAGCTACTAAAGTACCGCCTAGAGCTGCTGTGCCCGCTTCAAATTCAAGACCGGCTGTGGCTTCTTCAAATAGCAGCAGCAGTGGTGCCGTTAAAAAAGCCAATGAAAATAATACCAGTGCTGTAACGAATCAACAAATTGAAGAATTATCTAGCCAGGTAATAGATAAAACTATTTTTTTTACATTTAGTAAGGGGATTCACTGGGTGTGTTATCATGCTATATATGTACATATATGTATATAAAGCCACAATATTCCAAAAGAATTTGGTTTTATTTTAAAGTTTTAAGCTAAATTTCAAAGCAATTTATAAATTTTAGAAGAATATGACTTTATTTTCAAATAATCTGTTATCACAAATTATGAATCCCTTAAATGTTTTATAATGATTTTTGTTTTAACATTTTTTTGTAACATTTTCGTTATGGTTAGGTTATGGATATGCGCTTAAATTTGGAGGGTTTGGAAAAAGAAAGAGATTTCTATTTCTCTAAATTGCGTGATATAGAAATTCTGTAAGTATTACATTTAAAAATTGTTCTTTTCATAGAAAATTAATTATCTTATTATTTTCGTTTTTAGCTGCCAAGAAGCTGAGGATGGAGATACACATCCTTTGATACAGAAAATTTTGGAAATTTTATATGCAACGGAGGTAAGACAAATAAAATGTTCAGAGCTAAAAAAGTTTTCGTTCTGTTCTAGTTCAGTTGTAGTTCAGTTCTAGTTCAGTTCTAGTTCAGTTATAGTTCAGTTCTAGTTCAGTTCTAGTTCAGTTCTAGTTCAGTTCTAGTTCAGTTCTAGTTCAGTTCTAGTTCAGTTCTAGTTCAGTTCTAGTTCAGTTCTAGTTCAGTTCTAGTTCAGTTCTAGTTCAGTTCTAGTTCAGTTCTAGTTCAGTTCTAGTTCAGTTCTAGTTCAGTTCTAGTTCAGTTCTAGTTCAGTTCTAGTTCAGTTCTAGTTCAGTTCTAGTTCAGTTCTAGTTCAGTTCTAGTTCAGTTCTAGTTCAGTTCTAGTTCAGTTCTAGTTCAGTTCTAGTTCAGTTCTAGTTCAGTTCTAGTTCAGTTCTAGTTCAGTTCTAGTTCAGTTCTAGTTCAGTTCTAGTTCAGTTCTAGTTCAGTTCTAGTTCAGTTCTAGTTCAGTTCTAGTTCAGTTCTAGTTCAGTTCTAGTTCAGTTCTAGTTCAGTTCTAGTTCAGTTCTAGTTCAGTTCTAGTTCAGTTCTAGTTCAGTTCTAGTTCAGTTCTAGTTCAGTTCTAGTTCAGTTCTAGTTCAGTTCTAGTTCAGTTCTAGTTCAGTTCTAGTTCAGTTCTAGTTCAGTTCTAGTTCAGTTCTAGTTCAGTTCTAGTTCAGTTCTAGTTCAGTTCTAGTTCAGTTCTAGTTCAGTTTTAGTTTATATTTTTATTATTCAGTTCTTGTTTAGTTCAAAAATCTAATGAAGTTTCTAAATATTTTACCCATAAATTATTCATTTGTTTTGTTATTATTTTAATATTAATTTTTTTCTATTTTTTTTTCGCAGGATGGTTTTGCGCCACCAGATGAAATTCCACCTGAGGATGAAGAATATTAAGTTTGTTAGTGTGGTGTGTTTTCTATCTCTAAAACTTTAAAATTTTCTTTTAAATTAAATTTTTTTTATCACTATAACTTGTTTTTGTATACAAAGAAAACTAAAATTCAAAATGTTTTTCTTAATTATAAAATTTATATAAAAATACATTAAAAAAAATGAAAGAAAAACAACATTTAATGTTGAACATGAAGTTGAAAATATATTTTTTTTGCTAACACCCATTCTCAACACTCTTCCTCGCCGCCTTCTTAACAAAAATATAAAATTAACTTATAAATTTACCTTTAATAAAAGAGTTTAAAACATAAAAAAATATAAAACTTTAAATTTATTTCAAAACTATTTAAAAATAATTCATTAATTAATGTTGAAGAATACTTTTTGCCATTTTAATTTATAAACAATTATTAGCTTTTCTCAATTAAAAAAAAAAACTATTAAAAAAAGAACAAAATGCTCAAACAAGTAAAATAGTTTTGTTTCTCACACTTCAACTTTAAAAACTAATTAAATTTCTTATTCTTGAATATCTTTATTACATTTTGTAATATTTTCCCCCAAGAAAAATACAAGAAAAGTTATTTTTATTTTAAGTAAATTATACTATAATTTTCATTTTTTTTTAAATTACTCAATTGTTTTCTTATTTTATTTTAAACACACATACACACACTCACACTCTCATACTCTCTCGATCCCCACATACACACATGCAGTTGCGCAGTCATTATTTAATTTTTTAAATTTTAAGTTTAAAAACTTTTAAATAATATTATTTACCATTAAAAAAAGAAAGAAATAACTCAACAACTCAAGTCTTTAATTATTATTAAACAAAAATTAAATTTACTTTTTTTATACAAAATAATAATGGCCTTTAAATAATAACATTTTTTAGTATTTGCTAAATAAAATTATAAAATTTTATTTATAAAAGAATAAATGTGTTTGAGATATTTTTGAAATAATATTAAGTCCAGTTCAGAATTCGTTGCAAATAGTATAGAAAATAAAAGTATTTCAATAAAAATTTTACATTTGCTATAACAATTTGCAAATGCTGAAATCAAAGACTCTATAATATAACGATGTTGCACTTCCATACATTGATGGTCGTTTTGAAAAATCCCATAAAAAAGAGTATACCGCTTTTACTCTAATACGGAAACAATTAATGGAGACGATTATCCAATCGTGCTCATTAAATGTATGTTTGTTTGTGCGTTTATCTGTTTTACATTGTTCTTTATCCATTTTAATTTCACTTTTGCTGGAAAAAAATGTATGATTTGCAATATCTTTATATTATAGTCTTTGCTGAGATGCCTCAATGCTAGTCTATTTATAACGAGTTATGACCTGGGCCATTAAATTACATTATTTTTTGGTTTTTAGGCATTAAAACGTCATTGAATATTTTAATCTCTGTTTACATTTAATATATTTAAATCCAAAAAATGTTCTTAAATTTTCTAAGTTTTTTCTTTACAATTGCATTTAATTGACATAAATCACTTAAATAACTAATTACAATTCTCATTTAGTTTCTTTTCTATTTTATTTTAAAGAATTTTCTTTTCGTTTCTAAATTTTGTCACATTTAGAAACAAATCTGTAATAAAAGCAAACAAATACATGATGATATTAAACATAAAAAAAAAGAAATTTAAACAAAACAAACAAATTTGCATTTTTTATTTGAAAAACAAAACGAAGGTCAAAGGATTCTAAAACACACGAATTTTTATTTTTAAAAACAATACAGACAAAAAATATAAAATTAATTTGTAAGCAAAGAACGATAAAGTCTAGTCCAAGACTTCTTCTGGGGAAATTACTCTGTAATTCGATTTGACTGGCAAGTTTTTCGAAATGCTATCTTCTATAACCTACTCCATTAAACACTATCGGTCTTTAGTTTACGATACCTTAAGAAAAATGTCATGCTAATAGATAATTACAGGACGTTGCATCTCCTAATCTGATACTTTCTGAACGGCTTGAAAAGCCCTACATTGATTCTTCTGGTAGCCTTTGTGCAATATTTAGATGTATTTCTTTTTAGTAGCTTCGATCCTACTTGAATCGAGAGCCATCAGTAAATATCGTTTTTTATCAGGAGTTAAACGTTACTATCAGCCATTTCATAGAACTCAATTCAGTTCGGACGTGATGTATTTCTTTTTAGTAGCTTCGATCCTACTTGAATCGAGAGTCATCAGTAAATATCGTTTTTTACCAGGAGTTAAACATTACTAACAGCCATTTCACAGAACTCAATTCAGTTCGGAAGTGAAATGAATTGCGTATTTTGCTTCTATTCTTCTTCTTCTGCTATCCTTGACTCCCAGTGTAGTATAGGGTTTTAGAGATTTCATTTTGCTTCTATACAAAAAGTAAAACGATTTTTTTTGGTTTCTGACTGCCGAAGTCGAAGATACGTGAAAAGGCTGAATGTTGCGTTGTATCATTTGTGACAGATCTCTAAATTCGATTACCGCAGAATCAAAAATTTGTATTCCAATTACATGCGTATAACGAAGGTTGCGAATGTAGAATCGTCGTTCCAACGACAGTCGGTTATTTGGAGTTATCTTTCCGTCGAGCAATTTCTTAAAAATAGTAACGTATAGGCTAAATCTAGGGAATAGGCGGGTAAGGGGGCAATTCGTAGCACAATTCATGGATTTTTGCATTGAAACTGCACTTTCCAAAATAATTTTTTTTTTTCTTGGCCAATTAAGCCGTTTTCATTGAATTAACACCCTAAATTGGTATAATCCTATGGCAGTTGTTTTTTCGTACCGTAACGACTCTGAAATCGTAAGATTCCGAACTACTACTACTTCTGCCATGTTACCAATAATATTGCAGTAACAACGTATCTTCGTCTATGACAGTTTCGTACTAGATTAAAGAAATTGTGTTGATGTTTTCTTTAATCTAGTACTAAAATATCGTAGTCGAAGTTTGATTGTATTCTCCTTTTGAAGGTAGTCAATGAGGATTATATGCATCCCAAAAAACGGTCAAAATGACTTTATTGGTTGATTACTCATTTTCTTTCTTAGGCGCCGATTCAGCCCCAGTTTATTCTCTGTTGCTTTGTGGTGGATCCACGTTGCGTCCACGGTTATGAATCGTCCATATTGCTGCTGAATGATCTCCTATTTGCTAAAACCGTATGGTCCATTTGAAAAGTCCCATAAATGAGAGCTTACCGCTTTTACTTTAATTCGGAAACAACTTATAGAGACGATTATCTATTGAGAGAAAGCTAAGGCACATATTTTATGTGTTTTTCATTGTTCTTTATCCACTTTAATTTCACTTTCGGTAAAAAAAATGTATGGAGTGCAATATCTTTATATTATACAGTCTTTGCCATTTGGTATTTTCTGAGCTTGTGCGACCATATCGAAATTCAGAATCCACATCTTTGACATGCAACCAGTGAAAATTCTAAGTTTTAATTCCCATTGTATCTAAATAGCCCTTTTGCCTTATCTTCGATGTTGAGCTTAGAATTCGGCTTTTTGCTAAGTAATACTCACAAAGCTCGTGAAAGAAATTTTAGTGATCCCCAAATAGAATACTAAGGGTCCACTAACTCTTCTATTATCCTTGACTCCCAGTGGAGCAAAGGGCCTCATGGGTCCACTAATAAAAAGAACTAATTCAGTCTTGTTTGGATTTATCGCAAGACCGTTCGGCCAATTTGCCATAGTGAGAAAGGCCCTCTGAAGAATGCTTCTGAGTGTACTCACAAACATGTCCCTGACTGCCATAGCTACATTATCTGCATTTGCTACAGCCTTTACACCAATCTCCTCTAGGTGTACTAGAATATCGATTAGAGCTTGGTTTTATTATAAGGAAGTTAGAAAACCACCTTATGGTGACATAATTTTTCCCTAATACGTCCCATTGTAAGAAGACCATACACAAAATTCCCCCTTCTAAAGCTATTCGGTAGATATTGTAAACTGAAACAACTAAATATTTGTTAGGATATTTCATTCTTTAATAAAAAATTAGGATTGATCCCAAATAAAGCTCCTTTTCGACGAAATATTCCCTTTTATGAAAATATCCAACTTTTTTTCATTTTAATTTTAAAGCAGATAATCAAAAATATTTCAAATAACAACAATAACTAAAGCTTAAGGATTATTGTTATGGCCGATCTTCTTTAGTTTATATTACTTCAGATATATGTACCTTGGAATAATCTATCCTGAATAAACTTTAAGGTCTTCAAAATTAACAAATTTCTACTAAGGATATGCGATTCTTCTGGCAAACAAACATTTAGAATAGACCGTACTGTTTTCTGTTAGTGGACAGACAGCCATTATCCGAATTACGTTTCGAAAGCCATCATCTTCAGAAGGAGTATCAATAAATCTAGACAAATAAAAAAGAACGCATATATTCAAAGCAAAATAAATACGAATTATAATGCCTTTGTGATCCCGACATGGTGTAGCAGGTTAGTCATCCGCCTAGCATACCAGAGGTCCCAAGTTCGATCCCAGGCCAGACTCACTTGAAAAAGTAAATTTTCAAAAAAAAATTTTCCACAGTTTGCTTCTATAGAAAAAGTAAAACTAAATTTTTTGAAAGGAAACCACTTTCTATTTTCAAGAGGAAATGAATTTGTTTGTTTTTCGTTATTTATTCGATATTTGAACGATTTCTTCAATTAATCAGTGCTATTTGTTGAAACAAAGATAGTGTTACTGATTTCAATTGAAAAAATCATGTTTTGTAATGTTTTATTAGAGCATTTCAAATTTTTCGGAATCTATAGAACCATTTCGATCGGAATTAAACTGTGGAATAGTTTTAATTCCGATCGGATTTTGTAACATGCATATCGTCGTTGAAAATCCAAAACTGCGTATCATCAAAAAAATCAAAATCGAGTTTTTGATTGATTATGATTCGTAAAGTTGTCTTACATGTCTCTACCAATTTTTAGATTTTTACGAATAAAAATAACGGTTTTATATCAATAATTCAAAATTGCGTATCAACATGTGCACTATTTTCAAAATTCAAATATGCGTATCATCAAACTTGGGGTAAGATATGAAAATAAAATATTTGAATTTAACAGGCCTGTTCTGAAAATCACGTGATTTGAAATCACATTCCGTTTTGAAATCACAAATGTGATTTGTACCTGTTCTGTAAATCACAATTTTTTACGTTTTTTTGTGTGATTTAAACTTCTCAAAACACAAGGAAATTTGTATAAACTAGTGCAAATGCACTATTTTTAGTAATTTTTAGCATCATAAATAAAATTTGATTGATTTTATTAGTATTTTTGCAAAAACTTAACACTTTTAACGTTGAAAAAGTAAATTTTTCTACTTGGTTGGCTTTAAGAAAAATCACAAAAAGTTTAGCTTAAAATGAGTGTTTCCGTTTTTTCATATTTTTCAATGAACTTTTAAGTAAAATTGCAAATTTTATTACACAAAATTATAAAAATCATATTAGGCTTTTAATCTATTCAATTAGTAATAGAAATAAAAGTAAAATTACATGTAAAACAGACAAGTGGTTTCAAATCGATAGTGTCTTAGCTGACCGATTTGAAATCACAAAACTTTTGTGATTTTTGTTTGCAGAACACCTTTTATGTGATTTTAAATAACTTTCACAAAATGTGATTTTCAGAACAGGCCTGTAAAAAAAATATATATTTGAATTTTTGCTTCTCCTGTAAAATTTGAAAAACTGTTGTTACGCAGTTTTGGATTTTCAACGACGCTATATAACTTTCATTTCTATATTTTAAACATTTTATTGCTTACCTTCTGATTTTGTATTCTCTCAAATCGGTCTTCTAGAGTCCGGACTAGTTAGACAACTTTTTACTTAACAATTTCGAATCGAGTTATGGAGTAATTGCCCAGATTCTAAAACAAGTATGTTTTTCATTTATGCCTTACGTCTCTCAGCCTTCGTTTTTCTAAACAAAACTTTACACGAAACAGTATTTTTTGTAATTGCTCCTTTAAAGGTAAAAATATCATTAATTATAAGGATAATTAAAATTAAAAAAAAGTAACAAGTAAAAGGAAATGCTAAAACTTTGAATCGAAATATAATTGTATCTTTTGAAACCCATTTCCTTTTACACCATAAACCAGACAATTTATGGAGAGTTATTCTGTGGTTCGATTTTGAAACGATAGTATTGGATTTGCTTATAATTTGAAAATGTTTTCTTTGGAATCGATTTACAGTAAAATTCTCTATAAATACGCCTAAATGTAAACGATTATTTATGTAATATTTAAATCAGAGACTAAAAATCATTTATATAATTTTCTATACTATTTAACATAATAAATGAAAATAAAAAATTATCATTATTGTTGCTTAAAAAATATAAAAAAAACCTTTATTTCAATAATAAAAAGTAGATTTTGTACTTGGCGTACGGTATATTCTTTTAATATACCATTAGATGCAATGTTTATGGAACTTTTTCATTACCAAGTGCAAGAACTGCTTAGTAATTATTCACTGCATTTTTATTTCGTAAGTGATAATATACTTTATTCATAACAAAGAAAACAATTTTGTTGCATAAAATTCGAAATTAAATTATTTGATAGCAGCCTGAATGTGAGGTTGTTTGTGGGCTCCATCACAGAATGGACGATGTTTGGTATGTTTACAGTTACACAGCCAGTAGTCGCCAGTTTTTTCCACTTTAAAACGGATCGGCCTAGAAGAAAATAACAAAAATGAGTTTGATTAGTTAGTATGTAGTTTCAAATTAGATAAATAATATAAAAAATTTGCTATTAAATAATTAATAAATTAAAAAGTTTCACACAAGAGTTTTTTGCACTTATTTATATACAGTTCCCAGGCGTACTTTTCTATGGTTTGTTATTCATCATCATCATCTAATGCCTCAACTGCGGATTGCAACTTAACTTTAATTGTGTTGCCAATTGCCAAAATGACATTACATATGGCAACTGATAACCGTTAGCTAAAACCCAGTTGCCTTGTCAATTATTAATCATATTGCAGATTTTAGCTGCCAGTTATAGGTTATTTCAGCAACCGGAAATTTGTAATTGCTGTGAAGTATGTCTTGACCACTTGCGTAAATGGGGTCGATCATTGTCATGTTGTTGCATCAGTTTATCATGTCTCTCGTTGTATTGGGCCTTTTTTCAATGGTCGGCTCAAACGAATTAATTTCTATTGTTTCAGTCGGTTTTAATAACTCATAGTATATTAAGCAGAGCTTGTCTACTGATGTCAAAATCGCCTCGTTGATTTCAATAACGACCTCACCATATGCTCGTTCTTTCAATAGCGGCTTAACCATAGGTTTTTTAGAGAATTAGAGGAGCCTCATCCGCAGATTTCTTCATATTAAAGCAGAAAATTAAAACCTCCCTCAAATTACGAGAATAAATTTATAATACAGACACAATCGACTAATATTTCGATGGTATTGTATTTACAAATACCTAAACCTACTGTATGACATCTACTATATATTTATTTCGACTACCGGTACTGCCGTCTATTGCAAGACGGTGGAAGTAAAGTTGTACACCTATTATTTTATGTCAGAAACTTTTCTATAGAATTTTCAATACAAATTTTTGTTTTTGTGTAATCTCTGACTACATCGCATCGTTAGAGTACTGGAACAAACATATATAATTTTTTCGAAATACTTGTAAAAAGTAAATTTTCACTGCTAAGGTCATATATGGACATACATATAGAAACATACATACATATACTGTATGCTATTTTTTTTTAATTACGAGATTTAAGTAGATAAATGTCATTTCCGGCTAAGGGTCTGATTTTTGAGATAGGATAAATTGTTACCAAATTTCGGTTATTGGTTTATTTTTACAAAATATTTATCTGTGCAAAGTTTTAGTAACAAAATGCATTTATCTTTAGATTTAAAGGGCCAAAAGCTCTATTCCGGGAAGACATCCCTATGGGAGGTACTTGAAATAGTAATCCAATTTTGTCCAAATTATTTAGAATGTCTCTGGGACTTTTGCTAAGATTATTGTGACAGACTTGCAATCAGGCTTATTTAGAGTTTAATATTCACTGGCTGGAGCCGTAAATAATACAAATCACTTAAAAAAACTGTTAAGTCGGCCAATATCATAGCTTGTACTTTAGACTTTTAATACTCAAGACGTTTAAGTCTATTCGAGTGACGGTTGTTCTATAACTTAAATTATAGTAGTTCGAAGAAGAGATTGCTGTTATTCTACTTTTCTTGATCCTTTGCCTTTCACTACCACCATTTCTAGAATAAAATATAAAATGTAACATTTTACCTTAACTTAATTTTCAAAAATTCATTTTTGTGTGTACCATCACAAAGTGGCTGAGTCTTTGACTTGCCGCACAAACACCAACTGTAAGTCTTATCTGGAAATAAAAGTGGAAAAGAAAGGCAACATAAAATCAGCAAAAGGTAAGCCACAAATAACAAGAGAAACAAACAAATCAATCATCATTATCATGCATTAGAAGGTTATGTAAAAATACTTTCAAATGTTTTCAATGGAAATCCCTTCACTTTTCTTTATTACTCTAGCACTTACTTTGATCTAAATGAACTTTAAAGGGTTTCTTATCGAAAATGGCACCATTTTCCGATTGCATTTGTGCTGTTTGATTGCCTTCCAAGACATTTTTGGGTATAGTTTTGGTTTCAGTGCCGGCGTTTTTTTTGGGGGTGCAATAGAAACGTTGCTGCAAGTCAATGGAAAAACGTTTTTATTAAATCAATTTCTTTGCATACAAAAACTTACAATAACTCCTATTGAGGGACGAGTATTTTTTAGTAGAGATTGCATTGTAAATAAATGCTTTAAATTCAATGATTTTTTTTATAAATTGTGCTTTAATTTATAGCCAATTATGAATTTTGTCTGTACAAAGTCAAAAAATTGTGTGAAGAATGGGGGAAAACAGCTGAGTGGAGAGCCAGATTGTTAAAAAAAGAAATAAACAAAGAAATTTGCATTATCTCAAAGTACGGCAAGCTTAAAGTGAATTTGTTTAAGCTGGTAACTCTGAAGTAAAGAACAAAATAGCTAAGACCTAAACCCATGATGTAAACTTGGTAGCATTGTTTAAAGTTGTAAACGGAAATAATTTTGCTATACAAAATTTACTATTTATAGAAAATTTTTAAAAATTTACCATTTATAGGAAAATTTTTTAAAAATATGCTAATTTAAGGAAATTTTTCAGAAATTAACATTTTAAAGGAAATTTTTCAAAAATTTACTGTTTATAGGAAATTTTTCAAAAATTTACTTTTTATAGGAAATTTTTCAAAAATTTACTTTTTATAGGAAATTTTTCAAAAATTTACTTTTTATAGGAAATTTTTCAAAAATTTACTTTTTATAGGAAATTTTTCAAAAATTTACTTTTTATAGGAAATTTTTCAAAAATTTACTTTTTATAGGAAATTTTTCAAAAATTTACTTTTTATAGGAAATTTTTCAAAAATTTACTTTTTATAGGAAATTTTTCAAAAATTTCCTTTTATAGGAAATTTTTCAAAAATTTACTTTCTATAGGAAATTTTTCAAAAATTTACTTTCTATAGGAAATTTTTCAAAAATTTATAGAAAATTTTTCAAAAATTTACTTTTTATAGGAAATTTTTCAAAAATTTACTTTTTATAGGAAATTTTTCAAAAATTTTCTTTTTATAGCAAATTTTTCAAAAATTTACTTTTTATAGGAAATTTTTCAAAAATTTACTTTTTATTGGAAATTTTTCAAAAATTTACTTTTTATTGGAAATTTTTCAAAAATTTACTTTTTATATGAAATTTTTCAAAAATTTACTTATTATAGGAGTTACGGATTAAATTTTGAAGAATATGGTCACTCATTCTTTTAAGGAAAGTAAAATCACAAAAAACGATCGCAAAATTTGTTTATCAAAACAAAAACCAAAATTTGTGCATAAACAAATTGTAGGTAAAGCAGAAAAAAAAATATTAACATTTTTGCCGGTCATTTGCTACTAAAAATTCAAGATAAGTAACGAAAGAAAAGGAACAAAAAAATCACAAGATCACAAATAGAATAAAGAAATTAATGTAAACAAGAGACATCAAAAAACTCATATTCGTACAAAGTGACAATGAGAGATAAAATATAAAATTGCTTAAAAGATCAAAATTCTAAAATAAAGACAAACAAAAAATTGTAATTCTGAATAAATGAGAAGATTCATAGCCAAAACGTATAATGGCCAACACTCGAAATTAGATGAGATATAGAAACGATTTATCAAAAATTTGGATTCAAAAATCATTTTTAGGGTTTTACTCTCAAGAGAAAAATTTGATCATAATATAATTACACCATTTCCTATAAAAAGTAAATTTTTGAAAAATTTCCTATAAAAATTAAATTTTTAAAAAATTTCCTATAAAAAGTAAATTTTTGAAAAATTTCGTATAAAAAGTAAATTTTTTTAAAAATTCCTTTGAAAAAATAAATTTTAAAAAATTTCCTTTAAAAAATAAATTTCTGAAAAATTTCCTAAAAAAATATTTTTTTTAAATTTCCTATAAAAAATAAAATTTTTTTAAATTTCCTATAAAAAATATTTTTTTTTAAAATTTCCTATAAAAAATAAATTTTTGAAAAAAAGTAAATTTTTGAAAAATTTCCTATAAAAAGTAAATTTTTGAAAAATTTCCTATAAAAAGTAAATTTTTGAAAAAATTCCTATAAAAAGTAAATTTTTGAAAAATTTCCTATAAAAAGTAAATTTTTGAAAAATTTCCTATAAAAAGTAAATTTTAAAAAATTTCCTATAAAAAGTAAATTTTTGAAAAATTTCCTTTAAAAAGTAATTTTTCTAAAAAATTCCTTTAAAAACTGAATTTTTGAAAAATTTCCAAAAAAGAAGTAAATGTTTGAAATTTTTTTAAAAATTTCCTTTAAAAAGTAAATTTTTGAAAAATTTCCTTTAAAAAGTAAATTTTTGAAAAATTTCCTTTAAAAAGTAAATTTTTGAAAAATTTCCTTTAAAAAGTAAATTTTTTAAAAATTTCCTTTAAAAAGTAAATTTTTGAAAAATTTCCTTTAGAAAGTAAATTTTTGAAAAATTTCTTTTAAAAACTAAATTTTTAAAAAATTTGCTATAAAAAGTAAGTTTTTGAAAAATTTCCCATATATACAAAATTTTGTATAAAAATAAATTTTTTAAAAATTTGCTTTAAAATGTAAATTTTTTAAAATTTGCCCTTAAAAAATTTCCTATAAAAAGTAAATTTTTGAAAAATTTCCTATAAAAAGTAAATTTTTGAAAAATTTCCTATAAAAAGTAAATTTTTGAAAAATTTCCTATAAAAAGTAAATTTTTGAAAAATTTCCAATAAAAAGTAAATTTTTGAAAAATTTCCTTTAACAAGTAAATTTTTGAAAAATTTCCTTTAAAAAGTAAATTTTTGAAAAATTTCCTTTAACAAGTAAATTTTTGAAAAATTTCCTTTAAAAAGTAAATTTTTGAAAATTTTTCTTTAAAAAGTAAATTTTTGAAAAATTTCCTTTAAAAACAAAATTTTTGAAAAATTTCCTTTAAAAACTAAATTTTTGAAAAATTCCCTTCAAAAAGTAAATTTTTGAAAATTTTCCTTTAAAAGGTAAATTTTTGAAAAATTTCCTTTAACAACTAAATTTTTGAAAAATTTCCTTTAAAAAGTAAATTTTTGAAAAATTTCCTTTAAAAACTAAATTTTTAAAAAATTTCCTTTAAAAACTAAATTTTTGAAAAATTTCCTTTAAAAAGTAAATTTTTGAAAAATTTCAATTAAAAAGTATATTTTTGAAAAATTTCTTTTAAAAACTAAATTTTTGAAAAATTTCCTATAAAAAGTAAATTTTTGAAAAATTTCCTATAAAAAGTAAATTTTTGAAAAATTTCCTATTAAAAGTAAATTTTTGAAAAATTTCCTATTAAAAGTAAATTTTTGAAAAATTTCCTATTAAAAGTAAATTTTTGAAAAATTTCCTATAAAAAGTAAATTTTTGAAAAATGTTTTTTAAAAAATAAATTTTTGAAAAATTTCGTAAAAAAAGTAAATTTTTGAAATTTTTTTTTAAATTTCCTATAAAGAGTAAATTTTTGAAAAATGTCCTTTAAAAAGTAAATTTTTGAAAAATGTCCTTTAAAAAGTAAATTTTTGTAAAATTTCCTTTAAAAAATAAATTTTGGAAAAATTTCCATTAAAAACTAAATTTTTGAAAAATTTCCTTTAAAAACTAAATTTTTGAAAAATGTCCTTTAAAAAGTAAATTTTGAAAAATTTCCTTTAAAAAGTTAATTTTTGAAAAATTTCCTTTAAAGTAAATTTTTGAAAAATTTCCTTTAAAGTAAATTTTTGAAAAATTTCCTTTAAAAAGTAAATTTTTGACAAAATTTCCTTTAAAATGTAAATTTTTTAAAAATTTCCTTTAAAAAGTAAATTTTTTAAAAATTTCCTTTTAAAACTAAATTTTTTAAAAATTTCCTTTTAAAACTAAATTTTTTAAAAATTTCCTTTTAAAACTAAATTTTTGAAAAATTTCCTTTAAAAACTAATTTTTTGAAAATTTTCCTTTAAAAAGTAAACTTTTGAAAAATTTTTTTTAAAAACTAAATTTTTGAAAAATTTCCTATAAAAAGTAAATGTTTGAAAAATTTCCTTTAAAAAGTAAATTTTGAAAAATTTCCTTTAAAAAGAAATTTTTTTAGAAATTTCCTTAAAAATTAAATTTTTGAAAAATTTTGAAATAAAAATTTCAAAATTTCTTTGGAAACAGTGTAAAATCAAGTGAAAAAACAAAAGTGTGTGAAGAAACTGAAATGTATTTTTAAGTTTTTCCTCTAATTTTTCATAAAATTCGCCCGCTACACTTAAAGATCAGACGTTTAACGACAACGAACGCGAGCGGATCAAATATTTAGCAACTGAAAAGCATAAAAACGGTACAAGAATTAAGTTCAACCAACTAAGAACAAAATATTATTTCAAATACTATATACAAACAAATATATATATATCTAAAGTCATATAAAGACAGACCTATACTATATATAATTTATATCGACAAAGATAAAGTGTGTGTAGAAAAAAATTGAAATGAATTGAAAATCTTATAACAAATTTATGGTTTTTTATTATACAAAAAAAAAAAAAAGATTCAAATACATAATTTTAGAATTTGTAATTTGAAAATTTTATAAAAAATTTGAAAAATTTTCAATAAAAGTGCTTTAAAAAATTCCTAATCTTATTCTAATTATTACTTCTACTTTACAAAACTTTTATAGTGTCATGTGGAAATCCATAAAATTTTAAAAATAAATTTTGAAAAAAACCTCCCGTAAAAAATTTTGTTAAAAATAGCCCATCCGTCCATCCAACCACAAGATTTTCGTTTGTTTTCATTCACTAGCAGCGGCAAAAGTTTCTAAAACATTTTCAAAACGAAAAACCAGAGATATCGTCTAACTTAAAAGCATCAGTTCCTGATTTTCTGTTATATAGGTCAAAATGTCGGGTGATGTGCAACCACGTAAACGCAAGTCCAAGGGCAAGAAACGTGGTAAGTTGTGATGCAAAATTGTAAATGTATCTAAATGTTAACTATAATGACCTATAATAAGTTTCAAATCTTTATATTATAATATTAATTTTCTAAAATTTAAGTAATAGAAAAATCCTTGTGTGTGTCTAATTGTATGTCGAAGTCCGTCCGTCTGTCTGTCTGCCTGCCTGTCGGCCTCATCGCCTCAGCGTTTTTTCTTTCTTTTGACGCTGCCCTATTATATAAAATATTTTTGGTACTTTTAAGTTTATGAAAATTATATTTTTAAATTTCATCTTAACACACATGTCTCTTCTTTGTTTTTGTAATTCTGGTGAAATATTTTAATTTTTTCTTTTATTTTTCTAAGCACTTTAGGCTTTAGAGTTGCCATCATGTCTACAATTTAAAATACCCTATGGGAAATTAATTATAAGTATTTTCTTTTCTATAGAAAATTTGGAGATCGCCATAGTTTTCTATAGAAAAGTTAAATATCGCCTTAGTTTTATATAGAAAAGTTAAAGATCGTCTTAGTTTACTATAGAAAAGTTGGCGATCGTCTTAGTTTTCTATAGAAAAGTTAAAGATCGATAGAAAAGATAAAAGATCGCCTTAGTTTTCCATAAAAAGGTTAAAGATCGCCAAATTTTTCTTTAGAAAAGTTGAAGATCGCTATAGTTTTCCACAGAAAAGTTAAAGATCGCCTTAGTTTTCTATAGAAAAGTTGGCGATCGTCTTCGTTTTCTATAGAAGAGTTAAAGATCGCCTTAGTTTTCTATAGAAAGGTTGAAGATCGCCATAGTTTTTAATAAAAAAAGTTAAAGATTGCCTTAGTTTTCCATAGAAAAGTTAAAAATCGCCATAGTTTTCTACAGAAACGTTAAAGATGGCCTTAGTTTTCCATAGAAAAGTTAAACATCGCCTTCGTTTCTATAGAAAAGTTAAACATCGTCTTCGTTTTCTATAGAAAAGTTAAAGATGGCCATAGTTTGCTATAGAAAAGTTAGAGATCGCCATAGTTTTCTATAGAAAAGTTGGCGATCGCCATAGTTTTCTATAGAAAAGTTGGCGATCGCCATAGTTTTCTATAGAAAAGTTGGCGATCGCCATAGTTTTCTATAGAAAAGTTGGCGATCGCCATAGTTTTCTATAGAAAAGTTGGCGATCGCCATAGTTTTCTATAGAAAAGTTGGCGATCGCCATAGTTTTCTATAGAAAAGTTGGCGATCGCCATAGTTTTCTATAGAAAAGTTGGCGATCGCCATAGTTTTCTATAGAAAAGTTGGCGATCGCCATAGTTTTCTATAGAAAAGTTGGCGATTGCCATAGTTTTCTATAGAAAAGTTGGCGATCGCCATAGTTTTCTATAGAAAAGTTGGCGATCGCCATAGTTTTCTATAGAAAAGTTGGCGATCGCCATAGTTTTCTATAGAAAAGTTGGCGATCGCCATAGTTTTCTATAGAAAAGTTGGCGATCGCCATAGTTTTCTATAGAAAAGTTGGCGATCGCCATAGTTTTCTATAGAAAAGTTGGCGATCGCCATAGTTTTCTATAGAAAAGTTGGCGATCGCCATAGTTTTCCATAGAAAAGTTGGCGATCGCCATAGTTTTCTATAGAAAAAGCAAATTTTTGAAAATTTTCTTAAAAAAATCAAATTTTTGAAAAATTTCCTAAAAAAAGCAAATTTTTGAAAAATTTCTTTTAAAAAGCAAATTTTTGAAAAATTTATTTTAAAAAATAAATTTTTGAAAAATTTCCTATAAAAAGTAAATTTTTGAAAAATTTCATCTAAAAAGTAAATTTTTCAAAAATTTCCTAGAAAAAGTAAATTTTTGAAAAATTTCCTATAAAAAGTATATTTTTGAAAAATTTCCTACAAAAAGTAAATTTTTGAAAAATTTCTTTTAAAAAGTAAATTTTTTAAAAATTTCCTAAAAAAATAAATTTTTGAAAAATTTCCTATAAATAATAAATTTTTGAAAAATTTCCTATAAAAAGTAAATTTTTGAAAAATTTTCTATAAAAAATTTTTCGATGTGACAAAATTTTCTATAAAACATTTTTTATCGAAAATGTTCGATGCGATAAAATTTTCTATAGAAAATTTTCGATGTGCCAAAAATTTCTTACCAAAAAGTTTCGATGTTGTAATTAATGGAAATTTTCTGTTGTGAAATTTTTTTTCGATATTCACAAAATTTTTCAATGGAAATAAATTTTCTATAGAAAATTTTAGATCGAATTAAATTTTCTATACAAAATTTTCGATGGGACTAAGTTTTCTATAGAAAATTTTTGATGGAGCTAAATTTTCTTTAGAAAATTTTCGATGGGAATAAATTTTCTATAGAAAATTTTCGATGAAAATAAATTTTCTGAAGAAAATTATAGATAGACAAAATTTTCTATAGAAAATTTGGTCTAAATTTTTGATGGGACAAAATTTTCTATAAAAAATTTTCGATGGGAATAAATTTTCTATAGAAAATTTTCGATGGGATTAAATTTTCTACAGAAAATTTTCTATGAGACTAAATTTTCTATTGAATATTTTTGATGTGACTAAGTTTTCTATAGAAAATTTTCTTTGTGACAAAATTCTATGAAACATTTTCGTTGAAAAAAAATTTTTATAGAAAATTTTCGATAGGACCAAATTTCTATAAAAAATTTTCGATGGAATAAATTTTCTATCGATGGGACTAAATTTTCTATAGAAAATTTTCGATTGAGCTAAATTTTCTATAAAAATTTTTGATGGGAATAGATTTTCTATAGAAAACTTTCGATGGACTAAATTTTCTATAGAATATTTTCGATGGGAATAAATTTTCTATAAAAAAGTTTTGATGGAAATAAATTTTCTATAGAAAATTTTAGATCAAATTAAATTTTCTATACAAAATTTTAGATCGAATTAAATTTTCTATACAAAATTTTCGATGAGAATAAATTTTCTATAGAAAATTTTCGATGAAAATAAATTTTCTATAGAAAATTTTTAATGGGAATAAATTATCTACAGAAAATCTTCGATGGGACTAAATTTTCTATAGAAAATTTCAGATGCGACTAAATTTTCTATAGAAAATTTTCGATGGGACTAAATTTTCTATAGAAAATTTTCGATAGGACTAAATTTTCTATAGAAAATTTTCGATGGGACTAAATTTTCTATAGAAAATTTTCGATGGAACTAAATTTAGTATAAAAAAATTTCGTTGTGACACAATTTCTATAAAAAATATTCTATGAAAAATTTTCGATGGGACTAAATTTTATATAGAAAATTTTCGATGGAACTAAATTTTCGATGGGACTAAATTTTATATGGAAAATTTTCGTTGTGACAAAATTTCTATAGAAAATTTTTGATAGGACTAAATTTTCTACAGAAAATTTTCGATAGGACTAAATTTTCTACAGAAAATTTTCGATAGGACTAAATTTTCTATAGAAAATTTTTCATGGGTCTAAAATTTCTCTAGAAAATTTTCGTTGTGAAAAAATTTCTACAATAAATTATTGATGAAAATAGATTTTCTATAGAAAACTTTCGATGGACTAAATGTTCTATAAAAAATTTTCGTTGTGGCAAAATTCCTATAAAAAATTTTCGATGGAAATAAATTTTCTAAAACAAAAAATTTCCATGAGACCAAATTTTCTATAGAAAATTTTGGATGAGACTAAGTTTTATCAGAAAGTGTTTCTGAGTCGATTAGTCTGACCAATATTTCTATGCATAAAAAAGAAGGTGAAGGTGTTTTGATAAATTAGATATAAATGTTTTTCAAATTTAAGAATAAAGGAACGACTTTTATTTTATTTTATTATATTTATTATTATTTATTTGGAATCTGAAACAAAGACTCTTTGTGGCCATTATGATGTTAATGGACTAACCACGTTATGTCTGTTCATCGGATGAGTAAATTAATAATTGCGCCATTCGTAAATAAAATATTTGAGATAAATACAATTTGTTATATTGCGTCTCCTATAGATGTTTAAACAATTTACAAACATGCTGCTGACATGGGTTCCCAAACGTTGTTTATGTGTTGTTTGCATACTCGTTTGAGGGTTAAAATTTGCAATTACAGTTATATCCCCCTAATTTTTATATATTTAGGTGGAAAGTTTGTGCTTTTAGTATACCGTTTGACTCAGAATCACTTTCTGCCAGTGTAGGTCGCAATTTTGAAAATAATTTAATGAAATTTATCGTTATAGAAAATCGGTCTGTTATTTCAAGAACGAACGAACTAAGACTGTTCCTTACAAGTAAAAAAAATCTATCTATCTAAAATCTCACCCATACTTAGAATCTACTTAGAACCAGAAGTCCTTAACCCAGTAAGAACAGGGTCAAACGTTTGAAATATGATGACTTTTACATTTGATATCAAACGTTTTTTTCAAACTTTTTCAAACCTGAACAGATGTTTGAGATTCACATTCATTTTCATTTGAGAATAAACGTTTGAAAAATGATAGTTTCGCAAATTGAGAATAAAGGTTATTCTCAAATCATTATCAAACCCTAAGATGATTTGAGAATAATATGAAAAATGGTGTTATATAAATTTGATCAAACCTTATTTCAATTTTTTTTTCAAACATTAAAAAAATAATTTATGTTAAAAAAAATAATCAGGCATGTCACGAATTCCGTTCGGAATTGAAACCATTCCGTAGTTAAATTCCGATCGAAGTGGTTTTAGGTTCTATAGATTCCGAAAAATTTTAAATGTCCAAAATCAGTACAAAATAAGTTTTTTTTAATTGAAATTTTCAACTCTATCTTTGTTTTAACAAAAAACACTGATTAATTGAGGAAATTGTTCAAATATTGAATAAACAACTAAAAACATATGAATTCAATTCCACTTTGAAAATAGAAAGTGGTTTCATTCCGAAAAATTTTGTCGTTTTACTTTTTCAATAGAAGCAAAGTGCGGAATTCATTCCACTTCCGAACGGAATTGAGATCTGTGACATGGCTGAATATTTAAGATATTTTAATGGAATGGCATTGCATTTCGAAGAAATTCGTTATTTCTTTCGGATTTTTTAAAGTTGATCCATATTTGCTTAAAAAATGTCAAGACTAAAAATTCAATGATATTCATATGCATAAGTAAATTTTCTTAGCTTCTTAAATTTTTTTTACCTAACAATAAAAAAAATTATATTTTAAGCAAAAGAATTCAAATATGATGCACCGTTTTTAAAAACAAAATAAACAAACTCAAAAATATTAAAAATACAACGCCATTTTATTTATGATCCACATGTAGATGATATCCACATTTGAAAAACCTTTGAGAATGAGGTTTGATAATGACTTGAGAATAAAGGTATTTCTCAATTTGAGAATAAAGTCCCCTTTTTGTTGAGAACGCTATTAAACTTTTTTTCTTACTGGGAATATACACACATTACCAATACACAAGCAAGATTCCTAGATCATATCGGAGGAAGTAAAATTTTCTATTTAAGAATCTCTGCTTAAACATTGGTCAACATTTGACTACAACACACACTTTTATACGAGAATATTGGCAAAATTCCATATGATTTGCAAAATTTTCTTTCTTTATGATTTAATAAGTAAAAAAATAGGAAATGTTCTTGTTTTTAATTTATGTTTTTTTTTTGTCGTAAATAGATAAACATTCTTTAATTGTTTAAAATCATTGTCTAGCTTTAAGTAAATATTTATTGGTAATAATCCACTTAAATAAAACAAAAATTAGTTTTTATTGAGGATGGCAGCCGTTTCCAAATAACGGTAACAGTACCTGGTAGACCGAGCCTTGCTCGGAGCTTTATGATAAGCATTTTGAGGAAAATTTTAAAGTTTTTATATATTTTATATTATAAAGTGCTAAAACAAATTTAGAGGAAAGACATTGTAGAAATATTCAGTTAATTTTGAATTATTTTATTTATTTTGTCCGACCAACACATAGTTTGCATAGTTTACAGTTTAACTCATTTTGAATAATTTTGGAAATTATTCATATCAACAGAAACCTCTGTCGACTCATGCGCAACAACTTTGCTAAAGATTATAGTCTGATCAAATGCACAGTTTACGATTTAATTCATTTTGAGTAGTTTTCTGTGGCGCCACCTGTCGGACTTTGCTTATTCCAATTCATAAAACTTCTTGGGCTTATCCGTAACAACTTTGCTGAAGATTATAGCATGATTAAATGTACAGCATACGATTAAATTGACTTTGAGTAAATTTCAGTAGCGCCACCTGTCGAAATTTCTTCATACCAACTAAGAAACCTTCGTCGGCTCATGTGCAACAACTTTGCTAAAGATTGTAGCATGATTAAATGTACAGATTACGATTAAATTGACTTTGAGTAAGTTTCTGTAGCGCCACCTGTCGGAAATTATTCATACCAACTAAAAAGCCTTCGTCGGCTCATGCGCTACAACTTTGCTAAAGATCATAGCATGATCAAATGTACAGTTTACGATTTAATTAATTTTTAGTAATTTTCAGTGGCGCCATCTGTCGGAAATTAGTCTTATCAACTTTAAAACCTTCGCCGGCTTATCCGCAACATCTTCGCTAAAGAGCATAACACAATCAAATTCTATAAAGAACATACATACAGACAAACATTCACTTGTTTAAAATAATACTAATTTTTCCCCCTTTTTATTCCCTAATTTCTAAAAGTTCCATATGTATATTTGGTATTTTTTTGGTGCCAATTGAATTCGGTACATTTTTTTAAAACGCATTTAACATAATGTATAATGTTCCTATTCATATTACTTTGGAGATGTTAAGTTATCATTTTATCCCTTTTTACCCATTTTGGCTCCAAAATCAAAAAAGTACCAAATACGTGTTTCATGTTTTTTTTACATCTATTGATTGCAGTACCAAGTTTCTTTCTATATTCTTTAGTTTAAAATATAAGAGTGGGTTAAAAAGGTGCCAAAAAAACCCTATCGGACATACTTTCAAAAAAGTACCAAACACCTGTCCGCTTATTTTCAAAGCTGTTTAAAATGTAATTTTAATTTTGTTTCTATACCTATTACTTTAGGAGACATAGCGTTTTCCACTTTTTACCCGTTTTTACCCTCTTAGAGGTAAAAGTTCCAAAAGTCCCTTCTTCTTCCACCTATACATCAAAAAAGATACCCACTGTCCAAATTTTATCAAAATCGTTAGAGTCGTTTTCGTAGAGTCGTTTCGTATATATATATATATATATATATATATATATATATATATATATATATATATTTATATTTATATTTATATTTATATTTATATATACAATTATTATATATATATATATATATATATATATATATATATATATATATATATATATTTATATTTATATATACAATTATTGCTCGTTTAAGAATATAAGATTATATGAAGACGACCTCACCTACACAAATATTTCAAACCTAATATACCCGTTTCTTCTATGGCGGCTAAAGGTTAACTCTATAACTTTTGTACTGATTTATATTAGTGGATTATATTAACGTTAGTTCCGCAAAGGGTTCCGTCTTGTCATATGTAGGATCTAAGCAGTGTTGCCATTTTATGTGTTATTACACATATTGGGTGTAATTTTTATTTGCCTGTGTAGCTCCATGTGTAATTTAAAATTTGAATCTCAATCCTCATCTCAATCTCAAAACAATTTTTCTTCAACATTGTAGACAATGTTATATAGAAGCAATACATCAGATATAGTGTCAAAGAAGAATTCTACAGCCAGCTTGACAGAGTTATGTCGTCTGTACTCGCAATGGTGTAGTTATTCTGATAGGAGACTTCAACGCCCAAGTGGGTTCTTCGATAGCAATTTCGAAAATGAAACACAAACGGGCAGCTATTTACAGAAATCCGTGCGAAGTAATCGGTAATCGGAGGAACAATGTTCAAGCATAAGGCCATAAACCATGTTCTCATCGGTACATTTGGATTCCTGATTGTATATGTCATTTGATTAAGGAGCGAAAAGTCCACGCCGCTGGAAAATACGTTATATGCTAATAATCGTAGCATACTAACATAGCTACTAATCGTACAAGAGATCTCTTTAGTCTTGCTTAAAAAGCTAATTTGTTAAAGCACCACCTCAACCAGGCCACTTAAAAATAGTACTGGCGAACACGTTATTTCGAAAACTGAGTAGCTAGAAATCTGGTATAAACATTTTTGAGATATTCTAGATGTTCCGGCATAACCCTTTCCCAACAAATGTGACTGTCCTAACCACTCTCGAAGATCTGACATATGCATTGACATCTCTTCAGTTTTGGAAATTGCGAGTGTTATCAAGGCTTGCAATTTCCAACTGCTAGCCTTATCCGCCCAATAAAAGAGGAGTTTTGGTGTAGTCAACAGCTCCAGGGGGAATTATTATAAAAGTACTTTTAAATGTTGTGAATAAGGTGATATCAAACATCATCACAAGTAGACTGATGTTAGTCCTAGAACCTCTTTGTCAGTGTTCTGCTTCTACTGATCCTATCAACGGCGAATTTCGAAAGCTACTGTACTTTCTTTACTAATTGATATCAGATCAGATCATCAGATCTTTTATTTTGCACATATCACATCCGACTTTGTGTCGTTTAGAAATTTAGGAAGAATTCCAGATTTTGCTTAGAAAATCATATACAGTGTATATTATACACTACGAACGCAGTTTATTCTGTTTGCACTATCTTGATCCTTGCCGAAAGCTTTGCTTTTGACGCTGCCATGGTAGGGGAATTAACTGACATCTTCTAGTATGAAGTAGGTTTATGTTTGCTGTGGCCATTCTGAATGACTCGATCTTGTTCTTATGTTATATAATTTTTCCTTAGATGCCTTTCAGACTGTGCATCGGCATAGTCAAGATCATGGAGCCGTTGATTAAGATACAACTGGCTTTGTTGTTGTAATGTTTGTCTACCGATGAACTGTGACCAGCTCTAAAAGAAAGCGTACAAATTATTGTTTACATCCTTACCGAGAGAGGGTGGTATAGCAGTTAAGTCATCCGCCTAGCATACCAGAGGTCCCAAGTTCGATCCCCGGCCAGACCCACTTGAAAATAAATAAATTGAAAAAAAAAGCGGCGGTTGACCTTATAACTCAGCTAACCACTTTGTTATTGAGTATTAGGCTATGAGCTTCTCTAACTAATGCATTTGCCGTTCGGAGCCGGTAGGTCCCTTTCAATGAGTCTAAAAATAGAATCAGATGCAGGTATTATAAGAGACATGAGAGGGACTGGAATACAGTTATATTTCATTGTGGATCATATTATAACTCTGGTATCTAAGACTCTTTAGAAGTCTACAAAGATCAAGAAGTGCTGGTAGTTGTACTCAACAGACTTCTTCTTCTTCTGTTATTCAACACATGATCTGATCGGTCTAAAATCACTATTTTCATTCTGAAGAGATTTTTCGATTGTTGGTGTAATGCGGTTAGTTTGAAAACTCTCGGTTAGTTCCTAAACTCTTCCCCATTTTTCGGTCAGTGTCATTATTACATATTCTTTACATGTGGTAGGAAATCTACATGCTATCCAAGGTTCTTTAACGTATGACTTATTATGAGAGCACGTCATGCCTTAACAACTCAGGTGTTATAATGGGTGGCGTCACCTTTTTGTCCTTTAACTTTACTGTTGCTCTTTCGGTAAAGCTATGGAGATGTCTGTTGTTGGATTTCATAAAATTTGTCGCTAGGAAGGCAAACTGTTTGAAGACTCCAAGAACTCCTTCCAACATTTAAGATGGTTCTTAGTTTTAAAGACAATGCTGTCTGCATTATCCTTAATATAAAGTGTGGTGGAGAAAAACACATTGTGCTGCTTCCATTGCACAAATTCTTAGGACTAAGTAAGGCTACAGTTGAAAATGGCATACGGTATGGACGGCACGATCTATGCCGGACGAAAAGATATTTAGTTTGTTGCTCCATCCCATCTCAGTTGTATTAAATAGAACGCTATTCTATGGACGATGTACTGACATTCATATAAGGTAAGTGAATGTTTGCTCAGTGCTATTAAAGCAAACTGTGTGGAGACTCAAAGATAACAGATTAAAATGTGCTGGGTATATATTAGGAGAGGACTATGTTGGACAAAAAGATGTATAGTCTGTTGCTCCCATTCGTTCTCAGTTGTGCCAAAACCTTATTTTTCATACAAAATTCATGCGGAGTTGGTGGCATCTCTACGAATATTGCTCAGTTCTAAGAAGGCAAACTGTTCGGAGACTCAACGAACTTCAACACTCAAGTTGATGCTCAATGTTGGCGGCCATGTTGACTGCATTACCCTTTATATTTGGAAGAAAGAAACTGGGCTACTCCCACTGAATGAATTCTCAAATCCCTAGGATAAGTTAAAGTAGGATACAGTTGAAAATGTGGTGGGCATACGTTGGGGATGACACGATCTATGCGGGACTTAAAGAATTGTAGTCTGTTTTTGAATGTTGCTGAATGCTGCCCAGCACGATCTAAAGAAAGGCTGGTTCTAAAAGATCATCAACATGCAAAGGCTTTTCCTGACTTGCCTCGGGGTGGTCTGTGTGATGTTGAAGTTTGTATAATGACATTCCAAAAGGAACTTCTTGTCTAGCTCCATCCCCATCTAAATTGTGCCTGAAAGCTATTATATGAACGATGTGCGGCTTCCTGATTTAACACTCATGCGGAGTTGGTGGCGTCAATATGAATGTTGCTCAGTGCTAAGAAGGTAAACTGTTTGGAGACTCAAAGAATACTCTCCATGAGTCAAGATGATGCTTAATGTTGGCGACAATGTGCTACTTCCATTGGATGAGTTCTCCAATCCTAGGGACTTGATAATAAACTAGTTGATAATAAGCTGTACAAACGATGGTTTGATCTATGCGAGACGAAAATATGAAAAGTCTGCTGCTCCATCCTGATCTTAGTTGTGGCAGAAATCAGGACTATGTTAAGTAGGGTGCAGTTAAAAATGTCCATCCCCATTTCTGTTGTGCAATAATGCTATTCTACGAATGGTGTGCGGCCTCCTGATACAACATTCATGTGGAGTTGGTAGCGTCTCTATGAATGTTGCTTAATACTAAGGAACTCAACGAACTCTAACACTCAAGTTGATGTTCAATGTTGGCGGCCATGTTGACTGCATTATCCTTTATATTTAGTGTAGTGGCAAAAAAGAAATTGTGCTACTTCAACTGGATCAATTCTCGAATTTCTAGGATTAAGTAAAGTAGGATACAGCTGAAAATGTGGTGAACATACGTTGGGAATGACACGGTCTATGCAAGATTTGAAGATGTTGTTCTATTTAGATCTTAATTTCGCCAGACCGCTATTCTATGTAGAATGTGCGGAGTTGGTTGCAAAGATCACGTATATATATAAATCTGGATGCTAACTTCATACATGCAATGACTTTTCCTGACTTGCATCGGCGTGGTCTGTGTGATGTTAAAGTTTGGATGATAACTTTTCAAAAGAATCTGCTTAGTTAACATGATGTTTTGTCTGTTGCTCCATCCCGATCTCGGCTGTCTTCTTCTTGTGCTATCCTTGACTACTAGTGAAGCATAGGGCCTCAGGATTTCGGTAGACGATGTGCCAAGCATGAGGCTTGATCTAAAATATCGTTCTCGAGTCGTTCTCGTATGAAGAACCGACTACCGAGGGAACGATTGTCGTGGCATGTGCTGAAGATGTAAAGAGGCTGTCGAGTGTTACTTCTAATATTTACTGGTAGTTCCTTGTCGAAATTGGTACACCATCAACCACAACGCTTTTTTTCCAGGTGTTAAATAGGGTCGCCGAGGATTTAGTAGTTTATATCTTAAGATTAAAGTTCAGTAAAGAAATTGTGGTTCAAATAACGGCCCGTGGGCATCATAGTGCGGTCATCCGCGTATGATATCTAATGAGTTTTATCGACGGGGTGAAGAGACCCCGTCAACAACAATTTTTAGCATAATCTCGTTAACGATATTTTAGTATTCGAAGGTGCTTTTTGAAAGTATCGGTAACTACTTTTTGATGGTAACGGTGTTGTATATGGTTATATCATAACTGTATTTTTGAAAATATCGGTATTTGGGCTATAACTTTTTATTTAAAATTGTATACTAATGAATAATGTCTCTAACCTAATACAGAATCGATGGATGCCCGCAAATCGGAAGGCGAATTAATATTTTCACGCAAAAATAGCTTGCAAGGTAGTCTAAAAAGATTTTTACTTTTGATAAAGTAAAGAAGATGAAATAAATTCCAAAAGCTCCCCAAAGTTCCTATAATAGCTTGAGAATAAAGTAGCAAACCTTAAAGCTTGTAAATAGGGAAAGATTAATGTCATGAACCCAATATACCCTTGCTTCTTTTTCTACTTAAATCTATCAATCTACTACTAACCAAACCCTTTATAGTTCTTAAAATGGTCAAAATCGGAATATGATTTTCTAATTTTCTTTTTAAATTTCAATTTATCCAGATGATGAGGCCTCACATGGAGTTCATATTACGAAAATGGGCTCAGATGATGTGCTCTTGCATGTGCATGAGGAACATGGCACTGGCGGTCATTGGTGTGCCAAGATTATATTCTTCTCCTTGATGACCATATTAATGGGTCTGGTGTGTTTGATAATTTTGGAAAATCGGGGCATATCGGATGGTAAGTAAAGGATTAGATTATATATTTTGTATATACAAATAAATTTAATTTCTCTGTTTTGTATTATAGTGGATACACCTTTGTCGGAGTCACGTTTTTCAAATTATTTTGATGGTTGGGTTGACGAGAATCGAGATGATCATGATGATCATCACGATAGTCATGGCTCGCTGGAACATGACGATCATGATGATCACGATGAAGATGATGATCATGATGATGAGCCCTATGAAGAGGAAGCCGATCACTCGGAGGGCGATGAAGATGTAGAAGAGGAGGAAGAAGATGAAAATGTTACTCCCGAAGAGGAGGATGAAGATGATAATGCAACAGCAGAAGCCACAGCTGAAGTTGACGATGAAGATGATGAAGAAGATGACGAGGAGAATGTTACAGCTGAAGATATTGAAGGTGATGATGAAGATAATGCTACAGCTGAGGAAGATAATGCTACAGCTGAGGATGACAATGTCACAGCTGAAGATGCTAATGATGATGATGACAATGTCACTGAAGAGGCTACTTTGGAACAAAATGATGATGAAGATGATGCAGATGTCACTGCCGAAACTTCCAAACCCGCCTCTCGCAATGTCAATGATGATGATAATGATGACGATGATGATGATGCTTTTGATGAGGTTAGCTTGCCCTCTAGATCTTGGTAAAACTCCTTAATAATTTCGTTTTATTTTCATTTCAGGATGAAGATGATGGCAACTTTGATTCCTTAGAAAGAATAGTCGATAACGATGCCGCCGAATTGGGCTTACTGAAAGAGAAGGCTCGTTTACAGGCAGCCGCTGAGTCCAAGCAAAATGAAGCCTCAGTTGAAAATGATAATGATGATGAAGCCGACAATGCTCCATCATGGGCTTCGTCACGTAAGTAGAAAGAAGAAGTGAATTAGCAATTAAAGATAATTGGAATCATTGTTTGTGGATTAGTTGTATATAAAATTGAAATCGGGAAATATTGCATTGATCGGGTTATTCAGTTCTATATACAATTTCTAAAGCTCTCTTGGTCCACTTTGTGGGGAAGTCTGATACCCTTCTTTCATTTGGAGACAACGTCTGCTGGAAGTTAACGCCAGGGTAATGATCTGCATAATATTTGGTGGGATCAAAATGGTCTTTTGTATTACGAGCTATTAAAATCGGTCATTGGTGACCTATACCGAAGTCAATTGATTCGCTTATTAGAATATTCGACCAGACATGAGACAATAATTTTTCATCATGACAACGCTTGGCTACATGTTTAATGATCAGTCTAAAACCATTCGAAAAATTTCCTATAAAAGTAAATTTTTGAAAAATTTCCTATAAAAAGTAAATTTTTGAAAAATTTCCTATAAAAAGTAAATTTTTGAAAAATTTCCTATAAAAAGTAAATTTTTGAAAAATTTCCTATAAAAAGTAAATTTTTGAAAAATTTCCTATAAAAAGTAAATTTTTGAAAAATTTCCTATAAAAAGTAAATTTTTGAAAAATTTCCTATAAAAAGTAAATTTTTGAAAAATTTCCTATAAAAAGTAAATTTTTGAAAAATTTCCTATAAAAAGTAAATTTTTGAAAAATTTCCTATAAAAAGTAAATTTTTGAAAAATTTCCTATAAAAAGTAAATTTTTGAGAAAAAAACCTATAAAAAGTAAATTTTTGAAAAATTTCCTATAAAAAGTATATTTTTGAAAAATTTCCATTAAAAAGTAAATTTTTTAAAAATTTCCTTTAAACAATAAATTTTTGAAAAATTTCCTTTAAAAAGTAAATTTTTGAAAAATTTCCTTTAACAAGTAAATTTTTGAAAAATTTCCTTTAAAAAGTAAATTTTTGAAAAATTTTCTTACAAAAGTAAATTTTGTGAAAAATTTTCTTTGAAAAATTTCCTTTAAAAAGTAAATTTTTGAAAATTTTCCTTTAAATTTCCTTTAAAAATAAATTTTTGAAAAATTTCCTTAAAAAAGTAAATTTTTGAAAAATTTCCTTTAAAAAATGTAAATTTTTGAAAAATATCCTATAAAAAGTAAATTTTTTAAAAATTTTCTTAAACAAGGAAATATTTGAAAAATTTCCTTTAAAGAGTAAATTTTTGAAAAATTTCCTTTAAAAAGTAAATTTTTGAAAAATTTCCTTTAAAAAGTAAATTTTTGAAAAAATTCCTTTAAAAAGTAAATTTTTGAAAATTTTCCTTTAAATTTCCTTTAAAAGTAAATTTTTGAAAAATTTCCTTTAAAAAGTAAATTTTTGAAAAATTTCCTTTAAAAAAAGTAAATTTTTGAAAAATTTCCTTTAAAAAAAGTAAATTTTTGAAAAATTTCCTTTAAAAAAAGTAAATTTTTGAAAAATATCCTGTAAAAAGTAATTTTTTGAAAAATTTCCTTTAAAAAGTAAATTTTTGAAAAATTTCCTTTAAGAAGAAAATTTTTAAAAATTTCCTTTGAAAAGTAAGTTTTTGAAAAATTTCCTTAAAAATT
This sequence comes from Stomorhina lunata, assembly GCA_933228675.1. Taxonomy (NCBI): domain Eukaryota; kingdom Metazoa; phylum Arthropoda; class Insecta; order Diptera; family Rhiniidae; genus Stomorhina; species Stomorhina lunata. The sequence goes on from OW121744.1 coordinate 52,250,605, forward strand.
TAAATTTTGGAAAAATTTCCTAAAAACTAAATTTTTCTAAAAATTTCTTTGTTAAAATTTTGTTAATAATTTTTAATATTTATATTTAAGAATAATTATAATTAAGAAAGTGCAAAACAAAAATCTCATCTTTGTATTCAAAACTATTTTTACAGTGGCGGTTAAAATTGGCGTTGGTATGGCTCTAGCCTTAGTAGCACGTCTAGTATTGATTAGGAAAAATCCAATTTCAAGTGAGTTGAAAAATTTCAAAAATTTACAAAAAAAAGTGTTACCAGTTAATACTACCACCTCTACTACTAAAAGCCAATATTGTGTGTCTTTACAAAGCTTGAAAGCAGTTTAACCGCTATAAAAAAAGCAATTTTAACCTTTAATCGTGTTTGCTATAATTATGAAAAAAAGAACAAAAAATAATTTTTTTTTAATAAACAATTTAACATATTTTCTTTGTCCGCATGTAAATGTTGTGGAATTTTTGTTGTTTCTTTCAAAATTTTCTTTTTTCAAAATTGTTGTTGCACTTTCTTTACTTAACCCTAAAAATTACATTTCAAAATTGGACTATTTTTAATTTAAATCTTAAATAAATTTGTAAAATTGTAACTAAAATTTCTTAGTTTTTAATTAATTTTAAATTTTTGCTCTTGCTTTAGCGTTACCAGATTTTTATGTTTAATTTTTTTTTGTATTATTAAATTTGTTATTTATTTAAAATTATTGTAAAAATTTTACCTTAAGCTGACGTTCCTGATCCCGAGATTTTACTGCAACGTCGCTTGACTATAGCCAGCCTAGATGAAAATATACCCGAATCAAAAGACGAAATGGAAGACCTTTTACCGGAAGATGGTTAATTCAGAATTTTTTTTTTAAATCTTGAAATGACAAGTTCACATTGAAGAAATTTTTAAAAATTATGAAAAATTTGTGAAATAATTGTTTCGAGAAACCAGATGAAAAAGGGAAAGTAAATGGAAAATGTCGGCCATTATCTCCTTAATAATATTAAAATTTTCAAATTTCAAATTGGACCCAGAATTAGGAGTATTTTGAAAAATTTTCAAAAATTTTCTTTAAAGAGTAAATTTTTTAAAAATTTCCTTTAAAAAGTAAATTTTTTAAAAATTCCCTTTAAAAAGTAAATTTTTGAAAAATTTCCTTTAAAAAGTAAATTTTTGAAAAATTTCCTTTAAAAAGAAAATTTTTGAAAAATTTCCTTTAAAAAGCAAATTTTTGAAAAATTTCCTATAGATAGTAAATTTTTTAAAAAATTCCTATAAAAGTAAATTTTTAAAAAATTCCTTGAAAAAGTAAATTTTTAAAAAATTTTCTTTAAAAAGTAAATTTTTGAACAATTTCCTTTAAAAAGTAAACTTTAAAAAATTTTGTTTAAAAAGTAAATTTTTGAAAAATTTTGTTTAAAAAGTAAATTTTTTGAAAAATTTCCTTTAAAAAGTAAATTTTTTAAAAAATGTCCCTTAAAAGTTACATTTTTGAAAAATTTCCTATAAAAAGTAAATTTTTGAAAAATTTCCTATAAAAAGTAAATTTTTGAAAAATTTCCTTTAAAAAGTAAATTTTTGAAAAATTTCCTTTAAAAAGTAAATTTTTGAAAAATTTCCTTTAAAAAGTAAATTTTTAAAAAATTTCCTTTAAAAAGTAAATTTTTGAAAAATTTCCTATAAAAAGTAAATTTTTGAAAAATTTCCTATAAAAAGTAAATTTTTGAAAAATTTTCAATAAAAAGTAAATTTTTGAAAAATTTTCAATAAAAAGAAAATTTTTGAAAAATTTCCTATAAAAAGTAAATTTTTGAAAAATTTCCTATAAAAAGTAAATTTTTGAAAAATTTCCTATAAAAATTAAATTTTTGAAAAATTTCCTATAAAAATTAAATTTTTGAAAAATTTCCTATAAAAATTAAATTTTTGAAAAATTTCCTTTAAAAAGTAAATTTTTGAAAAGTTTCCTATAAAAAGTAAATTTTTGAAAAATTTCCTTTAAAAAGTAAATTTTTGAAAAATTTCCTTTAAAAAGTAAATTTTTGAAAAATTTCCTTTAAAAAGTAAATTTTTAAAAAATTTCCTTTAAAAAGGAAATTTTTGAAAAATTTCCTTTAAAAAGTGAATTTTTGAAAAATTTCCTTTAAAAAGTGAATTTTTAAAAAATTTCCTTTAAAAAGTAAATTTTTAAAAAATTTCCTTTAAAAAGTAAATTTTTGAAAAAATTCCTATCAAAAGTAAATTTTTGAAAAATTTTCAATAAAAAGTAAATTTTTGAAAAATTTTCAATAAAAAGTAAATTTTTGAAAAATTTCCTATAAAAAGTAAATTTTTGAAAAATTTCCTATAAAAAGTAAATTTTTGAAAAATTTCCTATAAAAAGTAAATTTTTGAAAAATTTCCTATAAAAAGTAAATTTTTGAAAAATTTCCTATAAAAAGTAAATTTTTGAAAAATTTCCTATAAAAATTAAATTTTTGAAAAATTTCCTATAAAAATTAAATTTTTGAAAAATTTCCTTTAAAAAGTAAATTTTTGAAAAATTTCCTTTAAAAGGTAAATTAAATTTTTGAAAAATTTTCTTTTGAAAAATTTCCTTAAAAAAGTAAATTTTTTAAAAATCTCCTTAAAAAAAGTAAATTTTTGAAATATTTCCTGTAAAACGTAAATTTTTGAAAAATTTCCTATAAAAAGTAAATTTTTGAAAAATTTCCTTTAAAAAGTAAATTTTTAACAAAATTTCCTTTAAAAAGTAAATTTTTGAAAAATTTCCTTTAAAAAGTAAATTTTTGAAAAATTTCCTATAAAAAGTAAATTTTTGAAAAATTTCCTTTAAAAAGTAAATTTTTGAAAAATTTCGTTTAAAAAGTAATTTTTTTAAATTTCCTTTAAAAAGTAAATTTCTTAAAAATTTTCTTTAAAACCGAAACTTTTGAAAAATTATCTATAAAAAGTAAATTTTTTAAAAATTTTCTTTAAAAAGTAAATTTTCGGACCTTCCATTTAGAAGTTAAAGATTAAATTTACTTCTAATTTCGGCAATTTCACACTGCATTACTGACCCAATGATAATATGGTCCAAGTACTTTCCCTATTTCTCTAAACGCCAACTCTTTCAACTTGAAAAGACTAACAAAAATCCCTCCTCAATTTCAATGCTAAAGAATATTCCGAGGAAGAAATTGAAATCGAAGAAGAAATCGAATATATTGAAGAGGATATTGAGCCAGGGGCCGAGGAAGATCAAGTAGATGCAGGTGATAATGAATATGAACCGGAAACATTTGAACAACTCAATGCCATGTACAGACCCCAAGAATACAAAGAAGAGACAAAGCCATTACAAACTGAAAAATATTCGTATCAATCACCTTATAACACGATTTCTAAGAACAATAATTCAAATTCAAATTATAACCAAGAGTCCATTAATCAAAACAAAAACATAAAACCTACAACGGCTCCGGTATTTGAGGCACCACCACCTCCACCCCTAGTGGAGGCTAAAATCAATGTGCAATCGAAATACTCACCACCCAAAGAAGATTCGGTGAAGCCAGCCAAAAAAGATATCACCTATGACCAGGACTACGAAAAGGTCGAAAAAGAGAAATTGCCGCAAGTTAACTCCCCGAAAAAGGTTGTAACTCATGACGTGGACTATCAACCGGATAATGATGAAATCGATTATGATGAAGATGATATTTATGATGATGATGATCCTAATGATATGGATTCGGAAGATCTAGACGATGACGATTTGCTAGACGATGATGACGAAGAGGAATTGGATGATGAAGTAGATGCTTCCGATGTTGATGATGCTGATTTAATGAGTAGATTAGAAGCCAAATATGGCAAATTGCCCGCCAAAGAATATGAAAGCGATGAAGATCCGGAAGATCCCTCATGGACACGTAATTACTAAGAAAAACTAAAAATCACAAAATCCCCTCATACTCATAAAATTAATTGAAATCATTTTGAAACACTCATTCGGAACCCTGTTGTCTCTGTATTATCATGTTGTACATACTTAAATATAATTGGCCCAGAAAACGGTTCAAAATTTTCGAGTCATCATAAAAAAATACTCTTAATCATAAATAGACGTAATCATTTACACATTAGGATAGTTTTTTAAGTCAAAACAAGTAAGTTTAAGCGAAAATTATTGAAAATAATTACAAAAAAATTTCGGGAATTTAGTAAAAGAAATGATATATTAAATTCAACTGTATTACCGACATAGGTTCAAAATATTTTAGAACCCATTATGCATAAAACTAAAATAATATTCGATAAAATTTGGAGATCTGTTAAATTAAATTTTTCTATAGTCAACAGAAAAGTTGGCGATCGCCTTAGTTTTCTATAGAAAAGTTAAAGATCGCCATAGTTTTATATAGAAAAGTTAAAGATCGCCTAAGTATTCTATAGAAAAGTTAAATATCGCCATAGTTTTCTATAGAAAAGTTAAAGATCTCCTTAGTTTTCTATAGAAAAGTTAATGATCGCCTTAGTTTTCTATAGAAAAGTTGGTGATCGTCTTAGTTTTCTATAGAAAAGTTGGCGATCGCCTTAGTTTTCTATAGAAAAGTTGCGATCGCCTTAGTTTTCTATAGAAAAGTTGACGATCGCCTTAGTTTTCTATAGAAAAGTTGGCGATCGCCTTAGTTTTCTTTAGAAAAGTTGGCGATCGCCTTAGTTTTCTTTAGAAAAGTTGGCGATCGTCTTAGTTTTCTTTAGAAAAGTTGGCGATCGCATTAGTTTTCTTTAGAAAAGTTGGCGATCGCATTAGTTTTCTTTAGAAAAGTTGGCGATTGCCTTAGTTTTCTTTGGAAAAGTTGGCGATCGCCTTAGTTTTCTTTAGAAAAGTTGGCGATAGCCTTAGTTTTCTAGAGAAAAGTTGGCGATCGCCTTAGTTTTATTTAGAAAAGTTGGCGATCGCCTTAGTTTTCTTTAGAAAAGTTGGCGATCGCCTTAGTTTTCTTTAGAAAAGTTGGCGATCGCCATAGTTTTCTTTAGAAAAATTGGCGATCGCCATAGTTTCTTTAGAAAAGTTGGCGATCGCCATAGTTTTCTATAGAAAAGTTAAAGATCTCCTTAGTTTTCTATAGAAAAGTTAATGATCGCCTTAGTTTTCTTTAGAAAAGTTGGCGATCGCCTTAGTTTTCTTTAGAAAAGTTTCCGATCGCCTTAGTTTTCTTTAGAAAAGTTGGCGATTGCCTTAGTTTTCTTTAGAAAAGCTGGCGATCGCCTTAGTTTTCTTTAGAAAAGTTGGCGATCGCCATAGTTTTCTTTAGAAAAGTTGGCGATCGCCATAGTTTTCTATAGAAAAGTTAAAGATCTCCTTAGTTTTCTATAGAAAAGTTAATGATCGCCTTAGTTTCCTTTAGAAAAGTTGGCGATCGCCTTAGTTTTCTTTAGAAAAGTTTCCGATCGCCTTAGTTTTCTTTAGAAAAGTTGGCGATTGCCTTAGTTTTCTTTAGAAAAGCTGGCGATCGCTTTAGTTTTCTTTAGAAAAGTTGGCGATCGCCTTAGTTTTCTTTAGAAAAGTTGGCGATTGCCTTAGTTTTCTTTAGAAAAGTTGGCGATCGCTTTAGTTTTCTTTAGAAAAGTTGGCGATTGCCTTAGTTTTCTTTAGAAAAGTTGCCGATCGCCTTAGTTTTCTTTAGAAAAGTTGGCGATTGCCTTAGTTTTCTTTAGAAAAGTTGCCGATCGCCTTAGTTTTCTTTAGAAAAGTTGATGATCACCTTCGTTTGCTATAGAAATGTTGGCGATCGCCATAGTTTTCTATAGAAAAGTTGGCGATCGCTCTAGGTTTTTATAGAAAAGTTGGCGATCGCCTTAGTTTTCTATAGAAAAGTCGGCGATTGCCTTAGTTTTCTATAGAAAAGTTGGTGATCGCCTTAGTTTTCTATAGAAAAGTTGCCGATCGCCTTAGTTTTCTTTACAAAAGTTGGCGATCGCCTTAGTTTTCTTTAGAAAAGTTTGCGATCGCTTAATAACTTGACTGAAAAGTAGGAGATCGGTTAATTTTGTACAGAATATTTAGCGAATTTTTACTCCCGTGATAGAAATCCGTTTTAAATCATTTTGGTCACATTTATGTAAATTTTATGTACAACGGTTCCAATTAATTTAACATATTTCTTGTTTTTTGTAAATTACCTTAAAAATAATTTCTAATTCACAGAAATAAAACCCAAAACCGGTGGTGGTCCACAGTCATTAGAAGATGATGATTTATTTGAACAAGAATTACGAAGAGCCAACGATGAAATGATGCGAGAGGTAAGTTTTTGATTTGACAAAATTTTAGAAAATCATTTTTAAAATCTAGATTTCTTCCATAATTAATCATATTTGTCTATATTCTCTTTTATTTCCGATTAGTTTAACTATCATTAGAATTTATCCTTCCTCTAAATAATTTCAAACCTTTTTTTAATTTTATTTTGCCTTAGCTTTAAATTCATTTTAAAAGCGTTTTTTTTGTTTTATAGATGTTAAGATTTTTAAATTCAATAACAATAATTTTAATAAAAACAAATTTTAAAAAAGATATAAGTTTTTTATAAAAAACGAATTCTACACAGGCATGTGATAAAAATTAATTTGAGTTTTGAAACAATTATCGAAAATTTCTCTAAGTGTGTTGCATTTTGGTTTTCACGACAACAAAATTAACTCAATATTTCAAGTTTTCAAATAAAGCACTTTGATCAAAATTATACAAAACACCCACTTTCATTTGTATAATTTTAAGGGGCTTCCCTTTGAAAATAAAATATTGACTTAATTTGGAATTTAACTTATTTTTATACTAATCAATTTCTTGCATTTTATTTTGTAGTTTCTTTTTTATAGTTTGCCTTTTAACACAACCTAAAATTGCTTTTTTTTTATTAATATTTTTTATTTGATATGATTTGCTGTTGTCTTGTGTGCTTTTTTCACCAAACCCTCTGCGCTACTGACCTTGATCCTTTCTTCTCCCGCAAATTCCTCTTCCCATCCTCTAAAGCATTTTGCCGATGCTCTGCATTCCTTTGATCGTCTAATACAAAAATATCCCCACGAACCTCAAACATATTTGGGTAAAGCCCAAACATTGGACCATTATGCGGAGAAAATTAAAAGTAATCGTCTTCTTGTGGAAGCCCTTAAATGGTATAAAACCTATTTGGACTTGAATGTTAAAGAGGATCAGTTGCAGGAATATCGAGCGGCTGCCGAACGTTGTGTGGAGAGAATGAGATTTTTGGGTAAATAAAACTTCTATAAAATTGTATTTTATAGAAATCTTCACGATCGCCTTAGTTTTCTTTGGAATAGCTGACGATCGTCTTAGTTTTCTATAGAAAAGTTGGCGATCGCCTTAGTTTTCTATAGAAAAGTTAAAGATCGCCTTAGTTGTTTATAGAAAAGTTGGCGATCGCCTAAGTTTTCAATAGAAAAGTTAAAGATCGCCTTAGTTTAGTATAGAAAAGATAAAAAAATTGGCGATCGTCTTAGTTTTTTTATAGAAAAGTTAACGATCGAATTAGTTTTCTTTAAAAAAAGTTAAAGATCGCCTTAGTTTTCTATAGAAATGTTGGCGATCGCCATAGTTTTCTATAGAAAAGTTGGCGATCTCCTAAGTTTTCTATAAAAAAGTTGGCAATCGCCTTAGTTTTCTATAGAAAAGTTAAAGATCGCCTTAGTTGTTTATAGAAAAGTTGGCGATCGCCTAAGTTTTCTATAGAAAAGTTAAAGATCGCCTTAGTTTAGTATAGAAAAGATAAAAAAATTGGCGATCGTCTTAGTTTTTTATAGAAAAGTTAACGATCGAATTAGTTTTCTTAAAAAAAAGTTAAAGATCGCCTTAGTTTTCTATAGAAAAGTTGGCGATCGCCTTAGTTTTCTATAGAAAAGTTGGCGATCGCCTTAGTTTTCTATAGAAAAGTTGGCGATCGCCTTTGTTTACTACAGAAAAGTTAAAGATCGCCTTAGTTTTCTATAGAAAAGTTGGCGATCTCCTAAATTTTCTGTAGAAAAGTTGGCGATCGCCTTAGTTTTCTATAGAAAAGTTGGCGATTGCCTTAGTTTTCTATAGAAAAGTTGACGATCGCCTAAGTTTTCTATAGAAAAGTTGGCGATCGCCTTAGTTTTCTATAGAAAACTTAAGGATCGTCTTAGTTTTCTATAGAAAAGTTGGCGATCGCCTCAGTTTTCTATACAAAATTTAAAGATCGTCTTAGTTTTCTATAGAAAAGTTGGCGACCGCCTTAGTTTTTTACAGAATAGTTGGCGATCGCCTTAATTTCCTTTAGAAAAGTTAAAGATTGCCTTAGTTTTCTATAGAAAAGTTGGAGATCGCCTTAATTTTCTATAGAAAAAAGATCGCCTTAGTTTTCTGTAGAAAAATTGGCGATCGCCTTAGTTTTTATAGAACAATTGGCAATCGCCTTAGTTTTCTATCGAAAAGTTGGCGATCGCCTTAGTTTTCTATGGAAAAGTTGGCGATCGCCTTAGTTTTCTATAGAAAAGTTGGCGATCGCCCTAGTTTTCTTTAAAAAAGTTAAAGATCGAATTAGTTTTCTATAAAAAATCGCTTTAGTTTTCCTTAGGAAAGATCTCCTTAATTTTCTTTAGAAAAGTAAAAGATCGCCTTAGTTTTCTGTAGAAAATTTGGCGATCGCCTTAGTTTTTATAGAACAATTGGCAATCGCCTTAGTTTTCTATCGAAAAGTTGGCGATCGCCTTAGTTTTCTATGGAAAAGTTGGCTATCGCCTTAGTTTTCTATAGAAAAGTTGGAGATCGCCCTAGTTTTCTTTAAAAAAGTTAAAGATCGAATTAGTTTTCTATAAAAAATCGCTTTAGTTTTCCTTAGGAAAGTTGACGATCGCCTTAGTTTAATAAAGAAATATTAGCGATCGCCTTAGTTTTCTATAGAAATGTTGGTAATCACTTTGGTTTTCCATAGAAAAATTTGCGATCGTGTTATTTTCGCCAAAGATCTAAGATGAAATCTTTATCTTCCGTTTCAACAGGTCAATACCAACAATCTTTGCCCATACACCAGCTACTGATCGATAAATTCCCCCAAGAACCCTCCATACGAAATGATTTCGCCATCAGCCTTTTAATGTTAAATCGGTAAATATTTATATAAAAATTAAAATCTTATATAAAATAATCAGAACTTGATACTAAAACTTAAACAGTTTAGACTCTTAGATGCCAAGCGCGTGCTGCAAGAAATGCTACAAAAATGGCCCGAGAATGGCTTAGCCTTGGTACACTATGGTTTTGTGCTCAAACAATTGGATCAAGATTATGATAAGGCCTCAATATATCTAAGAAAAGGTATTGAAAGCAATGAACCTGGCACTCAGCATGGTCGCTTCTACTTCCAGCTGGGTGAGGCCCTACAAAGATTGGGAAAACAACACGAAGCTGTGGAGATATTTCGTAAAGGGGCCCAACTAAAATTATATCCCAGTCTTTATCAAAGATCTTTATATAATGAACAGAATTTGAGGGCTCAACCTTTTTGGTCTCTGGAGGAGACTTCTTATGGGAAGTATCTGAAAAAACTAGAGGACAATTGGTTGGCTATTAAGGCGGAGGGCTTAAATGCTCTCAGTAAAGAGGGTTATTTTTTGAATGAATCGGAAAATCTAAAGGATATGGGAGAATGGCAACAATTTGAACTTTTTAATCGAGGTCAACAGAAAAGGGAAAATTGTCTCAAGGCCCCCATAACTTGTAGTTTAATTCAACAATTTCCTGCCGCTCGAGACTGTCGTAGGGGACAGATTAAGTTTAGTGTAATGCATGAAGGTACTCATGTTTGGCCCCATTGTGGTCCCACCAACTGTAGACTAAGGGCTCATTTGGGTCTAGTGGTGCCCGAGGGGACGCGCATAAGAGTGGCTGAGGAGGAAAGGTAAGTGTAAAAGAATTTTTGAAGTATTAATAACTGAAGTTGTTGTTTCTTTTTTCAGTTCCTGGAAAGAGGGCAAATTTCTAATATTCGATGACAGTTTCGAGCATGAGGTCTGGCACGAGGGTCAGGGTTTACGTTTAGTACTTATTATTGATTTTTGGCATCCGGATTTGTCAGAGCAGCAGCTTCTAGCTTTAACTCCTATTTAGTTTATTTTTATGTTTATTAAAGGGCAGTTAATTATGTTCTTTTAGTTATTTAATTTGTAGCTTTTTATATTTTAAGTTTTAAATCATTTAAAAAAGTTTTGTATCTCAAATTTTTATATGTAATTATTGTTCTTTTTCTTTGAAAGTTTTAAAAAAATTGTTTAAGTATTAGTTTTAAGTACCAATTATTTTCTTCAAATGACTCTAGTTTCATATTCAAATAAATCAAAAGAAAGACATTTCATTTAAAAAAAAAAAAAAACGTATTTTCCTAATATGATATTTGCACAGTGGGGAAGGTTAGCAAAAAAAATATGTAAATACATTTTTAAATTTTTCATTGCGAAAATTTTATCTACAAAGCTTCTTCTCATTTTATTGGATACGTTAAAAAAATTGCCGTATTTGGGACTCAGAAAACTCACACTTTGAAGTCTACGCACCTATTACGAATGAGTGTTTGGTTCGGTTTGTGGGGCGAAGTCATCATTGACCCATATTTTTTTGAAAATGAGTAGCTTGCACCCATTACGGTCAATTGAGACCACAATCGCACAATAATAACCGACTTTTTTGTGCCCACTCGTCATGGTATTGATGTGAACGATGTTAGGTTTTACAGGATGGTGCAACCTGGGCGCACATCTCGTGCCGCAATCGATTTATTGCGTCAAACGTTTGATGGTCGTTTCTTCTTCTTCTGTTATCCTTGACTCCCAGTGGAGCATGGTCGTTTAATAAGCCAAATTTGTGATGTCAACAGGACATCAAGAAGCTGCGATTTGACACCATTAGAGTATTTTCCGTGGAGCTCCATTAAGCCTAAATGTTATGCCGAAAAACTAGACACAATTGAACATTTGAAGGCCAACATTCGTAATGTCATTGTCCAATCGAATGGAGTACTGTGAGGCCAGATGTGGCAGCCAGATGAATGAAATAATATTTATTTTCTAACCGGAACAATTGTACTTTACAACAAACAAATAAATTTTAGATGGGCCACCCGATACATACATAGAGATTTCGATTTTATAAAAAACTAGTATTAGGATGACTCAGAAGTTTAAGGATGACTCTGCAGTTATTGGTGAGTCAGCAGTTCAAGATGACTCAGCCTTTTTAAGATGACTCAGCGATTTTAAGATGACTCAGAGGTAAAAGGATGAATTAGCATTTTCAGGATTACTCAGTAATTTTAGGATGACTCAGGAGTTTTAGGATGGCCCAGCAGTGTTAGTATGATGTGGCAGTTTAAGATGACTCAGTAGTTTCAGGATGAGTCTGAAGAAGTTCTAAGATGAGTTTGCAGTTTCAGGATTACTCAGTAATTTTAGAATTCAGCAGTTCAAAATGACTTAGCAATTTAATGATGACTTAGCAGTTTAAGGATGACTCTGCAGTAATAGTTGAAGTTTTAAGATACCTCAGAGGTTTTAGAATGATTTCGCAGTTTCAGGATTACTCAGCAATTTTAGGATGACTTAGGAATTTAAGGATGACCCAACAGTGTTAGGATGACGTAGAAGCTTAGAATGACTCAGAAATTTGGTAAAAGATTTGAAGATGTTTCCGTACAAAATCAACTGTTAGCTGCTGACCGCCAATCGCGTCTAACATACGCTCAAGCCATCATTAATGACCACCAAGAGGAAGATGATTTTTCATCAAAAATTATCATGAGTGATGAGGCCCATTTCCATCATAGCGGGTAAGTAAATAAGCAAAATTTACGCTTCTGGTGCACTGAAAATCCGCGAATAACCCACGAAGAGCCATTACACCCGCTCAAAGTCACTGTATGGTGTGCTGTTTTCGCTGCAGGAGTCATCGGACCTTTTTTCTTCGAAGACGTCGCGTGCCAAACGGTTACTGTGAATGGTGAGCGCTACAGAGCAATGATTAACGAGTTCTTTTTGCCGCAACTTGATGAATTGGGATTGGAAAACATGTGGTTCCAACAGGACGGTGTTATGGCACACACTGATATGCTAAAGGATGCATTTCCCGGGCGCCTATTTGCACTGGCCAGCAAGATCGCTTGATTTGACGGCTGCAGACTTCTTTTTGTGGGTCTTTTTGAAGTCGCGGGTTTATGTCAACAAGCCTCAGACTCTTGCAGCTCTTAAAGACAATATCCGTCAAGAATGTGAGGACCTATCGCCGGAAGTTTTGGCCAAAGTGATGGAAAATGCCATAAAAAGGGCTCAAATGACAATCAACTGTGGCGGCGACCATTTACATGACATCATATTCTCGACTTGATGTAATGGGTGTTTTTTTTTAGAGGTATAGAACTTCGAATTGAAATAAAACACAAGAACATCGTTTTAATGTCCATCAATTTGGCTTTATTGGAAGGATAATTTTATGCCATTAATGTTTAAATATGATTTCGGGCATGTGGCCGCTGCGGCTGGCTCGAATAAAGCCAACTCTACAGGTCCAATTTTCAACTACTTTTTCGAGCATATGGGGCCGTATGTTGGCAATAACGCCACGAATGTTGGCTTCCAAGTCCCCTAACGTTTCTGGTTTGTTGGCGTAGACGAGCGACTTCACATATCCCCAAAGAAAATAATGCAGTGGTGTCAAATCGCACGATCTTGGTGGCCAATTGACATCATCGAATGTTTCCTTCAATAAATCAATTGTGACGTGCGCTGTGTGGCATATAGCGCCGTCTTGTTGGAACCACAACTCATCCACATTCATGCCATCCAATTGGGGAACAAAACAGTCGGTTATCATGGCTCTATACCGATCTCCATTTATGGTAACTGACTCTCCAGCATTATTTCGGAAGAAGTATGGCCCAATGACTCCACCAGCCCATAGAGCACACCAAACAGTCAGTTTTTGTGGATGTAATGGCGTCTCAAGGGTCTCATGTGGATTCTCTTCACTCCAAATGCGGCAATTTTGCTTGTTGACGTAGCCATTCAACCAAAAATGAGCCTCATCACTGAACAAAATTTTGCGATGAAAATCAGCATCGAGATCAATCTTATTTTCGGCCCATACACCAAAATCACGACGCATTGCATGGTCTCGCGGCTTTAATTCTTGCACAAGCTGGATCTTATAAGGTCGCAAGCCAAGATCTTTGCGCAAAATCTTCCATAAAGTTGATGGACAAAGCTCCAATTGCTGTGCACGGTGGCGAATCGATTCATTCGGGTCCTCTTCAACACTTTGCTCTACAGCGGCAATTGTTTCTTCGGTGCGCACTGTTCGACATCGCTGCGGATGCGTATTATCACATAGAGTAAACGTAGTGCGAAAACGATCCATGGTTAACCGAATTAATTGCTCTGATGGACGATTATGTCGACCATAAAATGGACGGAGCTTGCGGTAAGCTTCGCTAACTGAACCATTATTTTCGAAATAAATTTGCACGATTTGCAAGCGTTGTTCTTTTGTCAACCTGTTCATGATGAAATGGCGAACCAAACTAAATATTAATCACTTGACAGCTGACAAAATGGCCGCCAGTTAAAAAAGTGATGCCAACTTAAAGTTCTATACCTCAATAAAAAACACCCGATAAAAAAAATTAAAAGACCAAATAAAAATAATCCACAAGAAGAATCAAAGTCTTTCATTTTTTTTTTAATTACAGCCAAAAAACATCGAAAGGTTATTTTTCCTTGTATTTTGAAAAGCAATAAAGCCATTTACGATAATACAAAATGTATTTGTTTTCTCTAAACTCTTAATATGAAAGGCCACCCTTGCATTATATCGCTAACTTGTCGCTCGTGTAAACAGCCAGACAATGTTAACTTACATTGTTTACATCTCAAATAACAGCTTTTAAAACAAAGTTTAACAGATTCATTTCACAATTCGCGTATTAGTAATTTTACAGAAAAACAACTGTTATTCAAATGTTCATTAAACTTAACGACAGATTCAATTACAGTTATTTAAACAATTACTTTTCTCTATTGTATTTGAACATTATTAAACTCAGGTAAGCTACTAAGTACTAACCACAAATTAAAGGAAATGTATGTTTTCTTTACACTCACAGAAATACGATCGTTATAAAATACCCGTCAATGATTAGACAATTCGAATAATTTTATTAAATTGTTAACTAGTTTTAAATCTTATAGGTTTACTACAACTAGATTTTGAATACTTTATCGGTGACGATTTAAACCTCAAGTATTTTGTTATTTTTTTTTTATAAACAATTACTTAACATTAAGATAATACGTTTGTTTTGATTTATCAAATCGTTTCTTAATCAATTTTCAATTAAATCACTTAATTAGACAATTGATAGTGCGAAATTATTGTCATGTGAAATAGTAGTGATATTAAAGCAGTTTAAAGTTTGATATTGAGAGGGTCCAATTCTTATGAAAATTAAATCAGTTCATGCCATTAGAACGTGGGAACCTTCTAAATCTTAGTCATGGCTTTTTAATTAAAGAGTTTTAAATGAAAAGCCTTATGATACTATAGGTAAGGGAACAAGTAAGTAACAAGCTATAGTCGGTCAAGCCCGACTATATCATACCCTTCACTACTAAGGTCAAATATGGACCAACAATTAAACAAGTTTTCCTTAAATCTTAGAGATATGGATAAAAATCAAATAGTTTTAATTTTCGGAAATAAAAAAATTAAAAAATTTTTTCATCGCACACTAAATTTTTTTTTTGGGGTTCAATTAAGAGAGCTAAGGGAATGTAAAATCCGTTCGCGTTAATGATTTTACGCGATGCGCTCATAAGTTATGACGGTTAAAACAAAAATTTCTAAAAAAAAAATTTAAAACTATTTTTTTTTATTAGTTTTATGTCGATTTTGACAAAACTTATATATTTTCAGGTGTTCTGTCGTTTCATGGCATTGTGGTAGCTAATATATGCCTTAACACGAAGAAATAATGCAATTATGCAAGTGAAAAAAAATATTTTTTAACAACATTTTCTTAACCGCAATTTTCTCGAAATTTTACAAAATATGAGTCTTAGTGAAATGCAGCTGCCTTGACTTATAGACAAATTTAATTTAAAAGAATTTTTTATTTAAATATAAGTTTTAATAGGTGCATATCTTTCTAAGATATAAAATTCTTATTTGGTCCATAAAATCGTTAATCCTTACAATTTTTTGGTGCGCTTCAAATCTAAGGTAAAGCTTTATTAAAGAATGGTTTTAAGACCATTCCTGATCAATTTTGAGCTAAATTCGCTATGTGCTTCATTGAAATGTTTTCAGATAGAACCTTCGCGTTCTCAATTAATAAAGAGATTTTTGTCAAACTTTTGATGGAAATCGGTTATAAATGACATCGCTTTCATGCCTTATGTGATTTTGTTTCAGTTTGCATTCTAAAACCGTTTAAACCAATTTGCACTTTTTTGCACGATTTTCAAAATCTTCATAAAATTTTAGCAAACAATGATTTTTTGGAGCGCTTTTAGGTGATAAATGGCAAAAAACTCGGTTTATGCGGTAAATCGAAAAAGCGGTATTTTGAAAAATTTACGCTCAAAAAGTCCTCATTTTCACCTGTCGTATGTTATACCTATATAGAGCACTTTAACGAGATATATATCAAACGGTGCGAAATTGAAAGATCTACAAATCGTTATCTATTTTTTTTTTAATTTTTTGAGGCGGCCAAAAAATGTGCGGAAAAAATGTGGCGAAAACAAGCTTCAAATTTTGGCAGCCATTAAGTAGTATTAGAAGTGACAAAATTAAAATTTAGAGGGAAGTAGATTTATCGCCTAAGTGTGGTGTCTATTTCGTAGAACAATGACTTGGGTCCAAATGTTAAAACAAATGCAGAAGAAGACGAATTATGAAGAAACACTTGAATGCTTCAATCGATTTTTTAACGTTTTTTTTTTTTTAATTTGCATGCCAATTACGCTTAGAAGCGCAACTAAGATGTTGTGATCAGTATACAGAAGTTTTTGCGAGTTCAAGATCTGTAATTAGATTTTCCGAACTCCTAAGGGTACAAAAATTATTCGAGTTGAAAGTCGGTTTCAAAGGAATAAAAACTGTTTGATTTTTGCCCATATACTATGTGCTATTTTTTTTCAAAATTTCGAGATTTATTTCATTTCCGGCTAAAGGCCTGATATGGGAGTAAGGGTCAATGGTGGACCGATTGTTACCAAATTTTGGTTATTGGTACATACTAATAAAATATGTATCTGTGCAAAGTTTAAGTAATCAAATGCATTTATCTTTAGAGTTATTAACGTTTTTGTGCTTTTATGTGTAAATAAACGTCTTTTGAAAATGTGTCTTGTATGGGAGATATGATCAAATATGGGCCGATTTCTACAAAATTAGGAACACTGATTAATGTTATGATAAGCAATATTTGTGATGAATATTATGAAAATACAACTAAACTTGTGGCTGTAAAGGATCATAAACTCTATTCCGGAAAGGCATCCCTATGGGTCCTGTGCCAAATTTCATCAAATTATCTTTAAAGTAACGACCTGTAGAATGATAACAAGCTTACATGGATAACCGGCCAGCAAGCCAGCCGGACGGACATCGTTAAAACAACTCAGGGAGTGATTCTAAGTCGATTGGTATACTAAAAGGTGCGTCTCAAACCAATATTTCTATGCGTTACAAACATCAGCACAAACCCAATATACCCTTTCCATCTATGGTGATGAAGGGTATAATTATAAACAGAATCCTTGGTTTACGGGTTTGGCATCATACAACATTGGCGAGATAAATAGGTAATATTAATGCTTTTTTAAAGTTTGCATAAAATATGAACCGCAGTGGTATAGCATGTTAGTCATCAGCCTAGCATACCAGAGGTCCCAAGTTCGATCTCCTGCCAGACCCACTTGAAAAAATAAATTTCTTAATGAGTCTAAAATAAAATTCGGATGCAGCTCATTGTCTGAGAGAAGTACCCCTTGTTCCAATTGGAATGTCGTGGGAATTACCAAATTATTATTTCGGGTACCTCCAATTTCCAGAATATAGTTTTTCCAGAATAACATTTTTTTTAACTTTTAGCGAATGCAAATGCGGTTTTCTTTGGTATTAACTCTGCAGTTTCTAAACTACTAGACGGATTTTGATGAAATTTAAAATATCAGTAGAAGAGGACCTAAGCTTTTAGGGCAATATTAAAAGACGCAACTATCGGTAGCACAGTGGGCTCTACAGTGGACTAAAGTTACCCACCTAGGGTATGTACAAACTTTGGGTCCGTATAACTTTTTCCAATTTGGTCCGATCCGAAAGATTTTTACATTTTTGAAAACTTCTTAAAATACTAAATAAAATAATACATTTCTACTGTATTATTTTATCTCTTACAGTTTTAGAGATATTTGGCTTCAAACCTTTTTTTGCGTTTTTTGGCATGACTTCTGGTCTTTTTTGCCTTTAAAATTCATTTTTGGTAGGACGGAGAATTTTTTTTTTTAAATACTGGTAGATTGGTGATAAATTTCTTAATTAACTAGAAGAAAAAAAATAATTATGTAAACTTTATTATAACGAAGAAAAATTCTTCAAAGTTTGTGTACCAAAAAAAATAATGAAAAATGTCATTTTTTTCAAAAAAAAGTAACTTTAATTTTTTGACATTTTTAAAAAAATTTTGCAAAACACTTAATTTTTTTAACATTATCTAAAAGATTAGGCTTCAAGGATACGTATAAACTATATTTAATTTTGGACATGCACCCTATAACCGGCGGTGGTAAAAAATCAGCAATTAAATAAAATAGTTTTTTGTAACTGTAAAAAATTTTGATTATGGATTTTAAAACTGTTCTTTTTTAAATTATATGAGGTATAAAATTCTGTGCAAAAATCTGATAGGGCCCGGCTATAAAAGGGGTCACACGGCCCATTTTTCTAAAAAAAATTAAATTTTCGAAAATGCGTACTCTTCTCTATTCAAAAATGTTAACCAAAAATTTCAAAACTCGTTGTGAAATTAATATTTCTGAATTTGTAATATATTGGTCTATAATCTGTACAAAACTGGTCATGTTTAGTTTTAGAGATTTTTGCGAAAAAATTACAAAGTAATGTTAAAAAATTACATAAATTTATTACAAAAAATGGTACATTTGGGTATTCAAAAAATTTAGTAAAAATTTTAGAAATCGGTCTGAAGTTTTTATTTCTGAATTTTTATATATTGGTCTATACTGTGTCCAAAAATTATAATATAATACCTTGTTTAGTTTCAGAGATTTTCGCTAAAAATTACAAAGTAATTTTAAAAAATTATTAATTTATTGTTGTTGCACTTTTTTGACAAAAGTCTTAAATCAATTTCTAAATTGTTAAAAAAAAGCTCACTTAAAAGTATATAAAATTTCCTTTCCATTGATGTATAACATGTCTACCTTATCTTATTTGGGTAGAATAATATTCTTTAAAATTCTACCGAAAAATATTCGTATATAATTTTATAAAATTCTATATGACCGAGTAGTAAAATATCGTCGTGCGGGAGTTTATCCGCCATTTTACACAATTTGAGTTTTTCAAATCTGCAATCCGTTTTTGGATATCTCGTCTAGTTTTTGAGATAAATAGGTCTGTTTTGTTTTAAATATATCCTTCAAAACAATTTTTTTGTGATATTTTGCTCTGTACGCCAAATATATGGTAAAAATTTCCAATTTTTTTAGAAAAACAAGTAAGAAAGTGCTATAGTCTGTCAAGCCCAACCATATGATACCCTTCACCACTAAGGTCAAAAGTATTACTTTTCCTGTATAAAGACAAATATTTGCTAAATTTTGCCATCATACAAACATTTTCTCAAAACTTATATATTTAAGCTGCTTCCGACATTTGGACTTATATGAGAGCTAGGTTTACAATTGTAACAAAAATTATGTATTTACAATTGTAACAAAAATTATGTATGCAAAAAATAAACTTAAAATTCCCATTATCTTCAGATTTACTAGCGTTTTAGTAATTTTTGTCTCATTTAGTGGGTTTTTAAAGAAAAGTTTGTATGGGAGCTACGGTCAAATGTGGACCGATTTTAACGAAATTTGGTACAGTGATTTATTTTTACATAAGCAGTATTTGATTTAAATTTCGTGAAATAATATTGATATTTGTGGCCAATATATCAATTCCGGGAAGTGGGACCTAAGGGATGTACCATAAATAATGGACCGATTTTGACGAATTTCAATAGCCATGGTCCCATTATCAAAAAAATGATCTGTGTTAAATTTCATCAAATTATCTTTAGAATTGCACCCTGTAGTTTGATTACAAGGTTTACATGGGGGTTCAGCTAGCCAGCCAGACGGACGGACGGACATCGCTAAATCGTGGGTCTAAGACAAATATTTCCATGCGTTACATACATCAGCACAAACTTATAGTACCCTTTCCACCTATGGTGGTGAAGGGTATAATTAAGGTAAAACTTCAAGATCGATTTAATACGGAAAAAAAACTCATTCGCACCACTGTGCAGTAGAGCGTCTCGAAAAAAAAGTTCGCCGTACACCACCGAATATAAAGTATTGTTGTAAGACAGTTTCGAAAATTTTTTTTTTAATTTTTTCCTCCGCACTTTGGGCTCGCCAAAATACATTTTTCGTTATATCTTCGGCACTTACAGTCGCATCTTAAAGTGTGATATATTGATGTTTTTGCCTCGAGGAGGTCAATATTTTGCTTTAATAGTCATTAATCTCAGATATCCAGTTAAAATATTTATTCATCAGATTTCAGTTCCTACCACCTTAATGTACCACCCTAATATCAGAAAATTAAAGCTCTTAAAAAATCGGTATACTTTTACAAAGGAAGTTTTTCGATAATTCTAACCGAACTATTAAAAACAAGCAATTTTTGTTTTTGCCGCACATTGGGATCGCCAAAATACATTTTTCGTTATATCTTCAGCATTTACAGTCGGATTTTAAAGTGTGATATATCGATGTTTTTGTTGTACATTAGGGTGGTAGGAACTGAGGTCTGATGAATAAATACTGCAACTGGAAATCTGAGATATTATTAATATTAAAGCAAAATATTGGCCTCCCCGAGACAAAAACATCGATATATCACACTTTAAGATCCGACTGTAAATGCCGAAGATATAACGAAAAATGTATTTTGGCGACCCCAATGTGTGGCGAAAAAATTAAAAAAAAAATTTTTCGAAACTGTCTTACAACAATAATTTATATTCGGTGGTGCACGGCGAACTTTTTTTTTCTTCCATATAAGTCGAGACGCTCTACTGTGCAGTGTAACCTAAACTCTTAAGCTTTAATTATGTAGAATTTGAGAATAATCTTAAATTATACACAATTAATGTTAAATAGTCCCAAACCATATTTAAAACTTAATAATGTAATAATAAAACAACATGCAACTTTAAATTTGTTAAGTTTTACCTAAAATAATATAAAAATAACCTAAATTATAAATGAAGTTTTTAGTATAAACTTTTCATTCAATAAAAAATGTTTTTGAACTTAATTCTATTGCTTACATTTTTTGCCGTTAAGGCAAAAGCCGAAAACGAAGGGCTCAAAATCTGCCTTAATGATTTGGGTTGCCTACAAGGCTCTGAAATGTCAGACATTGAAGACAATAAATTTCAAGCTTTTCTTGGAGTTCCATATGCTCAACCACCTACTGGAGATTTAAGATTTCGCAATCCTGAACCTATAACATCGTGGCAGGGAGTTTTAAAGGCCAATGAGTCTAAAGCTGATTGTAAACAAAGAAATTATTTACAACCCCACTGGCCCATTGTGGGCGAGGAAGATTGTTTGTACTTGAATATTTATCGGCCTAAAATGGCAGCTAATAAAAAATTACCGGTGATATTTTATATTTATGGTGGTGGTTTCTTTAGTGGTACCTCAAATCCCTCTATCATGGGTCCTGAGTATTTTATGAATACCCGGGAAGTTATTGTTGTGGTGATAAATTATCGTTTGGGGCCTTTTGGTAAGATTGTGCAGATATTTAATTGCAATTAAAATGTTAATATCTTGGATTTTTATTTTCAAAGGTTTCCTTAGTTCTGGTTGCTCGGAAATACCGGGAAATTTTGGTTTGAAGGATCAACGGTTGGCTTTGCAATGGGTAAATGATCATATAGCTTCTTTTGGAGGAGATCCTAAGGAAATTACCTTATTTGGTCATAGTTCCGGGGCTGCGTCGGTACACTTTCATTTGCTAAATACGAAAGCAAAGGGTAAGTAGAAAAGGGCAACTAGTTATAATTGGGTAATATAATGATCTACGTTTAAGAACTGGACTATATATACCCCAACTATGGACAAATGCACTATCTGTAGATTAACGATGTAAAACTTGGATAATATAGAGGCAATATCATGTAAAACGGAATTAAAAAGAGAAATTTTACTCTATAAAGATCAATGACTGATAATTCGACTATAGGACTTTAAAAGACCTATTTAGACTATATAATGGCATCACTGACGATTTAAAAATTGAAAAGATGACCAACGATTAAAGATTGGACTATATAAGAACTCACGATTGAAGATTAGACTATATAAGAACTCACTATTGAAGATTGGACTATATAAGAGCCCATGATTGCGGATTGGACTTCATAAGAGTCCACGTTTGAAGATCGGAATATAGAAGAGCCCACTATTGAATATTGGATGATAGAAGGGCCCACGATTGATGATTGGACTATATAAGACCCCATGATTGAGGATTAGACTATATAAGAGCCCACGATTGAGGATTAGACGATATAAGAGCCTGCGATTGAGGATTGGACTATATAAGAACCTACGATTGAGGATTGAACTACATAAGATCCCACGATTGAGAATTGGATTAAATAAGACCCGTGTTTAAGGATTGGACTATATAAGAGCCTGCGATTGGACTAGATAAGAGCCTACAATTTGGAATTGGACTACATAAGAGCTAAAGATTGAGGATTGGACTATATAGGAGCCCACGATTAAAGATTGGCTATATAAAAACTCACGATTGAAGATTGGACTATATAAAAACCCACGATAAAAGATAGGACTATACAAGAGCCCATGATTGAGGATTGGACTTCATAAGAACTCACGATTGAAGATTGGACTATATAAAACCCACGATAACAGATTGGACTATATAAGAACCCATGATTGAAGATCGAACTATAGAAGAGCCGACGATTGAATACTGGGCTTATATCGCCCACGATTGATGATTAGACTATCTAAAAGCCCATAATTGAGGATTGGACTATATAAGAGCCCATGATTGAAGATTGGACTATATAGGAACCCATGATTGGACTATATAAGAGTTCTCGATTGAGGTTTGAACTATATAAGAGCCCACGATTGATAATTGGATTAAATAAGGGCCCATGTTTGAGGATTGGACTATATTAGAGCCTGCGATTGAAGATTGGACTAGATAAGAGCCCACGATATGGAATTGGACTACATAAGAGACAAAGATTGAGGATTGTACTATATAAGAGCTCACGATTGAAGATTGGACTATATAAAAACCCACGATAAAAGATTGGACTATATAAGAGTCCATGATTGAGGATTGGACTTCAAATGAGCCGACGATTGAAGATCGGACTATTGAAGAGCCCACGATTAAATATTTGGCTTATATAGCCCACGATTGATGACTAGACTAAATAAGAGCCCACGACTGAGGATTGGACTATATAAGAGCCCACAATTAAAGATTGAACTATATCAGAGTAAAAGATTGAAGATTGAACTATATCAAAACCCTGGACTGAGGAATGGACTACATAAGAACCCACGATTGAGGATTGGACTATATAATAACCCACAATTGAGGATCGAGCTAAAAAAGATATCATGATTGAAGATTGGAATAGATAAGAGACCACGATTTAAGATTGGACTATATAATAACCCACAATTGAGGATCGAGCTAAAAAAGATATCATGATTGAAGATTGGAATAGATAAGAGACCACGATTTAAGATTGGACTATATAAGAACCCACTATTGAGGATTGGACTATATAAGAACCCACGATTGAGGATTGGACTATATAAGATTCCACGATTGAGGATTGGACTATATATGAACGATTGAGGATATGACTATATATGAACGATTGAGGATATGACTATATAAGAACTCACGATTGAGGATTGGACTATATATGAACGATTGAGGATAGGACTATATAAGAACCCACGATTGAGGATTGGACTATATAAGATCCCACGATTGAGGATTGGACTATATATGAACGATTGAGGATTGGACTATATAAGAACCCACGATTGAGGATCGGACTATATAAGAGCCTACGATTGAGAATTGTACTATATAAGAAGCTACAATTGAGGATTGAGCTATAGAAGAGCCCACGATTGAGACTGGACTATATAGGGGAACTCACAACTGAAGATTAAACTGTATGGAAGCCCACGATTAAAGATTAAACTATATCAGAACCCAAGATTGAGTAACGGACCCTTTATTGAAAATAAGACTTTATAATAAGCTACGATTTTTATAAAAAGATACAAACTTGGACTTTATAATAGTAAAAAAGAGCTACTGATAGATATTAATTTAAGACCATTTCCTATTTTTATAGATCTTTTTAAACAAGCGATTCTTAGTAGCGGTAATGCTCTAGCACCATATGTACGAATTGTGGATAGGCCCCTCAAACAAATGATGGACATAGCTCAAGCACTCGGCATTGAGATGGCAGATAAACAAACCCCTCAACAACTGGCCTCAAAATTAAGAACCATAGATGCCGATAAGATATTAAAAGCCGGGGACTCTTTGAAATTTTGGCATAATCATATACTCTTCAATTTTGGACCGGTTTTAGAAAATGCTTCTGATACAAATTCCTATTTAACTGAAAATCCCTTTGAGACTATAAGTAAGGGAAATTTTGAAAAGAAACCATGGCTTAGCGGTTTGGTTTCATACAAGGGTGAAGGTGCCGCGATTTCCCTTACTATTTATGATAATCTCAACTTAAGAAATGAATTGAATGAGGATTTTGATGGGAAATTAATGAAATTGCTGGATATGGAAAATAAAGACATGTTCAGGAAGTTGATAGGAACATATATGCAGGGAGTACATGAATTGAATCCGGAAACAAGAGATGGCTTTTTCGAGTTATTTAGTGATTATTATTTTTATTATCCTGTCTTTAGGACTTTGAGACATTATTTCGATTATAAAGATGGTCTTAAGGGTCCAGCTTATATATATAAATTTTCCTATCATGGTCCTTATACCTATGCTCCCTTCTATACGGCTGGCTCTAAAAATCGTTATGATAATGTGCATTTTGATGATTTAGTCTATCAGTTCCGTCAAACTGCTCTATTTCCTGAGTTTGAAAAGGATTCCATTGATGCGAAATTGTCCAGGGAATTTGTGGATATTTTGGTGGAATTTGTTAAGACGGGGTAGGTAAACGTGATTATATATTTGAGAATTTTAGATTTTTACATAATTTTTGTTTTGTGATTTTAGAAAACCCTTGTATTATGATGATATTGGTTTTTGTAAGCGGAATGATTTTATGGGGGCCGGTCCAAATGTCTGGTGCAAATATATGGAATTTATCAATTCGGATAAGGGTTATAGCAGAGTAATGAATAATTCCTTTCAAGTGGAACGCATGAAATTATGGGATGATCTAATGGTATATTGAGAAAGGGAAATACGATTTCTGATATATAATCGCAATAATACAGAAAGTCTTTGAAATTTTGAAAAAATATAAAAAAATATGAAAATATATAATATAATGAAAAAAGCGTTGTATGGGGAGCTGGATTTGGCTGATATGTGATTTCAACAAAACGGGGCACTGTGGTTTGAAACAAAAAAAGTGGTAATAAATCTGTTAACTGTAGGTCTGATTGCATCCGTATGTATGAAAGAAATGTTAAGGAAGATCCAAGCTTTCTAAATTTGGAATTTATGGTTACCTTATGTTTACACATTATGGTTACCCTATGTTTACACATTTTGATTACCCTATGTTTATACATTATTAAGAGTCAAAGTAGATCACCTCAGAAGAAAAAAAGCTGTTGGACCATGTAGCTCTTTCAATCATTATTCAATATGTTTGATTTTTTTTATTTTGGAATGAGCTTTGAGAAATAAGAGAAAAACATGTTGACACCACTTTAATAACTCTTATGGGTTTTAAGTTATTTCATTTCAAAAATTAAAAAAATTATTTATCTCTTCGACTTTTTTTAGTTTTTGACCCATTGTGCATTCTTTATTAAGCCCATAATTTTTTTTAAAAAATACTGACATATAGCCAACAGTTCAGGAAATAAAATAGTGGAAGCCATTTTTAAAATTCTCAAACGGTTTTGTTTTGAAAAATTCGCAAAGTCAAATATTTTTCGCTGATCGAAAAAACTACATTTTTTCCCAAAAGAATGGTATCAATTTTGTACTTTTTCTAAAAAAAATTTTATTAAAAGTTAATGTTTTATTATAAATTCATAGAAAATGGGCTCCTAGGATGATTTTAAACCAAATTTTAAGTCAGTACAACATTCACTCTACATTAAGCATTGACCCAAATTTGTATAATTTTGAAGAAAATTTTTGTGTTTTCGAGCATATAACAAAAAAGTCAAGCTGATTTTGAAACTTTCTGAAATGCAGTTATATAGCCCCATATGTTCACTTTCGATATCAAAAATAAAAGGTAACTCGAATTCATAAACGAATCCAGAAAATTGAATTTTACAAAAAAAGAAAAATTTTCATACAACATAAATTTAATTGCAAACAAAGGTCAATTGGGTTTTAAGTTTTTCAAATTATTTAAATTGTTTTATATAAACAATAAAACGAACTTAATTACTGCAAAAAATCATTTATATAACCTGTACAGTTTTTCAGAAATTTAAAGTTAAATTTTAAAAATGATTTTATAAAAACTATAATTTTTTAATTTTTTGTACATTTTTCACAGAAATGTTTCAGATTTTTTTGAATTTTAGTAAAAAAATTAACCGTATAATAATCTAGACATGTTTTCCGTTTCACTGATATATAAAACATATATAATAGGTATTGATAACAGGTACAATTGTTGAATTAAAAACATACGGCTCAGGACAAAAATATGTGCTGATGCATGCAACGCAAAGAAATATATGTCTTAGACCCAACTTTTAGTATACCAATAGATTTAGAATCACTTTCTAAGTTAATTTAGCGATGTCAGTCCGTCCGTCCGTCTGGCTGGCTGGACCCCATATAAACCATGTAATCAAAGTAATTCTAAAGATAATTTAATGAAATTTGGCAAAGATAATTTTTGTGATACTAGGACCATGGCTCTTGAAATTCGTCCATTATTTATGGTACCTCTCATAGGTCTCACTCCCGGAATTGATATTTTGGCCACAAATATCAACATTTTTTTATGAAATTTAAAGCAAATACTGCTTATGTTAGCCAAATTTACTCTACCAAATTTCGTTGAAATCGGTCCACATTTGACTATAGCTCCCATACAAACTCTTCTATCAAAACGCACTAACAAAAATCGCTTAAACGCTGGTAAATCTGAAGATAATGACGATTTTAAGTTTATTTTTTGCACACATAAATTGTAAACACAGTAATCAATTGGCTAAATTTCAATATATCGGTCCATATTTAACCCTAGCCCTCATATAAGTCGAAATGACGGAAACAGCTTAAATATATAAGTTTTGAGAAAATGTTTGTATGATGGCAAAATTTAGCAAATATTTGTCTTTATACTTTGACCTAAGTGGTGTCGGGTATCGTCTGGTCGGGCTTGACCGACTACAGCAGTTTTTAACTTGTTTTTAACTTTTTTGTAGATTTTTCCCACAACACGTCTTTCTGAAGTCACAAAAAACTAGAAAGTGTAGTTTTTATGAAACAATTTTTGAATTTTGATTTAAAATTTCTGAAAAACGGTACAAGGTAGATAATCGATTTTCTGCAGGACTAATGTCTATTTTATTGTTTATGTATAACAATTTAGATAATTTAAAAAAATTAAACCCAACTGTCCTTTTTTTGCAATTAAAATTATGGTGTATGGAAATTTTCCATTTTCTACAAAATCCTATTTTCCGAAATCGTTTAGAATCTTACGAGACCTTTTATTCTTGAAATCTAAAGAGAATATATGGGGCTATATAACTGCATTTCTGAAAGTATCAAAATTGGCTTGAATTTTTTATTATATTTTCGAAAACACAAAAATTTTCATAAAAATTAGACAAATTTCAGTCAATGCTGTATGTAGGGTGAATGTGGTACGGTCTTAAAATTTGGTTTGAAATCATAACAGAACCCCATTCTCTACAAATATATAATAAAATAATAACTTTTAATAAGAAACTTCTTAGTAAAAAGTGAAAAATTTATACCATCTTTTTGGGAAAAAAATTCCTAATTTTTCAAAAAAATTCTAATTTTTTGATCAGCGAAAAATATTTGACTTTGGAAATTTCTCAACATTAAACAGTTCAAGATATTAAAAAACTGTTTTCACAATTTTATTTCCTGAACTGTTGACTATATGTCCGTATTTTTTAAAAAAAATAATCGGTTCAATATGAAATGCACTATGGGTCAAAAACTAAAAAAAGTCAAGTAGAAAAATTAGTTTTTTTATTTTTGAAATAAAATAACTTAAAACCCATGATAGTTATTATAGTGGAGTGAACATGTTTTTCTTCATTTCTTCAAACTCATTCCAAAATATAAAAAATTAAACATATCGGGCAATAATTGAAAGAGCTACATGGTCCAAAAGCTATTTTACTTTAAAGGTGGTCTACTTTTAGGTCCAATTGTTCACCCTGTGAAAACGTAGGGTAACCATAAATCCAAAATTCGAAAAGTATGGCTCCTCCTTAACAATTCTCTCATACATACTGATACAATCAGACTTACAGTTGAGAAGATACAGATTTATAACCACTTTTTTTTATTTCAAAACACTGTGTGTCGTCACAATATAATCGTTAAGGTCTATAACGTAATCGATCAAAGTTTTCGAAAAATTTGATAACAGAATAGCCATACATATATTAATTCTTTTTACTACCTATTAAATAACCAAAATACAATGTAAATTTTTCAATTCATTCATGATTGAAAGTTGTACCCAATTAAACTTCCTCCCCATCTTTATTTTACATCAATATCGCTCGCGTCACTTGAGCTATATTGTCCGTGAATTGTAAATTTTTAGGTCAAAATTTTTTTTATTCTTTATATATTTTTGCAAAAATTTACATTTCTTTGATTTACAATTTTTATTTTTACTCCACTTCTACAGCTTCTCATAAAAAAAAGTAGTTCAAAGCCAATTGAATTGTGTCGGGGAAAAGAAAGAAGTTGGACTAAAGATAAAGAAGGCAAAATAAGCGTGTAACCTATTTTTTTCGTGATTCGAAGAGGAGAATTGACATTGAGGAATAAAATTAATTAATTCTAAAGATTAAAATGTAAGAATTTTGTAATTTTTTGCAATTTTCTTTCATGTGGTTTTAAATTATAGGACCTTGAAACATATTTGGAACTGATAATATTTTAAATAAAATAAAGTAGATATTTCGAAAATTTATTTTTTTCAATTGGGGGATCGAACTTGGGACCTCTGGTATGCTAGGCGGATGACTAACCTCTTATACTACGACGGTTCACACAGAGATGAAATAAACTTCTTATAAATTCGCCTTGGTGCCATTGCTTCTCGTGCTGTGTAGCATGTGGCAACCAAGCCAAGTTCAGATCTTGCCTGTCGGTAAAAAAAAAAAAAATTAAAGGAATGTTGTTAAAAGAGTACGGTCCATGATGACTCATTCTCGATATTTCGATTGCTCAAAAACTCACTTGTTTGAAGAGATGTGTAAGAGCTCGCATTGTCATGATGGAGAATTTTAGTTTTATAAATTCCACCGATGACTTCCAGCAAATAAATGGTCCTATACCAATCAAAATTGACAGTTCTCAGTGGCTCCAATAGAACAGTGGTTACATGAACCATTCAGCTGAAGAAACCGGCTACCATTAGCTTCGCAGTGCTTCTTGCACTAATAACTTTGGTTGGATTTATTTCGACTTCGATTATTCAAACGGTCGATTGCTTTTTCGTTTTCGGTTAAGTACATATCCACGATACCTCTCACCTTACACGATTTGATACAAGTCTATTGAAGCACCGAGATCAAACTTGTTAATCTTTTGCATACATCACTTGACTCGAGCCTTGTTTTGAGGTATTGATAAATTATAGGGTTAAAACGGGAACTAATTTTTGTTAGGAATTGATACCAATTTGAAAGCATGCCTTTATTTCGTATTGTGTCATATGACGATCGTGCATTATCAGTTCACTCACTGCATCGATGTTTTGTGCCACAACCACCGATTCTGGACGACCTTTAGGGAATTCGTCGAAGAAGGAACTAAGACCACTATTGAATTTACTATACCAACGATATACCGTGGTTGAATGTGCCTTATCGTCATACAAAGAACTGAGTCCATCGTCAAATTCTAGTTGAGATAAGCTAAGTCAAAAGTTGTGAAGAAAAATCCAAGAAAGTATTTTACATAATCAAGCGATTTGAGCACTTGAAATTTCCATTCCCAGTCCACGCAACATCAATTTCAGAAATTATTAGTTTATATAAAGTTATTTATTATTTTATATTGAAAATTTGTTGCCATATGGCATATTCTGAAAACACACATTTCCAAAAGATTAGGTCAAAACGTTTTCCTTCTGCCACGACTATTTGTTAAAAGGTTAAAGAAGATAAACACGTTTTCTTTAATCTATTACTAATAAATAAGGTTAAAGGTTAATAGGTTAAGGCAAATATGAACATTATCTTTAATCTATTACCAAATTATAATGGAATAAAAAAAATAAGTTAAGAAACTAGAAATATTCCAGCTCTGCAAATAAATTCCTAAATTTAAAAATATATTTAATTACTCTAGTAAATATTCGATAGTAATCGATCATTTATCTCTAGATTCTAATCTTCAACAGGTGCTTGACCATTTATAGTAGGGCTAGGGGGGTTTCGTTTACCCTTTGACGTAAATTTGATACTTTAATTGTTGCTGAAGGTGTGTAAGAAAATATTTCTACAATGTTGCAGCGATAACGAGGAATTTCGGCGATTTTCTCTCATTTTGAGAGAAAAAAAGCTTAATATTATCAAAGGAGAGTAAAGTTAAGGGAAAGTTTTTAAATTGCTATGACGTATTTTTTTAGCTTTAACGTGAAAATGACTTATGTGGATTTTCAAAAGATTTTAAAGGTTTGACCGGAAAACTTTAATTACTTTTCTTTTAAACCAAAAGATATATAAGGAAAAAAATCAATATTTAAAACAAGTAAGAAAGTGCTATAGTCGGTCAAGTCCAAATATACGAAACTCTTCACTACTAAGGTCAAAGTGTTCGTTTTCCTGTATAAAGACAAATATTTGCTAAATTTTGACATCATACAAAAATTTTCTCAAAACTTATAAATTTAAGCTGTTTCCGTCATTTGGACTTATTTGAGAGCTAGGGTCAAATGTGGACCGATTATCTCGAAATTTGACAGTTTTTACCAAAATTCTCATTGTCTTCAGATTTAGAGCGTTTTAGTGATTTTTGTCTCATTTGGTGTTTTTTGACAGAAGAGTTTGTATGGGAGCTATGGTCAAATGTGGACCAATTTCAAGAAAATTTGGTACAGTGATTTTGGTTTACATAAGCAGTTTTAAATTTCATGAAAAAATATTGATATTTGTGCCCAAAATATCAATTCAGGGAAGTGGGACCTATGGAAGGTACTGTAGCAGTTGCCACTCTCCTAAAAAATACTTGTGGACCGATTTTGACGAATTTCAATGGCCATGGTCCCAATATTAAGATTATCTTTAGAATTGCGACCTGTACTTTGATTACATGGTTTGCATGGGGGTCCAGACAGCCAGACTGACGGACGGACTGACATCGCTAAATCAACTCAGAAAGTGATTCTAAGTCTATTGGTGTACTAAAAGGTGGGTCTAAGGTAAATATTTCTATGCGTTACATACATTAGTACAAACTTATAATACCCTTTCCAAATATGGTGGTGAAGGGTATAATAAAAACAAAACCGATCGGAGCACTTTGGATAAAATGTGGTATGAGCGGTGTAGGGGGAACTTTCTCCCCCAAACAAATAAAATACTTATCAGCGTTTTTCTTTAGGAATTTTGATATTTTTTATAAACTAGAACTTAAAACTTAATAAATTTATGTTTATACCAATGGCCCTACTTTAGACAAAAATAATTAGGAACGGAGCAGGGAAAGTTACTACTAATAACTATTGTCATCTGTCTTTATATCAAGGTATAGCTTTTAAAATTTTTTAAAATGACTTTTTGATCATACTTTGAACAAAATGTGATATGATTGGTGTAGGGGGAACTTTTTCCCCCATACAAATATAATACTTATTAGAGGGTATATTTAAAACTTTTCATATTTTTCTTTTAATAAGTAATAAACTAGAGCAGTTGGAAACTTAATAAAAGTTGAATAATACCAATAGCTTTACTCGGACATAACTAAAAGAGATAGGAGCTGTAGTTGTCCTACAAAAATAGTAACTATTGTTATATACTTTTATGACTAGGTATAAATTTAGAACTTTCAGACACCGACCTTTTGGTCAATGGTAGCATTTTGGACCAAATGTTTACGATCCGTGCAGGGGAAACTTTCTCTCCCATACAAATAAAATACTTATCAGTGGATATACTTTAGACAAAAATAAAAAGTAACGGAGCTGGGCAAGTTTTACTCTACAAAAATTATATCTATTGTCATGATTTATATCAATGGCTTTACTTGTGACATAAATAAAAGGGATAGGAGCTGTAGCTCCCCTACAAAAATAATAACTACTGTTATGCCTAGGCATTAATTAGGAACTTTCAGACACCTTTTGGTCAATGGTAGCATTTTAGACAAAAATTTTAGGATTCGTGCAGGGGGAACTTTCTCCCCCATAATAATAAAGGGATAGGAGCTGTAGCTCCCCTACAAAAATAGTAACTATTGTTATTTAATTTTAGGTTAGAACTTTCAGATACCCGAGCTTTTGGTCAATGGTGGCATTTTGGACAAATTGTTTACGATCCATGCAGGGGGAACTTTCTCCCCCGTACAAAATACTTATCAGGCGAGGTTTCATTCTACAAAAATTATACCTATTGTCATGTATCTTTATATCAAGTCATAGCTTTTGAACTTTTTAGAACTGACTTTTTGGTAAGAATTTGAAAACAAAGTGGTATGATCGGTGCAGGGGGAACCTTTGCCCCCATACAAATATTAATAATTTAATTATGTTCAATAAATTCTTGAACATTTCTAGGAAAAAAGTACAAAAAACCCAAAAAGTAGGTATATTTTTTACAAACTCATTTTTAAATTTTGACTTTAAATTTCTGAAAAACTGTACAAGATAGATAAATGATTTTTTCCTGTAATAAAGCTTATTTTTTATGGTTTATAAAAAACGATTTTATTAATTTAAAAAAATGAATCCCAACTGACCGTTTTTTCAATTCAAATTATAGTGTGTGGAAATTTATAATTTTTTATAAAATCATATTTTCTGGATTCGTTTATGAATTTTCGCTAGCTTTTATTTTTGAAACCTAAAGGGAATATATGGGACTATATAACTACATTTCAGAAAATTGGAAAATCGGCTCGAATTTTTTGTTATATGTTTCAAAACACACAAATTTTTCCTTAAAAGAGACAAATTTCGGTCAATGGTCCTATTTTCTGGATTCGTTTAGAAATTCTTTCAACTTTTTATTTTTGAAATCTAAAAAGAATATATTGGGGCTATATAATTGCTTTTCAAAATATGTAATTGCATTTCAAAATATGTCAAAATATGTCAAAATTAGAATTTTTTGTTATATATTCGAAAACACAAAAATTTTGCTTAAAATTAGATACATTGCTGTACGTAGGGTAATTGATGTACTGACTTTAAATTTGATTTAAAATCATTCTACGACCCAATTCTGTACGAATATAGAATAAAACATTAACTTTTAATCAAATATTTATTAGTAAAAAGTAAAAACTTGAAAAAAATGGACTTTTTTCGATCAGCGAAAAATATTTGACTTTGAAAATTTTTCAATATAAAACGGTTCGAGATTTTTAAAAATGGTTTTTATGGTTTTATTTTTTGAACTATTGGCTATATCCAGTATTTTTTAAAATGTATCGGCTAAATATCGAATGCACAAAGGGTCAAAAACTAAAAAAGTCGACGAGAAAAATGATTTTTTGTTATTTTTGAAATGAAATAACTTAAAACCCTTAACAGTTATTATAGTGAAGTATACATGGTTTTTCTTCGTTTCTTGAGGATCATTCCAAAATGTGAAAAATCAATCACATTGGACAATAACTAATAGAGCTACACGTTCCAAGCTTTTTTACTTCTGAGGTGGTCTACTTTGACACCTAATAATTTAACCTGTGTAAACACAGGGTAACCATAAATTTGGAGAGCTTGGGTCCTCCTTAACTATTATCTCATACATATTAAAGCAATCGGTGTTACAGTTAAGAAGATACAGGCTTATTACCACTTTTTTTGTTTCAAGCAACTGCGGGCCGAGACATCAACATCTAGTAATTGAAATACAAAAATTACATAAGCCACTTCGTAGACCAGTTGAAGACTTGTCGGATTTTACTGCTTTTGTGGTTATCGGTTTTGATTATTGCAACCAAAACATCAGAAATAACAAAATAATAAAAATATTAAGCAAAAAAAAATACGCAAAAAATAGTAAAATAATAAATTAAATAACAGCAACAAACATTGAAGACGTTATAAAAGAAAGATTCGAATTTAAAGAAATGTTCAGTTGTTCAAAAACATTTCATCCATCGAGTTTAAACGAATAACAATAAAAAAAAGTAACGGACATTTCGGTTTAAATTTTTGAATGCATTTCCGTTTTGTTTTTTCTCAATTGATGGTAAATTCGTTAAATTAAATGATACATGTGCTTCTTCTGTGTTTGTTTAATATTCATGTTTATTTATCATTAAAAAAAAAAATAATGAATCATGTTCCAATTGAAATTTAAATCGAATATTTTAAGAGTTTTCCAAGATATTTGCAAAGGTCAATTAATGTTTATTTTGAAATTAATACTTAAGTTATGATATTAAGAGTGATTTCATTTTATCAAGAATTTATTTTATAAAAATACAAATAATAAATAAAACTAAAACAAACCTGTCACCCTACACCACTTTTCATTTTTGAAAAATTTCTTATTTTTATAGGAAATTTTTCAAAAATTTCTTATTTTTATAGGAGATTTTTCAAAAATTTCTTATTTTTATAGGAAATTTTTCAAAAATTTCTTATTTTTATAGAAAAATTTTCAAAAATTTCTTATTTTTAAAGAAAATTTTTCAAAAATTTCTTATTTTTATAGGAAATTTTTCAAAAATTTCTTATTTTTATAGGAAATTTTTCAAAAATTTCTTATTTTTATAGGAAATTTTTCAAAAATTTCTTATTTTTATAGGAAATTTTTCAAAAATTTCTTATTTTTATACGAAATTTTTCAAAAATTCTTTATTTTTTTAAGGAAATTTTTCAAAAATTTCTTATTTTTATAGGAAATTTTTCAAAAATTTCTTATTTTTATAGGAAATTTTCAAAAATTTTTTATTTTTATAGGAAATTTTTCAAAAATTTCTTATTTTTATAGGAAACTTTTTAAAAATTTTTTATTTTTATAGGAAAATTTCCTATTTTTATAGGAAATTTTTCAAAAATTTCTTTATAGGCATTTTTTCAAAAATTTCTTATTTTTATAGGAAATTTTTCAAAAATTTCTTATTTTTATAGGAAATTTTTCAAAAATTTCTTATTTTTATAGGAAAATTTTCAAAAATTTCTTATTTTTATAGGAAATTTTTCAAAAATTTCTTATTTTTATAGGAAATTTTTCAAAAATTTCTTATTTTTCAAGGAAATTTTTCAAAAATTTCTTATTTTTATAGGAAATTTTTCAAAAATTTCTTATTTTTATAGGAATTTTTTCAAAAATTTCTTATTTTTATAGGAATTTTTTTTTTTAATTTCTTATTTTTATAGGAATTTTTCAAAAATTTCTTTTTTTTATAAGAAATTTTCAAAAATTGTATATTTTTATAGGAAATTTTTAAAAAATTTCTGATTTTTATAGGAAATTTTTTAAAAGTTTCTTATTTTTATAGGAAATTTTTCAACAATTTCTTATTTTTATAGCAAATTTTTCAAAAATTTCTTATTTTTATAGCAAATTTTGAAAAATTTCTTATTTTTATAGAAATTTTGAAAAAATTTCTTATTTTTATAGGAAATTTTTCAAAAATGACTTATTTTTATAGAAAAAATATATTTTTTTATATCTTTTATCTGTTCTTATAGGAAATTTTTCAAAAATTTCTTATTTTTATAGAAAAATTTTCAAAAATTTCTTATTTTTCAAGGAAATTTTTCAAAAATTTCTTATTTTTATAGGAAATTTTTCAAAAATTTCTTATTTTTATAGAAAATTTTCAAAAAATTTTTTTTTTATAGGAAATTTTTCAAAAATTTCTTATTTTTATAGGAAACTTTTTAAAAATTTTTTATTTTTATAGGAAAATTTCCTATTTTTATAGGAAATTTTTCAAAAATTTCTTTATAGGCATTTTTTCAAAAATTTCTTATTTTTATAGGAAATTTTTCAAAAATTTCTTATTTTTATAGGAAATTTTTCAAAAATTTCTTATTTTTATAGGAAAATTTTCAAAAATTTCTTATTTTTATAGGAAATTTTTCAAAAATTTCTTATTTTTCAAGGAAATTTTTTAAAAATTTTTTATTTTTCAAGGAAATTTTTCAAAAATTTCTTATTTTTATAGGAAATTTTTCAAAAATTTCTTATTTTTATAGGAATTTTTTCAGAAATTTCTTATTTTTATAGGAATTTTTTTTTTAATTTCTTATTTTTATAGGAATTTTTCAAAAATTTCTTATAATATTTTATAGGAAATTTTTAAAAAATTTCTGATTTTTATAGGAAATTTTTTAAAAGTTTCTTATTTTTATAGGAAATTTTTCAACAATTTCTTATTTTTATAGCAAATTTTTCAAAAATTTCTTATTTTTATAGCAAATTTTGAAAAAATTTCTTATTTTTATAGAAATTTTGAAAAAATTTCTTATGTTTATAGGAAATTTTTCAAAAATGACTTATTTTTATAGAAAAAATATATTTTTTATATCTTTTATCTGTTCTTATAGGAAATTTTTCAAAAATTTCTTATTTTCATAGGAAATTTTTCAAAAATTTCTTATTTTTATAGGAAATTTTTCAAAAATTTCTTATTTTTATAGGAAATTTTTCAAAAATTTCTTATTTTTATAGGAAATTTTTCAAAAATTTCTTATTTTTATAGGAAAATTTTCAAAAATTTCTTATTTTTCTAGGAAATTTTTCAAAAATTTCTTTTGTTTTATAGGATTTTTTTTTTAATTTCTTATTTTTATAGGAAATTTTTCAAAATTTTATTATTTTTATAGGAAATTTTTCAAAAATTTCTTATTTTTATAGGAAAGTTTTCAAAAATATCTTATTTTTGTAGAAAATTTTTCAAAAATTTCTCATTTTTATGGGAAATTTTTCAAAAATTTCTTATTTTTATAGGAAATTTTTCAAAAATTTCTTATTTTTATAGGAAATTTTTCAAAAATTTCTTATTTTTATAGGAAAATTTTTTTTATAGGAAATTTTTCAAAAATTTCCTATTTTTATAGGAATTTTTTCAAAAATTTCTTATCTTTATAGAAATTTTTTCAAAAATTTATTACTTTTATAGGAAGTTTTTCAAGAATTTCTTATTTTTATAGGAAAATTTTCAAAAATGTATTTTTTTTATAAGAAATTTTTAAAAATTTCTTATTTTTGTCTGTCTGTTTATCCGTCTGTCTGTTAAAGGCAAACAAATATTTTTCACTTTTTGGAAAATTTGGCATTTTCATCGAAATCGGTTCGCATTCAACCATAGCTCCCATACAAAACACTTACGGAAACAGCCTAAATTCCACCTTAAATACACCCAAATGCCAATAAATGATAAAATGTACTAGTTATGACCACTAAATTTAGCACAAGAAAGTCTTATGTGAATGCCAGCCAATGTGACAAATTTTGTTACAACCGGTCACGGTTTGACCATAGTTCCCATATAAAAAACTTACGGAAACACAAAAAGAAAAAGGCGGTTTATGTTCGTCTGTATGTCAGATAAAAGTGCGATAGCTGCTTAATGAAAAGAGCTAGAGGGACAAAATTCTACAAAAGCATTTTCGATATCTTCAAAAATTTATGTAATGAATATGGGCGAAATCGGTTCACACTTAGTTACAGCTCCCATACAACCCCGCCCCGGGAATCACTTTAAAGCTGATAAATTAAATACAAATTTAATAGCTATGATGACTAAATTTATGCAACTATTGGTCAGTATATCAAATTTTATAGAAATCGGTCCATATTTCACCATAGCTATCATATAAAAATCACTCCCGGAAACCACTAAAAGACACAAAAGCAAGTTAAAAGCTATAAATTATAAACTATGACAGCATAAATAAGCTTTATATAAATACCAGCCAGTGTAACATTTTGTAACAATCGGTCGAAAACTGTTCAAGATATTGACAACAATTTTGTTAAACTAAATTCTGTGTTTGTATATTTGAAAATACCTTTGAGACAATTTATAGTATGTACATATTTGTTAAGGAAAATTTTCAAAAAATTAAAAAATGAGTTTAAGCTAAGGCAAACACACGTGCACACGTGTAATGTTTGTGTGTTTGTGCAGTGTTTTTTTTTGTTATTGTTTTTATCAACTTTAATTTCAAACTATAAACAACATAAAAACAAACTATAAACAAACTTGTTTGTTTTATTGAAACCTTTTTACATACCACACAAATTTTCCATGACACGCGCGTTACACAAATCGGTTCTTCCTCCCATTAGTTATTAACTTGTTTACTCTAATCATTTGTCTGATCAAATGTCTAATCAATTTCCTACAAACATCACGTATACCTGCTTATAAGTTGATCAGGCCTCAAAATGTTTGATTCATATTTAACGCCAAACAGACGCACATGTTTTGATTTCTCGGTCAATGAGCCGATTATATGAAAAAACTGTCATTATCTCGTTGATCGTGTTTGATCGACTTCAAACACTCAATAGCTGAGGTCAGTTAGTCTTCAGTTGTGGAATTTTTTTTGTTTAATCTTATTATCATCTATGAATACAAACAAATGTTTAATGAATTTTAAATTAATTATGTTTGTGGGAAATGTTTGAGAGGTCGCACAGTGGGGGGTAAGATGACTAATAATGTATGAGGCTTTCAAATATAAAGTAAATTTTGTATTTAAAGTTAGTAAAAAATATTTGTTGCACAGTGGAGTATTTTGAGCAAAAGCTTTTGACCCATTTATACTAGTTTTCATATTTAATTTGATGTCCATATACAGGGTGGCCCAGAAAGACCGAAGTGGTGTGAATTGCTTATAACTTTTTATTTAAAAGATATTTTTTTAATTTTTTTTTTTTAAATACATTAAATTTATGGGGAATATTTTTGGATTAGTTATTAAAAATGATTTCCCGCAAGTGGTGGCCATATTCTGCTTCGCACAAATGTGCTCTATCCAACACATTTTCCATGACCTTTCGCAAAACTTCCGGTGGTATGTTGTTAATTTCTTCTCGAATATTGGTTTTTAACTCCTCAATAGTCCTAGGCTTATTAACATAAACTTTTCCTTTTAAATAGCCCCAAAGAAAACAGTCTGGAGCGGTTAAATCCGGGGACCGCGGAGGCCAATTAAAATTGCTGTTACGAGAAATTATTCTTTCACCAAAGATGTCGCGTAAAAGAGTCATTGTGGCCCTCGCAGTGTGCGCTGTGGCTCCATCCTGTTGGAATCATATTTGCGGATGGTTTTCCACGGCTGGCCTTACAAAATTTTGCAACATGGCCCGATATCGATCACCATTGACGGAAATGGCGACACCTTGTTCATTTTCAAAAAAAAATGGGCCAATGATCCTTTCTGAAGAAACACCGCACCAAACGGTACACTTAACTGGGTGCAATTGTCGTTGATGAAGTACTCTCGGGTTTTCCGTAGCCCATATCCTACAGTTTTGCTTGTTAACGAACCCATTTAATTGAAAATGGGCTTCGTCACTCATTATTAAGTTATGAATAAAATTTGGATTCTCTTGTGCTTTTTGCTGGAAATAAATTGCATAGTCAATTCGTTGCTGGTAATCTGTTGGTTTCAATTCTTGGACAAGTTGAATTTTGTATGGAAACAATCCTATGGTGTGCAAAATTCGCTGCAGCGACGTTCTTGAGAGGCCCAGTTGTGACGAACGTCTCCTGGTTGATGTTTCTGGATCCTCCCGAATACTCTCCTGTACCACTTGAATATTGTCAGCCGTGTGGACAGTTCGGTGTCTGCCGGGATCAGGAAGGTTCCTTACTGCTCCTTGTTCTCGAAAATTTGCAACCAGACGGTTTATTGTTGACTGAGAGGGTGCAACCCGCACATTAAATTGACGACGGTATGCACGCTGAGTCAACACAATGGACCGTTGATTTGAAAAGTAAATTTCAACAATTTGGGCACGTTGTTCAATTGTGTATTGCTCCATTATAAATTATCCAAGTCTTCTTTACAAAATACTGAAAAGAAAAAAAAAATTATAATAAAAAAGTTATAAGGAATTCACACCACTTCGGTCTTTCTGGGCCACCCTGTATATTATAATACTTAATTGGCACATAAAGAGGGCTCTAAATAAAATTTGTAGTTGGATTTTCTTAAATAAAAATCAAACCTTTTAATATAAAAACTCTACAAAATACGCAAATATAATGACATATTATACAAATTCATTTAGCATTAAAATGTTTACTTAGTACTCGGGTTTTGCAAAATTATCGACTTTTTTCGGAAACCCTCCCATTAAAGATTTTACAGTTGCTTCTGATACCTTTTTGGAGCATGTGTTCCACCTGCGCTTAAAATCGGACATGTTCTTGGAAATCTTTCCTGTGTTCTTCAATTCCTTTTTTACCAGAGCCCAATACCTTTCCACAGGCCGAAGTTCTGGACAGTTAGGTGGATTTGCCTCTCGTGGTACAAAAATGACATTATTCTTTGAGTACCACTCAAGTGCCTTTTTTCCATAATGGCATGATGCCAAATCGGGCCAAAAAAATGTAATCACTCTGTGCTCTCTTAAAAAGGGTAACAACCGTTTTTGTAGGCACTCCTTTATATAAATTTCTGTGTTTATTGTGCCAGAAGCCACAAATACTTTACTTCTTTTGCCACAACTGCAAATAGCTTGCCACACGAGAAACTTCTTAGGGAATTTTGTTTGTTTTTTTGTGCGAAACTCTTGCCGAACATTGCCCCGTTTATAATCAGACTTCAATTTTTTCGCTCGTTTTTTTGTTTCTAAGTTCTTTATAGCATTGCGATCTGGAACCTTTTGGACTTTGTATGCCTTCAGTCCAGCATAAGCTTTGATTCTATGTGCAAAATTCGTAGAACATTTCACAGTACGAGCTGATTTTCTTAAAGAAGTGTTAGGCGCTCTTCGAAAGAGTCGCTCGACTTCTCTTGCCTTACCAATATCTGTAGGACCTTTTTTCCTCCCTGATCCAGGTTTTCTTTCAATGCTCAGGTTTCCCTTATACCGTCTGATGGCATTAGAAACCGTTAGAGGGTCAACTTTCAATTTATTAGCTATTTTTTTAAAAGTCCATGACGGATTTTTTTGAAAAGTTTTAATTATATTTTCACGAACTTTTTTTCGCAGTCCATTTTGATTGAAATAACTATTGAAAATTAATAATTTCTAAAATAATAGTATCTGACATATCTATAGAAACTAACTTGATCAAAAAATAAATTATTTCTTGCACTATGGATAAATTTTGTCTAAAATAGTAAATGCATATTTTTTTTAGAACACTCTTTATGTTTACAACCTGTTAAGGTCAAGAGCCGAGTATATTTTTTAGAATTTCATGTATATTTTAGAATTTCACGTTTCGATCTTGTTTGCATAATCATCCTCCATAGCCTTATTAACTTCGTATTGATGCCAAACTCAGACATTGCTTTAAGCACTTACGTTTATATCGGGCTGTCAATAGGAGCATTGCAGTCATCGAATAAGTGATAAGTGTCTAATTGTGTCTCTTGAGTCTTCTCCAGGAATTGACCAAGCATGAAGATCAATGGTAGATTAACCCGGTCTTAAGCCACATTATTAGTATGGTCGATAGAATTTTATATGCAGTTAAAAAAGGCTTATACCTCTGTAATTGGCAGATATAGTTTTATCTCCTTTTTTGTGAACTGGACAAAGTATACTGAGACTTCAATCATCGGGGATAGGTTCTTCTAAACACATGGTTTTTAAAAAGCTCTGCTGGCAAACCATCGACACCCGCAGTTTTGTTATTTTTCAGTTATTTTTCAACTCTAACCTCATTTTGGTGGACATATAACACCTTCATCATTGATTTGTTGAGGCGTGTCATCTTGATCGCTTTCATTTGATACCAACAATTTGCAAAAGTGCTCCTTTCAGAGTTTTAGCACTTTTTCTGTATCTGTTACCAGGTTTCCTTGGTCGTCCATAGAGGAGAAGATACAACTGCCAAAACCATCCGATTGTTGTTTACCTTTTTTGGTAAATTTTACGCACTTCATTACGACTCTTATACATTTCAGTTTCCTCAAACACACGTCTCTCCATTTCTTTCTTTTTTCTACGGAATAGGGGTTTATCTTCCCTAATCTTCTCTCAATATCTTTCAAAAGTTCAACGCGTACTTAATGATTGTAGAGTTACCCTGTAGGCTGCATTTTTTCTAGCGGTGAAATAGCGTAC
Organism: Stomorhina lunata; assembly: GCA_933228675.1. Lineage (NCBI taxonomy): Eukaryota > Metazoa > Arthropoda > Insecta > Diptera > Rhiniidae > Stomorhina > Stomorhina lunata. The sequence continues at coordinate 52,292,883 of OW121744.1, forward strand.
AGATGTCATTTGAATCGGAAATTTCTTTTCTGAGAAATTGAACCGTTCATTGTCATTATATGTTCCGCGACACACTCAGACGTATTCTCATCTCAGCTGCAATAAGACAATGATCGGAGTCCATATTTGCTTCTCGAATTGTACGTACATATCTAATTTTTTGTTATTTGATCTGAAGACACCCACGTCGCTTTGTGGAGTTCTGAGTGTCGAAACCCGGTACAATTGCGAGCTGCCGCTAAGGAGATAAACCTCCAACCATTGTCGGATGTTACGTTGTGGAGACTAAATTAACCAACAGTGGACTCAAAACAACTTTGCCGCCCAATCTTTGGTTTAAAATCTTCTTTTTCTGATATCCTTGATTCCCAGTGGAGCATAGGTCCACAATCCTGGTAACTTGAGAAACCTAGTTGATCGATCAAGCGGCTCGCTATACAAACGTGGCTTGTGTCTTTGGACTCATCACCCATTGATTTAGCACTTACGATGTTTTAAGGATGGAAAGAAACAACATTACAGAATATACTACTCCAAGGGGTAATCATGTGACAAATCGCCACCTTTTGGTTTCTTGGCGACGTCGTGACCATTCCATCATAACTCCTGGACAGCAGTCACATCACACGCATATGCATCAAGAATATCTATCAACTGGATCAAAGCACCTCCTTTGTAAAGAGTTCGGATGTTCCACATTGTGACGGTGCTCCAGAGAATCAATAGAGTTGGATTCCCTACTGTCACCAATAAGCACCTTCGCCCTATCCTTCACTCGGTCGAAAAGCTCCAAAATAGACTTTGAAGCACCGGCCCATACATGAGAGTTGTATTCCATTTTCGGTCGGATATAGGTGGTGTAAATAGTAAGGAGATCAGATGGAGTGAAGTATCTCTTACACTGTTTAAGAAAACCGAGACACTTGAATGCTTCTCTCGACACTTAAAAAATGTGGTCAGTCCAACGGACATTACATTGAATTCTCATGCCCAGAACACCAAGAGTATATGATTCCTCGTTATTTTCACCACCCATTAATACAGATGAAGTAATATCTGCATTCGCACGACCCCATTCTGAAAATGTTTCTAAATCGCGGTTCACATTTTACGTAACGCTATTTTGGCAGATTTTTAACCCTTTCCACCCCCCCCCCTGTGTAACACATTTTAATACAAATACGCATACAAAATTCCTTCACCGTAACAAAAGTCATACCCCCCTCCCCCCTCAGAGCGTTACGTAATATGTGAACAGCCCCATAGTGCCAATCTTTAAAAGGTTTGGTCTATGATTTAATGAATATGAATGGCAAATGCTACTATAATCTGCAAAATACTACATAGGATTGGAAGTTTGACGTAGAAGGTCGTTTATAAAGATAAGAAATAGAGTAAGAGAAACAGAGAACAGAGCCTTTCGGTACCCCTGAATTTAGCTTGAACTCGTTTGATGGGGATCTCATCTCTCTACAACACTCTTATTGTGCAATCCCTGAGGAAACTCGTTATAAATCGAGAGAAGTTATCACCGACACCTCCGTGCCACACTCTACCAAACGCCTTGGAAATATCCAGAGCCACAATCTTACTTTTGCCAGAACGGTGTATTGAATGACACCATTTCTACGAAAGGAAGGCTAGCAGGTCTCCCGTAGAGCGTCCCCTACGACAACCAAACTGGCGGTAGCTTAGTTGGTTGTTAGATTCCAGATTTTTAACAAGATGGTGGTTAATCATACTCACCAAAACTTTGGAGAGTGCAGAACAAATTGCTATTGCGCGGTAAGTTTCAGGGTTGGTAGCCTTACCCTTTTTAGGGATTGGCGTTACATTAGCAATCTTCCAACACCGAGGAAATTTACCAGCATGGTACAAGGTGCTGAAAAGGTTAGATAATAGATGGGAAAGCGTGGAACAGCACTGCTTCAAGACCAGTGCTGGAATACCACCCGGCCCTGATGACGTGTTTATATTGAGATCTACTAAAACCCTTTTAACAGCACGGGTGCGAAAGAATATCTTTGGCATAGTTACAGATACTCTTTCGAGCTCGGGCCAAGGGTTAGTGCTTTCCGGCAAGCGGGTATTACTTGCAAAAAATTCAGCTAAAAGGTAAGCTTTATCGACCGGGTCAGTGAATGTTGTACCATTCTTTAAAAGAGAAGAAATTGTGAAACTAACATTATTCTTAACTCGTTTAACGAATGGCCAGAAACTCTTACTGCCCCGAGCAGCAGCAAGAATTTTAGTACGAAGACGTTGCTCGTACAGAGCTTTTTCACGTCTTAATACTTTGGCAAATGTATTCCTTTCACGTTTGCGTTGCAAATCAGTAACTGGATTTTGATTATTACGCCAGCTACTGAAAGCTTCCTCTCGGGATCTCACTGCTTGTTTGCATGCCTGATTAAACCAAGTTTTTACCTTTGGTTTAATAGAAATATTTTTCTCTGGGATAAACATTTTCATTCCCAGCTTAATAATATTTGAAACCATTTCCGCCAAGGTATTGACATTACTGTCGTGAAAACAAAGTTTCCAGTTAAAATGCCTAAAGAATTCGTTGAGCTCCGCCCAACGACCTTATTCGTAAAGAAAAGTTGAACGTTTCATGCCTTTATTCGAAATGCTGTGAAATGAGGAGAGCAAAAAAGAGGCGGAAATGGTACAATGATCGGAATTTTCGAGAGGTGCAAGAACCATACTTATCAGGGTGTGAAGTAAGGAAAAGGTCAAGGACGTTTTGTTGGTGCCCATCAACACATGGAATATGTGTTGGTTCATTCACCAGTTGCGCAAGGTGATTGTGAGCTGCAAATAGCTCAACATATATTGGCCTTCAGGAGTTGTGTGGCTTGAATGGGCGAGTTGTGAACATTGAAATCACCACCAACAATGATTTCACTGCTCGGACAACTCTCGAGGATCTTCGAAATTGAATTGGAAAGGCCATCGAAGCTAGATAAAGTTGTGTCTCTTTCCGCGTTTATGCTTCTATTAAGTAACCTGAAGCACAAAAGATGCGCCCTGATTCTAAATTTAACCCAGAGACAGCTAAATTCAATATCATGCGAGTCTAATGATTGCTGGCACTGGTACGCAGCTTCATGGCGAATGTACATTGCAATGCCCCTATGAAGGTTAAAAAGGGATAAGAAGTGATACCCAGGTGTATAAAAATCCTGTGGATCATCATTTTCAGATACCTTTGTTTCAGACAAGGCGAAAACATCTGGCCGATGGAGACAAATGTATGCGTAAACAGAGAAGAAATATTTATGTTGCAGATGTTTATTCTAAATCGATCTGTCATTGCAATATATTGAATAACTAATCAGTTGTCAAAAATTACAAATTTATATATAGAAGCGTCAGTCGTACCAATAATTTCCGATCTCGAAACATAAAAGGCAACCTCCGTATAAGAAATGAAATCGAAAACGAATCCAAACCCTTTACAAATACAATTCTATAAACAGTTTGCTACCGTAAAACAGTTATTTCCCTAAAATTGAATTTGCTGCAAGTGTGATAGAGAGCAGCTACTCTTGCGCTCACACACGATCATTGCATACACTCGTCAACATAATTGGCTGCCATTGGTTGATTTTTGTTTACGAATGCCCCTTAACGATTCAAAAAGAAACCCCGACAATCATCGTATAATTCACACTCATGAGTGTGAAGAGTCTCACTGGCCTAATACCAACAAACATTATAAATCATTGATGGACAAAAAGAAAATGTGATTGTATTTGTGAGCGAAAGAGAGGATACACTGGCAGAAGCACGAATCGATATAAATTTGGTTGTTAATTTCTGTTTTATTTCAGTTACCGCCGAACCAGCGAGGAATGAACATGAGGAGGAGTATTGTACTTTTTTTTTGTTATTTTTAGTAAACAAAAATTAATTATTTGTTTTCTATAGAAAAAAAGTATCTTTCTATAGATATCTTATATTATTATAAGAAAATATACTATTTCTTATAAATAAAAAATTACTTTTTCTATAGAACAAATTACTTTTTCTATAGAAAAAATTACTTTTTGTATAAAAAAAAAATTACCTTTTCTATAGAAAAAATTATTTTTCTATAGAAAAAATTACTTTTTCTACAGAAAAAATTACTTTTCTATAGAAAAAATTACTTTTCTATAGAAAAATTACTTTTTCTATAAAAAAAATGAAATTACTATTACTTCTATAGAAATTTTTTTTTCTATAGAAAACTTATCTTTTCTACAGAAAAACTTATTCTTTCTATAGAAAAACTTATTGTTTGCATAGAACAACTTTTTTTCCATAGAAAAACTGATTTTTTTTTAATGAAAAACTGAATTTTTTTTATATAAAAACTGAATTAAATATTTAGCATTAAAATAATCTCATATAACATCACAACATCTCGCAGTGTATCTGGAAGAAAAAACAACAAAATTTGATCAAAATAATGGCTTAACTAAAGAGTATAAGAAAAAGGAGGCGTTGCTTGCAAACAATTGTTTGATGAAATGTCCATCAATGTTATAAATGTATGTTCTCAACTTAAGAACAAAACGATATTAACTAAAATCTCAAGAGCTTCTCTCAATTTGCTTTCTAATGTGACATTTCAAATACATACATACATAAATACATATAAATAAAAAATAAAAGAGTTTGATGACAAACTTTAAAGTTATTTAAATTGAAACATTTAATATGTTCAATTTAAATAGACATATCCAATCGTAATTTGATCGTTAGATTTCATATTGTTGATATTATTAGAAGCTTGAATATTTCAGTTAAAAAAAAATAATTGATTGTGTCTAGTTATTAGACAAAAATACAGACAGACAGATAGACAACTTTATTAGACGAACGATAAGTTAGTTTTGATTTGAATGGGTGTTGGAGAGCACATTTAACTAGTATAAGTGATCGTACAAAATGGTTAAACCAAACAGACGGCTTTTAGTGATCTTCGATACATGATCGATCAAGAAACACGGAAAAGTTTAAAAAAAATATTAAAAAGTGCTCTTAACAAGAGGACTTCACATCAATTTAAATAATATAGTAAACAAATTTTGAAAAATATAATAAATAGCAAATAAACATTAAGAAAAAATCAAAATAAAAAATTAAAAAAAAGCGGTAAAAAAATACTTAATTATATTATATATTTTATAAAAAATAGCATTAAAAAAAATTAAAGTTAAAAGCTTTTTTGCTGAAAAATAATTATAACTAATATACTTTTCAAAATAACCACTAATAATTTTAAAAACTTATGTAAGTAAAAATTGAAATTTTTGTAAAAATTTTAACCTAATTTTATTGCCCAAGTTTACCAAATTTTTATAGGAAATTTTGAAAATTTCTTATTTTATAGAAAATTTTCAAAATTTCTTACTTTTATAGGAAATTTTTAAAATTTCTTACATTTATAGGAAATTTTCAAAATTTCTTATTTTTAAAGGAAATTTAAAAAATTTCTTATTTTTAAGGAAATTTTAAAAATATCCTATTTTTAAGGAAATTTAAAAAATTTTTCATTTTTAAGGAAAATTTTGAAAATTTCTTATTTTTATAGGATATTTTGAAAATTTCTTATTTTTATAGGAAATTTTGAAAATTTCTTATTTTAAGAGGAAATTTTGAAAATTTCTTATTTTAAGAGAAAATTTTGAAAATTTCTTAATTAAAGAGGAAATTTTGGAAATTTCTTATTTTTAAAAGAAAATTTTTTAAAATTTCTTGGTTTGATAGGAAATTTTGAAAATTTCTTATTTCTTTAAAGGAAATTTTGAAAATTTCTTATTTTTATAGAAAATTTTGAAAATTTCTTATTTTTATAGGAAATTTTGAAAATTTCTTATTTTTATAGGAAGTTTTGAAAATTTCCTATTTTTATAGGAAATTTTGAAAATTTCTTATTTTTATAGGAAATTTTGAAAATTTCTTATTTTTATAGGAAATTTTGAAAATTTCTTACTTTAAGAGGAAATTTTGAAAATTTCTTATTTTAAGAGGAAATTTTGAAAATTTCTTATTTTAAGAGAAAATTTTGAAAATTTCTTAATTAAAGAGGAAATTTTGAAAATTTCTTATTTTTAAAAGAAAATTTTTTAAAATTTCTTGGTTTGATAGGAAATTTTGAAAATTTCTTATTTCTTTAAAGGAAATTTTGAAAATTTCTTATTTTTATAGAAAATTTTGAAAATTTCTTATTTTTATAGGAAATTTTGAAAATTTCTTATTTTTATAGGAAGTTTTGAAAATTTCCTATTTTTATAGGAAATTTTGAAAATTTCTTATTTTTATAGGAAATTTTGAAAATTTCTTATTTTTATAGGAAATTTTGAAAATTTCTTACTTTAAGAGGAAATTTTGAAAATTTCTTATTTTAAGAGGAAATTTTGAAAATTTCTTATTTTAAGAGAAAATTTTGAAAATTTCTTAATTAAAGAGGAAATTTTGAAAATTTCTTATTTTTAAAAGAAAATTTTTTAAAATTTCTTGGTTTGATAGGAAATTTTGAAAATTTCTTATTTCTTTAAAGGAAATTTTGAAAATTTCTTATTTTTATAGAAAATTTTGAAAATTTCTTATTTTTATAGGAAATTTTGAAAATTTCTTATTTTTATAGGAAATTTTGAAAATTTCTTATTTTTATAGGAAATTTTGAAAATTTCTTATTTTTATAGGAAATTTTGAAAATTTCTTATTTTTATAGGAAATTTTGAAAATTTCTTATTTTTATAGGAAATTTTGAAAATTTCTTATTTTAAGAGGAAATTTTGAAAATTTCTTATTTTAAGAGGAAATTTTGAAAATTTCTTATTTTAAGAGGAAATTTTGAAAATTTCTTATTTTGAGAGAAAATTTTGAAAATTTCTTATTTAAAGAGGAAATTTTGAAAATTTCTTATTTTTTATAGGAAATTTTGAAAATTTCTTATTTTTAAAAGAAAATTTTTTAAAATTTCTTGGTTTGATAGGAAATTTTGAAAATTTCTTATTTCTTTAAAGGAAATTTTGAAAATTTCTTATTTTTGTAGGAAATTTTGAAAATTTCTTATTTTTATAGGAAATTTTGAAAATTTCCTATTTTTATAGGAAATTTTGAAAATTTCTTATTTTTATAGGAAATTTTGATAATTTCTTATTTTTATAGGAAATTTTGAAAATTTCTTATTTTTATGGAAATTTTGAAAATTTCTTATTTTTATAGGAAATTTTGAAAATTTCTTATTTTAAGAGGAAATTTTGAAAATTTCTTATTTTAAGAGAAAATTTTGAAAATTTCTTAATTAAAGAGGAAATTTTGGAAATTTCTTATTTTTAAAAGAAAATTTTTTAAAATTTCTTGGTTTGATAGGAAATTTTGAAAATTTCTTATTTCTTTAAAGGAAATTTTGAAAATTTCTTATTTTTATAGAAAATTTTGAAAATTTCTTATTTTTATAGGAAATTTTGAAAATTTCTTATTTTTATAGGAAATTTTGAAAATTTCTTATTTTTATAGGAAATTTTGAAAATTTCTTATTTTTATAGGAAATTTTGAAAATTTCTTATTTTAAGAGGAAATTTTGAAAATTTCTTATTTTAAGAGGAAATTTTGAAAATTTCTTATTTTTATAGGAAATTTTGAAAATTTCTTATTTAAAGAGGAAATTTTGAAAATTTCTTATTTTTTATAGGAAATTTTGAAAATTTTTTATTTTTAAAAGAAAATTTTTTAAAATTTCTTGGTTTGATAGGAAATTTTGAAAATTTCTTATTTCTTTAAAGGAAATTTTGAAAATTTCTTATTTTTATAGAAAATTTTGAAAATTTCTTATTTTTATAGGAAATTTTGAAAATTTCTTATTTTTATAGGAAATTTTGAAAATTTCTTATTTTAAGAGGAAATTTTGAAAATTTCTTATTTTAAGAGGAAATTTTGAAAATTTCTTATTTTAAGAGAAAATTTTGAAAATTTCTTATTTAAAGAGGAAATTTTGAAAATTTCTTATTTAAAGAGGAAATTTTGAAAATTTCTTATTTTTTATAGGAAATTTTGAAAATTTCTTATTTTTAAAAGAAAAATTTTTAAAATTTCTTGGTTTGATAGGAAATTTTGAAAATTTCTTATTTCTTTAAAGGAAATTTTGAAAATTTCTTATTTTTATAGAAAATTTTGAAAATTTCTTATTTTTATAGGAAATTTTGAAAATTTCTTATTTTTATAGGAAATTTTGAAAATTTCTTATTTTAAGAGGAAATTTTGAAAATTTCTTATTTTAAGAGGAAATTTTGAAAATTTCTTATTTTAAGAGAAAATTTTGAAAATTTCTTATTTAAAGAGGAAATTTTGAAAATTTCTTATTTAAAGAGGAAATTTTGAAAATTTCTTATTTTTTATAGGAAATTTTGAAAATTTCTTATTTTTAAAAGAAAAATTTTTAAAATTTCTTGGTTTGATAGGAAATTTTGAAAATTTCTTATTTCTTTAAAGGAAATTTTGAAAATTTCTTATTTTTATAGAAAATTTTAAAAATTTCATTTTTTTTATAGGAAATTTAGTAAATTTCATATTTTTATAGGAAATTTTAAAAATGTCATATTTTTATAGGAAATTTTAAAAATTTCATATTTTTATATGAAATTTTGAAAATTTCTTATTTTGATAGGAAATTTTGAAAATTTCTTATTTTTTTATAGGAAATTTTGAAAATTTCTTATTTTTTTTATAGGAAATTTTGAAAATTTCTTATTTTTTTATAGGAAATTTTGAAAATTTCTTATTTTTTTATAGGAAATTTTGAAAATTTCTTATTTTTTATAGGAAATTTTGAAAATTTCTTATTTTTTTATAGCAAATTTTGAAAATTTCTTGTTGTGTTTATAGGAAATTTTGAAAATTTCTTATTTTTATAGGAAATTTTGAAAATTTCTTACTTTTCTATAAGAAATATTGAAAACTGCTTATTTTTTTTATGAAATTTTGAAAATTTCTTATTTTTTAATAGAAATTTTGAAAATTTCTTATTTTTTTTAAAAGAAAATTATGAAAATTTCTTATTTTTATAGGAAATTTTGAAAATTTAATATAATTATTTTCTATTTTTGAAATTTTTTTTAACTAAAAATTCTTGTGTTTTAAAATTTAAAGAATTTTAATTTTATTCAAATTATTCAATTTAATTTAAAAGTCTCAAAATTTTCCATTAATCAAAATCTAGTTTCTTATTTCTATACAAAAATTTGCTATAGAAATTTAAATTTTTCAAAACAAAACAATTCATTGAATAAAATATAAGTATATATATATGACAGTTGCTTTTTATGTTTTGAAATTGGGCAGTCCAAGTGCTGTCATTTGGCAACTAAGTTTTCTATAGTAAAGAACATACGAGGGATATTTTCTCTGATCTCGAATCATAGAAGACAACCCTCGTTTATTAAAACAGATTTTTGTGAATATGATGTCAACATTTGTTAGAATATGAAGAATTTAAAAGTGAAATAAACAGTTATAGAAAAATTATTCAAATTTTATATTTAAGGCGATTTGGCTTTATTACACATAAACGATCAATTAATAATATTTATGATCATTTTGCTATTTTGAATATAAATTAGCATGAATTAGTTTTAAAATTGATTTGATCTCATTAGGTTTTTATTTGAGTTTTAGTACCCAGATTTAATGCTACTGTCAAGAAGGTGTTAATTTGAATAACTTTTACTGTTAATAGATTGAGGTAGGTCTGATATTAATAATATAGGCTTATACTTGACCAAATAAAGTTAACACTTAAAAACAAGTTTTATCTATACAATTATATTTATCTCATAGTTAATTACTCCTATTAATTTTTGTAATATAATTGAGGAAAATTGTTTAGTTAAGGCAACACGCGTCTAATTTTTATTATATTTAATTATTACCAGGCGCCTATTTTCAGGTTGATAGGAAAGATTAAACCGTTTATTTAAAGATATCGTCTAGCCACTAAACAATTGTATGTAAAAAAAATAAGAAATTTTCAAAACTTACTATAAAAATAAGAAATTTTTAAAATATCCTATACAAAAACAAAAAATTTTTTTAAAATTCCCTATAAAAATAAGAAATTTTCAAAATTAAATAAGAACATTTCAAAATTTCCTATAAAAATAGGAAATTTTCAAAATTTCCTATAAAATAGAAAATTTTCAAAATTTCCTATAAAATAGGAAATTTTCAAAATTTCCTATAAAAATAGAAAATTTTCAAAATTTTCTATAAAAATAGGAAATTTTCAAAATTTCCTATAAAAATAGGAAATTTTCAAAATTTCCTATAAAAATAGGAAATTTTCAAAATTTCCTATAAAAATAGGAAATTTTCAAAATTTCCTACGAAAATAAGAAATTTTCAAAATTTTCTATAAAAATAAGAAATTTTCAAAATTTTCTATAAAAATAGGAAATTTTCAAAATTTCCTATAAAAATAGGAAATTTTCAAAATTTCCTATAAAAATAAGAAATTTTCAAAATTTCCTATAAAAATAAGAAATTTTCAAAATTTCCTATAAAAATAGGAAATTTTCAAAATTTCCTATAATAATAAGAAATTTTCAAAATTTCCTATTAAAATAAGAAATTTTCAAAATTTCCTATTAAAATAAGAAATTTTCAAAATTTCCTATTAAAATAAGAAATTTTCAAAATTTCCTATTAAAATAAGAAATTTTCAAAATTTCCTATAAAAATAAGAAATTTTCAAAATTTCCTATAAAAATAAGAAATTTTCAAAATTTCCTATAAAAATAAGAAATTTTAAAAATTACCTATAAAAAAATAAGAAATTTTTAAAATTTCCTATAAAATAGGAAAAATTTTTATATCAATTTAAAAAACTTTGGTAAATGTTATTAGTTTTTTGTTAACAGATCAAGATTTCAGAATTTGATTATAATTGAATACTTAGTTATTCAAATGAAGTTTAGACTCTACGCCGACAGGTGTTTACATGCAAATTACATGACACCCAATAAAAATGTTAATATCAAAAATTTGTGATCAGTGATCACGCTGAATTATTCATACGAAATTAATGATTGTCTAAAATTAAAACAGTGGTGGGCACTAACACTTTTGCGCATTTGCTTTTCTACTGGTAGAGGCAGAAAATTAAATTTAAATATAATCGTTACTTTTGAAGGGGTTTTACGTCTCTTTAGTGTATGAAATTAGCAGTAGAATTTCCTTTCCTATAACAAGTGAAAGCAAATGAAATGTTTGGCCGTTACTGTTTTAAAACCACAACTAATTCATTATTTCTTTCAATTTCATTATTTATAGCTAAATTTTATTTATTTATTTTTCTTATAGTATATTCTCGTACTTCTCCCTATTTTGCAGATTTTATTGATTCTCACCTAAATCATCGCCGACATCAACAGTTTTACTATCGCAAAATGTTTCGTAATTTAACAAAGCAGCTTTTGCTCATACTAATTATGCCCCTGACCTATATGGCGGTTAGCCAATATATGGAGGATCGTTTTACATCGACGGTGTGTTCGGATAATGTTGGTTGTATGCGTGGTCGCTTGATGCGCGGCTATAATGTGCCCTTTTTTGAGGCCTTTATGGGTATACCCTATGCTCTGCCGCCTTTGGGTAATTTGAGATTTAGTGTGAGTTTTATTTTAGGATAATTTCTGTCTTACAATAGTAATTTTATATTTCTATTTAGAGTCCTAAAGAGTTTCCGCGATGGCAAAGTGTTTTGAATGCCTTCGAAGCCAGGGAGGATTGTCTGCAGAAGAACTACTTGTTGCCAACGTATCCAGTGTCAGGGAGTGAGGATTGTTTGTATTTGAATATCTATCGGCCAATGGTAAGTCATGGTGAAAATGTGGTCTAGAAATGTTCAAAATTTCCTATAAAAATGGGAAATGTTCAAAATTTCCTATAAAAATGGGAAATTTTCAAAATTTCCTATAAAAATGGGAAATTTTCAAAATTTCCTGTAAAAATTGGAAATTTTCAAAATTTCCTATAAAAATAGGAAATTTTCAAAATTTCCTATAAAAATAGGAAATTTTCAAAATTTCCTATAAAAATAGGAAATTTTCAAAATTTTCAAAATTTCCTATAAAAATAGGAAATTTTCAAAATTTCCTATAAAAATAGGAAAGTTTCAATATTTCCTATAAAAATAATTTCCTAATTTAAAAAAAAAATATCCTATAAAAATAGGAAATTTTCAAAATTTCCTATAAAAATAGGAAATTTTCAAAATTTCCAATAAAAATAGGAAATTTTCAAAATTTCCTATAAAAATAGGAAATTTTCAAAACTTCCTATAAAAATAGGAAATTTTCAAAATTTCCTATAAAAATAGGAAATTTTCAAAATTTCCTATAAAAATAGGAAATTTTCAAAATTTCCTATAAAAATAGGAAATTTTCAAAATTTCCTATAAAAATAGGAAATTTTCAAAATTTCCTATAAAAATAGGAAATTTTCAAAATTTCCTATAAAAATAGGAAATTTTCAAAATTTCCTATAAAAATAGGAAATTTTCAAAATTTCCTATAAAAATAGGAAATTTTCAAAATTTCTTATAAAAATAGGAAATTTTCAAAATTTCCTATAAAAATAGGAAATTTTCAAAATTTCCTATAAAAATAGGAAATTTTCAAAATTTCCTATAAAAATAGGAAATTTTCAAAATTTCCTTTAAAAAATAAGAAATTTTCAAAATTTCCTTTAAAAAATAAGAAATTTTCAAAATTTCCTTTAACAAATAAAAAATTTTTAAAAATTTTCTTTAAATATAAGAAATTTAAAAGTTTTTTTTTTAAATAAGAAATTTTCAAAATTTCCTTTAATAAAATAAGAAATTTTCAAAATTTCCTTTAAAAAAATAAGAAATTAAAATTTCCTATAAAAATAAGAAATTTTCAAATTTCCTTTTGTCAAAATTTCCTTTAAAAAATAAGAAATTTTCAAAATTTTCTTTAAATATAAGAAACTTGCGAAATTTCCTATAAAAAAATAAGACATTTTCAAAATTTCCTTTAAAAAATAAGAAATTTTCAAAATTTCCTTTAAAAAATAAGAAATTTTCAAAATTTTTTTTTAAAAAATAAGAAATTTTCAAAAATAAGAAATAAGAAAAACTTCCTTTAAAAAAATAAGAAATTAATTTTTTTTTAAATAAGAAATTTCCAAAATTTCCTTTAAAAAATAAGAAATTTGCAAATTTTTTTTTAAAGAATAAGAAATTTTCAAAATTTTCTTTAAAAAACTAAGAAATTTTCAAAATTTCCCTTAAAAAAATAAGAAATTTTCAAAATTTTTTTTTTAAATAAGAAATTTTCAAAAATAAGAAATAAGAAATTTTCAAAATTTCTTTTAAAAAAATAAGAAATTATTTTTTTTTTTTTTTTGAAATAAGAAATTTTCAAAATTCCCTTAAAAAAAATAAGAAATTTTCAAAATTTCCTTTAAAAAAATAAGTAATTTTCAAAATTTTCTTTAAATATAAGAAACTTGCAAAATTTCCTATAAAAAAATAAGAAATTTTCAAAATTTCCTTTAAAAAAATAAGAAATTTTCAAAATTTCCTGTAAAAAATGAGAAATTTTCAAAATTTCTTACAAAAATTAAAAAATTTTAAAATTTCCTTTAAAAGATTAAGAAATTTTCAAATTTTCCTTAAAAAAAATAAGAAATTTTCAAAATTTCCTTTGCAAAAATAAGAAATTTTCAAAATTTCCTTTAAAGAAAGAAGAAATTTTTAAAATTTTCTTTAACAAAATAAGAAATTGAAAAAATTTCCTTTAAAAAACTAAGAAATTTTCAAAATTTTATAGGAAATTCGAAAATTTCAAAATTTCCTATAAAAATAAGAAATTTCAAAATTTCTCATAAAAATAAGATATTTTTAAAGTTTCCTATAAAAATAAAAAAACTTCGAAATTTCCTATAAAAATAAAAAAATTTTTAAATTTCCTATAAAATTAGGAAATTTTTAAAATTTCCAATAAAATTAGGAAATTTATAAAATTTCCAATAAAAAAAAAATAAGTTTTCAAAATTTCCTATAAAAATAGAAAATTTTCAAAATTTCCTATAAAAATAGGAAACTTTGAAAATTTCCTATCATATTAAATATCCCTTTTTTTCTTCCCCAGTATCGTCCACTTGCCAAAAAATATCCCGTCATGATATACATTCATGGCGGTGGCTTCTTTAGTGGCACCGCAAATCCCGCAATTACCGGACCCGAGTACATTATGGATACCGAAGAGGTTATACTCGTAACATTTGCCTACCGACTTGGGGCATTTGGTTTTCTTTCAACCGGTGGCACTGTAATACCCGGTAATTTTGGTTTGAAAGATCAACTTTTAGCCATTAAATGGGTAAATAAAAATATCGAGGCCTTTGGTGGTGATCCCGGCAGAGTGACTTTATTTGGACAAAGTGTGGGTGCCGTTTCGGCTCACATGCATATGTTGAGCAAACAAGCTGAGGGATTATTTCAGGGTGTTATATCTCTAAGCGGTACGGCCAATGTACCCTTTGCCATAAACGAAAGACCTCTAGAGCAGGCAATACGTGTAGCTGAATTGTGTGGCATTGAAAATGCCAAAAATTTAAACGGCTACGAACTATTGGAGGCCCTGAGAGCTGTAGATGGGGAGACTTTATTAAAGGCTGGAGATGGTTTGAAATTTTGGAATGTTGATCATATGGCCAACTATCGGCCAGTGGTGGAGCATGGGGAAGTAGAAGATGCCTTCTTAACCAGACATCCCAGGGACTTACTTAAGAGTGGGGACTATCAACCGGTTCCATTTATGCTGGGCACTGTGCCTCACGAAGGAGCTGTACGAGTTACAGCTATTATGGAGACGGAGGAGTTGAAGGTTTCTTTTAACAAGGATTTCTTTAATATTTTACAAACCTTTTTGGAGTTCCCAACTGAAATTGAGGGACCTCAGTTGGAGGAAAAAATGCAGCAAATTATCAAAGAATATTTTCAGGGTGAACAGGAACTGAATGATAATACGAGACAGGGATTTCTTGAAGTAAGTTAAATTTTTCTAATTTATTAAATTTAAGTATGTTAATAATTTAAATTTTATATTCCAGTTAATTACAGATCGGGGCTTTCATCATCCCTTTTATAATACCATCAAGGATTATGTCAATACCATCGATACCAAAACTTATCCCATCTATTTATATAGTTTTAATTATACGGGGCCTTATAGCTATGCAACACTGTTCTCTGGATCGGTAACGAAACATAATTATGGTGTGGTCCATTGCGACGAACTGGTCTATTTATTTAGATCTCCCTTATTGTTTCCCGATTTTCCAAAGAATTCACGTCTGGCTAAGGTCTCACAATTATTTGTGGCAAATTTTGTGCATTTTGCACAATTTCGGTGAGTTCTGGCGACAGTTATTAATCAACTTTTGTTAACTTTGGCTAATTTTGCAGAAAACCTCTTCCCGGAGCTCCCCTGAAAAGATGCAATAAGTACACTTTTCAACGAACACCAGAAACCATCTGTGATTATCAACTGTTTGAAAACGGTAGAAATATTTTAAAGACTGACAATAAATTTAATGTAAGACGCATGAAGTTTTGGGATGAAATTTTAAATCTCTAAATGGATCGCCTTCAGACATTCTTAATAATTTTGATTGATTTAAATTTTTTTAGAATAACATTTTAGCTGTAGTTTTTATACCAAAAAATATTTTTAAGTTTTAAAATTATATATTATATAAATATTTCTGTGGCTTGGTGCTAAAAGGGTCTATGTCAATTTTTTGCTGTTTTGAGTTAATCATTGCCTAAGATTCCCTTCTTTATCCAACAGCTAAACTCTGACTTAGCTCAGAACAGATTTATAAGGGGTTTTCCGGGCAATTTTACCATGATTTTATATGGCAAATAAAAACTTTAAATCAAATTTTCTCAAAACTAATTTTTTGACATTGGCCCTTTTAGCGCCAAGCCACAGATTTAATAAGTTAGAGTTAGTACAAAAATCTAAAGGTTCAAATTTTTTAATTTACAACCAAAATTTGTATTTAAGTATACACCCACATTTCAAAATAAAGTTTTTATTTCAAAAATAATAAAACAAGCTATCAAATTTTTTAATTTTTTTTTAAATATCAGTAAAACTACTTTATTCTTAATAAATTTTAAGAAATTTTAAAATTTATCTTTTAAATTTATTCAATCTCCATTTCATCGACCCTGGAGCGTACACGATTTTTTCGTTTTCCCTTTTTCGTCGGTGGCGGTAGGAAATTCTGCAAAAACTCTATTGTATTGGAAATAGTTTCAACGCTTATATTGCCTATATGATCACGATCGAAATAGACGACCGGAACGGGTGGTTCCGTAGCCACGAGATTTGCGCACTGACAGCGTTGCTGGGATATGGTGACGACATCCAAACTGGAAGCGGTCGTGGTGGTGGCTGTGAAAGAACATTTAAATATATATTTATTAAACAAAAAAAAAATATATATATATATAAACAAATTTTGAAAATACTGTTAGTGAATTTATGGAAACTTGAGTATATGGTATGCATTAGAATATATATTTAATACTTTATCATACGTTTTATTACCAATTACCGGATTTTCTTAACATGTCCAAAACAAGTCTTTGTCTTAAGATTTTTTAAGATAAGAATGATAACGGGAAGTTCCTAGCAAAAAAACGGTATATTGACTTCTACACTAACGACTGTAGACATAAAAACCTGGTGGATCTATTCTAAAGACCCACAGCAGAGAAGTATGTCGTCCTAAAATTAGATGGCGACTAAAGAACAAAATTTGGTCGGCGGCGGCTTAGCGCCGTATTCGCAAATAACTTCGGCGGCGTGGAATTGAATGACAAATATGACATTATTTGACACTGATTTTAACAAAAACTTAACAATACCATTTTTATACCCTTCACCACCATAGGTGGAAAGGGTATTATATTATTAGTTTGTGCTGATGCATGTAACGCATAAGAATATATGTCTTAGACCCACCTTTTAGTATACCAATAGACTTAGAATCACTTTCTGAGTCGATTTAGCGATGTCAGTCCGTCCGTCCGTCTGGACGGCTGGCTGGACCCCCATGTAAACCATGTAATCAAAGTACAGGTCGCCATTCTAAAGATAATTTGATGAAATTCGGCACAGATAATTTTTTTGATAGTGGGACCATGGCTATTGAAATTCGGTTCATTATTTATGGTACCTAACATAGGTCGCACTTCCCGAAATTAATATTTTGGCAACATATATCAATATTTTTTCATAAAGTTTGAAACAAATACTGCTTATGTAAACCAAAATCACTGTACCAGATTTCGTTGAAATCGGTCCACGTTTGACCATAGCTCCCATACAAACTTTTCTGTCAAAACGCACTAAATGAGACAAAAATCACTCTTAAATCTGAAGATATTGAGAATTTTAAATTTATTTTTTTGCAAACATAATTTTTGTAACAACTGTAATCAATTTGCCAAATTTCGAGATAATCGGTCCACATTTGACCCTAGCTCTCATATAAGTCCAAGTGACGAAAACAGCTGATATATATAAGTTTTAAGAAAATGTTTGTATGATGGCAAAATTTAGCAAATATTTGTCTTTATACAGAAAAAAGAACACTTTTGACATTAGTGGTGAAGGGTATCGTATGGTCGGGCTTGACCGACTATAGCACTTTCTTACCTGTAATTATTTTGTTGTAATTGTGAAATTTATAAAAAAAAATACTATAAATAATTTAATAAAGTTAAATATTTTCTTTAAACACTTTAAATTAAGGTTTGAATTAAATATTTTAGGTTTAAAAGGAACTGAGGTAGAAATATAACTTATTTCTTCAAAAAAATTTTGTAGTTATCAGTTCATAAGTCGAAAACTAAGGTAATATTTGAGGTGCCCCAATTACAATATTCTCTTTTATAATTTTTCAACATCATATACGAATCGGCATCGGAAAATTCGGATGAATACAAATATAGTTTTACAGCTTTAATCTTGATGCTTTTGTCTGCAAAAGAAAATAGCTTAATCTCGTATATGGTTTAGAATATATCAGGACATCAAAAAAGCTCTACAAAATTCAGTGTTTTCGTTTTTCTTTGGACTCGATGCTCTCGATGCCCTAACCACGTAAAAGATGAAAGTCTCTTCTTCAGATTGAGACAAAAAAATTTACCGAAATTTGCCGATCGTAGAACAAAGTTCAGAATTTTCTGAAAAAAGTCATGTAAATTGTTACGCATAATTTAAACAAAAAGTGTTCCAGTCATTTCTACCAAAATTTGTGGCTTTAGCGTTAACGCGTAGCATAACGTAACTTAACGCTTGACAGTATTATTTATGTTGGTCTGTAAGCGCTACCTAAACGGTGTTAGGAATCATCCAAAGGATGTTCGTATGTTCTTAATGTGTGCTTTAAACGTTTTCGAAACCAAATGGGCCCATAAATATCAAAATAAAAATACAGACAGACAAACAGACGCGAACATTTTTTTATATTTATAGATTATCAAAAAACTATCAATCAATCGTGAAATAATCATCAATCGTCAAATAGTAATAGAATAACAGTCAAACAGTCGTCAGTCAATCGTGAAACAACTATCGAACAATCATTAAAAATCTTGAAAAGTCGTCAGTCAATCATGAAACAACGATCAAACAATCATCAAACAATCGTTAAAAAATCATCAAACTACCGTCATAAAATCGACAGTTAATCATGAAACAATCATTAAAAACCTTCAAACAGTCATCAGTCAATCAATCATCAAACAACTGTCAAACAATCGTCAAATAATCATGAAAAATCTTCAAACAATCGTCAGTCAAACTAATATCAAACACCAAACATATTACTAATATCCGTGTATCCGTTTTCCGATTTTAGATAAATCAAAAAAAGAGGGCGTAAAAGTGGGCATGGAAAATTTTTCTTTATGTATTGTAGAATCCTAAATTGGACTAAAAAAAACATTAAAAAAATGTCTTCATCGGTTAGCCGTTCTCAAGAGATGCAATTTTTAAGAAAAAGGGAATTTTGTCCCCATTTTTAGATTCCCATAGTATGAAAATATCCCCATTTAAAACTTTAATTAATTCGTTTAAATCGATTTGATCTTATAATTCATAGTACCTGGTAGACCGAGCCTTTCTCGGAGCTTTATGATAAGCATTTTGAGGAAAATTTTAAAGTTTTTATATATTTTATATTATAAAGTGCTAAAATAAATTTAGAGGAAAGACATTGTAGAAATATTCAGTTAATTTTGAATTATTTGATTTATTTTGTCCGACCAGCACATAGTTTGCATAGTTTACAGTTTAACTCATTTTGAATAATTTTGGAAATTATTCATAACTTTGCTAAAGATTATAGTCTGATCAAATGCACAGTTTACGATTTAATTCATTTTGAGTAGTTTTCTGTGGCGCCACCTGTCGGACTTTGCTTATTCCAATTCATAAACCTTCTTCGGCTTATCCGTAACAACTTTGCTGAAGATTATAGCATGATGATAAATGTACAGCATACGATTAAATTGACTTTGAGTAAATTTCAGTAGCGCCACCTGTCGAAATTTCTTCATACCAACTAAGAAACCTTCGTCGGCTCATGTGCAACAACTTTGCTAAAAATTGTAGCATGATTAAATGTACAGATTACGATTAAATTGACTTTGAGTAAGTTTCTGTAGCGCCACCTGTCGGAAATTATTCATACCAACTAAAAAGCCTTCGTCGGCTCATGCGCTAAAATTCATAGCATGATCAAATGTACAGTTTACGATTTAATTTCAGTGGCGCATCTGTCGGAAATTAGTCTTATCAACTTTAAAACCTTCGCCGGCTTATCCGCAGCATCTTCGCTAAAGAGCATAACACAATCAAATTCACAGTTTACTATTCTATAAAGAACATACATACAGACAAACATTCATTTGTTTAAAATAATACTAATTTTTCCCCCTTTTTATTCCCTAATTTCTAAAAGTTCTATATGTATATTTGGTACTTTTTTGGTGCCAATTGAATTCGGTACATTTTTTTAAAACGCATTTAACATAATGTATAATGTTCCTATTCATATTACTTTGGAGATGTTAAGTTATCATTTTATCCCTTTTTTACCCATTTTGGCTCCAAAATCAAAAAAGTACCAAATACGTGTTTCATGTTTTTTTTACATCTATTGATTGCAGTACCAAGTTTCTTTCTATATTCTTTAGTTTAAAATATAAGAGTGGGTTAAAAAGGTGCCAAAAAATCTATTTTCACCCTTTTTTACCCCCTATCGTACATAGTTTCAAAAAAGTACCAAACACCTGTCCGCTTATTTTCAAAGCTGTTTAAAACGTAATTTTAATTTTGTTTCTATAACTATTACTTTAGGAGACATAGCGTTTTCGATTTTTTCCCCTTTTTACCCGTTTTTACCCTCTTAGAGGTAAAAGTTCCAAAAGTCCCTTCTTGTTCGACCTATACATCAAAAAAGATACCCACTGTCCAAATTTTATAAAAATCGTTAGAGCCGTTTTCGAGATAGCCATTCTATATACATATATATATATATATATATATATATATATATACAATTATTGCTCGTTTAAGAATATAAGATATGTTAATTTTAATATTTGTGTTATATGGGAGGGGTCACGCCCATTTAAGATTTAAAAAAACCAGGATTTCCAGCGTAAACACTATTTTATCTACCAGTCACACCTTAACTGTCAAAATTTCAGAAATTCAGTCCTCAGGGTCTTTTGACTTATATGAAAGGGGTCACGCCCACTTGAGATTTAAAAAAAAAACCTAGCCTATTTTTACCACCGGTCACACCTTACCGCACTGTCAAAATTTAAAAAAAAAATCGGTTTGCTAGTTTTGGAGATCCTTCATAACAATCAACATAAAAAACAGACGCTAAAATTTTTTTTATAGATATAAAAGATAGAAGATGTTTACAATTTTTGTTCTTTGTGACAAGAGCTATAACCTTGCTATAACCGAGGCCTCAAATTTGGAAAATGGTAAAAAGTTTTTTTCTTTTAATTGTTTGCTATTTTGATCTTTAAGATGAATTTTTTTGAATTCTCTATGTTTACAATTTTAGTTCCTTATGAGCCTGAGAAAATGTTCATATTTTGCAAAAATGCCATCGAGGCCCCAAATCTTGAGAATAAGTTTGGGCAAAACTGGTGGATCTTTTTTCTTTCGAATTTTATCACGTAGTGGTGTCCGTACATGGTTATTTTTCCATGACTTAAAAAATTACACATAGTGTAATATAGATTGTGCCTTCATTGTATAAAAAGAACATTTCCATCCCTGATTAAAGATTGGCTAGGGATTCGTGTTAGAAAGTAGGTATTTCATTTACTAACAACAAACGTTTTGTTTGAAATGAAAGATCAAATATCAGCCAAAGGGATCAAAGCCCAAATGTTCACTTTTACTGGGGAAATAACCGAAAATTACCTCAAAAATATATCTGAAATCGATCGATTTGAAAACGATCGTTTTCCATCATATACCTGGGTCCAAATTACCGCATACGATATCGATCGAAATCTTAGATGTTTTGAAAACATTTGTATAGCATACTTTATACTTCATACTGGTTGCCGACCCACAATTTTAAAAAATTCCTATAAGTTCTTGGGGTATTGTTTTATCTGGTTTTTGTCTTAGCTAAGATAAGAACCTTAACAATCGTTAAGCAATTTAAATGTATATCTGGCAATGCCATTAGCCAACAACAAAACCGGTTATCAAATATAAGCACAATATAAACATTTCCTTATAAAACAAAATTTTTAGCGGAAAAGGAAATTAAAAAATAATAGATATGGCAACAATTCATAAATCTCTTTACTATTGGTTATAGGTTAAGAAATTTAAACTTCGATTAATTATAAATACTTATCATACATTCCTTTCCCGTGTACACTAGGGCGTCTCGAAAAAATAAAGTTCGCAGTACACCATCGAATATAAAGCAATGCTATGAGGTAGTTTCGAAAAAAATTTTTTTAATTTTTTTCGTTGCACATTGGGGTCGCCAAAATACATTTTTCCTTATATCTTCGGCATTTACAGTCGGATCTCGAAGTGTGATGTATCGATGTCTTTGTCTCGAGGAGGCCAACATTTTCCTTTAATAGTCATTATTCTCAGGTATCCGGTTCTAGTATTTATCTATCAGACCCCTGTTCCTACCACCCTAATGTACCACCCTTATATCAGAAAATTAAAGCTCTTAAAAAATCGTTAAACTCTTACTAAGGAAGTTTTTCGATTTTTCAAACCAATCTATTACAAACAAGGAATTTCTTATTTTGCCGCATAGGGATCGCCAAAATACATTTTTCGTTATATCTTCGCCATTTACTGTCGGATCTTAAAGTGTAATATATCGATGTTTTTGTCTAACGAAGGCCAATGTTTTGCAATATTAATCATTGACCTTAAATACATTCTTCTAAATAGTACCTACCCAAGATGTCTTAACTCATACAACAAGAATTATAAAAATTTAAAATCTTTTAATCAATTATGTTTTGAAAAGCCTCAATTTTGCTGTATTTTTGAGGGCTCTCAAGTTCTGAAAAAATGTGGCTCATGCGTTGCTCACCAGTGACAGCCATTCTTAATGCAAGAACTGCTGGAAGCATTACAGTTTTCCAAAGATGTAATCGAAATACCAGGTAACATAAGGAAAATACTTTCTGTTGATAGTTTTATTTACTAAACTTAATTATTTTCACAGCTTATCGATGCCTTTAACAAAACACTGAACGTTTTGTTCATGTAGTACATTAATCTGCCATGGCTGTCACTGGTGAGCAACGCATGGGCCACATTTTTTCAGAACTTGAGAGCCCTCAAAAATACAGCAAACTTGAGTCTTTTCAAAACATAATTGATTAAAAGATTTTAAATTTTTATAATTCTTGTTGTATGAGTTAAGATATCTTGGGTAGGTACTATGTAGAAGAATGTATTTAAGTTCAATGATTAATATCGCACATTGGCCTTCGTTAGACAAAAACATCGATATATTATACTTTAAGATCCAACAGTAAATGGCGAATATATAACGAAAAATGTATTTTGGCGATCCCTATGTGCGGCAAAATAAGAAATTCCTTGTTTGTAATAGATCGGTTTGAAAAATCGAAAAACTTCCTTTGTAAAAGTTTAACGATTTTTTAAGAGCTTTAATTTTCTGATATTAGGGTGGTACATTAGGGTGGTAGGAACAGGGGTCTGATAGATAAATACTAGAACCGGATACCTGCGAATAATGACTATTAAAGAAAAATGTTGGCCTCCTCGAGACAAAAACATCGATATATCACACTTCGAGATCCGACTGTAAATGCCGAAGATATAACGAAAAATGTATTTTGGCGACCCCAATGTGCAACGAAAAAAATTAAAAAAAAATTTTTCGAAACTACCTCATAGCAATGCTTTATATTCGGTGGTGTACGGCGAACTTTATTTTTTTCCCATATAAGTCGAGACGCTCTAGTGTACACCCTACAAACATTTCAGTATTATTTATTGATTACTTACAAAACAGCGGTCGAAAACATTCCTTAATCTGTATCCATTTCTGGCAAAATTGCTTAATAAAACTATCATTCTGACTGAACAGCGTACGAGCGGCTGCATCAACACGATTTTGCATAAACGGCGGTATAAACGGCCATTTACCTTTGGCCGCAAAAAAGCAAATTATATCTGAGAGTCGCGCGTAAATCCGCGTCAGATGAAATGACAATGGAACATGAAACAAAATGAAATGAGAATGAATCAAATGATCAAAAACAAAAAAACAAAATTTCCGGCAAAACTTACATGGAATATTGAAAATTTTCAAAAAACTTTTATGCTGATCCAAACGCTTAAGACCATAAATATTTTTTGTATTTTCTCTAGCCGGATGCCTTAAAGGACTTTCATGTGTTTTATTCCTTATTTTAAGGGATAAGGCAAACGGTATCTCTTCGACGCGTACACTTTTCATAAAGGCATCTGTATAGAGGAGTTCATCGATTACTAGCAACAAATAAATTGGTATTATTAACCATAAAAGTTTGGATTTTAAATCCATGATCAATTGCGAGACCACCCGACAAGTTTTTGGTGTTGGCGCTTTAAATAAAATTTTTAAACTGATTTTTAAAATTGTTTCTAATGGAAAGTATCTCTCAGGTTGAAATCTATTTAATTGTTTTATGTTGACGTTTGTTTTTATGTTGGCCGACATGTCCTGTTGCATGTCAAAAAGTCCTTATTTTGATAACCTATTTTAAGTATTAGATATACATACATGCATACATATGTATGTGTATATAAAATAAGATACAAACATTGTTGTTTCAAAAACATAAAATAAAATGTTTATACTTTTTAAATATTTGAAAAAATGTTCTAGAAAATTATAAAGTCGGTCAATACCGACTATTTTATATCCTTCACCTCAATCAAATACGGACCAAAGTTTAACATGTTCTTAAGTTAAGTTAACATCTTAATTCTGTGCTTTAGTTTCTTATCACAGCAATAACTTCATGAGATTTAACTATTTTCCATAATTTTCGGCAGCGGATCTAATATAGGAGTTAGGGTCAAATACGGACCAATTTTCATGCTTATCGATTAGTGTTTACAGAAGACTTATCTATTCAAAGTTTTATCAAACAATTTCAATTAACCTTAAATTTTAATGTTTGAGAGATGGTCTCGTATGAGAGGTTTGGTCAAATATCGGCCAATTCTATTAAGATTTGATTCTCTTAGTACTTTTTTAAATTTATGGGAGAAACAAATCCACAATTAAACACAACTACTGCACCAAATGTAATAAGACCAATTAAATTACGTTTTTAATTTCTATGAAAATAAAAGAACCCCTATTTAGTACTTTTTGAAAAATGGGCCGACCAGGGGGTAAAAACGGTCAAAACTAATTTCTGATCAAATGTTTCCAACCGACATGTTTCCTGCCAAGCAAATGGCTTAGAAAGAAAATTTGAACTAATTGGTGTTTTTTTTAGAGGTATAGAACTTCGAATTGAAATAAAACACAAGAAAATCGTTTTAATGTCCATCAATTTGGCTTTATTGGAAGGATAATTTTATGCCATTAATGTTTAAATATGATTTCGGGCATGTGGCCGCCGCCGCTGGCTCGAATAAAGCCAATTCTACAGGTCCAATTTTCAACTACTTTTTCGAGCATATGGGGCCGTATGTTGGCAATAACGCCACGAATGTTGGCTTCCAAGTCCCCTAACGTTTCTGGTTTGTTGGCGTAGACGAGCGACTTCACATATCCCCAAAGAAAATAATCCAGTGGTGTCAAATCGCACGATCTTGGTGGCCAATTGACAGGTCCATTCCGCGAAATTATGCGCTCATCGAATGTTTCCTTCAATAAATCAATTGTGACGTGCGCTGTGTGGCATGTAGCGCCGTCTTGTTGGAACCACAACTCATCCACATTCATGCCATCCAATTGGGGAACAAAATAGTCGGTTATCATGGCTCTATACCGGTCTCCATTTATGGTAACTGACTCTCCAGCATTATTTTGGAAGAAGTATGGCCCAATGACACCACCAGCCCATAGAGCACACCAAACAGTCAGTTTTTGTGGATGTAATGGCGTCTCAAGGGTCTCATGTGGATTCTCTTCACTCCAAATGCGGCAATTTTGCTTGTTGACGTAGCCATTCAACCAAAAATGAGCCTCATCACTGAACAAAATTTTGCGATGAAAATCAGCATCGAGATCAATCTCATTTTCGGCCCATACACCAAAATCACGACGCATTGCATGGTCTCGCGGCTTTAATTCTTAAACAAGCTGGATCTTGTAAGGTCGCAAGCCAAGATCTTTGCGCAAAATCTTCCATAAAGTTGATGGACAAAGCTCCAATTGCTGTGGCGAATCGATTCATTCGGGTCCTCTTCAACACTTTGTTCTACAGCGGCAATTGTTTCTTCGGTGCGCACTGTTCGACGTCGCTGCGGATGCGTATTATCACATAGAGTAAACGTAGTGCGAAAACGATCCATGGTTAACCGAATTAATTGCTCTAATAGACGATTATGTCGACCATAAAATGGACGGAGCTTGCGGTGAACTTCGCGAACTGAACCATTATTTTCGAAATAAATTTGCACGATTTGCAAGCGTTGTTCTTTTATCAACCTGTTCATAATGAAATGGCAAACCAAACTAAATATTAATCTCTTGACAGCTGACAAAATGGCCGCCAGTTAAAACAGTGATGCCAACTTAAAGTTCTATACATCAATAAAAAACACCCGATACAATCGAGTAATATTTAAACATAAAACATTTGGCTGGTACTTTTTTAAATTTATTGGGCTAAAAGGGGGAAAATAATATTTAAACATAAAAAATTTGGCTGATACTTTTTTAAATTTATTGGGTTAAAAGGGGGAAAAAAATCTGAAAATGTTCTCTAACTGAGAGAGATAGGAAACAAAATTTTAACTGCTTTTATGTTATGAAAGTAAGAAGATACATACCTGGGGCCAAATTACCGCATTCGATATCGATCGAAATCATAGATATTTTTAAAACATTTGTAAGGCATACTTTAAGGATAATCAAAATTATTTAAAAGATGCACAGTTTACTATATTTTCTTTAAGTTATTTGCCAAAAGATGAACAATAGTAAAAGAGTTTTAATTGAACTATATGTTTTTAAAAACGAATCAAAATCGGTACCAAATTTCAATAAACTTTTTGCATCGAAGTAACTTTGAACATCCCTAAAGTATACTTCACAATATTCGCTTAAAAGTCTGAGTTTTCGATCGATATCGAATGCGGTAATTTGGCCCCTGGTATCTTTAGAAAATAGTCAATTAGGAGTTAGAAAGGGGTAAAAAAATATTTGTTGGTACTTTTCTTACAATTTAAGAATATGATGACAAGTGAAACTTATTACACTAACCGACAAAGTTGCAACTTTAATGCAGTACCAATTATGAATTACCCATTCGCCGTCATTAAACCTCATATACTTACTTTGATCTCATCTTGTCTGGTTTTCGAGATATTGGGCATTTAATTTTTTTGAGTTTGAAACCTAGTTTTTGGTATAATTATTGAATAATTGTTCTGAAGTTGTGCTTTTATTTTATTTAGTATAACAGAAACATTTTATATCTATCGGGTGTTTTTTATTGAGGTATAGAACTTTAAGTTGGCATCACTTTTTTAACTGGCGGCCATTTTGTCAGCTGTCAAGTGATTAATATTTAGTTTGGTTTGCCATTTCATCATGAACAGGTTGACAAAAGAACAACGCTTGCAAATCGTGCAAATTTTTTTCGAAAATAATGGTTCAGTTCGCGAAGTTTACCGCAAGCTCCGTCCATTTTATGGTCGACATAATCGTCCATCAGAGCAATTAATTCGGTTAACCATGGATCGTTTTCGCACTACGTTTACTCTATGTGATAATACGCATCCGCAGCGACGTCGAACAGTGCGCACCGAAGAAACAATTGCCGCTGTAGAGCAAAGTGTTGAAGAGGACCCGAATGAATCGATTCGCCACCGTGCACAGCAATTGGAGCTTTGTCCATCAACTTTATGGAAGATTTTGCGCAAAAGATCTTGGCTTGCGACCTTACAAGATCCAGCTTGTGCAAGAATTAAAGCCGCGAGACCATGCAATGCGTCGTGAATTTAGTGTATGGGCCGAAAATGAGATTGATCTCGATGCTGATTTTCATCGCAAAATTTTGTTCAGTGATGAGGCTCATTTTTGGTTGAATGGCTACGTCAACAAGCAAAATTGCCGCATTTGGAGTGAAGAGAATCCACATGAGACCCTTGAGACGCCATTACATCTACAAAAACTGACTGTTTGGTGTGCTCTATGGGCTGGAGTCATTGGGCCATACTTCTTCCAAAATAATGCTGGAGAGTCAGTTACCATAAATGGAGACCGGTATAGAGCCATGATAACCGACTATTTTGTTCCCCAATTGGATGGCATGAATATGGATGAGTTGTGGTTCCAACAAGACTGCGCTGCATGCCACACAGCGCACGTCACAATTGATTTATTGAAGGAAACATTCGATGAGCGCATAATTTCGCGGAATGGACCTGTCAATTGGCCACCAAGATCGTGTGATTTGACACCACTGGATTATTTTCTTTGGGGATATGTGAAGTCGCTCGTCTACGCCAACAAACCAGAAACGTTAGGGGACTTGGAAGCCAACATTCGTGGCGTTATTGCCAACATACGGCCCCATATGCTCGAAAAAGTAGTTGAAAATTGGAAATGTAGAATTGGCTTTATTCGAGCCAGCCGCGGCGGCCACATGCCCGAAATCATATTTAAGCATTAATGGCATAAAATTATCCTTCCAATAAAGCCAAATTGATGGACATTAAAACGATTTTCTTGTGTTTTATTTCAATTCGAAGTTCTATACCTCTAAAAAAACACCCATTAAAATTTCGCATTATCTTCAGATTTACGAGCGTTTTAGTGATTTTTGTCTCATTAAGTGCGTTTTGACATAAGAGTTTGTATGGGAGCTATGGTCAAATGTGGACCGATTTCAATTAGATTCGGTACAATGATTTTAGGTTACTTAAGAAGTATTTAATTTAAATTGCATGAAAAAATATTTATATTTGTGACCAATATATCAACATCAATTCCGGGAAGTGGGACCTATGGGAGGCACCATAAATAAAGGACCGATTTTGACAAATAGCCATGATCTCATTATCAAAAAAATGATCTGTGCCAAATTTCATCAAATTATCTTTAGAATTGCGACCTGTAGTTTGATTACAAGGTTTACATGGGGGTCCAGCCAGCCAGACGGACGGACATCGCTAAATCGACTCAGAAAGTGATTCTAAACCTATTGGTATACTAAAAGGTGGGTCTAAGACAAAAATTTCTATGCGTTACATACATCAGCACAAACTTATAATAATAATTTGAAATTTTATATAGAAATTTGATTTTAAAATGATCGGTTCATATAGAACCGAGTGAAATATGAATAGGTTTTTATAGAACCGAGTGAAATATGAACCGGTTCATATGGAACAGAGTTAAAAATGAACCGGTTCATATAGAACAGAGTGAAATATGAACCGGTTTATATAGAACAGAGTGAAATACGAACCGGTTCATATATAACAGAGTGAAATATGAAAAAAAATATGAAGTTGTTTTTACTGTAGCGTGAAAAAGTAACAGGTTTAAATACTCTTCCATACAAAGTCTCTATAACACTAGTCAACAATATTAAACTCGAGTCTCAAATCCGGGAAATGAGACCTTTGGGGAAAAGTAACAGACAAATTTTAAACAAATTGAATAGGAATGGGCCTACTAACAAAAAAAATGTCAATGCCAAATTTCATAAAGATTTAAGCAAATTTTTGTTTTTGAGGAACATAGAATTATGAACCAAAAAAAATGATACATTTTTGGCATTTTAAATGTTATTATGAATTTTTAAAATTTCAAAATTTTCTGATATTGCAAAAAAGAAATATATTTTTTTAAATTGAGATGTCTTCTTCTTCTGTTATCCTTGACTCCCAGTGGAGCATAGGGCCTCAACCATCCTTTTATATCTAACTCTATTGCGAGATGTTAGGCATACATCATTCCATGAATAGTTTCCTGCTTGTAACTCCGCTTCAATTGACCTTCTTCACGTTCTAGCAGGTGCACCAACACGACGGCCTCTTTCTTGTGGATTTCAACGAAGCGCTTGTCGAGCATTGTTGGTATTTGGCCTTCGAAGTGTGTGGCCTATCCACCGCCATTTCCGTTGACATACCTCTATAGAAGAAGGGATTTGGTTTGAATTGAGATGTAAATAACTCCAAGATGTAAATAACTCCAAAACCGTTGATCACACAAAAAAAATTGTGTCAGCACAACTTAAGGGCAAATTCGTTCTGAATCCATTAAAATATTTCTTCAATAAAATTGATCGTTTCCAATATATGGTAATATTACTCTTCAAAAATCTCGAATTTTGATAAAACTATTATAAAAAAAAATCGGGTGTTTTGTTTAAAATAACTCCAAAACCTTTGATCGCATAAAAAACTTGTGTTACCACGACTTAAGGGCTATTTTGTTCTTAATCCATTTTTATATTTTTTAATAAAATTGGATAAGTCGTTTTCAATATATGGCAATATAACTAGGACAACTTTTTCCAAAATCCCAAATTTTGAAGAAAAAAAAATCTTTGAAAAAGAAAATTTTTTATTTTAAATAACTTCAAAACCGTTAATCATACAAAAAACTTGTGTCAGCACAATTTAAGGGTAATTTTGTTCTTAATCCATTAATGTGTTTTTCAAAACATTTGGATAAGTCGTTTTCAATATAACTAGGACAACTTTTTCTAAAATCCCAAATTTTGAAAAAAATCTATGAAAAAAAGAAAATGTTTTATTTTAAATAACTTCAAAACCGTTAATCATACAAAAAACTTGTGTCAGCACAATTTAAGGGTAATTTTGTTCTTAATCCATTAATGTGTTTTTCAAAACATTTGGATAAGTCGTTTTCAATATAACTAGGACAACTTTTTCTAAAATCCCAAATTTTGAAAAAAATCTATGAAAAAAAGAAAATGTTTTATTTTAAATAACTCCAAAACCGTTAATCATTCAAAAAAACTTGTGTCAACACGACTTAAGGGCAATTTTGTTCTTAATCCCTTAATGTATTTTTCAAAATATTTGGATAAGTCGTTTTCAATATATGATAATATAACTAGGACAACCTTTTCAAAAATCCCAAATTTTGAAGAAAAAAAATCTTTGAAAAAGAAAATGTTTTATTTTAAATAACTCCAAAACTGTTAAACATACAAAAAAATTTGTGTCAGCACGACTTAAGGCAAATTTGTTCTTAATCCATTAATGTGTTTTTTTAAAACATTTGGATAAGTCGTTTTCAATATATAATAATATAACTAGGAACATTTTTTTCAAAAGTCCCAAATTTTAGAAAATTTTAGGTGCTTTTGTACTTTCTTTTAGCGTTTGCAATATATGGTAATATAACCTGGGGCAAAATTTTTTAAAAATCTCTAATTTTGAAAAAAATCTATGAAAAAAAGAAAATCTTTTATTTTAAATAACTTGAAAACCGTTAATCATACAAAAAATTTGTGTCAGCACGACTTAAGGGCAATTTTGTTCTTAATCCATTAATGTGTTTTTCAAAACATTTAGATAAGTCGTTTTCAATATATGGCAATATTACTAGGACAACCTTTTCTAAAATTCCAAATTTTGAAGAAAAAAAATTTTTTAAAAAATAATGTTTTATTTTAAATAACTCCAAAACCGTTGATCACACAAAAAACTTGTGTCAGCACGACTTAAGGGTAATTTTGTTCTTAATCCATTAATGTGTTTTTCAAAACATTTGGTTAAGTCGTTTTCAATATATGATAATATAACTAGGAAAACTTTTTTCAAAAGTCCCAAATTTTAGAAAATTTTATGTGTTTTTGTACTTTTTTTTAGCGTTTGCAATATATGGTAATATAACCTAGGGCAAAATTTTTTAAAAATCTCTAATTTTGAAAAAAATCTATGAAAAAAAGAAAATCTTTTATTTTAAATAACTTCAAAACCGTTAATCATACAAAAAACTTGTGTCAGCACCACTTAATGGCAATTTTATTCTTAATTTATTAATGTACTTTTCAAAACATTTCGATAAGTCGTTTTCAATATATGGTAATATAACTAGGACAACTTTTTTTAAAAATCTCAAATTTTTGAAAAAAAAAATCTATGAAAAAAAGAAAATGTTTTATTTTAAATAACTCCAAAAGCGTTAGTCATACAAAAAACTTGTTTCAGCACGACTTAATGGCAATTTTGTTCTTAATCCATTAATGTGTTTTTCAAAACAATTGGATAAGTCGTTTTCAATATATGGTAGTATTACTAGGACAACCTTTTCAAAAATCCAAATTTTGAAGAAAAAAATCTTTGAAAAAGAAAATGTTTTATTTTAAATAACTCCAAAAGCGTTAGTCATACAAAAAACTTGTGTCAGCATGACTTAAGGGCAATTTTGTTCTTAATTTATTAATGTACTTTTCAAAACATTTGGATAAGTCGTTTTCCATATATGGTAAAATAACCAGGACAACTTTTTCTAAAACCCCAAATTTTAGAAAATTTTTGGTGTTTTTGTACTTTTCTTTTAGCGTTTGCAATATATGGTAATATAACTAGGGCAACTTTTTTTAAAAATCTCAAATTTTGAAAAAAATCTATGAAAAAAAGAAAATCTTTTATTTTAAATAACTTCAAAACCGTTAATCATACAAAAAACTTGTGTCAGCACGACTTAAGGGCAATTTTGTTCTTAATCCATTAATGTGTTTTTCAAAACATTTAGATAAGTCGTTTTCAATATATGGCAATATTACTAGGACAACCTTTTCTAAAATTCCAAATTTTGAAGAAAAAAAATTTTTTAAAAAATAATGTTTTATTTTAAATAACTCCAAAACCGTTGATCACACAAAAAACTTGTGTCAGCACGACTTAAGGGTAAGTTTGTTCTTAATCCATTAATGTGTTTTTCAAAACATTTGGTTAAGTCGTTTTCAATATATGATAATATAACTAGGAAAACTTTTTTCAAAAGTCCCAAATTTTAGAAAATTTTATGTGTTTTTTTATATGGTAATATAACCTGGGGCAAAATTTTTTAAAAATCTCTAATTTTGAAAAAATCTATGAAAAAAAGAAAATCTTTTATTTTAAATAACTTTAAAACCGTTAATCATACAAAAAACTTGTGTCAGCACGACTTAAGGGTAATTTTGTTCTTAATTTATTAATGTATTTTTCAAAACAATTGGATAAGTCGTTTTCAATATATGGTAATATAATTGGCACAACTTTTTTTAAAAATCTCAAATTTTAGAAAATTTTAGGTGTTTTTGAACTTTTTTTAGCGTTTGCAATATATGGTAATTTAAATAAGACAACTTTTTTTAAAAATCTCTAATTTTGAAAAAATCTATGAAAAAAAGAAAATGTTTTATTTTAAATAACTCCAAAACCGTTAATCATACAAAAAAAACTTGTTTTAACACGATTTAAGGGCAATTTTGTTCTTAATCCCTTAATGTATTTTTCAAAATATTTGGATAAATCGTTTTCAATATATGATAATATAACTAGGACAACCTTTTCAAAAATCCCAAATTTTGAAGAAAAAAAATCTTTGAAAAAGAAAATGTTTTATGTTAAATAACTCCAAAACTGTTAAACATACAAAAAAATTTGTGTCAGCACGACTTAAGGGTAATTTTGTTCTTAATCCATTAATATGTTTTTCAAAACATTTGGATAAGTCGTTTTCAATATATAATAATATAACTAGGAACATTTTTTTCAAAAGTCCCAAATTTTAGAAAATTTTAGGTGCTTTTGTTCTTTCTTTTAGTGTTTGCAATATATGGTAATATAACCTGGGGCAAAATTTTTTAAAAATCTCAAATTTTGAAAAAAAATCTATGAAAAAAAGAAAATGTTTTATTTTAAATAACTTCAAAACCGTTAATCATACAAAAAACTTGTGTCAGCACGACTTAAGGGTAATTTTGTTCTTAATCCATTAATGTATTTTTCAAAACATTTAGATAAGTCGCTTTCAATATATGGTAATATTACTAGGACAACCTTTTCAAAAATCCCAAATTTTGAAGAAAAAAAATCTTTGAAAAAGAAAATGTTTTATTTTAAATAACTCCAGAACCGTTAGTCATACAAAAAACTTGTGTCAGCATGACTTAAGGCAAATGTGTTCTTAATCCATTAATATGTTTTTCAAAACATTTGGATAAGTCGTTTTCAATATATAATAATATAACTAGGAACATTTTTTTCAAAAGTCCCAAATTTTAGAAAATTTTAGGTGTTTTTGTACTTTTCTTTTAGCGTTTGCAATATATGGTAATATAACTAGGGCAACTTTTTTTAAAAATCTCAAATTTTGAAAAAAAATCTATGAAAAAAAGAAAATGTTTTATTTTAAATAACTTCAAAACCGTTAATCATACAAAAAACTTACGTCAGCACGACTTAAGGGCAATTTTGTTCTTAATCCCTAAATGTATTTTTCAAAACATTTGGATAAGTCGTTTTCAATATATGTCAATATTACTAGGACAACCTTTTCAAAAATCCCAAATTTTGAAGAAAAAAAATCTTTGAAAAAAAAAATGTTTTATTTTAAATAACTCCAAAACCGTTAACCATACAAAAAATTTGTGTCAGCACGACTTAAGGGCAATTTTGTTCTTAATCCATTAATGTATTTTTCAAAACATTTGGATAAGTTGTTTTCAATATATGATAATATAACTAGGGCAACTTTTTTCAAAAATTTCTAATTCTGAAAAAAATCTATGAAAAAAGAAAATCTCTTATTTTAAATAACTTCAAAACCGTTAATCATACAAAAAACTTGTGTCAGCACGACTTAAGGGCAATTTTGTTCTTAATCCATTAATATCCTTTTCAATAAAATTGGATAAGTCGTTTTCAATATATGGTAATATAACTAGGACAACTTCTTCAAAAATGCCCAATTTTACGTGTTTTTGTACTTTTTTAGCTGCAATGAAATTTTGGATGTTGACCAGTGTAATTAATGCACGCCAGTTTTCACAACTTTTTCCATCGAGTCCCTTTAGTAGGAGTGCAAAATGTAAAGGACATTGAACTTTTGATGACACAATTTTCTATCGCTAATTTCTGTAGCAACACGATATCAATAACATAAATTCAAATCAAACTCGTACATACATTTTTATAACAATTTCAAATGTTTGGTATAATTTTTACTTTTATTAAGTCGTTTTTGTTGTTTTTTAATTAATCTTATGGTGGGTTTTTTGTATTTATTTAAATCTATAATAAAATAAAAATTATTTAACTAAATAATTAAATATTTAAAATTAAGTTAAAACTAGTTTTATCTCGTTAATAAGGCACCTTTGCGATTGGCTTTGGATTTTATGTTTTATAAGGCACATAAAATTGTACATATCTCTAATAAAAAATAAGTATTTTGACTAAATTTAACTAAAAAATGTTAACTTTATATCTTAATTTAATTTTTCAATTATTTAATACTTATTATTTAGGTAAACTATGGCAAAATCTAAGATAAATAAACAATAATAAATAAAATTTTTATACAAAATGTTATGGCTGATTTTTTTTCGCTTAAAAACTAAACCCCTAATTCATAAACGGTTAATAAAGTTATCAAAGGCTTATGGTAGAAATTTGATTACAAGCTTGTCATAACCAAAGACTCTATAATAAAAAGATATTGCACTCCATACATTATTTTTCTTCCAAAAGTGAAATTAAAGTGGATAAAGAACAATGAAAATCCCATAAACGCACACACAAACATACATTTCGTGAACACGTGTGTGTGCCTTAGCTTTCTCTCATTCGACAACCGTCTCCATTAGTTGTTTCCGTATTGAAGTAAAAGCGTTATACTTTCTTTTTTATGGGACTTTTCAAAACGACCATACTACAAATCATTGCATGGAAATTTAACAACTTTGTAATATAAAGTCTTTGTCCTAACTTTGTTTTTACTTTATAAATTAGGGGTTTTATATATATATATAATTTGTTTATAGTGACTTAATATACTTAAGGGGAAAAAAGGGGGGCGGGTTATAAAATTAATTTCCTAATTATAAGAATTTAGGCAGTATCACAGCATAATAATTCATCCTTGTGATTGAAATGAAACTCCTTTTCATTTCGATTAATGGCATTTTTGGGCGATATAACTAGACTCTTGCGATGCAAAGCAGCTGCTCTTAATTTCTTATTGCGTTTCCTGCGTCGTCTATAGATACAGTACCAGACAACTACAAAAGGCAAAGAGATTATCAATAATTATTCAACTTTTTTTCCATTAACTTAACAGATTTTGATCTTACCTAATATTACGGCCAGTACTCCTCCCGTAACTCCCGCCACAAACATCCACATACTTCGTGCTTCCGCTATTTGATAGGATGTCTTGCAGGTTTGAAATGTCGGAGAGTCAATGGTGAAATTGTAGGGCTGTGGACAGATGGAGGTATCTAGAACTTCTAAAAAGATATAATAAGAAAAAGTATTTAGATAAAGTCATTCAAATGATGAAATATATTATTATAGGAATTGGTTCTTTTTCTTCTCTGTATAAGATCCTAATTGAACCCCTTAATTCTACTAAAACCGGTTTATTTATTACTATATTCTCATTAGGGTGAGGGATGTTCGATATCAAGCAACGCTTCTGATTGGTCTTAACTTGGTAAGACCAGACTTATCTCGCTTATCCTTTATCTCAACTATGGACAATGACCTCCTCGTAATATCAAACGGGGACCCGTTAATGAAGTGAGCTACAAGTGCCATATTTGTAAGTTCTCCCATGAGAACTTACAAATATGGATAAGAACGTCGGGATAGTAAACCATATATACATAATTCCCACGATATTCCAATTGGAACAAGGGGTACTTCTCTCAGACAATCAGCTGCGGCTGCAGCTCTATTTTTAGACTCATTCAAAAGGGACCTATATTTTAACTCCGTCTCCGAACGGCAAATGCATTAGTTAGATAAGTTTTGCATAGCCTAATACTCAATAACCAGTGGCTAGCTAAGTTATTAGGTGAAACGTTTTTTTCTAAAAAATTTGTTTTTTCAAAAGGGTCTGGATGGGGATCGAACTTGGGACCTCTGGTATGCTAGGCTGATGGATAACCCTCTCCTTAAAAAAAAACAATTACTATGAAAAAACTAAAATTATAATTAAAACGTGGACTTTGATAAATAGATCAAGTAGAGGAAAGTCTTTGAAAGCTTGGCCTATGAAATTTTAGAATATGCGCACAAATGTGCTAGGCCTTTGACCTTAACAGGTTTTAAATATAATCCACTTAAGTAAATATGCAAGTATTCTCTAAGAATCGGTCTATTTTCACTTTATTCCAAATGAACCGTTTCATTTTTTATTTAATTCTGAAAGAACTAGCAAATTTCGTTAAATCGGTCCATATTTGACCATAGCCTTTTGTCCAAAATCGATAAATGGTAAGAAAATTACAAAAACGCTCGTAAATATAAAGAATATGATCACACAAAATTCGAGAAAATCGGTTCACATTTAACCCTAGCTCCTATATAAGGCAGAATGACGGAAACGGCTTAAAAATACATTGGAAAGTTTTTTGTATCATGACCAAATTTAGGAAATATATGTTTTTAGGAAGAAACAAAAGACTATCATTGAGGTTAAACCTCACCGATCGACTTCAGTTCTTTATTTTTTGTTTATTTAAATTTTTGTTAAAATTTGGGATTTTTAAAAAACGAGCGATCGCCAAAATTTTCTATAGAAAAGTTGGCGATCGCCAAAATTTTCTTTAGAAAAGTTGGCGATCGCCAAAATTTTGTATAGAAAAGTTGGCGATCGCCAAAATTTTGTATAGAAAAGTTGGCGATCGCCAAAATTTTCTATAGAAAAGTTGGCGATCGCCAAAATTTTCTATAGAAAAGTTGGCGATCGCCAAAATTTTCTATAGAAAAGTTGGCGATCGCCAAAATTTTCTATAGAAAAGTTGGCGATCGCCAAAATTTTCTATAGAAAAGTTGGCGATCGCCAAAATTTTCTATAGAAAAGTTGGCGATCGCCAAAATTTTCTATAGAAAAGTTGGCGATCGCCAAAATTTTCTATAGAAAAGTTGGCGATCGCCAAAATTTTCTATAGAAAAGTTGGCGATCGCCAAAATTTTCTATAGAAAAGTTGGCGATCGCCAAAATTTTCTATAGAAAAGTTGGCGATCGCCAAAATTTTCTATAGAAAAGTTGGCGATCGCCAAAATTTTCTATAGAAAAGTTGGCGATCGCCAAAATTTTCTATAGAAAAGTTGGCGATCGCCAAAATTTTCTATAGAAAAGTTGGCGATCGCCAAAATTTTCTATAGAAAAGTTGGCGATCGCCAAAATTTTCTATAGAAAAGTTGGCGATCGCCAAAATTTTCTATAGAAAAGTTGGCGATCGCCAAAATTTTCTATAGAAAAGTTGGCGATCGCCAAAATTTTCTATAGAAAAGTTGGCGATCGCCAAAATTTTCTATAGAAAAGTTGGCGATCGCCAAAATTTTCTATAGAAAAGTTGGCGATCGCCAAAATTTTCTATAGAAAAGTTGGCGATCCCCAAATTTTTCTATAGAAAAGTTGGAGATCGCCAACATTTTTACCAGTTTTTTTTTTTTTTTGGAATAGATATATGAGACTTCAAAAACTTACCCACACAAACCGGCACAAACTTATTCTTAACCGCTAAAGATCTTAAGTGATTATTCGCCTGCTGGCACTGACACTGCGACAGTTGAGTGCGCGTTAAGTCAATACTCTTTAAATTACACAAATTGGCAAAACGCTCAATACTTAGGTCCATTAAAGGATTCATGGAGGCATTGATATGCCAAAGTTCTGAAATAAGTAAGAAACAACATAAGTACTTTAATATTTAAAACTAAATATTTTTATAGGTTTTTTTTACTCACTTGGTAATATACCAAAATCGGGTAAATCCTGTAGGCCGCAATCGGCTACATTTAGATATTCCAAGGGAGCCTTAATGGGCGTATCCAAAGCCTCTAGATCTCTTTCCAAAAACGTCAATTCATTGCTATCAATATACAAATTTCTTAAAGAGGGCAGTTGTAGCAGTTCCAGGGGTATGGTCATGAGAGCATTATTTGAAAGATCGATTTCCTGTTTAGAAGAAGAGTATTTTGTCACATATAAATGATCGTTTGGGTGTAATGATCAATGAATGAAAAGTGTCATAATTATTGTGTGAAATTTGAGATGTGCGAAAGATTGAATGAAAAATAATAACAATTGTCATGTATTTAGTAATTAGTTAATATGGCAATTGCATGTTTCGAAATGATTTGTTAACAATTAATCGCAAATAAAATAATCAATCTCATATTTCGCATTGTTTTATTATTTTGTTAAAAGTTTAGTTAAGCTAAACAAAAACTTTTTTTTTAATATTTTTGTTAGCTTCGATTACCTGTAGTGATGTTAAATGAGCAAAGGTACCCGGTTCCACCGATTGTATCATATTTTCATAGAGTAATAGATATTTAACATCCCGATAGGGTTGAAATGAGCTGCGTTTAAGTTTCTTAATGCGATTAAATGATAGATCTAAAACCTGAAAAGAAGAATAAAAAAGTTGTAAAACAATTTTTAACAAAAAATATCACTAGCTCCTCTAAATTAAATTTTCATAAATACGTTTAGATCGTTTCTGAAGATCAGTGTCCAAATGCGTGCGGTTTTGTCTGCTGTAGCAAGGGGCCGGTACAGTTTTTATTTAATAATTAAGCTCAATTGAGTTTAATTAATGTCTTTAAAATGTATGTACATATGTTTTTTACGATATATTATAGTTGCGTATGATCATTCTCAGAACATTCAATGAACCTCAGTTATGAGTATTTTTTGTATTCTATTAAAGTGTGTTCAGTATTCAGTTTCATAGGAATAAATTGATAAAAAGATTTTTTTATATAATATTTCCTAACATTTTTAGCCCTGACTTCAATATGCCAATAATTGACAAAGATGACTTTGTATTTTCTAGAATTTATTTACCGAGATCCCTAAACTTTTTGCTGAAAAAATCACATTTCACTCTTTGAAGGTTAAAATTTGGAGTAGGCAGCTAATACCACCAGAAGCCGATCAATTTTTTTAATATTCGTAAATACCACGATCATTAATAAAACTCGTGAAAATGAGTATTAAAACCATTCAGTTGGAGTTTGGATGTTAACAGAGTTGGTTGGTGCCGCTCTGTTAAAGAAAACACAGAAACAAAATAGGCAAGAAATAAATCAAAATCCAATTTATAGCAACAAAATACATGGTTCGGGAGAACAAAGAAATATAATCTCGAACATTGTTGCCATGACACTATTATTTTTATTAACATTGGAAACATTTTTGTAAAAAATGGGAATATTTTTCAAAACAGAAATAAGTTCTAATATTAAACAATTTTATATTTTTTAGAAACTTTCGATCCGAACATTTTTTTAAAGAAAAATTTTGATAAAAATATTTTTCTTTGGAAAATTTTTCGATAACAATATTTTTCTGCGAAAATTTTCGATAAAAATATTTTTATATCAAAAAATTTCAAATTTTCTATGGAAAATTTTTTGATTAAAAAATTTTCGATAGAAAAATTTTTGATTAAAAGATAGAAACATTTTTGATACAAAAATTTTCGATAGAAAAATTTTTGATTAAAAAAAATTTTCTATAGAAAAATTTTTAATGAAAAAGTTTTCTAAGAAAAATTTTTGCTAAAAAAATTTTCTATAGAAAAAATTTTGATAAAAAAAGTTTTCTATAAATAAAATTTTTGAAAAAAAATTTTCTATAGAAAAATTTTTGGTAAAAAAAATTTTCTATAGAAAAATTTTTGGTAAAAAAATTTTCTATTGAAAAATTTTTAATAAAAGATAGAAAAATTTTTGATAAAAAAAATTATCTATAGAAAAATTTTTGATAAAAAAATTTTCTATAGAAAAATTTTTGATAAAAAAATTTTCTATAGAAAATTTTTTAATAATTTTTAATAGAAAAAAGAAATTTTTAATAAAAAAATTTTCTATGGAAAAATTGTTCATAAAAAATTTTCCATAGAAAAAAGAAATTTTTTATACAAAAATTTTTGATAAAAAAATGTTCTATAGAAAAAATAAAAAAAAATCTATAGAAAAATTGTTCATAAAAAATTTTCCATAGAAAAAATAAATTTTCTATAGAAAAAATTTTTGATAAAAAAATTTTCTATAGAAAAATGTTTGATAAACAAATTTTCTATAGAAAAATTTTTAGTAAAAAAATTTTCTATACAAAAATTTTTTAATTCTCTAAGAAAAATTTTTGATAAAAAAAAATCTGTAGAAAAATTTTTGATGAAAAGATTTTCGATAGAAAAATTTTTGATAAAAAGATTTTCAATAGAAAAATTTTTGATAAAAAAATTTTTAAATTTTCTAAGAAAAATTTTTGATAAAAAAATTTTCTGTAGAAAAAATTTTGATAAAAAAAAATTTTCTATAGAAAATTTTGTTATCGAAAATCGGATCTTCTTTATGGATCAGCCTATGTTACAGTTGTTTAGTGATCTTGAATGCAAGATCTAGTATTTGGTGATAAAAGGATAGATCGCTAATATGTAGCACTTGGAATTTCTTATATTGTCGATCGACAATCAGACCTTGTTTATGGATCAGCATATGCCTCAGTTGTTCAGTGATCCTCAATGCAAGATCTAGTATTTGGTGATTAAAGGATATATCGCCTAAATCTAACACTTGGAATTTCTAATGTTGTCAATCAACAGTCAGATGTTCTTAATGGATCAGCCTATGTTTAGTGATCTCCAATGCAAGATCTAGTATTTGGTGATCAAAGGATAGATCGCTTATATGTAGAACTTGGAATTTCTTATATTGTCGATCGACAATCAGATCTTCTTTATGATTCAGCCTATGCCTCAGTTGTTTAGTAAGCTTCAATACAAGTTCTAGTATTTGGTGATTAAAGAATAGATCGCCTAAATATAACACTTGGAATTTCTAATGTTGTCAATTAACAGTCAGATCTTCTTTATAGATCAGCCTATGTTTAGTGATCTTCAATGCAAGATCTAATATTTGGTGATTAAAGGATAGATCGCTTACATGTTGCACTTGGAATTTCTAATATTGTCGATCGACAATCGGATCTTCTTTATGGATCAGCCTAAGCTACAGTTGTTTAGTGAGCTTCAATGGAAGATCTAGTATTTGGTGATCAAAGGATAGATCGCCTAAATCTAACACTTCGAATTTCTAATGTTGTCAATCAACAGTGAGATGTTCTTTATAGATCAGCCTATGTTTAGTGATCTCCAATGCAAGATCTGGTATTTGGTGATCAAAGAATAGATCGCCAACATGTTGCACTTGGAATTTCTTACATTGGATCTTCTTTATGGATCAGCCTATGCTACAGTTGTTTAGTGATCTAGTGTTTGGTGATCAAAGAATAGATCGCTAACATGTTGTACTTGGAAGGGATCTACAGCATAGACCTTCGTTGTGGAGTGATTTGGTATATAGACTTCAGTCTCAATACAAGATCGACCTATAACGTGTAAAACAATATAAAAGGACTTGAAAGATGGCGTTATTGAAAAGATGTAAGAGTGCTGTGGCTTAATTGATTATCAAGTCGACTTTAAAGCATTAATATAAAAAATTTTGCCTGGATTCGACTGCCAGTCACGGCAACATAAATTTTATTTATTTCTATTGAAATTATTAATTACCACAGAATCCTTCGTTGAAGGTAAGAACTATACAAGCTTTATATCTCCGTTTCACCACCTTCCATCTCTTTACTATTCAATATCCAAAGAAGGCAACCCAATTCGTTTATACAAAACATACAATAGTATAAGCATTATATGCCTATATATTTGAATGTTTTAAAATATCACTAGTATCTTTTGATCAGCTTTAATAATTTTAACGCTTTTCGTTATGGAAATATCATTTACCACTTGCCCATCAATTAAATTGTAAAAGCCTCTATACAAGATATTTTAATTCAATTAGGCCAAGAGTTTATAACTAAATTATTCCGAACTCTGACTGACATTTGCAACAAACATGTTACACCCAAGGAAAATCCAATAACGAACTATGAAATTTTTCTCATTTAATTAAACTAAATTCAAGTGTTATTTGTAATAAATTTGTATAAATCCAGTTCATTTTCTCATAAATTATACAAAATTTGTATTTGAAACGTACTCAAACCTTCATTGATAAATACTCATCATCACGATCAGCAACATGAGCATCATCATGATCGTCAGTCAGCAGCTCTTGCTTAAATGCAATAAATCAAGTTCAAAATAAAGGTTAATGATCACTTAAGAACTATTGTACTAATTGAAAATCTAATTTAATTAAAATTGTGAAAGAAAAACCCAACTCATAATTAAGTTAATTTACATAAATAAATGAAAGAATGAATGATTTTTATTAACACTTACCTCTACCGATGTTTTAAGATACTGCGGCACCTCCTTTAGATTCATATCGTAACAGCGTATTTTCAACAATTTATCCACTCTTAAATATTTACACTTTCGCTCTTCGGGCCCAACAAAACCGAATGCCAACATTTTGCCAAATATGATCAGAAATGAAATTTGCAAGATCACCGAACTGAGTTCCATGCTAAAATGAAAACAAAAAATTTATGGAAATTAATTATTAAAGAAAAATAAAAGGGTACGTTTTGATTAGAGTTTATTTAAACTTATGATTAGTTAAAGGGATAACAGTTAACACAAAATATTGAAAATGTTTGGGGTTAAGTCGAATTGAGGAGGGGCA
This sequence comes from Stomorhina lunata, assembly GCA_933228675.1. Classification (NCBI taxonomy): domain Eukaryota; kingdom Metazoa; phylum Arthropoda; class Insecta; order Diptera; family Rhiniidae; genus Stomorhina; species Stomorhina lunata. The sequence continues at coordinate 52,336,577 of OW121744.1, forward strand.
CTACTGATAACTTTCGGTTTCTTTATATGAATATATCAAGTCAATTTAAATCACTGGTACCCACTAACTTATACATAAGTACAGGGTCTCTGGTGGCAAATTTATGCTCCTATTGCCATTCTCAACTCAACTCAGTTTGGTGGTCTGTCAGTCGACCCAACTATCACTCAACCCAATTATTTTTGAATATTGCGGAACTAAAAAACGTTGAGTTCCGCGATATCAAAATATAATTTGGTTAAATGAAAGTAGGGTCGAATGGCAGATGACCAAACTGAACTGAGTTGAGTTGAGTTAAGAACGGCAATAGGGACATTATAATTTTAAATACAATTTTTTTTTAAAGTAATAAACTGTGCAAAACTGTCGATTGTGCGGATTTGTTAGTGACGATGTCGCAGTAGTCGTGTAATGATTCATGCGCAATTGCTCGTCGACAATTTTGTTTAAAGTTCGGTATTCATCAAATACACGCTGGACCGAATGTAAATTTAATTTGCTCGTGGGTGCAGAGTTACTACGCAACTGCTGCGGCTAAAATTTCCCACGGCCAAGGCCCAGTCAATATTCAAGGACTCCCGAAAACATTGAACTGCTTGGAAACACTTTACGAGAAAATCCGGGACTTTTAATATGTAAAATATCAGTCTCACTGGGACTTCCAAAAGCGATTATTCGTGTATTCAAAAAATATATATAAATTTTCATTTTTTTTAAATTGAAATCGTTCAAGAACTGAAAGAAAGTGACTTTGATTTAGGCAAACATTTTTCTAAAACGATGTTGTAGCGTTTTTGCACTGTAAATCCCATTTTTTACGACATAAACCGCCACGTCAACAAGCTAAACTGCCGCTTCTGGTCTTTAAGAACCCGCAACCCTCGATCGAACCTAAAAATCCATTGCATTGCTAAAGGGTAACTGTTTGGTGTGCCTTATCCACGCATGAGATAATTGGATCATTTTTTTCCAAAATTCTAGAGGTAAGGCGTTAAAGGTCAAAGGTGAAAACTTTCGACACATGATAACGGAATTCTTTTTGCCAAACCTGCAAGCTCATCCATCGTGCTTTTCACACACTTGGTTTCAACAGGATGGGGCAACTGCACACGCAGTCAGAGCTACGATGAATTTGCTTCTGGAAAATTTCCCCCAAAAATTGATCAGTCGCTTTGGGAACATTCCAGGGCCACCGAGATCGCCCGATCTAACTCACATAGTATATATATATATGTTTTATATTCATTTAAATGTCAATCAGTTCTCTCCAAGAATTTCGGTCTCTAGCAAGTGATTGGGCCTCGTTTGCCATTATCTCCGTATATTTCGTTGCCAAGTTGTCTTTTGGTGACCTGTTTTTCTCTGTCCTTAGGGATTATAGTCTAAGGCAGTTCTAGCGATTTCTTCTTGTGGTCTTCTTAAAATGTGTCCAAGCCACAACTATTTTCTACGCAATATATATTTTTCAATGGGAGCAATATTTGCAAGTGTTAAAAGCTGTTCGTTGGATGGTGAATGTTGGAGTAAGCCCAGGAATGTTGGAGTAAGCCCCGACTTATCTTGATTATACATCATCTCAACTGTGGACACTGACCTCCTCGTCACCCGTGGAACTATGTTAACAAACGTTAATGTAGTGCGTCGGGCTAGTAACCCACTCCTTTAAAATACAGTCAGATTACCCTTTTTGGGAAGGGGTTACAATTAAGCCACTCTTCCAATATGTTTATTATATACACGTCTGGCTATAGCATTTGCACTCTTTTTTATAGGTTCAGCGTTAAAACCATCAAATCCTGTAGCTTTGTTGCTTTTTTAGTTTTATTTGTGCTTCCAAAACTAGGAGATGGAGATATCTCACTCTGAGAGTTGCGTCTTCTTCTGTTATCGATGACTCCCAGTGGAGCATAGGGTCTTGCGTTTATTAAAACTCAACTAGCATGTCACTTTGTATCGGTACAGATTCCGAGAAGTGTTTTTTCCATCTAGAAAGCTGGTCATTTATTGAATGGGGATCATTTTCGTTTCTAACTTTTATCGCTGAGGTCAGTTCAGTTCTTCCTGTAAGCTTTTTATCAGTGGTGGATATCTTTTTTCGTGGGTTGCGACTTGCGTTTCTTATAAACTCAACTGGCATGTCACTTTGTATCGGTACAGATTCCGAGAAGTGTTCTTTCCATCTAGAAAGTTAGTCATTTATTGAATGGGGAACGTTTCCGTTGTCTTTTTCGCTGAAATGTTCCTGCCAGTTTTTTCTAGAAGTCTCTTAACAGTGGTGGATATCTCTCTCCATGGATTGTGCCTTGCCTTTGTTATAAACTGAACTAGCTCGTCACTTTGTATCGGTACAGATTCCGAAAAGTGTTCTATTTATCTAGAATGTCTTGTATTGCTGACGTAGATGTTCCTGGCAGTTCTTCCTATAAGCTTCATATCAATGGTGGATATTTTTTTTTCTTGGGTTGCGACTTGCGTTTCTTATAAACTCAACTGGCATGTCACTTTGTATCGGTACAGATTCCGAGAAGTGTTCTTTACATCTAGAAAGCTGGTCATTTATTGAATAGAGATCATTTATGATTCTGACTTTAAGGCGTTACTGATAGTTCTTCCTATAAGCTTCTTAACAGCGGTGGATACCTTTGTATCGGTACAAATTCCAAGAACTGTACTTTCCATCTAGAAAGCTGGTCATTTATGGAGATCGTTTCCGTTTCTGTCTTTTATCGCTGAGGTGTTCCTGACAGTTCTTCCTGTAAGCTTCTAAACAGTGGTGGATATCTCTCTCCGTGGGTTACGCCTTACATTTCTTATATCTATCTTTACAGATCCCGAGAAGTATTATTTTCATCTAAATGGACATCGTTTCCGTCTTTTATCACTGGAATGTTCCTGACAGTTTTTACTGTAAGCTTCTTAACAGCTTCTTAACGAGGGTAGCGCCGTGCGCTTCTTATAAACTCATCTGTTATGTTACTTTGTATCGGTACATATTCCGAGAAGTGTTATTTTCAGCTAGAAAGCTGTTTTTTTTTTTTTTTTTGTTGTGGCGCTGACAGTTTTTCATGTAAGCCTCTTAACATTTAGTTTGTCAAATCATCTTCTTTAACCACGGGGCTTGAATATTGCGGAGTCTTCCAAGTGCAACTTTAGCACGATCTTTGCAGAAATTTGATATATTATTCCAATCCAGCGACGGCAATATTTGTATGGTAATGCTTTATTGTTGTTGTAACTGTGATATTATTGTTGAAATCGCAGAGATTCGAAATTCTGAGATTACTGAGTCGTTACGATACGATAAAACTACTTTCTTGGAAACATTCCAATCCAGCAATATTTGTATATGTATTAATGGGTTATTGTTGTAACTGCGATATTATTGGTTATATTGCAGAAGTGGCAGACGTTGGTAGAGATTCTGAGATTTCCGAGTCGTTCCGATACGAGGAACCGATCTCCTTAGGAACGATTGTAATGCGTTAGAAAGGTTGCTGTTGCATTGTTCGTAAATAATTTTACTATGGTCTTGTCTTTGGACAACAGCCGACCATAAGATTGTGGTCGCTATCGACATCTGAGCCTCTCCGTGTCTTCACATCAATAAATGAACCAACCAATAGTTTGCTAATTAGTATATGATCAATCTGGTTTCTACCAACTGGATAAGCCCAACTATACTTATGAAAATCTTTATATGGAAATCTAGTGCCGATCCGGTAAATAAGCGATATCGAGAACACAAATCTATTAATCTTTTCCCCCTTTATTAGTTCCTTCGGTTCCCAGTTTAATGTTGCCTAATTTGTATCTCTCTTTCTAAAATTGCAAAAATTTAAACTTCCCCCTATAACAAACTTAATATACCCAACATCTTTAGTTAGGGTGATCCAAATATTATGATGAAATATTTTTGTGTATTTACGCAAATCATCATCACACTTTCGGGCTAGCTGCCTGCCTGGTACTTGATTCACAAGAAATCAACATAAAAAAAAGGATCTTGAAATTTTGTCAATGAGTTTTTTGTCTCATTCGTCGGTATTGAAATTTGATATCCTTCTTGTGGAGTATGTCAAGTTAAAGAGAAGCAATGAATGAACAAAAGAGATGAATAAGGATTTACAAATGTTGGTACTTTAAGAAATTTCGGTTTAATATGTCTATGTACTAAATATGTATGTACTAAATATTTTGTTCATTATTATGTTAAATGCTGGTCATTACTAAGAAGTGGGATAATATTTACTCCCTACGCCATCAGAGGTGTACTACCCTAAATACTAAACTTAATAAATTTATAATCTAAATTTTGCTAAAACAAAGAAAAACGCCAATATTTTTCTACAAACGTCACAAAACTTAACAATAACTTTCAATTAGTCATAAAGAATTTTTTATTTTTTTGTTAAAATGAAATTTAATCACACAAATTAACAATTTTTTTTAGTCATTTCCTTAACAAAAGAAATTTTTAAAAGTTTATTACAAAATAATCATATAATTTTTTGTTATTGTTATTAAAGGGTGTCTTTTTCTTGTCAGTCTTTAGTTGAGCATTTCCTTTTCATTAATTTCTAAAATTTTGAAATTATTAACTAATAAACAATACAAATTGTTAATGATAAACAATTTACGTGCATTTTGTATGTTTTAACAAAACACGCGAAAATATTAATAAGAAGGTTGGCTAATATGTTTGGAGATCGGTCTAAATTAAAGTTTGATAGTTTCAGGCAACTGATAAAGCGATATACATATGTATATTAGGGTGACACGAAAAATTGTTTTCTTTGACATCAAATGTTTTTCAACGGAATATTATGACGCTAGGTCTAAAAGTTTAGTTCTGAAAATTTGAGCCAAATCGGACAACGTTCTATAGGCGCACATCGGGTCGAATGTTTATGAGCCAATTTCTATGGTGAAAAATGGGTTATTTTTTATTTTTGAGAAACTTAAACCAAAAATAATCAATTTTTACAAGAGAAAATAATAGAATATTAAAGAAAACTAACACAGCTTTATTTCAAATAGTGAAAAACAAAAATCCATGAAGTAGTTTTGGAGTTATTCCACTTTTCCCCTGCAAATTCATGTGCTTGAGCACACGCCTTAGGTTATGCACCAACAATTTTATGTTGTAAATAAAGAAATTTCAAAGTTAGATATGATTTATCATTAAATGAGTTATCATTAGTATTGAATAGTTCAGTTTTGCTTAAAAATAATCGAATTTACTTAGTTTTTATCATGTTGGAAAATGGTAAATTTTTCTTAGGTCGGTTTCAAAAATCAGTTTTTAATTTTTCTAAAATTTTGTTCAACAAATATTACAAATTTAGAATTTACTCACCAGTGTCTTAAAACAAATAAATGGGAGAATAAAACTCAAAAAAATTAAGGTAAATATCTTGAACGGTTTCGGCGCACCTGCGATTTAAAATTGAAAAATTCCGTGAAAATTAAAATATTGGGCGGAATTGGAGTAGATGCTCGGAATTACTTGTATTAAATTCTAACAAAAAATATTAAATAATATTGTTGCTTAGTTTATGGAAAACCTATACTGAAAGGGTTTTTAATATCGGACGAGGTTAACCCTTTCTTCACCGGGGTCAAATGTCAAAATTTGAGAAAAATTTAATATTTTCCAACATGAAAAAAAAACTAAGTAAATTCGATTATATTTAAGCAAAACTGAATTATTCAATACTAATGATAAATCATTTAATGATATCTAACTTTGAAATTTCTTTATTTACAACATAAAATTTTTGGTGCATATCCTAAGGCGCGTGCTCAAGCACATGAATTTTCAGGGGAAAAGTGGAATAACTCCAAAAATACTTCAATACGAACGAGTTATTTAACGATAAATCATGTCTAACTTTAAAATTTCTTTATTTACAACATACAATTTTTGCTGCATATCCTTAGGCGCATTCTCAAAGGCATGCATTTTCAGGGGAAAAGTGGAATAACTCAAAAACTACTTCATGGATTTTTGTTTAATATTCTATTATTTCTTCTTGTAAAAACTGTTTATTTTTGGTTTAAATTTCTCAAAAATAAAAAAGAACCATTTTGCACCATACAAATGGGCTCTTAAACTTTGGACCCGATGCGCGCCCCTAAAACGTTGTCCGATTTGGCTCAAATTTTCAGAACTAAGCTTTTAGACCTAGTGTCATAATATTCCGTGGAAAAAGTTATAAAATTAAAAAAAACAGTTTCTTGCATACAAAAAATTGTCACCCTAATGTTTATATGTGTCCGAAATATTTGTCTTCGAGTTACCTCAATCGGAATGAAAAAAGCGTGTGAAAAAATTGTTCTAATGGACAATATTTTAAAAAGATTTAAAAATATTTTCGATGTTGAAGATTGTTTCGTTTTCTCCAATCTCACAACATAAATGGCAAGTCTCGTAAAAGTGAAAAAATGCTAAAATAATGCATACAATAAAATTTAAAATAATATTAAAAGTCAGCAATTTTTTGTGTAAAAAATGCACCAAAATATTTATGTATTAACTTGACATTGTATTTAAGCAAATCGCTCATTTCCATGAACAGTGATACAACTCAAAATTCAATGTTTTTTTTTAATAAAAAAGACTACCTACTTTTTCTTAAATTCTATTATCTCTGAGTACTCAAAAACTTTTTTGAGGACCGGATTGCCATATTCATGCATCCTTCTGAAAATGTAAAAACTTTACGCCAAAAACAACAAGATTATACATATTTTTTCGAGAGGTAGGTCATAATAGTACTTAATCACAAACCTTACTCGAAAACTCTATTATATCGATTTTCCATATGGTCGTTTTGAAAAATCCCATAAATAAGAGAGTAAAATTTAGTTCGGTCTACGAGGGCGGTTCGGAAACTCCTTAGCCTAGCACAAAAAGCGTGGTACAAACACAAAAAAGTTAAGTGTTTTGGAAACTTCCATCTCTGCTATAAACACATGTTAAATTTTGTTTCGATCTGGTAACTCCTTCATATGTGTTAGGTGAAAGTGCTCCTTCATATGCAACAGGAAAAAATTCAATCGGCTGGTAAGGTTATGACAACGATTTTTTGGGACTTCAAAGGTATTTTATTGATTGACTATCTGCAAAAGGGTAAAACAATAAATTCAGACTTAAGGTACAAGGCCAATACACGCGGCATGCGGCTGCGGGCGGTCGTAGTATTGCCAGTACATAAAATGTGCGTTTGTTTACAAAAATATTCATATAAAAATATATTTAAGTAGGATATAATTAAGTCTAGCAGCACTGAAAAAATCTACCGCGCGGAAAAGTAGAACAAAGTTCTACTTTTTTCCATTGCCGCTTCAAATTTGACAAATCGAAAAACAGCTGATTGCCGCCCGCAGCCGCTTGCCGCGTGCAATGGCCTTCTACCTTTACAAAACAAAAAAAACTATTTTTCATCAAGATAACGCACCATCGCACAAGAGTGTTTTAACGATGGCTAAAATCAACAAATTAAAGTACGAGTTGCTTGACCACCCACCTTATTCTCCTGATTTAGCTCCCAGCGACCTTTACCTGTTCCCAAATCTAAAAAAATTCCGTGCTGACAAGCGTTTTACCTCAAATGAAGATGCAATTACAGCTGTAAACCACTATTTTGAAGATCTTGAGGAAAACTATTTTAATCAAGGGATAGAATTGCTAAAAAAGCGTTGGACTAATTGTATTGAAGTTTCAGGAGACTATATTGAAAAATAAAAATATTTTTGAAAAACTAACTATTCTCTTTCATTGGTAGGCTAAGAACCCAGCAAAACTTTTCATTACCAAATAATGAGTTAAACAGCTAAACTATTGAACACGAACTACTTACTCATTCACTGTTTAAGACATTACATTAACATGGGGATGTCATTGGAGGCAAGTACTTACCAATTGCAGAAAAGTAATGACTTGGGTAAGCAATTGGAAGACAACAACAACAAATTTTTTTGTTGTTGATTTATTTAAAAAATATATTTTTAAACGAAATACAAAAAATTTTTCTTATGACCCCATGGGGCTCAAACCCAGACCCTCCAACTGCTAGATGGAGGCTCTTCCACCGAGCTACTTCATATCTTGAAAACTTAGCAGCTTATAATTAATATAAACAATTTGTATTTTTAGATCCAAAATCATGTGAAAATAACTTTGTTTTTCCCTGCTTTTTTTTTGCTTTGTTGTAATTTTTGGAAAAATATTTTTATAGGATTTTTTGTAATTATTTTAAAATTATTTTAAAACTTAAACAATTTAAATCTTCTTTTTTGTATAAGTTTTTACATAAGATTGACTCTTACTTACTTAAATGTTACAACCTGTTAAGGTCAAAGTTCGATCATATTTTAGAATTCCATGGATTTCGATCTTGTGCGAATATTCTCCAATTTTATAGGCCAAGCTTTGAAAAATGCTCCTCTACTTGGTCTTTCTATCGAAGTTTCGGACATCCTCCTCTAACATTAGGTAGTGGGACATTTCAATTCTAATTTTATCCTCTTCATTGTATTTTTTTTCAAGAGAGGGTTACTAGCCCGTAATGGGACAACTCTCGGAACATGTTAACTCACAATATTAATGGGTGTTAAACTAGATTCCCGGGTGATACCATGAGGAGGTGTGCGTCCACGTTTGAGATGAAGGATGACCCAGATAAGTTGGGCTTACCAAGTTAAGACCAATTAGAATCATGTTTGGTATTCAACATCTCCTACATAATCAAAATTGACTCATGATAGCATTTTTTCATTAACGTGAGTTAGTTTTACAAATTTTTTTACAGAAGATAACATTTAAGTTCTTAAAATTCAAAAATCATTTAAAAAGGCTCTTTTAATAAAAAAAAAAAACTAAAAAAAATTGTTGCCCTTGGTGGGATTTGAACCGGGGCCATTCAGTTTAAATTACCATCTTAATTACAAATAAGTACTTCTGTAATAACTTATTATTTATTTGGATGGTTGTTGTAGTCGTTACAAGGTAACCAGTTGTCAGAGTACTTGCCATTACCAAAGTTTTGCTGGGTATGTGTTCATCGGACAAAATAAATAAAATAATTCAAAATTTACTGAATATTTGCACAAAATGCTTATCATAAAGCTCCGAGCAAGGCTCGGTCAACCAGGCACTAATTTCTTATGTAATTACCTATAAGTTATTCGCAGGGTATATATTGTAGTCATTACAAGGTAACCAGTTACCAGAGTACTTGCCAAAAACAAAGTTTTGCTGGGAAGTTTCCGAACCGCCCTCGTATGGCATTTAATGTGGCTTTAATGAGAGAATTTAACTACCATATTTTGTTGATAAATGGTAAAAATTTGATGTTACTTATGTTGGGCATCATAAGCCCATTTCTTTTATTTAATTTTCACACAAAAAATCACAATTACGTGCTAATCGTTTTTGGAGCAATTATTTCCATTTTTAGCTTCAAATTAAATGATCATTTGAAGATCAATGCCTTACCTTAATATAAGTTTTCTTTTTGTGCATAAAAAAATCACTCAAGCCTATCGCCGATTTCCAATTTTATTGATTACAAAAAAAAACGAAAATTGGAAAAATCGTTTTAATTTATTAAGTAACAGTTTTTTAATCAATTTTTATTGAAACAAAGCCACAAATTAACGAAATAGTAAAAATGTCATCGTTATAATATATCACAAATTACAGCAACGATTTAATTTAAAATGCAGACAGAAATCTAAAATTTTTCAAGATCAAATTATTGTCACAATCGCACAGTCGTGATTATGCGTTCAGATATGGTTGAACTTAGAGGTGTGTTAACTATACGATAGCTTATATGCTATATTTGGTTTATTGTCTCAAATAATTTACAAACTCAATTTAATCTGTGTCTAAATATTTATAGCAGTTCCACCTAAATGTAAAATAGACATAAATGATTTGATGTACGATTATAGTTTGTGCCCGCCTGACCTTAGATTTTAATATTGTAAAAACAAAATAAGTAAATTTTGTTTCAAAATTAAATTAAAAGTGCAATGAAAATATTTAACAATATCCCAGTCAGCATTTAGAAGACTATATTTTGAATAATCACCCAAATGAGTCTTTTTTAACCAGTTTGGAAGACCAAAAAACGATTTGTCGTCTGCGCGATTAAAAAACTAGTCGAAGTAGATTCGCGCTTATGCTTTAAAACTTACTATGTATTTAAAAATACAATAACAAAAAACATATTCATTATAAATCAAACATTTAAGGGATTGAACTTCGATAGTTTTTAACGCTATTTTGGAAACAGATTTTGCACAGTTAAATAACACAGCACAACAAAATAAAAAAAATTGTATGTGCTCTTAAAACCACTATACAATTTTGATGTATCATGACAAAAATGGTAAAATTTTTAAATTTTATTTCAAGATTTTTTAAAAAAATTTTTTTTTAAATTGCAATTTTTTTTAAACGTTTCTTCAAATAATTAACGATAACTCAAAAACTACTAGTCCGATATTATTAAAATAAAATCAGAAAAATTAAGATTTACATAGCCTTTAATTCGTCTATATATCGCGTTTCAATCGGATCAATAGTATCGGAGTTATAATAAAAAACTTAAGAAAAAAATATATTTTTTATGTAAAAATGGCAAAAATTTTCGTTTTAAAAAAATCATGAAAAATCGAAAACGGCAAAAAACTTCCAGATTTATTATTTTATCGCATAGCGACATATAATAGCAATAAAATGAGATATCGACCATAAAAATCGATTGATTTTTTTCGAATTTATTCACAATTTAGTGAATTCTCTGATTTTCGCAAAATTTTAGTTTTTTTGCTTGATATACGCATTATAGCGGGTTTTCAAATGTATGAAAAAAAAAAATTTCCAATTTCAAGGGGTGCATGTCGGATTATTGTGAGACTTGGTGAGAAACTTCCACCTACAAAATTTTAGTCGAATTGGACAACGTTAACACGTAGTGCATAGGCCCCAAATCTGAAAAATAGCGTTTAAATCGAAAAAATTGTCAAATTTTCAGTTTTTGCAAAATTAAAGCTATTTATTCCCCCTTTTGCAAAAAAGTGGATCCTGGTGCTTAGGGCAAACACAATGAGATTTCCAATAAGCTACATATCTTTAAAATCGGTTAAACAGTTTTCGAGTTATTACAATTTGCACTGGCCATTACATGTTACTCCTATGGTGTTGGTTTTGAAATACTTTCTAACGCGCATAGATAATGGGTGCTATAGCTAAGTGGGTCAGCACGCCGACTACTAAACATAAGATATCATTTTTAGCCTGAGTTCAATCCCAGTTCGCTGCCGTCGATAAAAAATAAACAAGTAAGAAAGCGTTATAGCCGGTCAAGCCGACCATACGATACCCTTCACCACTAAGGTCAAAGGTGTTATTTTTCCTGTATAAAGACAAATATTTGCTAAATTTTGACATATACAAACATTTTCTTAAAACGTATATAACCTGTTTCCGTCATTTCGACTTATATGAGAGCTAGGGTCAAATGTGGACCGATTATCTCGAAATTTGGCAAATTGATTACAGTTGTTACAAAAATTATGTATGCAAAAAATAAACTCAAAATTTTCATTATTTTTAGATTTACTAGCGTTTTAGTGATTTTTTGTCTCATTTAGTGCGTTTTTGAAGAAGAGTTTGTATGGGAGCTATGGTCAAATATGGACCGATTTCAACGATATTTGGTACAGTGATTTAAATTTACATAAGCAGTATCCATTTTAAATTTAATGAAAAAATATTGATATTTGTGGCCAATATAGCAATTCCGGGAAGTGGGACCTATGGGACGTACCATAAATAATGGACCGATTTTGACCAATTTCAATAACCATGGTCCCATTATCAAAAAAATTATCTGTGTCAAATTTCATCAAATTATCTTAAGAATTGCGACCTGTAGTTTGATTATAAGGTTTACGTGGGGGTCCAGCCAGCCAGACGGACGGACATCGCTAAATCGACTCAGAAAGTGATTCTAAGCCTATTGGTATACTAAAAGGTGGGTCTATGACAAATATTTCTATGCGTTACAAACATCAGCACAAACTTATAATACCCTTTCCACCTATGGTGGTGAAGGGTATAATAAAATAACAAGAAATAGAGCAACTTCTTCTAAAAATAGACTATACACCACACTTCATCTCTCTACTCTCTATCTATCTCTGAAAAATTGAGTCAAAAATTACTCGAAAATGGCTCGTAAAAGACTCATAAAGGTGCTCATAAAAGATTATCTCAAGGGAGTCGCGGCTAGGGTACCATTTTCTCCCGAAGGCACAGTCTTTTTCGAATCGAAAATGATAGCATATTCGATTGTTTTAATGGTCCGCAGCAGTCGAAAAAGAGTCAAATATGATCAGAAAATAACAAAAATGCTGACTGGGATAATGAGAATTATAACAAATATTAACATATAAGAAAGTATTATAATCTGTCAAATCCGACCATATGATAACCTACTCTAGTAAGGTCAAATGAAACCGATAGCACTGGTCACTAGGCAATTATTACATTCAAATTAAGCTATTTATACCCTTCACCACCATAGAAGGAAAGGGTATTATAAGTTTGTGCTGATGTATGTAACGCATAGAAATATTTGTCTTAGACCCATCTTTTAGTATACCAATAGGCTTAGAATCACTTTCTGAATCGATTTAGCGATGTCCATCCGTCCGTCCGTCCGTCTGGCTGGCTGGCTGGCTGGACCCCCATGTAAACCTTGTAATCAAACTACAGGTCGCAATTCTAAAGATAATTTGATGAAATTTGGCACAAATCATTTTTTTGATAATGAGATTATTTATGGTACCTCCCATAGGTCCCACTTCCCGGAATTGATATATTGGCCACAAAAATCAATATTTTTCATGAAATTTGAAACAAATACTGCATATGTAAACTTAAATTACATTACCAAATTTCGTTGAAATCGGTCCACATTTGACCATAGCTCCCATACAAACTCTTTTCTCAAAACGCACTAAATGAGACAAAATTTACTAAAACGCTCCTAAATCCGAAGACAATGAGAATTTTAAGTTTATGTTTTACATACATAATTTTTGTAATAACTGTAATCAATTTACCAAAATTCGTTATAATCGGTCTACATTTGACCCTAGCTCTCATATAAGTCCAAATGACGGAAACAGCTTAAATGTATAAGTTTTGAGTTTGTATGATGGCAAAATTTAGCAAATATTTGTCTTTATACAGAAAAAAGAACACCTTTGACATTAGTGGTGAAGGGTATAGTATGGTCGGGCTTGACCGACTATAGCACATTCCTACTTGTTTTTTAAAGCGTTATTCCAGAAATTTTAAACTTCTTCATCGTTATTTTATTATATCTTGAAAATTACTTGTTCAATTTTTTTGAAAAGTATATCAATGGACTAAGAACGAAATTAACCTTAAGACGTGTTAACACTAGATTTTTGTGTGTTTAAGGGTTTTGGAGTTATTTACTTTATTTTTTTTTATTACCCATTCACATTCGTAAACAAACCATTCTACAAAATCCCCTTAATCTCTTATTAAAAGTTTCATTTATTACCTGTCACTAGCAGCTTTCCAAGTGGGCGATCGGTGTAAAAAGCAACATAAAATTATAATTTTGTTAATATCTGAAAAATTCTGTTATAATTTTTATGTGACACATTAAATCGTCTTGAAATATTTCCCCCAACCCAAAAATTTTAATCAGCTGTGCAAAATTAATATACCAAAATGGTCTATAGCATTAAAAGGGTTAAACGGGAGAATCTAAATTTATTTTCTTTTTTAGATTTATTTGTTCCGAAAAATAGGTGGGTGTGAAAAAAATATCTAGAGCTAATAAAATGTAAAATTAAATGTAAGTCTTTGAAGTAGTTTTTTTTTTTTTTGTAAATATTTGACAGGGACAATTTTAAGGTTAGATGGGACATAAATTTTCAAGCAAAAAAAGAAAAACATTCTAGCGGCCAAGTCGAACATTAAATACCCTAAATCACTAAAAAGTTTCTTAAATATAGGAAATTTTTCAAAAATTTTTATTTTAAAAAAAATTCTTATTTTATAGGAAAATTTTCACAAATTTGTCATATTTTAGGAAATTTTTCAATAATTTCTTATTTTTACAGGAAATTTTTCAACAATTTCTTATTTTTATAGAAACTTTTTCAAAAATTTCTTATTTTTTTAAGAATTTTTTAAAAAATTTCTTATTTTTATAAATTTTTTTTAAATTTCCTTTTTTAAAGGAAATTTTTAAAAACATTTTATTTCTATAGGAAATTTTGAAAAATTTCCTACAAAAATAAGAAATTTTTGAAAAATTTCCTACAAAAATAAGAAATTTTTAAAAAATTTCCTACAAAAATAAGAAATTTTTGAAAAATTTCCTATAAAAATAAGAAATTTTTGAAAAATTTCCTACCAAAACAAAAAATTTTTGAAAAGTTTCCTATAAAAATAAGAAATTTTTGAAAATTTTCCTACAAAAATAAAAAATTTTTGAAAAATTTCCTACAAAAATAAGAAATTTTTGAAAAATTTCCTACAAAAATAAGAAATTTTTAAAAAATTTCCTACAAAAATAAGAAATTTTTGAAAAATTTCCTATAAAAATAAGAAATTTTTGAAAAATTTCCTATAAAAATAAGAAATTTTTGAAAAATATCCTATCAAAATAAGAAATTTTTGAAAAATTTTCTATAAAAATAAGAATTTTTTAAAAAATTTCCTATAAAAATAAGAAATTGTTGAAAAAATTTCCTATAAAAATAAGAAATTTTTGAAAAATTTCCTATAAAAATAAGAAATTTTTGAAAAATTTCCTATAAAAATAAGAAATTGTTGAAAAATTTCCTATAAAAATAAGAAATTGTTGAAAAATTTCCTATAAAAATAAGAAATTTTTGAAAAATTTCCTATAAAAATAAGAAATTTTTGAAAAATTTCCTATAAAAATAAGAAATTGTTGAAAAATTTCCTATAAAAATAAGAAATTTTTGAAAAATTTCCTATAAAAATAAGAAATTGTTGAAAAATTTCCTATAAAAATAAGACATTTTTGAAAAATTTCCTATAAAAATAAGAAATTTTTGAAAAATTTCCTATAAAAATAAGAATGTTTTGAAAAATTTTCTACCAAAACAAAAAATTTTTTAAAAATTTCCTACAAAAATAAGACATTTTTGAAAATTTTCCTACAAAAATAAGAAATTTTTGAACAATTTCCTACGAAAATAAGAAATTTTTGAAAAATTTCTTATAAAAATAAGAAACTTTTGAACAATTTCCTACAAAAATAAAAAATTTTTGAAAAATTTCCTATAAAAATAAGAAAATTTTTGAAAATTTTCCTATAAAAATAAGAAATTTTTGAAAAATTTACTATAAAAAAATAAATTAAAAAAAAATTTCCTAAAAATTTTTTTAAAAAAATTTCCTAATTTTTTTATAGTAAATTTTTCAAAAATTTCTTACTTTTATAGAAAAATTTTCAAAAATTTCTTATTTTTGTAAGAAATTTTCAAAAATTTCT
This sequence comes from Stomorhina lunata, assembly GCA_933228675.1. Classification (NCBI taxonomy): domain Eukaryota; kingdom Metazoa; phylum Arthropoda; class Insecta; order Diptera; family Rhiniidae; genus Stomorhina; species Stomorhina lunata. The sequence goes on from OW121744.1 coordinate 52,352,164, forward strand.
TATTTTTGTAAGAAATTTTTCAAAAATTTCTTATTTTTATAGCAAATTTAAAAAAAAAAAATTTTATGGGAAATTTTTTAAAAGTTTCATATTTTTTTAAGAAAATTTTTTTATAAGAAAATTTTTCAAAAATTTCTTATTTTTATAGGAAATTTTTCAAAATTTTTTATTTTTTTAAGAAAATTTTTCAAAAATTTCTTATTTTTGTAAGAAGTCAAAAATTTCTTTTTTTTATAAGAAAATTTTTCAAAAATTTCTTATTTTTATAGGAAATTTTCTAAAAATTTTTTATTTTTATAGAAAATTTTCAAAAATTTTTTATTTTTATAGAAAATTTTTCAAAAATTTCTTATTTTTATATGAAATTTAGGAAAATTTTCATCTGAAATTTAGGAAATTTTTTAAATATTTCTTATTTTTATAGGAAATTTTCAAAAATTTATTTTTTTTAAGAAATTTTTCAAAAATTTCTTATTTTTATAGGTAATTTTGTAAAAAAAAAATTATTTTTATAGGAAATTTTTCAAAAATTTTTTATATTTTTTAGAAAATTATTCAAAAATTATAGAAAATTTTTAAAAAACTTCTTTTTATTATAAAAAATTTTCAAAAATTTCTTATTTTTATAGAAAATTTTTCAAAAATTTCTTATTTTTATAGCAAATTTTTAAAAAATTGCTTATTTTTATAGCAAATTTTCAAAAAAAAAAATTCTTTTATAGGAAATTTTTTAAAAATTTCTTTTATAGGAAATTTTTTAAAAATTTCTTTTATAGGAAATTTTTCAAAAATTTCTTATTTTTATATGAAATTTTTTAAAAATTTCTTATTTTTATATGAAATTTTTTAAAAATTTCTTATTTTTATGTGAAATTTTTTAAAAATTTCTTATTTTTATATGGAATTTTTTAAAAATTTCTAATTTTTATATGGAATTTTTTAAAAATTTCTTATTTCTATAGGAAATTTTTCGAAAGTTTCTTATTTTTATAGGAAATTTTTCGAAAGTTTCTTATTTTTATAGGAAATTTTTCGAAAGTTTCTTATTTTTATAGGAAAATTTTCAAATGTTTCTTATTTTTATAAGAAATTTTTAAAAGATTTTAAAAAATGTCTTTATTTATTAATGATTTCCGTTAAATATTTATGATTTTACAAAATGTTTTAAAGAATTTATAATGGCATTTTCTGAAATTTTGTAGGTTTTTTAAAGATTTATGAGACAAATCAAAAACTACTTATATATTTGGATCCTCAAGACCTTAAAGAATCAGTGCTATGTAATATATTTCCAATATAATGAATAGGGTCTTCAAAACTTTCAGTGGAAAACTAAACTTCTTTTCGTTTTCAACCTTTTTCAAATAAATTTGTAATGGCATATTTTGCCATTTTGTAGATATTTTAAAGATTTGTGGCAAAAATCAAAAAATATCTATATATTTGAATGCTATAGACTTTAAGGAATCAGTTAAGTGAAATATCTTTCCAAAATAATGATCGGGGACTTAAATACTTAAAGTTGAAAACTGTTTTTTTTTTTTTAATTTTCAACCTTTTTCTTTGAGTTTGAAAATTTTTATATTTTATTGTCTAGTATCTATAACTATTTTTAAAACAACTCTTATAAGTTTAGTATGTACCATAATTTCGTCATATTTATTTACTTAAATAGTAAAATATTTACTATCTTATCATTTTGTAAAGACTAAGTTGAGAAATCTTTTTAGATAAGAGTAACTGAAATAAAAATACCTACGATTTTCTTATCATGACATAAATATTATTATATTGTTTTAACTTTTTTTCATTCAAATCTTATCATAATACTTCTTATTGTGAAAGAGCTACAAAATATTGGAGACATATGAAAATGTTCAATTTTCTACAAATTTTAATATTTTAGAATTTTTGATTTATTTAAAAATTTTCTAGGTAAACCTGTGTAATTCAAGTGTTTTGAAATGTTTTCAAAAAAACGATTGTGGTGTTTCAAAAGATGACAGATAACACTTGTCAACAGCCAAAATTACATTTTAGTTGAACTTTTTTCATGTGTTCCCTAAGTACAAAAACAAACGATTTTTTTATTTTTTTCAAAAATTTTTGTTTTTTGAAGAGGTTGCCCTAGTTAAATTGCTGTATATTGAAAACGACTTATCCAATTTTGTTGGAAAATATATTTATGGATTAAGAAGAAAATTGCCCTTAAGTTGTGCTAACACAAGTTTTTGGTGATATCTACGGTTTTAGAGTTATATACATTACAATATTTAAAAATAAATATATATTTTTTTTAATTTATGAAAAATTGAAAATACCAAAAATTTATTAAAGCTTCTTGGCGTAAGTAATAAATATTTCAGATAACATTAACCTTATATTTAGAAAATCCGTCGATTATTAGAGTTTTTATTACGAAAAACGTGAAAATAACGAATTTTATCGAAAAATGACATATAAATAAAAAAGCGATTAAGCGATGACTTAAATTTTTGTTTGCCCAAAATGAAAGATTTATCCAATGTCCCATTTAAAAGGGGAGATCCATAAACAGTTTATTTCACTTTTGGGAGCTGTCAATGGGCGGCTAGATCGTGCGACTTAACGCCTTTATACAAAAATTAAATTGCATATAATTTGGTAAATCTCTTGAGTAAAATTTTCCCTTATTATAAAAAACAAAAGACCATTTTCAAAATCAAATAATAATAAATCAATTTAAATACTCCAATAAATCTCAAAACAAACAATTTTTAATACATTTTCAAATAAAATTGAAATGGAAATAAATATAAATCAAAACCTCCTACACAATTTCAAATGAAAATGCAAGTAATCTCATTAAAGATTCGATATAATAAAACACCTGTTGTAATTATGAAAATCTTATTAAAATCCAAACAAATTCCCCCTTCAGACAAAAATTTCACCACAAAATTCAAAAAATCAGTTCAAACAATTCACCACAGCTGCCAAACATTAAGTGATTTCCTTTTGCTGCTTCTTCTTAAAAGGAAGACATTTATTGAAAGTGTTAAAATTTTATTTGAAAATAAAAATCTATAATTAAGAAAATAAACAAATATTTGTCTTTTAAAACAAAATTTATTTAACATTAATATCATATTTAGAAAATCTCTTATTTGTTTTGGTTTTTTTTCTGTCTAAATTTAAACAATTTGAAAATTTAAAGGGGGAAATTTTAATAAAATGAAAAACAATTCTTGTTTTTGGAAATTGTTACAAAATTTTTTCTATAAAGAAAAAATATTTATTCTTTAAAATTATTTATGAACACAAAAATATGGGTTTGTAATCAAATCAATTATAGGAAAATTTAAAGAATTTATGTTTATTAATATGATTTTTATTTAATGAACATTTTTAAAATAATCATAAATTATAAAAAAAATAATCAGACAAAAACACGGCGGCAAATTTCTTAAAAAAAATAAAAAAACATTTTTAAATTTTATATAAAAAAAATTCTAAAAAAATTTCTATAAAAATAAGAAATTTTTGTAAAATCTCCAAAAAAAAACATCTTATAAAAATATAAGATTTTTGAAAAATTTCCTATAAGAATATAAAATTTTTTAAAAATTTCCTATAAAAATAAGAAATTTTTGTAAAATTTGCTATAAACATTTTTGAAAAATTTCCTTAAAAAAATAAGAAATTTTTGAAAAATTTCCTATAAAAATAAGAAATATTTAAAAAATTTCCTATAAAAATATAAATTTTTTTAAAAATTTACTATAAAAATAAAAAAAATTTGAAAAATTTTCGTATAAAAAAAAGAAATTTTTGAAAAATTTCCTATAAAAATAAGAAATTTTTGAAAAATTTCCTTAAAAAAATCAGGAATTTTTGAAAATTTTCCTATAAAAATAAGAAATTTTTAAAAAATTTCCTATAAAACTAAGAAATTTTTGAAAAATTTCCTTTAAAAATAATAAATTTTTTAAAAATTTCCTATAAAAATAAGAAATTTTTGAAAATTTTTCTATAAAAACAAGAAATTTTTGAAAAATTTTCTATAAAAATAAGAAATTTTTGAAAAATTTCCTATAAAAATAAGAAATTTTTGTAAAATTTTCTATAAAAATAAGAAATCTTTGAAAAATTTCGTATAAAAATAAGATATTTTCTTTCCTATAAAAATAAGAAAATTTTGAAAAATTTCCTATCAAAATAAGATATTTTAAGAAATTATTGAAAAATTTCCTATCCAAATGAGAAATTATTGAAAATTTTCCTATAAAAATGAAAAATTTTTGATAAATTTCCTATAAAAATAAGAAATTTTTGAAAAATTTCCTCAAAAAAAAAAATAAGAAATTTTTGAAAATTTTCCTTAAAAAAATAAGAAATTTTTGAAAAATTTCCTTAAAAAAATAAGAAATTTTTGAAAAATTTCCTTAAAAAATAAAAAATTTTGAAAATTTTCCTTAAAAAAATAAGAAATTTTTGAAAAATTTCCTTTAAAAAAATAATAAATTTTTGAAAAATTTCCTAGAAAAATAAAAAATTTTTGAAAAATTTCCTTACAAAAATAAGAAATTTTGAAAAATTTCCTTAAAAAAGGTATCCTAAAAAAATAAGAAATTTAAAAACTCCTATGAAAATTTCCTATAAAAATAAGAAATTTTTGAAAAATTTGCTATAAAAGTAAAAAAAAATTGAGAAATTTGCTATAAAATTAAGAAATTTTTGAAAATCTTACTATAAAAATAGTAAATTTTTGAAAAATTTCCTATAAAAATAGTAAATTTTTGAAAATTTTCCTATAAAAATAAGAATTTTTTGAAAAATTTCCTATAAAAATAGAAAATTTTTGAAAAAATTTCTTTAAAAAATCAAAAATTTTTGAAAAATTTCCTTGAACAAATCAGAAATTTTTGATAAATTTCCTATAAAAATAATATTTTTTGAAAAATTTCCTATAAAAATAGTAATTTTTTAAAAATTTCCTTTAAAAATAAGAAATTTTTGAAAAATTTTCTAAAAAAATAAGAAATTTTTGAAAAATTTTCTAAAAAAATAAGAAATTTTTGAAAAATTTCCTTAAAAATGTAAGAAATGTTTGAAAAATTTCCTATGAAAACAAGAAATTTTTGAAAAATTTTCTATAAAAATAAGAAATTTTTTAAAAATTTCTTTAAAAAAAATAAGAATTTTTTGATTTTTTTTTTAAGAAATTTTTTATTTTTTAAGAAATTTTTCAATAATTAATAATTTCCTTAAAAAATAAGAAATTTTTGAAAAATTTTCTTTAAATAATAAAAAAAAAATTGAAAAATTTTCTACAAATATAAGAAATTTTTGTCAAATTTCCTATAAAAATAAGAAATTTTTGTAAAATTTCCTATAAAAATAAGAAAATTTTGAAAAATTTCCCATAAAAATAAAAAATTTTTTAAAATTTTCCATAGAAATAATAAATTTTTTAAAAATTTCCTATAAAAATAAAAAATTTTTAAAAAATTTCCTATAAAAATAAGAAATTTTTAAAAAATTTCCTATAAAAATAAGAAATTTTTAAAAAATTTCCTATAAAAGTAAGAAATTTTTTAAAATCTTACTATAAAAATGGTAAATTTTTGAAAAATTTCCTATAAAAACGGTAAATTTTTGAAAAATTTCCTATAAAAATAGTAAATTTTTGAAAAATTTTCTTTTAAAAATCAAAAATTTTTTAAAAATTTCCTATAAAACTAATATTTTTTCAAAAATTTCCTATAAAAATAGTAATTTTTTTAAAAATTTCCTATAAAAATAAGAAATTTTTGAAAAATTCCCTTAAAAAAAATAAGAAATTTGAGAAAATTTTCCTTAAAAAAAATAAGAAATTTTTGAAAAATTTCCTTCAAAAATAGGAAATTTTTTCAAAAATTTCCTATAAAAATAAGAAATTTTTGAAAGTTTTTCTAAAAAATGAGAAATTTTTGAAAAATTTTCTAAAAAAAATAAGAAATTTTTGAAAATTTTCCTATAAAAATAGGAAATTTTTGAAAATTTTCCTAGAAAAATAGGACATTTTCAAAAATTTCCTATAAAAATTGTAAATGTTTGAAAAATTTTCTATAAAAATAGTGAATTTTTAAAAATTTTCCTTTAAAAATTTTTGAACAATTTCCTATAGAAATAGTAAATTTTTGAAAAATTTCCTATGAAACTAAGAAATTTTTGAAAAATTTCCTATAAAAATAATAAAATTTTGAAAAATTTCTATAAAAATAGGAAATTTTTGACGCCGTCAATATTTTCTTTCTTCCCCGGAAAATTTTCTAAAATATAAAATTTGTCTATTCGTAAAAAAATGCAGGAAGTGCCTAAAATGTGCAACAATATGTGGACGGCGTGCGCCTTTTTCCCCAAATGGATGAGCTAAAATATTAAACAAAAAATGACTAAAATAAAATTTATGGCCAAAACTAAAAACTTGTATTGGAATTATGTTCTTAAATCTCAAAAACATTTACAGAACAAAAAAAAACTCCTACATACTTACAAGAATAAAAGAAATTTTATATATTTTTTATTTTTATAGAAAGAAAATTTATAAACATGACAGATAAATTGACAGCTAGAAAATGAGGGACAGACGGACGGACGGATACATCCATAAACACCCAAATCCACTAGAATCGAGTGACTAAAATAACAACAAAGGAAATAAATAAACGAAACAAAGTATTTTAATATTTTGGCTAAATACTTCTTATGTGTTTTAGATTCAATTTTAATCCAAGAGAAAAGAAATTTCAGAAATATTTGAAATTTCTTTCAATTTATAAATTTTTTACAAGTCCATATGGCACCATGAGGTTTTAAAGCAAAAAAAAAAACTATAGGATAAATAATAGAAATGAACAATGATCGAACGATCGATGGACGATCAATCATAACAATATTTTAAAAATTGAAAATTATTTAAATAAATTGGACAACCAACGAGAGCAATTGTTTAAATGTCTCATGTCACATTTGATCTCGAATGGGGGCGTATGATAAATGCGTAATGTTATTTAAAATGAAAACTTAACAGAAGTTTAACAGACATTTAACATTAAAATGTTGTTTGTCAGTTTAAATTCTCAATTATTTACTTAAAGTGCTTGAAAACAAATCATATTTCAAATTTGATATATTTGAAAACATTATTCAAAATTTTCACAAAAATTTCCCTTTTAGCCTAAATTTCCTAAAATTCGCATATGCTTTGCTTTTTTATGTTTATGCTTTTGAAAAACATTTTCTTGTCTAATTTTTATGATTTCAACTTTATCTTTTTGTTAATTAGAGTAAAAACCGCATATTTTCAAATCATTTTTCTTCTAAATCTTTTACTTCGGAGGGTAAATGTGTTTTCCTAAGTGTCTTGTGATTGTGGGTCAGACGTCATAATTTTCTTTTTCGCTTATTTTTTTTTTTTTTTTTTTTTGTTTCAGAAAATTATTTTAGGAAAAAATTGTAATTATTTACTTAAAAATTCGGTTAAAAGTTTTGCTTTTTTAGCAATTTAGCAAAAAAGAATAGAAAATAAAAGATAAAAATTTAAATATCAAATTATGGGAAGAAAATTTATCAGAAACACACATTTGGGGTTTTAAAAGATTTCCTAAAAGAATTTCCTGTAAATAAAAAATTTCCTAAAAAAAATTAGAAATTTAAAAAATAAATTCTAAAAAAATAAGAAATTTTTGAAAAATTTCATTAAAAAAAATAAAATAAGAAATTTTTGAAAAATTTCCTATCAAAAATAGGAAATTTTTGAAAAATTTTACATAAAAATAAGAAATTTTTGGAGAATTTTCTATAAAAATAAGAAATTTTTGAAAAATTTCTTATAAAACTAAGAAATTTTAGAAAAATTTCCTATAAAAATAAGAAATTTTTGGAAAATTTCCTTATAAAAATAAGACATTTTTAAAAAATTTCCTTAAAAAATATGAATATTTTTAAAATTTTCCTTAAAAAAAATAAAAAATTATTGAAAATTTTCCTTAAAAAAAAAAGAATTTTTGAAAAATTTCCAATAAAAATAAGAAATTTTTTAAAATTTTCCTAAAAACATAAGAAATTTTTTAAAAATTTCCTATAAAAATAAGAAACTTTTGAAATATATCCTAAAAAAAAATTTGCAAAATTTCCTATAAAAATAAGAAATATCTTAAAATATTCTATAAAAATAAGAAAATTTTGAAAAATTTCCCATAAAAATAAGAAATTTTTAAAAAACTTCCCATAAAAATAAGAAATTTTTGAAAAACTTCCTATATAAATAAGAAATTTTTGACGAATTTTCTTAAAATAAAAACTTTTTTCAATTTATTCTATAAAAATAAGTTTTTTTTTTTTTGAAAAATTTCCAATAAAAATAAGAATTTCTTGAAAAATTATAGAAATACGAAATTTTTGAAAAATTTCCTATAAAAATAAGAAAATTTTAAAAAATTTCATATAAAAATAAGAAATTTTTGAAAAATTTTCTATAAAAATAAGACATTTTTGAAAAATTTCATATAAAAATAAGAAATTTTTGAACAATTTAAAGAAAATTTGAAAAATTTTCTATAAAAATAAGAAATTTTTGAAAAATTTCCGAAAAAATATAAAATTTTTGAAAAATTTCCGAAAAAATATAAAATTTTTGCAAAATTTCCTAAAAAAATAAAAAATTTTTGAAAAATTTCCTATAAAAATAAGAAATTTTTGAAAAATTTCCTATAAAAAAGGAAATTTGCTATAAAATAGGAAATTTTTGAAAAATTTCCTATAAAAATAGGAAATTTTTGAAAAATTTCCTATAAAAATAAGAAATTGTTGAAAATTTTCCTATAAAAATAAGAAATTTTTGACGAATTTCCTTAAAATAAAAACTTTTTTTAATTTTTTCTATAAAAATAAGTTTTTTTTGAAAAATTTCCAATAAAATAAGAATATCTTAAAAAATTTCCTATAAAAAAAAAGAATATTTTGAAAATTTTATTATAAAAATAAGAAATTTTTGAAAAGTTTCCTATAAAAATAAGAAAATTTTAAAAAATTTCATATGGAAATAAGAAATTTTTGAAAAATTTTCTATAAAAATAAGAAATTTTTGAAAAATTTAAAGAAAATTTGAAAAATTTTCTATAAAAATAAGAAATTTTTGAAAAATTTCCGAAAAAATATAAAATTTTTGAAAAATTTCCTATAAAAATATAAAATTTTTGAAAAATTTCCTATAAAAATAGGAAATTTTTGAAAATTTTCCTATAAAAATAAGAAATTTTTGAAAAACTTCCTATAAAAATAAGAAATTGTTGAAAATTTTCCTATAAAAATAAGAAAATGTTGAAAAATTTCCTATAAAATTAAGAAATTTTTGGAAATTTTCCTATAAAATTAAGAAATTTTTGTAAATTTTCCCATAAAAATAGGAAATTTTTGAAAAATTTCCTATAAAATAGGAAATTTTTGAAAAATTTCCTATAAAATAGGAAATTTTTGAAAAATTTCCTATAAAATAGGAAATTTTTGAAAAATTTCCTATAAAATAGGAAATTTTTGAAAAATTTCCTATTTTATAGGAAATTTTTCAAAAATTTCCTATAAAATAGGAAATTTTTGAAAAATTTCCTATAAAAATAGGAAATTTTTGAAAAATTTCCTATAAAAATAGTAAGTTTTTGAAAAATTTCCTATAAAAATAGTAAGTTTTTGAAAAATTTCCTATAAAAATAGTAAATTTTTGAAAAATTTCCTATAAAAATAGTAAATTGTTGAAAAATTTCCTATAAAAATAGGATATTTAAAATTTGAATTTTTAAAAAAAAATTCCCTTTAAAAAGTGAATTTTTGAAAAATTCCCTTTAAAAGAGAATTTTTGAAAAATTCCCTTTAAAAAGTGAATTTTTGAAAAATTCCCTTTAAAAGTGAATTTTTGAAAAATTCCCTTTAAAAGTAAATTTTTGAAAAATTCCCTTTAAAAAGTGAATTTTTTAAAAATTCCCTTTAAAAAGTGAATTTTTAAAAAAATCCCCTAAAAAAAGGAATTTTTGATAAATTCCCTTTAAAAGTGAATTTTTGAAAAATTCCCTTTAAAAAGTTTTGAAAAATAATAAAAACATTTAAAACTCTGACACATGAAAAACATTCATGTGATTCAATATTTGACTTTCCATTTCTATTTGATGATGGTCTTAAGTAAACTTACGATCTTCATCACGATCTCTCTGGTACATTAACTTTAAAATAAAAAAAAACTCGTACTAAAAGTCAACAATATTTTGAGTTTTATTCTATATTTTTGTTTAATTAAATAAAATACAATCAACAAGTTGTTTAATTTTCTTTTTAAAATAACGTAAAAACTAAATAAATAAATAAGATATGAAAGAAAAAACATCTCAAAAAAAAAACTAAAATTGAGATGGGAAAAGAACGAGAATTGTCAGACAATTGGTCAACAAAAACCCACAACTTAAACGTTAATTGATTTAAATTGATCGTGCAAATGCCAAGAGAGAAAGAGGCGAAAGAGCTGAGTTTTAGGGGAAAAAATAACAAACAATTTAAATTGAGATTCAAATAAATATACGCATAATTATACGAGGGCCATTACATATGGTCAGCAGATCAGTTCTAGATCAATTGTTCTGGTACTTGATCTAGAAACGTTCTAAATAACATTTCAATTAGCCCTCGTTGGGCATGATCATTTTACAAAATCACTTTCAATAACATAATGAGCTTTATCCAGTAGCGGAACTTCTGTAAATAAAATTCCTCATAAAATGTTGACACATTAAGAATTAGTACGAGTGATCGTGGCATGAGGAATTAATATTCACAATTTTCATGGATCAATAAAACTTAATGATCTTTGTTAGACATTTTCATATACGGTCGATTTCTTAAGGTATTTTTCACTAATCTCTTCTCTAAAAGTGATAAAAGACATTTTTGCTGATCATGACAGGTGTTATATTAATGGAAGGTATAGAGAGACTGACAGAGAGAGAGAGCAATATCCTGAGTGTGTTTGACAGAAGTGATGAGTAATTAGTAAATTGTGGTCGTGTAAGTATGTGATATTCTTTTCATGTAACAGATTAATTTTCTTGAGTGTAAATCACCTATTTCGTGTTTTTATTTTTGTTTAAAATTTTGTTTGACAAGAAAACACATTTATTGAGCTTAAATAGAAATGGGAAATTTTTGAAAATTTTATTTTTAGGTAGATACGAGTATTTATTTAGGGTTTTAAGAAAATAAAAGGAAAATATTTTTATTATTTCGGGGAAAAAAAGCCATAAACCTAAATTTAGATAATTACTTTTTATTTAAGTTGCCTAAATTAATAAATGTCACTTCAAAAAGTTTATCTAAAATTAGAAAATTTTTAATTTTAGGTTTTTTCAAAAACTTAATTATTTTCATGAAAAACTCCTATAACAAAAAGAAATTTTTGAAAAATTTCCTATAAAAATAAGAAATTTTTGAAAATTTTCCTAGAAAAATAAGAAATTTTTGAAAAACTTTCTATAAAAAAAAAGAAATTTTTGAAAAATTTTCTATAATAAATAAAAAAAAAATTTGAAAAAATTCCTATAAAAATAAGAAATTTTTTAAAAATTTCCTATAAAATAAGAAATTTTTGAAAAAATTCCTACAAAAATAAGACATTTTTGTAAAAAAATCCTATACAATAAGAAATTCTTGAAATAAATCCAAAAAAAATAAGAAATTTTTGAAAAAATTCTTAAAAAATAAGAAATTTTTGAAAAAATTCTTAAAAAATAAGAAATTTTTGAAAAAAAAAATCCTATAAAATAAGAAATTTCCGATTAAAATAAGAAATTTTTGAAAAATTTTCTATAAAAAATAAAAAAATTTTTGAAAAAATTCCTATAAAAATAAGAAATTTTTGAAAAATTTCCTATAAAATAAGAAAATTTTGAAAAAATTCCTATAAAATTAAGAAATTTTTAAAAAAATTCCTATAAAATTAGGAACTTTTGAAAAATTTCCTACAAAAATAAGACATTTTTGTAAAAAAATCCTATACAATAAGAAATTCTTGAAAAAAATCAAAAAAAAAATATAAGAAATTTTTGAAAAAATTCTTAAAAAATAAGAAATTTTTGAAAAAAATCCTATAAAATAAGAAATTTCCGATTGAAATAAGAAATTTTTGAAAAATTTCTTATTAAAATAAGAAATTTTTGAAAAATTTCCTATTAAAATAAGAATTTTTTAAAACATTTTCTATAAAAATATGAAATTTTTAAAAAATTTCCTATAAAAATAAGCAATTTTTGAAAAATTTAATATAAAAATTAGAAATTTTTGAAAAATTTCCTATAAAACTAAGAAAATTTTGAAAAATTTCCTATAAAAATAAGAAAATTTTGAGAAATTTCCTATAAAAATAAGAAATTTTTGAAAAATTTCCTATAAAAATAAGAAATTTTTAAAAATTTTCTATTAAAATAAGAAATTTTTGAAAAATTTGCTATTAAAAAAAAGACATTTTTGAAAATTTTCCTATAAAAATAAGAATTTTTTAAAAATTTCCTTTATAGGAAATAAAAATAAGAAATTTTTGAAAAATTTCCTTTAAAAATAAGAAATTTTTGAAAAATTTCCTTTAAAAATAAAAAATTTTTTAAAAATTTCCTTTAAAATTTTTTTGAAAATTTTCCCTTAAAAATAAGAAATTTTTGAAGAATTTCCTATACAAAAAGTTAATGTGAATTTTTAGAAAATTCCCTTAAAAAAGTAAATTTTTGAAAAATTGAAGAAATTAATTTTTTAAAAAAAGTGAATTTTTTAAAAAAAAGTGAATTTTTGAAAAAATCCCTTTAAAAAGTGAATTTTTAAAAAATTCCCTTTAAAAAGTGAATTTTGGAAAAATCCCTTTAAAAAGTGAATTTTTGAAAAATTCTCTCTAAAAAGTATATTTTTGAAAAATTCATTTTTAAATGTGAATTTTTGAAAAATTCCCTTTTAAATGTGAATTTTTGAAAAATTCCATTTAAAAAGTGAATTTTTAAAAAATTTCCTTTAAAAATGAATTTTTGAAAAATTCCCTTTAAAAAGTGAATTTTGGAAAAATCCCTTTAAAAAGTCAAAAATTCACTTTTCTCTCTAAAAAGTGTATTTTTGAAAAATTAATTTTCAAATGTGAATTTTTGAAAAATTCCCTTTAAAAAGTGAATTTTTGAAAAATTCCCTTTAAAAAGTGAATTTTTAAAAAAATTTCCTTTAAAAATAAATTTTTGAAAAATTCCCTTTAAAAAGTGAATTTTTGAAAAATTCCCTTTAAAAAGTGAATTTTTAAAATATTCCCTTTAAAAAGTGAATTTTTGAAAAATTCCATTTAAAAAGTTAATTTTTGAAAATTTCCATTTAAAATGTGAGTTTTTGAAAAATTCCCTTAAAAAAAGGGATTTTGATAAATACCTTTTAAAAACTTAATTTTTGAAAAATTCTTTTTAAAAACTGAATTTTTAAAAAATTCCTTTTAAAAACTGAATTTTTGAAAAATTCCCTTTAAAAGGTAAATTTTTGAAAAATTCCTTTTAAAAAGTGAATTTTTGAAAAATTCCCTTTAAAAAGTGAATTTTTGAGAAATTCCCTTTAAAAAGTGAATTTTTAAAATATTCCCTTTAAAAGTGAATTTTTGAAAAATTTTCTGTAAAAAGTGAATTTTAGAATAAATGAGTTTTCATTGTCTTTTTTTTAATTTTGAAGTGAAGGGTAAGTTTGAGCTGGAGTCTACAATAATTTTTTTGTTCTTAAAGTTTAATTTTCTTAATTGTTTTTAATTGAAATAAACTACTTTATATCGTTGAGGCGATAAATTTGTATTGTGTTTTTCTTAGTTTTTTCTTATATTTTATTATGTTCGAAACTGAAAAATATTGAGTCACTTCATTCATACTAATTTTTTTTTTTTTTTAATTTAAGTGATAACAAAATTTTTCTAAAAAAACAAACTTATAATTTCAGTAGCTTCGAAATTTGAGGTTTGTTTTAAGAGATTGAGAACTTAGATTAAAAGGGTTATTGGAACGGAATTACGAAATTTTTATTTTAATCAAGGTCGAAATGTTATAAAAATTGAGTTTTGAGATTTTTTTTTAAGGTAGGTTTATTTTTAGAAATTTTTGTGGTTTCTTTGCGGTTCCTTAAAAATTTTAAAATATTTTAAAAATCACATGGTTCTTGACTAAATTTAATATTATTTCAATTTAAACTCAATTCAAAATTAAATCCTGCATTTTCCTAAAATAAAATTCATAGTTTTGAAATAAATTCAAAATTTTTACTTACCTTTTTTTGTTAAATAATCCAATTTCAAAAAATATACAAATAAAATTAATCCAATTGTGATGATAATCCCAGAGAAAAGGTCATGATAGTTTTAAAAAAAAATTATATGTAAATGCACAAATATAAAAACTTTGTTAAATTTTTTATTCAATTTTTTTTCCAAAAAAAAACACGTTTTATTTTCTTAAAATAATTTTCTTTATAAAAAGCTTTGAAATAATTTTCGATATTTTTTTAATATTTTCTTAATTTATTTTTTATTAGTAACGAATTTAAGCCTTTTTTTAGTGAATTAATAAAAGCAAAAACCACATTTTCCTTAATATTTTCCAGTAACACAAACCGTTAATTTTCCTTTTCAATAAATGAAAATTTTTTACTTTTCAAATTTAACGTTTATTTTCGAGCGTTTTCATTATAACCGTCCGTACATAACCGAGTCGTATGTGAAATTGACGTTTATAGAAATTCTCTTAAAAGAAAATTTCACGATCAAATGCTACAAATACAAAACGATCACACACAGTCACAGACCTCACGAATGTGTTATTTTACAATAACAACAACATTTAGGGTCTAAAAAGAAAGAGCTCTTTACGAAAACGTCCAAAAATACCGAAACTCACAAACTGACGATCTCATCTCATACAAATGTGAGGCGAGGAAAATTTTGAATTGATATTTTTCAGCTACAACAGCAACAAAAACACTGAAGAATACACTGCGGGTAAAAATTAAAATGAAAGAAAATTATACTTCACAGATGTTGCACATCCCAGCTAGCATTTTTCACTTGTATCTACAGACTTGTAATTGTAATAAAACACAATTTTTTACAATTTCACAATTTTACAGGCAAAAATACTTGTAATTGTAGACTTGTAGTTTAGTGAAATAGGGCCCAGGTCTAGATATTCAGGATCAATAAATGTTTTTAAGAAAGAATTATATTATGTGTTATAAAAATTCTGACATGAAAAATGATACAATTTTTCATCAAACTCAATAGCTCAAGCATGGAACAGTTTCACAGCTTTAATTTTGATGTCGATTTAATTTAGATACAGAAGCTTGAAGAAATTAACATAATCTCGTTAAGGAGATATCAGGAAATCAACAAAGCTATACAAATTTCAGTGTTTTTGTTTATTTTTTACAAAAACTGAGTTGGCTCGGCTTTTCTTGGTGCTCCCACCATAACCACGTGAAAATCTCTGCTTAAGGCTGACGGAAAAAAAATTTACCGAAATTTATCGATCGTATAACAAAGTTCAAAAATTTTCTGAAAAAAGTCATGTAAGTTGTTAGGCATTATTTAAGCAAAAAGTGTTGCAGACGCTTAGGCGTAGCTTTTTAATCAAATTGAATATAAGTGTATGTCCAAGACAGGTACCCGGAGAAGTCGACTGATTTCAACCAAAGTTAGTAAAGCTCCTTTTGGGGTTAACCCATAGTCATGTGTCGAATTTCATCAAAATCTGTTGAGAATTGCGGTTTACATATTGAGAAGAAAATTAAGTAAAAAAAATGACTTTTTTGACTTCAGTGCACGATTCAAATGATAATTTATGATATCACTTATGAGTCAAAAATGATCTTTTGTGAGAAAATGCTACCCTTCATGCGACTCTTCAAAACGAGTCTTTAATGACTCGTTTTACTGATTAGAATTTTGCTAGATTTGTAAAAAAAAATAATACCCAACAGAGTATATCTATTTTTAGAACACGTCATATATATTTTTAGAACAGTGATGTTGCGTTAATAATTACAGAAATTGATGTTGCCGAGACCGAGGATCGAACTTAGGCTGCTGAATATGATATGATCTGCTTAGTAGTCGGCGTGCTTACCAACTAAGCCACATCACCCATAATGAGATACGAGTATTTTTGTACACTTTTTTGATCACCAAATTGATTGCACACATTCTGCTTTCAAATAGTCGCTTTCAAGGTATTTTCTGAGTCTTTTTGGGGTCTTTTTTGATCACCAAACTGATTAAAATAACATAAAAAACGAGTAAGAAAGTGCTTTAGTCGGTCAAGCCCTTCACCACTAAAGTCAAAGTTGTACTTTTTCATCTATAAAACAAATATTTCCTAAATTTTGTCAAAATACGAACATTTTCTTAAGGATTATAAATTTAAGCTGTTTTCGTCATTTATATGGGGGCTAGGGTCAAATATGAACCGATCATCTTGAAATTTAGCAAATTGATTACAATTACAAAAATTATGTATACAAAAAATAAACTTAAAATTCTCATTATCTTCAGATTTACGAGCGTTTTAGTGATTTGGTCCCATTCAGTGCGTTTTGTCAGAAAAGTTTGTATTTGAGCTATGGTTAAATGTGAACCGATTTCGATGAAATTTTATATACCAAATTTTATCATCGTAGCTGTTATAATTTGTCATTTATTAGCAAATAAGTGATTAGCCTAGACGATGTTATACGGGAGCTATGGTCAAATGTAAACCGATTTTTACCAATTTCAATTTCTAAGAAATAAAGAATATTTATGCCAAATTTCAGTGACCTATATCCTTTCGCTAAGGTTTTATCGTACCAACAAGACACAGAAGAACAGACAGACAGACGGACATCGCTCAATTTGTGGCCAATATATCAATTCTGGGAAATGTGACCTATGGGAGGTACCATAAATAATGGACAGATTTTGACGAATTTTAATAGCCATGGTCCCATTATCAAAAAAATGATCTGTGCCAAATTTTATCAAATTATCTTTAGAACTGCGACCTGTAGTTTGATTACAAGGTTTACATGGGTGTCCAGCCAGCCAGCCAGACGGACGGACATCGCTAAATCGACTCAGAAAGTGATTCTAAGCAGGGTTTAAATAAACTGCTATAGCAGTTTTAAAATAGTCATATATTTCATATTTCATATAAAATTATGCCAACAATATGAAACAAAACCACCTTTCGCTATTATGAAAACTAACACCAAACACTTTTTCCAAAATTTCATATATAAATTTGCTATTTCCTTCTCATATTTTCGTCGTGTGCTAAAATGATTTTAGGTTTTAGGAACTATTTTGTACGACAGTAAAAAGAATGAATATGAATTTTTTCATTTTAGCATTTAGTTTTATATTCTTAGTTATGAAAACGAAAATGTTTCTCGCAGTAAAATTTATTCTCATAACTATTTTGAAAATATGAAAAATAAAAATTTGACTAAAATGAATTAAAAAGGTCGACTGCCACTGACTAGAGACAAAAACTATCAAGAAATATAAAACAAAGAATCAAGAAACCTTCACAAATATTTCATTAAATTTAATTGGCATAAGTAAAATTAATTATTTAAAAGTGATCTTGAGGGGGTGGGGAGGGTGGTAGATAGAATTATTAATAAGTTAAATTTGTTTTAAACTGACTCGACTCTACCAGGAGAACAGAAAAACAAGAACATAAGTTTCAATAACATATTTTTTCTTCTTTATATTGTTGTTTTTGTATACAATTTTTTTGCCTTGTTTGTTTTTTAAGTTATTTTTGTTGTTTTTCTATGCAGTAATTCGCTGGTAAGTTTTTTTAAGATCAAAAAATTAACCTTGCAGTTTGAAGGCATAAATTGTCACTAGAACTAAAAAAGCAACTAGGTTTGCCAAATTTTTAGCGTGTTCGTTTGTAAAACTAGGGTCAATATTAGATTTTTTAAAACTTTACTTGTAGAGAGTAACAAAATAAAGATTCTGTAATATATGTCTTTTGTCGTTTAAAACAAAATCAGAGACCACTTCTAGTTTTAAATGCAACGTTTCCTTGTAAAACTGTTGGGTAATCTTTACAGCATTACAAAGTTCTAAAAATACGAAAAATATACTTAACAGTTGCTTGTTAGTTTTTCTGTTTTTCTATTACATCAACTTACATTAAGCAAGTCATACCCAATATTTTTCATCCATTTTATCAGGAAAATAGAAAACGAAGTTTCTTTCATAAAACAGATTTTTTTTAAATTTTCTCTTATGTTGTTGTTTTTGTATAATAAATGTTTTTTGAGTTTGTTTTCTTTAAGTTTTTTTTGTTGTTTTTCTATAAAATGGATAAAAAAAAATTGGTCTGCGCTTCCCTAAATCTGAATTAAATCAAAAATTAAAAGTGAAAAAAAATAAAAATATGAATACGATTCATATTTACTTCGAATATGATAATTAGGGGAAAAAAACTAAAAACTAAATATTAAACCCTGATTCTAAGTCTATTGGTATACTAAAAGGTGGGTCTAAGACAAATATTTCTATTTGTTACAAACATCAGCACAAACTTATAATACCCTTTCCACCTATGGTGGTGAAGGGTATAACAATCATATTAGGATCGTTTGCACAATAAGATTTTGACTGCACACATTCTGCAAGAATTGTTTGTGCTTTTGTAAACTAGTCGTTTTTGGAGTCTTTTTGGAATCTTTTTTAGATCACCAAGCTGATTAATCAGTTTTTGATCATCTATACGAATCCTAAAAGACTCATTTTGCTGATATTATCGTCAACAATCACCAAATTGCTACCTGGGATGTAGCAGGGATCCCTCGCACACAAACACACACACACACACACACTCAAGCAAATGATGATAGAAAATTAAGAGAATTTGATGAGATAGCAACAACGACCATTGATGTTAGGTAAGATGCTGTGATAATCGTAACAAGAGATAATCAAATCAAGAGTATTTTGAAAAACACTGTTGGATTAAGAGAAGAGAAAACTGGAGGGTTTTACTTCTTAAAGGTAGCTATTAAAAGTTGTATTGATCACAAAGTGGCTAATCAATTCGACAAGGCTATGATTAAGAAGATATCCGGCAACAGGTGTCTGACGACAGTATTTGACTAAGAAAAAAGTGAAAGTTTAAAAATGGATACGAATTGCCCCTTTATCCGCTATATTCTCCAGATTTTCACTCGCTGACTATTTCTTATTCCCTAACTTGAAGATTTTTTATACCCACCATCAAAAAGTAAAGGGGGGTATATTGAGATTGTCATTCCGTTTGTAATTTCCTTAATTGAGATATATTCTGAATCCTTATGAAATGATTGAGCGATGTCCGTCTGTCTGTCTGTTCTTCTGTCTCTTGTTGGAACGATAAAACCTTAACGAAAGGATATATGTAGGTCACTGAAATTTGGCATAAATATTCTTTATTTCTTAGAAATTGAAATTGGTAAAAATCGGTTTACATTTGACCATAGCTCCTGTATAACATCGTCTAGGCTAATCACTTATTTGCTAATAAATGACAAATTATAACAGTTACGATGATAAAATTTGGTATATAAAATTTCATCGAAATCGGTTCACATTTAACCATAGCTCCCATACAAACTTTTCTGACAAAACGCACTGAATGAGACCAAATCACTAAAACGCTCGTAAATCTGAAGATAATGAGAATTTTAAGTTTATTTTTTGTATACATAATTTTTGTAATAACTACAATCAAATTTCGAGATAATCGGTCGTCCACATTTGACCCTAGCTCTCATATAAATCCAAATGACGGAAACAGCATAAATATATTAATTTTTAGAAAATGTTTGTATGATGGCAAAATTTAGCAAATATTTGTCTTTAGACAGGAAAAAGAACACCTTTGAGCTTAGTGGTGAAGGGTACCGTATGGTCGGGCTTGACCGACTATAGCACTTTCTTACTTGTTTTTAAATATTATTATCAAAAAATTTCCCATAGAATAATTTTATATCAGAAATTTTTCTACTGAAACTTTTCTAAACAAAAAAAACATAATTCGTAATGATTCTGTTTGTAAAATAGGTATTAAAGCGAGGTTTTCGATCTCTCTAAAAGTTGGGATACTCTTCCTGAAGAGATGGCCAAAGCAACCATCGAAGCGTGTCAAGGAATTGTCCCCACAAACATTTTTTGGCTTTTATCAGTAAATTGTCTATTACATTAATAATTTCATATAACAGATTGGGATCAAATGCAAATAAGTTTTCTTTTTGGAAACTTTTTGTTTCAAACATTTTTCTACAGAAAATTTTTTTATACAAATTTTTTTTTTATAGAAAATTGTTTTGTATAAAAATTTTTTTATCGAAAATTTTTCCATAGAAAATTTTTTTATTCAAAATTTTTCTACAGAAAATATTTCGATCAAAAATTTTTCTATAGAATAATATTTTTATCCAAATTTTTTCTATAGAAAATATTTTTTATCGAAATCTTTTCTATACAATAAAAAATTTAAAGAAAATTTGTAACGAAAATTTTTCTATAGAAAAATAATTGTATCTAAAATTTTACTATAGAAAAAAAATTTTCTAAAAAAAAAAATGTTTAATAAAATTTTTTTAGAGAAAAATATTTTTATAGAAAAATTTTTTTATAGAAAAATATTTTTATCGGAAATTTTACTGAAAAAAAAATATTTTAGTCGAAAATTTTTCTATAGAAAAATATTTTTATCCAAAATTTTTTTTTTCTATAGAAAAATTATTTTAACGAAAATTTTTCTATAGAAAAATATTTTCATCTAGAAAAAATATTTTTCTATAGAAAAATATTTTTATCCAAAATTTTTTTTTTCTATAGAAAAATTATTTTAACGAAAATTTTTCTATAGAAAAATATTTTCATCTAGAAAAAATATTTTTATTTCCGATAATTACTATAAAAAAATATTTTAGTCGAAAATTTTTTTACGAAAATTTTTCTATAGAAAAATATTTATATAGAAAACTATTTTTATCAAAAGAAAAATATTATTATCAAAATTTTTTCTATAGAAATATATTTTTTATTGAAAATTTTGCTATAGAAAAATTTTTTTACGAAGATTTTTCTATAGAAAAAAAATTTTGTCGAAAAGTTTTTTACAGAAAAAAATTGTAATCGAAAATTTTTCTATAGAAAAATATTTTTTTATCGAAAATATTTCTAGAAAAAAATATTTTTATTAAAAATCTTTTTATAGAAAAATTTATTTATTGAAAATTTTCTATAGAAAAATATTTTTATCGAAAATTTTCTATAGAAAAATATTTTTATCGAAAATTTTCTATAGAAAAATATTTTTATCGAAAATTTTCTATAGAAAAATAGTTTTATAGAAAATTTTTCTAAAGAAAAATATTTTTATTGAAAAATTTCTATATAAAAATATTTTTATCGAAAAATTTCTATATAAAAATATTTTTATAGAAAATTATTTTAACGAAAATTTTTCAATAGAAATATTATTTTAACAAAAATTATTTTATATTAAAATATTTTTAACAAAAATTTTTCTATAGAAAAATATTTTTATAGAAAATTTTAAATATTTTTATTGAAAATTTTTCTATATATAAAAATTTGTATTGAAAATTTTTCTATAGAAAAATATTAATATATTTTATAGACAAATATCGAAAATTTTTCTATAAAAAAAAAACTTTTTTAGAACAATTGCTTATAAAAAAATATTTTTATCGAAAATTTTCGCAGAAAAATATTTTGATCGAAAAATTTTCCAGAAAAAAATATTTTTATCGAATTACCCCTATGCTCCACTGGGAGTCAAGGATAACAGAAGACCCCTTCATCCGCCATATTCTTCAGATTTAGACCCGTTGACTATTTCTTATTCCCAAAACTTGAAGTTTTTTTTTTCGAAGTACTCACCCGACGTCCTAATCCATATCTTTATCGTTGCTTGCTATCCAGCGGCCCCTTCATCACCCAAGAATCAGCACCTGGAGCATCCGAACTCTTTACAGAGGAGATGCTCTGATTTAGTTGATGGATGTTCTTAACGAATATAAATGTGATGTAACTGCTGTCCAGGAACTAAAACGGAGTGGTCATGGCGAGACAGTAAATGTTGAGCTATAAATAAAAGTTACCAGCCCTCTAGGAATAAAGATTGCGTAAATACAATACAAAAAACTTTTTTATTCACGCCTACCACCATTTCAGCATTTTTTCACTGTGTCGCCATCTTTAGTGCTACCATAACACTTTGTATATCGGAGTTCACAGCTCTATAAGAGCTACATTTCTCTCTTTGATAGTTTTTTTACTACCACGTCAATTTCTAGTCATAACTTTTTAAAATTTGATTCGAACTCATCCTAATCGAATCGAGTTTTACAATGTTATGACTAGAAATTGACGTTGAATTTTTTGTTTGGGAAACCCTTACCACATTATTATGAATAAAAATAGTCGAACATTTGGAGATTCAATGACATTTGGCTTTCTTGGAACAGGAATAATGTTTACGGAATTCGGTTTAATTCGGTCGATTATTTCGGCTACCTCCCATAAGTAAATAAAATTTACCTGGGGGGTTACTGCGTATTTCGATACGAAAGAAATTATTTTCGAAGCACAATGCTTTAAGCATACAAATTCGAACAGTTTTATTTTCGACTCGAGATACGAATTGAGTTTTGTGAATGTTATGGAGCATACCTTTAGGCTGCGAAAAAATCGATTCCTGGAAACCTTTTATATGGGAGGTATCCTAGATAATGTACCCATACAAACTAATTTTCACGTACATTGTTTTTATAGCAGAAAATACATATGCGCCAATTTTTTTTATAATTTATCTCCAAATTTAAGACAATTTAAATTATAATATAAGATCATTTTGTTGCCCTATTTCGATTTTTTATTTAGTTCAAGAAAATAAACAGTTTTAGAGTCACGCGAGTATTTATTGCGCAATCTTCTACATTTTTTAAATAACGCCATATCTCGAAAACTAGCACAATTGAATTTAGCGTACTCGAATTATCTTTATCACGAACTCGAATTATCTCTCTTTTGTTGGTAAAAAAAGTGTTATTTTCCTCAAAACATTTCAACAGCAGAAAGAGAAGAATCAAAAGAGAATTTTAAAATTAAGAGAAATTAAACTTTGTTATCACTATCACTTTTCAATAATGATTAGCTAAAGCAAATGAGGAAGAGAAAAACAAAGAGAACTTTAAAAAGTTTCCGTTGTAGGCGGTTTATTTTTTTATTATTATATTGTAGGGTGTCCCAACTAGAAGGCAATTTTTAAATTTGGCGCGTTTCGAAGTGTCATTGTTTGACATTTGAACAATTGTTATTGTTTGCTAGTAGAAGGTACGAGGTTAGTAAAAATGGAGCGCTACACGAATGAACAACGCATTCTCATTGTGAAATTGTTTTACCAAAGTTTAGCGATTACAGTTCGCAAATTTCTATCGATTTGGGGTCACAATAATGCTCCAAAAGAGTCAACTGTAAAGAGATTAATGGATAAATTTGCCGAAACTGAGTCTGTTAGTGACGTAAAGACAACAACGCGCCTTCGACCAGGTTGATCTACCGAAAATGTCGCAGCTGTAAGTGATAATGTCGCTCAAACTCCATCCACCTCAATTCGACACCGATCTCAGCAAATTGGTGTCTCCAAAGCCACTAATGAAATTACGCAGCATTTATGCAAAAAGGTCATTGAAAATTTCATACAGTTATGTGATGGAAAATGATCGTTTTCAAATCGATCGATTTCAGATATATTTTTAAGATAATTTTCGGTTATTTCCCAAAAAAAAAAAAAATCAAACCAAATTAAGGATAAGATATCAATCAAAAGGATTATAGCCTAAATTTTATTTTTTTTTGAGGGAAATAATCGAAAATTATCTTAAAAATACATCTAAAATCGGTCGATTTAAAAACGATCGTTTTCTATCACATACATGATTAAAAGATCGCGTGTGTGCCAGCAAAACCGCGGCGGCCATCTGCACGATATCTTGTTCCATACATAACCTCATTCTGTCTACTTTACGATATAATAAAGTTTCACGATTTTTTTTTTTAAGTATCTGTGTTTTATTAAAAATTTAAAAATTGCGTTCTAGTTGGGACACCCTTTTGATTTAAAAGTGTCAATCATTTGTTGTTGTCGCCGACATCGCGCCGTCCAAATCACTAGAGCAACAAATAAATGAATACACAAGCATTTCTACAAATTGATAACAGCTACAACGTCATCTGTTGCACGCAAAGTGGAGTGATAATAACCTACGAACAGCTTAAAAAGTGATAATGCTTTTGTTGTTCTCGTATTGCAACTGCAGTGACATTTTATACTAGAAACATTTGCTCTTATTTCAATCTCAATATTTCAATTACAATAATAATAACTGGAATTAAAAATTCCGATAAATACAATTGTTGGATGGATAGACATACCGCCTCCTCTGTCCGTGTGTCACCAAATACATTTAGTCTGAACGCGCATCATTTTTCCCGTTTATTGTTTTGAATGTATGTGTATTTATTAGTACAAATAACTCATATTTTATTTATTTAGTTACTTTTGTATTTTCCATTAACAAATTATTGTTAATCATAAATTTATTTTTGTTGTTCTTTACATTTCATTTCATACGAAATCTTTAAAATTGTGTTATTTATAACCTGATATGGTGTCAGTTCAAGATAAAGAAACTGATATTCCGATGGAGTTTGGTTATTTTTTCCATCAAATGAATGATAATTGAGAAGGTGTTCACTAACATAACCAAGCTTTAATTTATGTTAATCTGTCATGCACGTTCTATATAAGTCATAATCTTGAGATTGAGTCAGTAAAAATTGAGAAATTAAGGTCTTGAGAAAAACGGGTTCAGAAGTAAGTTTTTGAATTCTATAAGGCAAAAAAATATCAGGACATATTTAGATATAAAATTTCAATAAACCTTTTTCAACATCCCTAAAGTATACTACAAAATATTTGCTAAGAAATATGTGTTTTCGATCGATATAGAAAGCGGTGATATTAACTGAACTATAACTGAACTATAACCGAACTAGAACTGAACTAGAACTGAACTAGAACTGAACTAGAACTGAACTAGAACTGAACTAGAACTGAACTAGAACTGAACTAGAACTGAACTAGAACTGAACTAGAACTGAACTAGAACTGAACTAGAACTGAACTAGAACTGAACTAGAACTGAACTAGAACTGAACTAGAACTGAACTAGAACTGAACTAGAACTGAACTAGAACTGAACTAGAACTGAACTAGAACTGAACTAGAACTGAACTAGAACTGAACTAGAACTGAACTAGAACTGAACTAGAACTGAACTAGAACTGAACTAGAACTGAACTAGAACTGAACTAGAACTGAACTAGAACTGAACTAGAACTGAACTAGAACTGAACTAGAACTGAACTAGAACTGAACTAGAACTGAACTAGAACTGAACTAGAACTGAACTAGAACTGAACTAGAACTGAACTAGAACTGAACTAGAACTGAACTAGAACTGAACTAGAACTGAACTAGAACTGAACTAGAACTGAACTAGAACTGAACTAGAACTGAACTAGAACTGAACTAGAACTGAACTAGAACTGAACTAGAACTGAACTAGAACTGAACTAGAACTGAACTAGAACTGAACTAGAACTGAACTAGAACTGAACTAGAACTGAACTAGAACTGAACTAGAACTGAACTAGAACTGAACTAGAACTGAACTAGAACTGAACTAGAACTGAACTAGAACTGAACTAGAACTGAACTAGAACTGAACTAGAATTGAACTAGAACTGAACTAGAACTGAACTAGAATTGAACTAGAACTGAACTAGAACTGAACTAGAACTGAACTAGAACTGAACTAGAATTGAACTAGAACTGAACTAGAACTGAACTAGAACTGAACTAGAACTGAACTAGAACTGAACTAGAACTGAACTAGAACTGAACTAGAACTGAACTAGAACTGAACTAGAACTGAACTAGAACTGAACTAGAACTGAACTAGAACTGAACTAGAACTGAACTAGAACTGAACTAGAACTGAACTAGAACTGAACTAGAACTGAACTAGAACTGAACTAGAACTGAACTAGAACTGAACTAGAACTGAACTAGAACTGAACTAGAACTGAACTAGAACTGAACTAGAACTGAACTAGAACTGAACTAGAACTGAACTAGAACTGAACTAGAACTGAACTAGAACTGAACTAGAACTGAACTAGAACTGAACTAGAACTGAACTAGAACTGAACTAGAACTGAACTAGAACTGAACTAGAACTGAACTAGAACTGAACTAGAACTGAACTAGAACTGAACTAGAACTGAACTAGAACTGAACTAGAACTGAACTAGAACTGAACTAGAACTGAACTAGAACTGAACTAGAACTGAACTAGAACTGAACTAGAACTGAACTAGAACTGAACAAGAACTGAACTAGAACTGAACTAGAACTGAACTAGAACTGAACTAGAACTGAACTAGAACTGAACTAGAACTGAACTAGAACTGAACTAGAACTGAACTAGAACTGAACTAGAACTGAACTAGAACTGAACTAGAATTGAACTAGAACTGAACTAGAACTGAACTAGAATTGAACTAGAACTGAACTAGAACTGAACTAGAACTGAACTAGAACTGAACTAGAATTGAACTAGAACTGAACTAGAACTGAACTAGAACTGAACTAGAACTGAACTAGAACTGAACTAGAACAGAACTAGAACTGAACTCTTTGTACATAAATACAGTTCCAGAATCTAAAGAAAGTACATAAAAATGTATTTCTATACAAAAAACCTGACTCAATTACTTATCTTAAGAATAGAACAGAGTGAAATGCCTAAGAGTCATTAAAGGTCAATTTATAATAATGTTAAAATAAATTGTTGTAAAATTGTAGTTCTACTGCACGATTTTACCTGTATTTCGGATTATCTCGCTCTATTCTATCTCTTTTCACATACAGAATTTTGTTATTGCTATAGTTTAGGGAAATCTTAAGATTTGTCTAAAAAGGTTACAGCATCGAATACAATGAAAAAACTCCACCATTAACTACCTGACACCTTTTTTTTTTGTTCTAAAACTTCTTCCCACATGATGAGGAAAAATCTTAATGGAAACTTAAAAATAAATACAAAAAATAAATTAAGAAAACAGATTTTGACTTTTATGACGGCTTTTTTCTTTCAAATGCATCTTTTATTGTCCGTCTCTCTTGCACTTCTTTAAACTAGAAAAACATGTTCTTGTTCAACCTTTAAGGGGGTTTCTTTGGGTCATGTTTTATTTTTCGAAGCCCGAGTACAGAAGAAATCTTTAGGGTTTCTCTGTGTATAAATTAATATATCGTAAATTTATTAAAAATTTATTGATTTCATATGATTTTTAGTGAAGTGTTAATTTATTATTATTAATTTTGTATTTTATTTTGCAAAATTGTATTTTTTATATGAGATTTTTATGACTCTTCTAATCAGTTTGAGCAAACGTTTTTGTTCTTTAATATTTTACTACTAACCTCTTTTTAATTTATTTATAATAACAAAAGCAACATTGAAAACACGATTTATTGATGTAAATTAATTTTATTATATAACGAAATATTTTTGATAAGAACATTTTATAAATGAAAATGAAAAACAATTCATTTTCAATTAAGCTGAAGGCATCAGTGAAGAGTGGAACAGAACTTTAACAGAACTGAACTGAACTAGAACAGAACTATAACAGAACTAGAACAAAACTAGAACAGAACTAGAACAGAACTAGAACAGAACTAGAACAGAACTAGAACAGAACTAGAAAAGAACTAGAACAGAACTAGAACAGAACTAGAACAGAACTAGAACAGAACTAGAACAGAACTAGAACAGAACTAGAACAGAACTAGAACAGAACTAGAACAGAACTAGAACAGAACTAGAACAGAACTAGAACAGAACTAGAACAGAACTAGAACAGAACTAGAACAGAACTAGAACAGAACTAGAACAGAACTAGAACAGAACTAGAACAGAACTAGAACAGAACTAGAACAGAACTAGAACAGAACTAGAACAGAACTAGAACAGAACTAGAACAGAACTAGAACAGAACTAGAACAGAACTAGAACAGAACTAGAACAGAACTAGAACAGAACTAGAACAGAACTAGAACAGAACTAGAACAGAACTAGAACAGAACTAGAACAGAACTAGAACAGAACTAGAACAGAACTAGAACAGAACTAGAACAGAACTAGAACAGAACTAGAACAGAACTAGAACAGAACTAGAACAGAACTAGAACAGAACTAGAACAGAACTAGAACAGAACTAGAACAGAACTAGAACAGAACTAGAACAGAACTAGAACAGAACTAGAACAGAACTAGAACAGAACTAGAACAGAACTAGAACAGAACTAGAACAGAACTAGAACAGAACTAGAACAGAACTAGAACAGAACTAGAACAGAACTAGAACAGAACTAGAACAGAACTAGAACAGAACTAGAACAGAACTAGAACAGAACTAGAACTAGAACAGAACTAGAACTAGAACAGAACTAGAACTAGAACAGAACTAGAACAGAACTAGAACAGAACTAGAACAGAACTAGAACAGAACTAGAACAGAACTAGAACAGAACTAGAACAGAACTAGAACAGAACTAGAACAGAACTAGAACAGAACTAGAACAGAACTAGAACAGAACTAGAACAGAACTAGAACAGAACTAGAACAGAACTAGAACAGAACTAGAACAGAACTAGAACAGAACTAGAACAGAACTAGAACAGAACTAGAACAGAACTAGAACAGAACTAGAACAGAACTAGAACAGAACTAGAACAGAACTAGAACAGAACTAGAACAGAACTAGAACAGAACTAGAACAGAACTAGAACAGAACTAGAACAGAACTAGAACAGAACTAGAACAGAACTAGAACAGAACTAGAACAGAACTAGAACAGAACTAGAACAGAACTAGAACAGAACTAGAACAGAACTAGAACAGAACTAGAACAGAACTAGAACAGAACTAGAACAGAACTAAAACGAAACATTTTGACATAACTGAAACAAAACATTTTGACAAAACTGAAATAGAACTAGAACAAATTTAGAACAGAACTAGAAAATTAGGGTCGTCCTTTCTTCCTTCCTTTTCTTCGGATTTTTCCTTTTTGGGCTGCTTCTTTCTATAACTGAAATTTAGAAAATTTTATAATAAAAAATAAAGATATATTGTATTTATTGGTTTCTAAACGTTTTTTTTTTTATTGATTTTCATTATTGCTTTTTTCTCTGTTTTTTTACAATTTATATGATATTTTTTGAGAAGTTATTTATTTTTGTTTAATATATTTGTTGATATTTAATGAAAAAATTAATGGATAATATAGAGAAGACATTAGTTACACATTTAAATTTTTTATGTAAAGTTTTTTTTTGTTTTTTTTTTAAGTTAGTACTTTTATTGTTTTTTCTGGTGTTTCATCTTTTCTTTAAAACAAAAAATTTTTAATTTAAAAAAGGTGATTTTTAAAAAATTTAACTAACTAAAAGTATAAGAAATTATATAATAAACAATTCACATTTTATTGTATAAATGATTTTTTTTAAATATTAATTTAAAAAAAAAAACTTCTATAATAAAATTAAAAAAGAAAAACAAAATTCAATATAACAAAAAAAAATTAAACTTGAGTTTGTTAATTTATTTAATATTATTAAAAGGAAAAAACAAATAATTAAAATTAAAAAAAAAATGTTTATAATATAAACAATTCAACCTTTGAAACATTGCAAAAAATATTTTATTTCACTCTATTCCTCCATGAGCAATTATTAGTAATTTTAGGTTTTTTACTTATTACATTTAAGTTTATAACTTTTTTTTTAATTTTTAATTTAAAAAAAAATAAATAAATGAGCACTTTTGTGATTATTTTTTAAATTTCGTTTTCAATTTTAGCAAAACAAAATTAATCGTTCGTTTACAGAAAAAATATTAAAAACAAAAATAAGTTAAAGTTGAAATCAAGTGAATAATTTTGAAATTCATTAAATTAATACTTAAATTTCTTCAAGAAATTTTTCAAAAAAGTTTGTATTATTTTCCCAATATTAATAATATTCAATCTTATTTTTTTTTTTTGTAAGTTTATGAAGCAGTAGTTTTACTACCATAAAATCATATTATTTCCAATTTAGCTGCTTATTTCTTTCTTTTTTTTTTTTTTTTTGTTTTTAAAAAATCTTAAGACTATTTTTTATAAAAGCTTTAAACAGGCTTTTTAAATATCGTTTTAAAAATGGTGTTTTTCCAAAAAAACACATAAAAGTTTTGCTTAGAATTCTTTCAATTATATTTTATCACATTCAATGTTTTGTTATTTATTTTTAATTTTTCCATGGTTTTGAAATATTTTTATATTTCTAGCACGTATTCACTCCCACGTACTCACTCCCACAGAAGTTCAAGAGAAATTTTACTAATTCTCTGTCTATTAGAGAAGCAAGCATACCTTTAAGGTTCAGCATGAGATGCTTCAATTCGTTTGAGTCCATAATTATAAGCAAGTGTTTGGATCTATGTCACATCATTTCATTAGTTTCATCCTTTAAAGAATTTTATGTTGGCACATGTTTTCCTTTCTTTGTATATCTCGTTTAAGTTTAGGTCAACCTGTTTCAAATAAAAAGAATAATAAAATTTAAATAAAAGGTTATTTAAATCCGACTTAAATTATACTTCCATACTCCCTTTACTAAAAGCTCATTTCTACTTCAGTTCTAGTTCAGTTCTAGTTCAGTTCTAGTTCAGTTCTAGTTCAGTTCTAGTTCAGTTCTAGTTCAGTTCTAGTTCAGTTCTAGTTCAGTTCTAGTTCAGTTCTAGTTCGGTTCTAGTTCAGTTCTAGTTCAGTTCTAGTTCGGTTCTAGTTCAGTTCTAGTTCAGTTCTAGTTCAGTTCTAGTTCAGTTCTAGTTCAGTTCTAGTTCAGTTCTAGTTCAGTTCTAGTTCAGTTCTAGTTCAGTTCTAGTTCAGTTCTAGTTCAGTTCTAGTTCAGTTCTAGTTCAGTTCTAGTTCAGTTCTAGTTCAGTTCTAGTTCAGTTCTAGTTCAGTTCTAGTTCAGTTCTAGTTCAGTTCTAGTTCAAGTCTATTTCAGTTCTAGTTCAGTTCTAGTTCAGTTCTAGTTCAGTTCTAGTTCAGTTCTAGTTCAGTTCTAGTTCAGTTCTAGTTCAGTTCTAGTTCAGTTCTAGTTCAGTTCTAGTTCAGTTCTAGTTCAGTTCTAGTTCAGTTCTAGTTCAGTTCTAGTTCAGTTCTAGTTCAGTTCTAGTTCAGTTCTAGTTCAGTTCTAGTTCAGTTCTAGTTCAGTTCTAGTTCAGTTCTAGTTCAGTTCTAGTTCAGTTCTAGTTCAGTTCTAGTTCAGTTCTAGTTCAGTTCTAGTTCAGTTCTAGTTCTAGTTCAGTTCTAGTTCAGTTCTAGTTCAGTTCTAGTTCAGTTCTAGTTCAGTTCTAGTTCAGTTCTAGTTCAGTTCTAGTTCTAGTTCAGTTCTAGTTCAGTTCTAGTTCAGTTCTAGTTCAGTTCTAGTTCAGTTCTAGTTCAGTTCTAGTTCAGTTCTAGTTCAGTTCTAGTTCAGTTCTAGTTCAGTTCTAGTTCAGTTCTAGTTCAGTTCTAGTTCAGTTCTAGTTCAGTTCTAGTTCAGTTCTAGTTCAGTTCTAGTTCAGTTCTAGTTCAGTTCTAGTTCAGTTCTAGTTCAGTTCTAGTTCAGTTCTAGTTCAGTTCTAGTTCAGTTCTAGTTCAGTTCTAGTTCAGTTCTAGTTCAGTTCTAGTTCAGTTCTAGTTCAGTTCTAGTTCAGTTCTAGTTCAGTTCTAGTTCAGTTCTAGTTCAGTTCTAGTTCAGTTCTAGTTCAGTTCTAGTTCAGTTCTAGTTCAGTTCTAGTTCAGTTCTAGTTCAGTTCTAGTTCAGTTCTAGTTCAGTTCTAGTTCAGTTCTAGTTCAGTTCTAGTTCAGTTCTAGTTCAGTTCTAGTTCAGTTCTAGTTCAGTTCTAGTTCAGTTCTAGTTCAGTTCTAGTTCAGTTCTAGTTCAGTTCTAGTTCAGTTCTAGTTCAGTTCTAGTTCAGTTCTAGTTCAGTTCTAGTTCAGTTCTAGTTCAGTTCTAGTTCAGTTCTAGTTCAGTTCTAGTTCAGTTCTAGTTCAGTTCTAGTTCAGTTCTAGTTCAGTTCTAGTTCAGTTCTAGTTCAGTTCTAGTTCAGTTCTAGTTCAGTTCTAGTTCAGTTCTAGTTCAGTTCTAGTTCAGTTCTAGTTCAGTTCTAGTTCAGTTCTAGTTCAGTTCTAGTTCAGTTCTAGTTCAGTTCTAGTTCAGTTCTAGTTCAGTTCTAGTTCAGTTCTAGTTCAGTTCTAGTTCAGTTCTAGTTCAGTTCTAGTTCAGTTCTAGTTCAGTTCTAGTTCAGTTCTAGTTCAGTTCTAGTTCAGTTCTAGTTCAGTTCTAGTTCAGTTCTAGTTCAGTTCTAGTTCAGTTCTAGTTCAGTTCTAGTTCAGTTCTAGTTCAGTTCTAGTTCAGTTCTAGTTCAGTTCTAGTTCAGTTCTAGTTCAGTTCTAGTTCAGTTCTAGTTCAGTTCTAGTTCAGTTCTAGTTCAGTTCTAGTTCAGTTCTAGTTCAGTTCTAGTTCAGTTCTAGTTCAGTTCTAGTTCAGTTCTAGTTCAGTTCTAGTTCAGTTCTAGTTCAGTTCTAGTTCAGTTCTAGTTCAGTTCTAGTTCAGTTCTAGTTCAGTTCTAGTTCAGTTCTAGTTCAGTTCTAGTTCAGTTCTAGTTCAGTTCTAGTTCAGTTCTAGTTCAGTTCTAGTTCAGTTCTAGTTCAGTTCTAGTTTAGTTCCAGTACAGTTCCAGTACAGTTCTAGTTTAATTCTAGTTCAGAAGAAAAATATTGTGAGTACAAGCAAATATTTAGAGTACATACCTGTTGTAGACGTGTAACAGTTTCAGGTCATACAAATGTCGGTAAATTTAAGATCATTTATGATATAGTTTTACCAAATTACTCCGTGTATTTGTTTAACAGTGTCAACATTTTTTGTTCTATTTTTTTTATAATAGAATTCTTATATTTTTGAATTCATTCGTTGAACAGTAGCTGCATTGTTCATTTTATTTATATATTTTGTTTGCATAAATTTAAGCATTTTTATATTAATTCATGATATTTCTTTCAAATTCCAGAAACATTTGCAAGGTTTCCTCGTTTTTTTTAAATTATTTTCTTAAGAAAATTCTTGGTTTTTTCAAGTTTTCTTTAATAAATTTAAATTCATATTTGATATTTATACTTATCATCATTATTTTGAATGTCTTTTTATGTTAAAGGCATTAAAATTTGGATATTTCAGTTGTCTTCATATTAATCTTTGTCTTTAGAAGACTTATTTAAAAGTAAAGGTTTTCAATTCATATTTTACGTTTGTAATTTCTCTTAGTCTATTATTGTTCACCATTTGTTTGACTTTCAACAGAAGCAACAGTATCTTCTATGTTAATACTACCACCAATGCCACTGCTACTCTGCTCAACTATATCATCATCGTTACCAATAGCACCATTAATTAAGTCAGATCCATCTACTCCACCGTTTTTAATTATTTGTAAGACTTCTTGTATTATATTCTTTTCCTGGTAGAAAACTCTAACAATGTTAAGGGTTTCACTTGTTTTTAGAAATTCTAGTTGGAATGTCTCGGAAAAACGTGTATCAACAAACAATGAAAATTGTTGCATCACTTCTGCAGTTTGTGGACAAGTAGAGTCCAAGGAACAATGTTTACTATATCTTTCCATTTTTAGTAGATCTTCGGATAGTTTATAGAACTTATCCGTTATTGAGTTATTGCCAAAGTCTATGTAGTGCACTTCGCATTTGTTGTCCTCTAGCAGGGCTACGATTTCAGCTCGATAGTAGGCCATATCTTCAGGGAATTGGGCAGCACAAATGGCGCCAACTTGTAAATCAGTAAATTGTGGAAAATCAGTTTCTGCATCTAGTAAAACATCAGTGATGTGTTCTAGTTGAGAAATGTCTTTGGTTAATTGTACATAGAAAGAGGTGGGAGAATTTACATGTATGATACTACAATCATAAAGAGTAGGTAAAGGAGAGAATACTTCTTCTACATCTGTATTAGACTCCACAGCCTTTTCAAGTTCCTCGGCCAAGTCCTTATAATTAACTTGCAGCTTGACAGTGTGCATCCGTGTTGTCTCGTCCACATCATCTTCTTCGATGTCGTATATTTCACCAAAATGTGTTTCTAGCAAAGCGGAGAAACGTTCTTCTAGTATTGAGTCACTCACTCCTGTGGGTATTTTGTTCAATTGGCATTTGAGAGCAATGGAAGGTATAGATCTAAGTTCATCGGGTAGTTCACGAATTTCTTGGGTTGTAATAGTGTTGCCGTAATCAAGTAAGAATATTTCAAATCCATTACCTCCGGCCAATACACCTTCCACACGTCCTCTGTAGTAGCAGTCATCTTCGACTGAAAAGGCTGAGCACACTCTGCCTACTTCTGCTTCATTAAGCTTTTGTAGGGTTTCTTTAACCTTTGGTACATTCATTAGGGCTTTCTTAACAGTCTCCATTTTTCCTGAATTGGACTTAAGTTGTATGTAGAAATGAGATGGTGAAATGGCATGAGAAATAACACAAGTTTTAGCAGCCTTTTCTAAATCCTCATCGGGCGTTAGGCTGTTAATACTTTGTGGAGGCAATGTAACCGTTTGGGTTTTGTGATCCAATCCCAACACTTTGTTAAGACTTTCGCAGAAATTCTCTTCCGAATTCATGGCAAAAGCTTTGACTATGGCGGGCCGCTTGTTGGTACCTTCATTGACAATATCAACTCTTACTAGACCTTCACATTGATCTATTAAATTATTAAAAGACTCTGTAGCTATAGGACCAAACTGGGAAAATTTCATGGCATTTTCCAGTTGACATTTCTTAGAGAATTCCTTAAGTTCTAACAAGTCTTGGGGTAAAGTTTTTAGTTCTGTGGTAATGGCTTCATTTCCGTAATCTATAAATAGAACTTGATATTCGTTGTTCTCTAAAATGTCCAATATTTTAGCTCTATATAATTTGGAGTCTTCTGGATAAAGGGCAGCACATAATTGTAATTTAGAGGGATTTTCTAATTTCTCCATAGCTAAAGAATTAAGTGTTTGCGTCATATCCTCTAGACGTATAGTGTCCTTGGTAAATTGTATGTAAAAGTCGCAAGGTGAGTTGGCGTGAGATATAATAGCTTCGTAAAGTGTACCGGACTCATACACGGAGGTGTGTAGAGTAGAGTTACTAAAGCTAGTGTTCATTTCGGCACAGGGTTCGGGTAGAGATTTCTTATCACACAATTGCTCTAAGTCGTCATTAATATTGTGATCATCAATTAGCAGATGCACTATAGCATAGTGTTGGGAAGGTTCACGCAATTCTACATTAAAAATAGTCTCACCCGTGTCAGCAATTTCCATAAATTTCTGCTCGGCTGCATCAGACCAGCAAGTGCAATTGGCTGGTATTTCCAAAGCACATTTCTTCGATAGAGGAGGCAATTCTGCAATTTCTTGAGAAAGCTCACGGCACTCAGTGCTAATGCTAGTGTTGCCATAGTCTATGAACAAAACTTCATAACCTTCATTTACTTGTCTTAACAACTTGGCTCTGTACCACATTTCGTCATCAGGAAATACGGCGGCAACAATTTTGGATTTTTCAAATTTCTCCAACTTCTTAAGTTTTTCAAAGTCCGCTAAATATATTTCTATTAGCTCCAGGCCTTTAGAATCTTTTTCGTACTGTATATAGAAGTCCATTATATTATTCACATGTGATATAAAACAGTTCTCTCCTGAATCTACTATTTCTAAAGATTTGGCATAGCCATTTTTTATTAATTTCTCCATAACATTAACACCCTCTATGTACAGATTAACATAACTCTTTTTGAATTGTTCTCCTTGGGTAATGAACTCATAGTCCAAAACCTTGTTGTAGGAATCGTTGAATATAGCATTGGCAGCATCCTGCCAGTCAGCAGTACCATTCGGACGTATGGGCAGGGCACAGGGTGTACACAAAGGTTCAACTTCGGGAAAAACTATCATTTCTTTCAAGTCTGTGGTGTCGGTGACACAATCTGTATTACCGTAGTCTATAAACTGCAATACCATCAACTCGGCATCTAAAATTTTAGCACGATACCATTGTTTGTCTACCGAGTACATTGAAATGCAAAGAGCACCATTTATGATGCGCATTAAAGGAGGCAAGGAACTGGCCACAATTTGTAGATTTTCTTGCAAACGTTGTAAATCTTTAACTTTATTCATAGGATGTATAAAGAATTGGGCCGGATTGTCGCAGTGAGCCAATACAGCATGTTGCATATCGGCATAAGGATTGGAAACAGGTTCGGGTTCAGCTTCAGGCTCTGACACTGATTCCGCAACAATTTCTTCTGTTGCTGCAGCGGGTTGAGTTGGCTTAGATTCTTTAATAGGTTTAGTAACCTCCTTAGGCTTTTCTACTGCCACTTCTGGATTTTTAACTTCAGTTGATACAGCAGCTTGAGGTTCTTCTTGTACTTCACTAACTTTCTTCTGTTCTTGACTGGCTGCAACAGCAGTCTTTTTCTCGACATCAGCTTCTTTGTTGTTGTTTTTCTTTTTCTTGGGACTAGCCGGTTTATTTTTATTGCCCGTCTTGGCTTTCTCATCACCCGCCGCTTCGTCTTCATCCTCTAAGGTCAAATCAACACATTCAATATATTCCAAAACATTTGGTTTCTCTTTCTCCAAAAATTTACGCATATATTCCAAATCTCTTGACTTAATGAGTTTTTGTTCTTTCAACAAATCAATCATATTTTTACCATTTGGCATTAGAAGATCAGCTATTAAGTGATTATTCTTTACTTCCAAGCATTTAACAGTGATTTCTTGGTCCAAAGTCAGGCTGGTCAACGATTTAATGACAGCAATATCGGTTTCATTCGAAGATGTGGCAGTTGGATTATTACCTGTAGCTGATTTCTTGCCCTTCTGTTTCTGTTGAACATCAGCTGACAAAGTCTTAATTGGTAAATTGATTTCTATGGCATATGCACTTTTATTCAAATAGAATTTTTCTTCCAATTTCTTTAACATCTGCATTTCTACAAATTCCCTATTGCCATAATCAATGAAATTAACTTCAAAGGGACCCTCAGGATTTTGATTATTTTGTATACGTGCTCGATACCAGTTGCCATCGCTTCCTCTAGCTGCACACACCTGTTCCAAATCGAAGTTATCAAGAAGAGTTCCTGGTAAAATTCATTAAAAGTTGAATGAATAAATAAATACAAAAAAGTTTTTATGTTCATATTTTACCTTCACTTTCATAGTAGTTGAACATATCGTCCAATAGTTGAGCCATTTCCATTTCTGTGGCTACAATTTGTCCATACAAACGATATGGCGTTGGTACATAAACAATGCGTACATTAAAACTTTCCAAAAGAATGGGAGTTGTACAGATATACCAGGGTATGTCTTCTTTAAGTAATGGCATTAGAGGACGCAATAAAATACTGTAAATTTACAAAATTATTGATTTTTTTATTATTATACAAAATATCAATGTTAATTCTTTATAGAAAAAATATTGACTACAAACAAAATAATTTCACAAAAATTATTTTTATAGAAAAACTAGCTTTGCTAGCGTTGATGCTCCACCAACTAAAATAAGTTTGATGGAAAGACATTACACAAATATCCAATTAATTTTGAATCATTTTATTGATTTTGTCCGATCAATATATGATCAAATACATAGTTTACGATTAAATTTATTATGATTAAGTTTCATCTGGCGAACATTAGTTGAGCCAACTTAGAAACCTTCGTCAGCTTATGCTCAACAACTTTTCTTAAGATCATTACATAATCAAATACATAGTTTACGATTCAATTTATTTTTAACAATATTCAGTGGCGTCATCTATCGGGAAATAATCGCCCTAATATTCGTCGGCTCCTGCGCAACAACTTTGCTAAAGATTATAGCATAATGAAATACATACATTATTGCCACGAAATTCCAATTGGATTTTATTCTTGGACTCATTGAAGGGGAACTATGTTTTAACCCCGGCTCCGAACGGCAATGCATTAGTTAGAGAAGTTTTACATAGTCTAATACTCAAAAACTGGTGGCTAGCTGAGTTATGAGGTGAACCGCTTTTTTAAAAAAAATAATTTTTCCAAGTGGGTCTGGCCGGGGATCGAACTTGGGACCTCTGGTATGCTTGCCACGGCGGTTTATATGATCAAATACACAGTTTACGATTTAATTTATTTTGAGTAATTTTCAGTGGCGCCACCTGTCGGAATTTGATCTAACTTAGAAACCTTAGTCGGCTCATTCGCAACTACTTTGCTAAAGATCATGCACAGCTTACGTTTTAATTTACTTTAAACAATTTTCAGTGGCGCCACCTGTTGGAACTTGATCATACTAACTTAACAATGCTCGCCGACTCATCCCGTACGATAACGAAATTACCTAAACCAGTCCGATGTTGCCCAAAACTCACCCAATTGTGTTCCTGTACTCTGTTTTGGTTTGAGTAAATTGATAGAGTAATTTCATTTTTCCTTTTACCCACAGACTTTTTCTTTGGGTAAGTTTCAGAATAAAAATCCATTTCAGTTTTTAAGCCAATATTATAGGAGTTACAAACGAATGGCAATATTAGTATACTCCACATTATTTTTGAGGAGGGTATACAATTTTATAAATTAATACTTACACTTTATTATCGTTGACATCTTTAATATTGAGCACACAGGATTTGCCATCGTAGAATTGTTTGAATTTGCGTGCAATATCCTGATTGGATTTAACAAATCTCACATCATCGTATGAACACAACATTTCAATATTTTCAATTTTATCACAGCCATAAAAGGGTACTTGAATCTTAAAGTTGAGCATATTATTAATGGAAGAAATTTTGGCACGTATTTGTTGACCGGCTAATAAGTCCAAACGGAGTTCTGAAGTAAAAGAAGAATAAAAAATAAATAAAACATTTTAGCAAGGAACGCAAAAATGACGAAAAGATAACAGCAGTAATGGTATATTCGATAAGCTTTGTTACAGTTTTTGTAATATGACAGTTTTATAGGAAATATGTGACCCGGTCTTTGAAATTTTGTTTTTGAGTCATAAGCCACCTTTTTCCTTTCCATAGACAGGGTCACATATAATGGCTCGATTGTGTATTGCAACTTAACTTAAATTGTGTTGCCAATAGCCAACATGACAATATGTATGGCAACTGATAACCGATAACAGAACCTCAGTTGCCTTGTCAATTATTAATCATATTGTAGATGGCAACAAGAGTCATATCTAGTTGCCAGTTATAGGTTGTGCCATATTAAGGTTGAAAACATTTCCATAGGAATTCTGGAAACTTCAATCTTAGTTGCCAATAACATGCGTTTCCTTATACAATAAAACTTTTTTTTACTAGTTGTGTTGCCAGTAGACGAAGCAACTAAAACTCGGTTGCGATACACAATCGAGCCATAAGTAACAATATTTTTGAAAAAAAAAAAAACAAAAAAATGTGTATTAATATCACAAATCCACTTACCAGGACATATTTCAGTTATTAAACCTTCGGCACTGAGCGTTTCCTTCAACGACACCTTATTCACTTTCACATTCACATAATACAAATCGTGATTGTTCTTTTCGATATACTCACACTGGAGTGTAACACCTTGAGGCAAATACTTGTCCATACGATCAATAATGTACAAATGATCGTAATTAGTGACAATTCCATCAAAGCCACACAAATAAGCCATAATAGGATAATCGGCAAAACGTTTTTCGACTTGCCAGATATCTTCAGAGGTCACAGTATATTGGTTGCCAAAGTCTACAAATTGTACCTTGTATTTACGCAACATTTGATTGCAGGCCATAATGCGAGCACGATAGATTATGTTGTCTTTGCGCTGACGTGCCATTACATAAGAGCCCACCTTCAATTGTAACTGCTGCAAAGGCAATTTATGATAGAATTGTTGAATATCTTTCATGAAACGTTCAAAATCAGTGGAACGAGATTTTAATTGTGTATAGAATTGATGTGGTGATATCCACCAGGATATAATGACTTCTTCACGACATGGTGTCTCGATGGCCTTAACAGGGAACGCTTTGTTGAGCGGTATAAATGTTGGTGTAGCAGATTTTTCTTGCAACGGTTGTTTGGGCTGGACTGCTGGCTGAGAACTGGTGGTAGATGAATTATCCGCTACATTTTTATTAAATAGTTCTTGAGACTTTTTGGAGTTATCACTATTAATGGATTTTATGCTGTTATTAGTATAATTCATTTGGTTCTCTTTTTGTTTGGGTTGTTGTGAAAAACCTTGTGGAGCATTTTGAGGCCTTTGTTGTTGCTGTTTTTGTTGACGGGGAGAATTTTGTTGTTGTTGATAATTATGTTTATTCTGCTGTTGTTTTTGGAATCTAGGTGGAGTGTTTGAGGCATTTCCAGTTGATGTTCTTTGATTATTGTAACTACTGGCATTACTGCGCTTATCACTTGACACTGAGTTGTTAGAACTTGGTACGTATTGCTGTTGATGCTGCTGAGGTTGTCGATTTGATGGATAATTTTTATAATAGTTTTGTTTACGCTGTTGTCCTTGTTGTTGTTGCTGCTGCTTGAATTCACTAGAACTAGAGCGTGAATCTCGATTATCGTTAGTCATTGAACTATTTGAACTTTGCTTATCCCACTCTGAATTGGAAACAGATGTGGGATAATTGTGATTACTAATATTGTTATTATTACGATATTGCCTTTGGGGTTGTTGTTGCTGTTGAATTTGTTTCTGTTGCAGGCGCTGCTCCTCGCTTAGCAATGTTGTTGAATTGAGTATATGTCCCTTTTTACTAGAGTGCATAGATGCCACTTCTGTGGAGGAGGCAATTGAAGGCGTTTTATTACCATTATCTACTTGATTTTTTTGATGGCCATTTTGTCCTTGATGACCGGATACTGCATGCATATTGAAATCTTCCTTCTCTAGTGTAAGATATTGCTCAAAAGGCATAGAGAGTTTGTACAGTTTTTTCATAACATTCAAATCTTTGGTGCAGAGATTAACAAGATTAACGCCATCCGGCTGTATGCGAAATACTTTAACGGTAAAAGATCTTCTCTGACGATTCGATTCCTCAGCCAACATTTCAAATTGTGTGGTAGCCAAATCTTTACTCAATTCGTTATTTTCGAACCCCTTTAGACAACACTGCACAGCTTGTCGCGGCAATTTCAAGTGTTTTTCCGCTATAGTGCTGAGTAGATTTTTGGTTACCTTTTGCTCGTAGCCAAAGTCTACATGTCTGACTATAATTGCTGTAGAATCGGCACGCATTACCTCGGCTCTGTACCATTCATTATCGTATTTTACAATACAGGGTGCGCCCAGCGCCAAGTGATTGGGTACATTTTGATTTTTGTTGTAGTACAGAAACATATCATCCATAAGCTTTTCAAAAGCTGGAATGTTATCCACTTTTTGAACATAGAAATTTTTAGGAGAATCAATGTAGCGAATTTCTACAATATCATTATTGCGCAAAGCTTCAGTTTTGGCATAGACCAAACGTGTTTTTTGGATTTGCTTCAAAACATGTAAAATGTTCTTCTCTTGTAAATACAATTCACAGTATTGCACTAGAGGAGGACCCTCTAGAGGAGTAACTTTAAGTTTGCAATTCTTGTAGATGACCAAATCCTTAAAAGCTTTTTTCAAACTATCATCTATGGGTTCCAATTCCTTGTGACCGGACAAAGTAAAACGTATGGCAAAGGCTTTGAATTTGAGAAATTCGTCGGGTATCTCGTATAGATCTCTAAAATGAACCAACTCTGCATTGCCGTAGTCTATATAGGCTACTTTACATGCAGTGGGCTGTACACCCGTTATCAGAGCTCTGTAGAGTTGGCCATCTTCACTATAGCGTGCTATACAAGCGGTACCCAACATGGGTTTCTCACTAAACTGCTTCAAATGCACCTTTTCAATTTGATTCATCATATCGGTCAAATCATCCTGTTGGTTTACCAGCTGGACGGAAAACAAAAATGGCCCATTCTCAACAAAACTCACACTTACATCAAACACTTGTCCCATTGACAGATTGTTAGATTTGAAAGTGGCCGGTGTATTACGTCTGGGCGGTGAAAGTGGTGTTTGAAGTTGAGATTGTGGCATATTAATGGCACTTAACTGGTTTGGTGGTGGTGGTCTTTGATAGCGGGGATTGTAGTTATTAAATTGTGGCACTGCTGAGGGCATTACTCCAGGTAAACCGTTGTATGAACCTGCAGTTGGTAAGGGCGGAGGTGGTTGTTGATGATGATGGTGGGGATGAGTTTGTGGTGGATAGTGATGAAGACCAGTATAGGGAATGCGATTATTTTGTAAATGAATACCTTCAAAAGAAGGTTAAAAAACCAAAAATATAAACTTGTTATTACATTGTTTTTAAAAGAAAATTTAAATATTTCAAAGAGTATTAACCTTGCATCATTGATCTAAGATTTCCAATAGATTGGGGCATACGAGGTTGAACAGGAGACGTCTGAAATAAAAAAAGAAAAAAACAATGTAAAAATTAATTAAATACATATGTATAAATTAAAAAGTTTGTTTTAAAATTTAGACCTGTTCGATGATTTGTTGTTGTTAACATCCTCTTAAGTCAAAAGTAGACAAAATAAATGTCTGCATATTTCTTTCAAACATAAGCACATAAAAACTATTCAATCGATCGATTTGTACTTACAAGTATCATATGATGACCGCCACTATGACCAGCAGAAGCCATATGCCCTACATTTGGACGCATATGTAGCTGCTGCTGCTGCTGGTGTTGTTGATGTAATTGTGGATGTTGCAGTTGTTGTAAACGTGCTGACAAAGAACGTCTAGCAACCATTTGTTCACGCAATTGATTATTTGCAACACCTGTTGATTGATGTGGAACAACTGAAAGGGCAGACATAGCTTGTGCTGCTGCCTGTGCCACTGAAACAACATTGTTATTTGAATTTGTAACGATGGCAGAAGATGTAGACGATGATGAGGAGGAAGTTGCTTGATTATGATTTTTGTTATAGTAATTATTATTGTTGTTGTTATTGTTGGGTTTATTATTCATATTGGGAGTAGGCATATTATTATTATTATTTGCAACAACTTGTTGTTGCTGCTGCTCTTGTTGTTGCTGTTTGAGTATTTTAGAAAATTTCTCAAACAACAAATCATTTGCTATGGGTGCACCCATTTTCTTTTGATGTATCAAAAATTCAGCAATATTAAATTCTTTCCATTTCATTGTGATAAATTTAAATTGATTAAACTAGAAAAAGAACAATAAGGTGAACAATTTTTAATTTGTTTTATAATTGCATAATAGATCATCATATTATGATGTTGTACATATTTTTAAATACTTACTTCCTTTACAATGGAAATCTCTACAGAGTGATGTGCTATCATCCGTAGAATTTCATCAAGTTGAGATTTTTTCCAATCTTCACAAATTCCCAAAACTATATATTGAGAGCACATAGTGGGGATATTTACCAATTGTTCAGGGTTTTGAGGAAATAATAACTGAAATTATAAGTAGTAGAAAAGAGTAAAATTTTGTGATTGTATTTTATGAATAAGAAGTAATTCGGAAAGTCCGAATTCATGTGAGTTTAATTCGAAATACGGTATGGATTTTTATGAATCCAAATAAAGGATAAAAGTGCAACAAGGTATAGGATAGGCAACGCTTTTATAGATTTCTGTGAATATTAAGACCTATTGTATTCTTACTTGCGATCGTCATGAAAGCACGAGGTTTAGCTAAATTTGGTTGAACCTGTGGGAATGAGAAGTTCATAGAAGATC
This sequence comes from Stomorhina lunata, assembly GCA_933228675.1. NCBI lineage: Eukaryota > Metazoa > Arthropoda > Insecta > Diptera > Rhiniidae > Stomorhina > Stomorhina lunata. The sequence goes on from OW121744.1 coordinate 52,396,349, forward strand.
TTTCTTTTACCCTAGTTTCCAGGAGGGAACTAAATATGTGCTCATTATACTCTACACTACCATAGATGGGAAGGGTATCACAAATAAGTTTTGTCGGATATAGTAACGCATTACGATAATTTGACAAAATTTATGACAGACATTTTTAGTAATATTCAGCCCAATTATAAACATTCCTGGTGAGTTTAATTCCCCGTGAGCTTATTTTTCAGGATAAATTTATGTTCCTATTATAAACTAGGTAAGGTTAGGCAGCCAGCCGATGTAAAGTCAGCGTCACTTGGGTCCTAAAAGCGGTCCCTTTGTGGAAAAAAGAACAAAGATTCCAGGATATCAGTGAGAGGCTTATCAAGCCAGCCTGTAGACCTAATAACCGAGTCTATTTTACGAATGTCAATACTCGCTAGATCTGATAAATCTTGCAGAAAAGGAGCACCCGAATAAAGAGCCCTTGAAATTAAAAGGGCGAGGTAGTGACTCAGGAGAGCACCGGATTTAGCAAGTTTCTCCGCGGTGGAGTTACCAGTTATGTTGCTGTACCCGGGTACCCAGAAAAGTTCGATATTGCAATGTCTCGCCATCTCGTTAAGAGATGCCCATGTGGATGTCATGTGGACATTAGATGGGGATTTTATGGCAAACTGACCGTCGATACAGAAACGAATATTCTCGGATTGGAGAATACAACATTGATCAGGGAGCCTAAAGCTAATTTCCTTCCCTAAAAGTGGTATGAAGAAGCCTCCCCCTACGCCTATCTTTGACTTCGATCCGTTCAGACAGCCTTCATATAGAGATGTTAGGTCTCCAGAGATAGTCACAGCAAAGGATTTATCAAAGAAGGCGGTTGATATGCAGTAGTCTATGAGGTCAGGGATGTTAGTAATTTTATCCAGAATAGTGAAATGTTTGGTTTGTGAGCGGAGCCAGGTTCCAATAGTACTGAGTCGGACAGCCGAGTTAAGAGTTATAAACTAACGGGGAGAATATTTTTATGTGAAAGGGAATTTCAATTAAAAATTTTAATTTTTTCTTATTTTAAAAAATTTGTTTATAGGGAAGAAGGAAAAGTGAAAAATTTCCAGTTAAGAATTCGCAAGAAGAAATTCTTGTGAATCCACACTTGTTATATGACTCTGAGGAAGGCTAAAGGAAAATAGAAAATAAGGAACAATGCACAAACGGCCGCTCAGTGATTCAGAATCGTTTTTCATTAGCCAAAACTCTAACTTTTTAACTAATAAAGATTTTGTAATATGTAGTTCCTTTTTAAGTCAATAGATAACATCTTAAATAAATAGTTTAGATTTTATTAAGATCTGTACCAGCGGTTGTAAAGAAATTAAAGCTTAAAGTTTAATTTTCGATCTGTAATTCCGTTTCAAATGTGCTAATTCATTTTCACCCACATCCTCTTAACCGATTTGGCTCAAATTTAGGCCACAAGCCAATCTTCAATGACAATATAATATTTTGTTATCCTGAGGTTGACTTCTATTTTTATTGAGGTATTTTCCGTATTTTCATTAGGATGGCCCAAATGGAACAAAAATTTTAAATATTAATTTTTAAAGTCGAATATCTTTAAAACCAAAAGAGATAGGATATGCATGTTGCGACGTTTTTGTTATATAGTGTCATTCGTACTTGTTATATAGTATCATTCTTCAAATCGGTTAGGAAATGACATATCGCTTTAAGTGATTTATGAGTCTGAGGTGCCCTACTTTGGGGGGGGCCAATTGCGCCGTCCCATAATTTTATATTTATTGTTATTACGAATTCTTGAAATAAATAAATAAAATAATCTAGGCTCTCCAGGTTCAAAACTTAAGCTCTATAACACCTCAAATTTGTTCCTTTTTTTTTCTTTTAAAGTTATGAACTACATATTAAGCACGAAAGCAACACTTCGATTGAACTCTATAATTCCATAATGAAAATGCAAGTGCTCAACGAATTGTCACAAATTTAAGTCCCAACTTCAAAATATTAAACGGTCCCCTCTATCCAACAGGTATATTTCTAAATAAATAATTAAAAAAGGCTGATGTGGAAGGGACCGCTGCCCTGTTGTCTCTTCTGTTAAAAAGAATCTGACAGATTAAAGAAATTCCATCCAAGTGGGATGATTCTACTAGAAGGTGACCTGAAGAAAAGATGTGACCTGAAGAGAAGAGACAACTTTAGAGGCATTTACATACTTTCCGTCGTTGCAAAACCGTGTTATTCAGTTTTGACTAAAAAAATTAAAATGTCAAATCAAATTAATTTTTCGCTTTGTGTTGGATTGACCTAATATTTAGTTGCCCAATTAAAAACCAAAAATATGTCGTACTAATAAACTCCATTAATGGTCATAAAATGAGTAATCTTTAAGTACGAAAGTTTATAAATATGAATATATTACATATAACATGTTAAATTATAAAAATAAATAAATGCAATTAATATTTTAAAATCAAGTACGACTAGGCAGACGGCAAGTAATTCGAGTGTGGAGTATATAAATTAAAGAAATTGAAATACTACACGATCAGCATATTAATTAAGAGTAAAAATAATAATGTAATCAATGAAGCACGTCGTCCAGTAATAAATACGAAATATTTTATTATATTTAAATAAATATCGGGTTATCCATTTCGTGGTTTCAAAAGTATAGGTCTGGAATTCGACATCTGCTAAACTAAGTTGTTATACTAATTTTTTTTCATTTCAGTTGAAATTCTGACATTGACGAATTTGGATCGTTTAAGTATCACACAAAGCATAAAAATGATCAAAACATACTACAAAAATGGTGATTCTGCAACAGCCACATATCGTGCTTTAAGAGGAGATTATGGTTTACATAATCGTCCAACTAAGCAAGCAATTGGCAAAATTGAGAAGAAATTTGAAGAGACTGGAGTGGTTACAAATATTGTAAGGCCTATGTAACATCGTTTCGCTCGTTCCGCTAAAAATATCGCTGGTGTAAGTGAAAGTGTTGACCCGAATGTGGAAAATGGAATAAGGAATATCTTACGGCACATTATTGAAGAATACGACTTGGAGAATATGTGGTTTCAACAAGACGGTGCCACATGCCATACAACTCGAGCGAATATGGCTTTATTGCAAGAGACATTTCCTGGCCGCACAATTTCTCGTCGTGGCGATATCAACTGTCCACCAAGATCATTCAATTTGACACTATTAGACCTTTTTTATGGGGCTACGCCATAAACCTTTAACTGTTGAGCACTTAAAAACCAACATTCGTCAAGTTATGTCTGAAATACCGCCCAATATGTGTCAAAAAGTGGTCGAAAATTACCTGCAATCTTAATACACTGAATGTACATCCAAATCTTTTTGATTGTAGATTTAAAAAGGGGATGTTATATATATAAAATTTGACATATTGACCAAAAGTTGCATAAAACTTCTCTGTTTTAAATTTAGTTGTCATAGATATTACAATGTTATTGAATTTATCAGCATAAATGTGATTCCCGGGGCGGGGTTATATGGGAGCTCTAAAAAAAGGTGAACCAATTTCGCCCATTTTCAGTACACAACTTCTATAACATATCGAAAATACTTTTGTAAAATTTTGTCTCTCTAGCTCTTGTAGTTAAGGAGCTATAGCACTTTTATCTGACGGACAGACGGACAGAAATAAAGAATATTTATGCCAAATTTCAGTGACCTATAACCTTTCGTTAAGGTTTTATCGTGCCAACAACAGACAGACAGACAGACAGACGGACATAGGTCAATCGTCTTAGAATTTCATAAGGATTCAGAATATACTTAAATTTTGGTTTTTGAGCTAATACAAAGGAAATTTTTGACGGTGAGTATAAAAAGAAATATCACAAACAAAAAAATATTTTATATGTGTTTTATTTACGTTCACTTTTGAAACCGTAAAATGGATAACCCTGTAAAACAATAAGGGGGAAATAGACAAACTTGTATCAGTATATTTATTTGTAATTAAATTCTTATAGGTATGTATGTAATAAAATAAACTTACCTCAACACTGGCCACAGTTGCCGTATGACCATAATCTAAGATTTCGATATCTACTTTTGGCGTTGCTGTGGGGGGAGCATTTGCTGGAGCGGCAGCTACTTTTAAAATGCGTGATCGCACAAATTCAAAATCTGCCGGAGCAGCACCATTGATGCGTTTGTACAGACACATGGCACCCGGTAACAGTAGAGCCAGCTGACGTGCTACTGGCCATGATGAGTCGATCGTATAGCATGTGGTTAATAACTTTTGAACTTGGCTACGCACTACACCCATAGCATCGGGATTGAGGTGACCGCTGATCTTAAGGTAGGGTCCCAAGGAGTCGACGTGTGTAATAAATAGGCGTTTGCGTTCATTGCTACCGCCTGCGCTTGAGGAGGTGTTGGTTATACCACCACCATTCGTCAGTGATTGTTGCGACGATGTAGTCGTCGTCGTTGTCGTACCAGACGACGCTGCAGTTGAACCCTGTGAGGAGTTCATTTTTTTGGAGTATTTTTTCTGAGTTCTTTTTTCCAATTGGAGGTACAGTTAATGTCTGGTTTGGATTGGAAATCAGTTTATTAACATATCTTTTGAACCTCACTGAGTATTTCAATTGAATGTAACCTAACTTTGGTCGCGTTTATTTTTTTTTTTTTTGCAAATTTTGCTTCTTTTCACTTCACCACTTCGTTTTTTCAGCCGTTTAAATGAGGTTTTTCTTATTTGAGTTTTTATGCCGCGTCCGCTAATTTTCTGCAAAAAATATAAGAAAAAACCAACAATGAAAGTGTTTGTTGTTTTTTTATTGTAATAATAGAAGAAGATAGACGAAAAATATTTAAATAATTATTATTTGTGCATGTTTAAAAACTGTAGTGTGGTCGTTGTACGAAATGAAAAGTTTTTTAATTATAATAGAAACTTATGTATACAAAGATAATAAAAATATTCACACTTTGTGGTAATTATATTTAAAATCTTTTATTTAAAAGTAGTTACTTTTTGTTATATATTTAATTAAAAAACTTAACAAAATTAGCTTATTAGCTTACAATATGTGGAACAGAGATAGCTGGAGTCTCTAGTTAATTAAACACATATTTATTTTTTGTTGTCAATATTTACCGTTAAAATTTACAAAGATCATAGTTTTCTTATCTCCTTTTTGGTACAAGAGTTTATCTTATTATGAGGGGAAAAGAAAATAAAGAATGAATGCACTTTCAACAGTGATGTCAACTTTTTTTGTATCGGAAAAAATCGGCTACAATTCACAACGACTTTAAAAAGTTTCTATTGGAATAAATCTACAAATAAACATTTCAATAAAAATTCAACTAGTCTCTTGTTTGGTATAAAACGATAATTAATGTTTGGAATCAAAATGAAGTAAGAAAGTGCAACAGTCGTTCAAGCCCGACAATACGATACCATTCATCACTAAGGTCAAAGTTGTTCTTTTTTTGTGTACAAAGACAAATATTTGTTAAATTTTGTCATCATACAAACATTTTCTCAAGACTTAAGCTGATTCTGTCATTTGGTCTTATATGAGGGCTAGGGTTAAAATTGGACCGATTATCTTGGAATTTAGCGAATTGATTGCAGTTTTTACAAAAATTATGTATGCAAAAAAGAACTTTCAAATTATCATTATCTTCAGATTTACTAATCCGCTCGTAATATTTATCTCATTTAGTGCGTTTTGAAGAGTTGTATGAAATCTATGGTCAAATGTGAATAAATTTGATACAGTGATTTAAGTTTTTATAAGCAGTATTTGTTTTAAATCTCATGAAAAAATATTGATATTTGTAGCCATAATATCAATTCCGGGAAGTGGGACCTATGGTAAGGTACCATAAATAATGGACCGGTTTTCACGAATTTCAATAACCATGGTACCATTATCAAAATCTGTGCCAAATTTTATCAAATACATGGTTTACATGGGGTCCAGCCAGCCGTCCAGCCAGATGGTCGGACTGACGTCGCTAAATCGACTAAGAAAGTTATTCCAATTCTATTGGTGTACTAAGGTGGGTCTAAGAAAAATATTTCTATGCGTTACATACATCACTAGGGTTATAACTTTTTGCAATTTTTGCGAATATCAAATTCTTCATCGAAAAGCCGCATAGACAATGAAAAAATATTAAAAAATTATGTATTACTTTTTCACGACCAAACGCGATAAAGTTTTGAATTTCAATATTTCTTCTAAGTATAAAAAATTGCCATTTAATAAAAAAATTTTAATTTCTTCTAATAATTTGAAGGACATAAAGTGAATTTCTTTCAGTCCTTGAACGATTTGTATTTTAGAAGATTGGAACTTCGAATCCTTTTTTAAACTTTCAGAGTGGCTGCTCTTCTTCGTATTGAAAGTTGCGGATTTTCACGTTCAATGTTTTCATGAGTCCTTGAAGATCGACTAGACTCGGACATGGAATATTCATAGCCGAAAACCGAAAACCGAACTTTGAACTTTAAAAAATGTCTCCACAGCGGAAGCACGATTCTCACTCGACCACTGCAACATCGTGACAAACAAATCCGCACAATCGGTAATCCCAACGGCGCCACCCTACCTCTGCACCGTTTATTACTTTTTGAAATAGATAAAGCTACTCTTGAAGTTTTTGATAGGAAGATTCTAAGAAAAAGTTTGAGATCAATCTGCGTCAGCAATGAATATCAACATAACCATGAGCTACCCCTAAGGTAGCGTTTTTTGGTTAACACTTCTCTTCTACTCGATTTTCCTTCTCTATCTTTAACACTCTCTAGTACTACTCCCTTCACTCTTTCCTCTCTTCCTCTTTCCGCTATCATTTATTTACTTTCAGAAAGGATCACAATGGACCAGAAGGTCTCCGAGTGTAGATGCCACTCTCCTGGCATCACCTTTTCAACCTAACCTAACCATGAGCTAAAGGTTTTCATCGACATATGTAGTAGAACGCATTTATCAATTTGGGAAGTAGTTTACTATCCACCAATTTTAGACACATTATTTTTAGATATTAAGGAACAAGCTTACATACACCCATTAAATAACAAGTACAACAATTCAGGTCTGGTTTTACGTTTATCAAATATGTATATTAAAATGTATTGTATTACAAAATCAATATGTAATTCTAAGACTTGTCTTAATGATAATACCCATTGTTATTGTCTACAAACTAGTAAAAACTAGTTTTAAACAAAACAAATCTTTTATTTACTTTGACTAGCATGTTTACTACGTGGGCCTTTCAACAGCTGATCTATAAATATACCTAATAAATATTTTTCATAAGTGCTCTTGAAAAAATGAAATACTCCCCGACCTACACACAAAAAATTATTGCATTTTGTTTACCCTTTCAGCATTTAAACATTTACAGGAATACAAACATACGACGAACAACTGATCACCAGCAATGACAAGTTGCTGAAAAATCTATTGAAAGCGGGGATGTAAACATACATTTTAAGGGAAGCTATGAATCGTTATAACACTTATGAGTCGTTATGCCACACCTAAAGAAATCTGATTCAAAGGAATATTATGTTATTACCAAAAGTGTTTCAAATGTTTTTCACATAGTAAATTAAAACTTTAGTTAGTTCCCAGTTCATGACTCCTTTGGTATACTCAAAATTCGAAATGATTATACTTCCTAGTTTCAGCAAATTGTACTTCATTATCTGCCTGTACAATATAAAGTCTTTATAGTTTATTATAGGTTAGAAATAATATTGAAATCTCATTGTCATCGATGTTTCAAGGACGACTAACCTAATACTTTACCGATTAGTCCGTTAGAGCAACAACAACATAAAATATTAACTTGAATGTCTGTAGTAAAAATAATAAGAATTTTAGCTTGTTACTGAAAACTAACCTCATTGACGGCCAGAATGCTTTGCTTTGTTAAGTGTTAAGTCATATTAGTTGATATACAGTTGCGAACAAAGTCGCTAGACATGGCTCTAGCGAAGACTTGAGTCAAAGAGTGACATATATAGCTCCACCTATCTGTCACTTTTATCTTAGCATTAAGTCTTGGATCAGAAAAGGAAACCACAAAGACATAGGGAAACATGGTTACGTGTAGGACATCAAGAGCTCTATGGCCTAAACAGGATATTAGTGAAACCAAAATTCTACTAGGTCTGTATAGGTCAAGCTTAAGATGTATAGGGTTCTTAACGGGACACTGTGTCTTAAATTCTAGGTTGCATAAGTGTGATGTTAGCATTCCGAACCTCTGTAGACTTATCTAGATGCGGATTCTTCCGAGTCGGTAGAACACATTCTCTGACACTGTCCAAGGCTACAAAATCAAAGGCTCAGATATCTAGGCAGCAGATTATTTGCTGAACTTAAGGATCTGGTCTCAATTGGCTTAGATAGGGTACTCTCCTTCTGCATCTATACTATTGTTTTCTCCTCCTCTATCTTCAATCTCCTCTTTAGTAAAGTATCACAATGGACCCCTGGGGTCTCCGAGTGAAGGTGTCGCTTGACACTATATAACCTAACCTATATACATTTGTTCTTTCATATTTGATTGTTTTCAAAAATGTGCGGAAATTTTAAGCCACAAATTAGGAACTTTTCGATACAATTAAATTTGGTAACCCTATAAACTTAATTATAAAAAATATAAAAAAAAACTTACCCAAGCTCAAGCAAAGACGAAAAATCGAGTAAAAGAAGAGCTAAAAACTCAATTATAATGAAACTATAAACAGACGATGATTATATTCTTGAAAGTGGCCCCTCCTTAACTGCAACGTCTTCTATGAAAATTTGGAAATTTCTTTACGTCGATGTTTTTTAATAATTTTTTACAATATTACTTTTTATTTAAATTTAGTTACAATTTCTTTCTTGACTTAAATTATTCATTTAGCTTATATTTTTTTCTTCTTTAATTTCACAAAATTTTCAATTCACTACAAATCTTTTCACCAAATTTTCAATTAAATTGTTTTGATTAAGAAGTGCAGAACAGATTTCTTTTTTGTTTTGTTTAGAAACTTTTCTTAAAAGTTTGTTTTTCGTATTATGTATTATTTTATATTTAATGAATATTTATGCAGGAATTTTTTAAATATTTTCCTTATTCTTAATATTCTTTTTAAAGCACTTGTTTAAACACACAAACATTAATAATTTAATCGTCTATTTGGGCAGCGGGCAGTTGGATTATGGAACGAAAGAACGGACAAACGAACAGCTGTGTGTGTTTGTTTGTGTCTTTTATTTTTTCTTGTTTTTGTTTCTTATTATTATTATTTTTGTTGTTGTTTTTGCACTTTGCTTTTTCTTGTATTATTTGTTCGTTTTCTTTTATCTGTGCTAATTATTCATCATTCACTTTTTTTGTATAAATCAAAGAGAAAATGTCGTCGTGGATGATTTTTACTTCTTTTTTATATAAATTAATATCTTTATTTTCTTTTTTTTATTTTAATTTAATTAATTCAGTCTTTTAAGTTTCAAAAGTATTAAACTAAACTTTTTCGTTTTTAACGAAAATGTATGCCAAAATGAAAATGTATTAAATGGAAGTGTTAAAAAGCAGAAAAAAAAACTAGATTTTCTTTTCTATATTCATGAGGCGTAGATAAATAGCAGGCTCCCACTTTCACGTGGAGTTAAACTAATACCGTATGGCTATTCAGGCGTAACCAAATGTTCGTTTCAAGATTATTTTAGCGTTTTGTTTTTAGTTTCTTGCAAATGCCTTCAACATTCTTATTGTTTCCGTTGCATATGCCGTATAAACGTAAAATAATTAACTAAATGAAATTATTTTTAAAAAACTCCAAAAAAGATTTTCTTTCAAGCGCAAACTTAAACACACGTCTCCTCTTCATAGAAAAATTGAAAGACGACTAAAAAAATTTTACCGAATAAATGGATAAGGAATTGGAAAATATTTATGTCCAATATATATAAAAGCTAAAAGTTGTGTGTTTCAACATTTTTTCATATCGGTTCTACACGTAAAGCCTGCCATACACGACATGTTTTTTACATCTTGAGTTTGAGAATCATGTAAATCATGATTTAACACTAGATTGCCGAAGGGAGTCAACTCTGACTTTTACTTAGTCTACTTTTACATTAGTCAGGTTTGGCTTTTCAAGTCTTGAATTTGTATGAGAAAAAACTGACAGAATTAAAATTGAGCAAACCTCAAGTTTACGAAAATTTTTAAAATTTGTATAAAATTTAAGGGAAATAAAATGAAAAGTGATTAAGAAAATGTTCGCGTGTGAATGTGAATGCAGGTTCAAAGGAAATTTAAAGAAAAACTGATCAAATAAACCTGATTCATGTGAAATATTAAAAATTAATTTTAAACAAATTTATTTACACATTAGTTGTTTTTTTACATTGCAGTCATTTTGACTGTATTGGGGCAATCTAGGTATATACAAAGTTTCCGTCTTTCTAGTGTTAAATACTGAAATATATACTTACATATTGTCATATTGTGAACCGCCGTGGTATAGCAGGTAAGTCATCCGCCTAGCATACCAGAGGCCCAAGTTCGATCCCTGGCCAGACTCACTTGAAAAAATAAATTTTCAAAAAAGCGGCGGTTCACCTCATAACTCAGCTAGCCACTGGTTATTGAGTATTAGGCTATGTAAAACTTCTCTAACTAATGCATTTGCCGTTCGGAGCCGGCGTTAAAACGTAGGTCCCTTTCAATGAGTCTAAAAATAGAATCGGATGCAGCTCATTGTCTGAGAGAAGTACCCCTTGTTCCAATTGGAATGTTGTCGGGGAATTATATATATATATATATATATATTGTCGCCATGATAACTTTCTAACGTTTGCTGGGATTGTCAAAGTTATGCTACCGTTTTATTTTGAATAATTTCACATTTGTTGTCATTATACCCTTCACCACCATAGGCATAGAAATATTGGCCTGAAACCCACCTTTAAGGGTAGCGATAGACACCGAATCACTAGATGAGTTGATTCGACGATTTTCGTCCGGAGGGCTGGCTAGGTATCCATGAAAACTTGCATTTGTCACAGACCGTTAATTTGGTCCAAAAATGATCCCTTTGGGTAAAACCAGATAACCATTTCTGGGTGCCTTCCAGGAATAGAGTTTTTGTTCCTTTACTTACTTACTTACTTACTTACTTAAGCTCTAAACACTTAGACGACAGCAGACTTCATAACTTCACGGCTTCAAATGCTCTCAACTTTAAATGCTGTTCTGAAGTCAGCTTCATAAATATTTTGAAGGCAGCAACACAATAGCATACAGCAATACAAATTTTAGAGATGCCACATGTATATTTTATAATGAATCAAATTAAAGTTATTAATCAAAAACATAATAATATAACGAAAAACTAAAAAAGACAAATAAATTAATTTTCTTTACTTCAATTTTGTAATGTTCGTTTATGCTAAATATTAAAAAATTTTTTTGTTCTTATTGTTTTTAATTTATATACATAGTGGCAATACTTTATCTGTTTGTTGCTGCCTGTCAAAATAGAAATTAGCAGCAGCAAATGCGCTGTCGTCAAAAAAATTGTTTTCATTTAAACTCATGGATTTCATTTTTGACATATTGCTTTTTGTTGTCTGCTGTTGTCTATGTGTTTAGAGCATTACTTAATTGGTGTATATTTACAACCAATTTATGCCAAAGGGCGAGCTTATTTTAGAATCCCATGCGCTTCGATCTTGTGCGCATATTCTCCAATTTCGTAGGCCAAGTTTTGAAAGATTTCCTCTACTTGGTCTTTCCATCGTAGTTTCGGACGTACTCTTTTGCGAGTTCCCTCAGGATCATTAAACCATTCACCACCATAGGTGGAAAGGGTATTATACGTTTGTGCTGATATATGTAACCCATAGAGATAATTGTCTTTGACCCACCTTTTAGTATACCAATAGGCTCAGAATCACTTTCTAAATCGATTTACCGATGTCAGTCCGTCCGTCCGTCCATCTGGCTGGACCCCCATGTAAACCATGTAATCAAAGTACAGATAGCAATTCTGAAATTTGGTGAATTTGGCACAGATTATTTTTTTAATAGTGAGACCATGGCTATTGAAATTTGGCCACAAATAGTAATATTTTTTCAAATTTAAATTAAAAACAGATTCTGCTTATGTATGGTCAGGTTTGTAACAATTTCAATTCTGTCGGCTTTTTCTCATACAAACTCAAAACCTGATGAGCCAAACCTGACTGGTGTGAATGTATATTTATCACATTGCAAAAATATTTTTTAACGTGAAGACCTGAGGTAAAACAAACTTAAAAGCGCGATGACATAAAAAACGCTCTTTTTATAGTTAACCACACTGAATTTTTGCATGAAGAAAAGTAATTGGAGAAGAGTACCAAGAAAACGTCTGATTCAGTGTGTAACAGAAAAAGAAAAGAAAAAAGGAGGAGAGAAAAACGAATTTCTGGAATATAATTTTTCTGTAAAAATCATTAAATTATTAATTGGTCAAATTTAAATAGTATCAAAATTCAATAAATAGTTTTATATTTTTTAAAGAATATGACAGCTCCGCGTCGTTTACGTAAAGAACTAACAGATTTACAGCAATGCCAACTAAAATCCTTTCGCGAAATTGCCACTGATGACGATAATCTCTTGCGTTGGACTGGTCTAATTGTGCCCGATAACCCACCCTACAACAAGGGAGCATTTCGCATTGAAATCAACTTTCCGGCGGAATACCCCTTTAAGCCACCAAAGATCAATTTCAAAACAAAAATTTATCATCCGAACATTGATGAAAAGGGGCAAGTGTGCCTGCCCATTATAAGTACGGAAAACTGGAAACCTGCCACACGTACCGATCAAGTTATAAACTCTCTAATAGCATTGATCAATGATCCGGAGCCAGAGCATCCGTTGCGTGCCGATTTGGCAGAGGAGTTCTTAAAGGATAAAAAAAGGTTTATGAAAAATGCCGAAGACTTTACCCGCAAGAACAGTGAAAAGAGGCCAGCTGATTAGTAGGCAGAACAAAGAAAAGATATAAGATAAAAATAATAAAGACTTTTTGAACCAAACCAAATTGTCATTGATAATTGATAAAGCTTTTTCTTTTTGTTTAATTTTTCTTTGTACACGGTCTTATTTGTTAATTTCATTTTATAAAAAAGTCTAAAATCTCCCTCCACCTGCTTTTGACTGCCTTCTAGGAGTATGTAAACTAGCTGTAAATGTACCAGCAACATCATGTTATAATCATGTCCTTTGTAGCAGTTTTATATCTTTTCCTATTTTAATTTATGTTTTTCTTCAAATGATATTTTTACTTAATTGTATAATTTAAACAAAATTTAATTTTGAACAACTAATAATTGTATTTAAACATACACTAATGAAATTGAAAAACAAAAAGTTTTGAATAAAATTGTGTAATTTAATTTACTTTAAATATTTTAAACAAAATACATATACGGTTTTTGGTCTAATGCTTAAAGTAAGTTTTGATGGTCCTCACGGTAAATAATATTTTTCACAAAAAATGTTCACTGCTTTTACAGTGAAAATTTTGGCTGCACAAGTTTTTCGAAATTTTTCTACTCAACTAACAGTTTTTATAGAAAACTGGCTGACCCTGTCCGAGTTGCAGGGCCTAAGCAAACATTAGATATAGATAGATGCTATTTGTGGTGCAATATGAAAATTGGATTTTGCCACGCCTCTCTGCCCGTAGACTGAAAATCAAAAATAAGACTTCACTGTGTCACCCGCCTGGATATTGTGAAGACTTCCTGAAAACTTCATCTAAATCGGCCCAGCCGTTTTGGAGTCCATACGTTACATACTTACACACATCCTGTTTTATAAATACAAAAATATAGATAGATTTTCCGATGACCACACCAACTTCAAATTCGATGAAGTTTTGTTTATAAATTCTTCCAGCTCATTTTTGAGTTCTTCAAAATTTTTAATTTCGCTTCGGTTCAGATTTAGGGCACAGTGGCCGGTGAGCATGCCTATGCATTTCCCTACGATTAGTTCTACTAAGGCCTGGCAAAGATTTGTTTCTGTCTACATTAAGTTAGGCCATAAAGCCCTAGATATTCTCGCTGATCCAAGATTAAATACTCATGTAGAAATGATATATAGGTGGATCTATATCTGTCACCGAGTGTATCAATTCTTGGTTCGAAACTTGTCTTGCAGCTACGTTTCATTTCAATGTCATAGTGACCAGGAACACAACATAGTCTTGAATGTAGATAATAGGTCTATGAGAGCTTATTTCGATTCGATAGAAATTATTTTCGAAGCACATTACAATTTCGAACAGTTTTATTTTCGAGTCCAGATACGCAGTAACTCTCCAGAGATAAGCTTTCAAAAAAACTTTCTCATGTAGAGAGAGTTACATATTAGAAATGTGGACTGACTGTTACAAAATGTTGTATACTCGGTTGTATTTATATAAAAATAATAATTAATCAAACAAATTCGAACAGTTTTATTTTCGAATCGAGATACGTAGTAACGCCAAAGAGATACATATTTGAAATGTGGACTGACTGTTACAATGTTGTATTCTGGGTTGTATTTATATAAAACTACTTTTACTAGCTGTTTTCGGGCTGGGGTTGTACGGGAGCTATGGTCAAATGTTTGGTACATTGGCTTGTAATCATATAAAACTTGTTCGAACTTAATTTAGTCGACACAGTTTTTATTGTTTATCATTTCGAGCACAAGTTTATGTTTACATACAAAATTTATGAACAATTTAGCTCAATTTCAATACCAACATTTTAAATAAAATAAGGAATATTATTGCCAAATTTTGTGGTTCTAGCTTCTTTCGTTCAGAACATAATACGTTTTTCAACAGACGGACATACCGATGAACTTCTGAATTTAATTTTAACTGTTGACCCGTTTTTTAATTTCTATAATTTTTTTTATAATAAAAATTTTCTTTTATTTTAAAATATTTCCAAAAAAATTGTTTCGATGTTACAATATCCATATGTGACAGCGCGTAGAGGAAGGGACCTAAGGGTTCTTTGCGCGCATAGAGAAATGGACCTATGGGTAAAATTGGTTTTGTTCAGGAGCACCATTTTAAAGATTTAAATATTATTTGTTTACCCTAATTTTTACCCTTAGGTTCCTTTCTCTATGCGCGCAAAATACCTTTAGGTCCCATTCCCATTCATATAAAGAATTTTTCAATGTTAAACTTTTCTATATACCATTTTTTATTGTAAAAATATCTCTTTAAAAAGTTTTTTGAAGAAAATATTTCTTTATTAAAAAATTTTTCAATGTAAAAATTTCTCAATAGAAATTTTTTTGATTCAAAATTTTCTTTTCTAAATATTTTTATTATGTACGAAACCTTAAAAGTTAAAATTAAAAGTTCGCTATGAAATGTTTTTCATATGGGGCTTAGTCCACCTCTTTCATGGCTTTGTAAATAAAAGCAGCAACACACAAGTTCCGAATTCAATCAATTTATTTAATTCAACATAAATTGTATAAGTTTTAAGAATTTCATTCTATAATTTAATTTATTTTAAATACATACATATTTTTTAAATATATAAATACAAAATCTTAAAAACTTTACATAAGTTAGTTATATAATAGATATTTATAGTTATGTAATAACAACATGTTATTAAAAGCAAACAATGTTTTATTGAAATCATTGCGATGTAATTGTAATATGTTTATAAAACATAAAATATCCTGATCCTGACTGCTGAATAAAGCCATCTTTAGTTCTTCTAAATTGGCGCTAAAGTCTGCAACACAGGACTTCAGTGAAATTTCAAAATTATTCTCAAATGAAAATGTCATATGCGTATAAGTCAAACAGGATAAATAGCGTAAAATTGATACCGCATAATGGGTCAAAAATGGCATATTTACAAATTTTACTTCATTTGGTTTGGCTTCCATTAGAGATGAGATTACATTTTTGAAAAAGTTTTCCTGTTGCAATGAAAAACTAATGTCTGTGGCAGCAAAATCATTGAAATTAATTGTAATTATTGTTTTTTCGTTAGCATATTCCATTCGTGGCTCCTGCATCCATAAGCTATCCTTTATGGTCTCACTGTAAAGTTCGTTAAGCTTTAAACGCATTACCAACAAATGTACATTAGCGAATAGACTACTGGACAAAACAGTCAAAGGCTCTCCTCTGTATAAAGCTAATTTAACTTTATCATCCTCATCTTCCTCAATTAATGCCTCAAATTTGTATTTTATCTCATTCAGCTGCAGGTTTTCCTTAAGCATTTTTTCCAAATCATTTAAATGTTTGCGAAATTTGAAAATCTGTTCTTCTTTTGAGGTTTCCTTAAACATTTCCCTTTCCGAATGCGAACCCTTATATATTTGATTCTTATAGCTCTTTTCTATATATTTATGGTATTTATAAAGAATTTTCAATTCATCGGGCATTTTTTGGATATTATAACGTTTGTAAAACTCATTGCAGATGGCGGTTCTAAGTGATTGCAAACGTTTGACCACCATTTTATGCGGACGTATTTCGTAGCTATAAATATTCTGTTCAATAGCATTTATTTGATGATTCATAAATATGCGACAACTTATTTCATGCTGCCTTAAGAAGTCGACAGGCAAGGAGGATTTATTAAACAATGGCCAAAGCATGGAATTTTGAACATTTAGTTTTTGTTTCATTTCCCCTACAATTTCTGGCAAATTTTTCGTATTTTTTCTATAATTTAAACATACAACATATACCTCTGAATTGCCACGTTTGGAAGTGCAAGGCTTAAAAACATGCACCTTTTCGAAGGCACAATTCAAGAGAAATAGTTTACAAACTGACGAAGCTTCGTACATGGTGAACATTTTTATAACAAAGCAGCCACCATCGGCTAATATGGTTAAAGCTGTTATTATTTCGGCATAATGTAGAAGAGCTACTTTTTCTTCTTGGCAGTCGGGAGATTCAATACAATCAACAGAACCATCTGCAGTTATTAGATGAACATCGCCAAGACGTTTTTCACATTGTTGTTGCATATGTTTTAAATTTTCCGTGTCGATAATGTTGCCAGTAAAATCTTTGTGAAAAAGCCAATTGTCGAGGGTGTATAAGAGAAAACGATCATCCATGATCATTTTGTTTACGGGGTTACCTTCGTAGTATGGATTTAAGGTGGTGGCCAACCAATTCCATTGTACCTAGACGAAAGTAGGAGGTAAAATTCTTAGTAGTCTAAAATTTAACAAGTTAAAAATATTTTGGGATAAGTTTTATGTTATTAGAATTTTAGGTAATAAGGGAAGAGTATTAGCAATTAATAAATCTATGCAGCAGTGTTTTTTTTAACAAATATTCACATTAAACACAAGGGCAGCTATTGAGGTAAACTTTGAATTTTTAACTGAAACAAAGCGTATGCAGACTAAGGAGTTCAAAAGCTATTTTAACAAACATAATTGCCGAAATCTTGGTGAAGAGAATCTAAGAGTAACAATAGGGCAATCTTTAGATCCCCAAACGAACGAAAATGGAAGTGCTGTCAAGGTCAACTGAGAGATGATCCGAAGCTTATTGTAGAGAAAAATTTATGATGACGCCTCTTGATAAACATCAAAAGAAACAATATAAATACCCTTAGCATCCAAATTTCATTAATCGAGGGCCTATATTCAATACCTTCTATGAACCAATTTTTTCAAAATCACTTTTTATTGAGAAACTGTTTTGTTTTTAATAGTTACGTTTTCTTAAATATTTTATAGAACTTTGGCTTAAATAAATTAATGATGATAGAAATATTTTTCTATAGAAAAATTTTCGATAGAAATATTTTTCTATAGAAAAATTTTCGATAGAAATATTTTTCTATAGAAAAATTTTCGATAGAAATATTTTTCTATAGAAAAATTTTCGATAGAAATATTTTTCTATAGAAAAATTTTCGATAGAAATATTTTTCTATAGAAAAATTTTCGATAGAAATATTTTTCTATAGAAAAATTTTCGATAGAAATATTTTTCTATAGAAAAATTTTCGATAGAAATATTTTTCTATAGAAAAATTTTCGATAGAAATATTTTTCTATAGAAAAATTTTCGATAGAAATATTTTTCTATAGAAAAATTTTCGATAGAAATATTTTTCTATAGAAAAATTTTCGATAGAAATATTTTTCTATCAAAAAAAAAATCTTTCGAAAAATTTTTCTATAGAAAAATTTTTAATAAAAAAATTTTTATAGAAAAATTTTCAATATAAAAATTTTTCTATAGAAAAATTAAGAATTATGTTCATAAACCAAAAGTAAAAACGTAGATTATCGACTGAACAAAAACAAACATTTTTCAGTTTTCATCTACCATCACTTCCCACATTCTTGCTGTAGCCGTCGGCTACTATATGCAGAATGCTGTGAAGAAGGGGGGTAAGATGTTTTAAAATAAACAAGTTTATTTTAAAAATAAGCTGAATGCATGCAGTTTTATCAAAAAATAACAAAATAACCCCCCCCCCCCCTTCTTCACAGCATTCTGCATATAGTAGCCGACGGGTACAGCAAGAATGTGGGAAGTGATGGTAGATGAAAACTGAAAAATGTTTGTTTTTGTTCAGTCGATAATCTATGCTTTTACTTTTGGTTTATGAACATAATTCTTAATAGTTATGTTTGTAAATTTAGTAATAATGCGAGGTTTTCGATCTGTCTAAATTGGGGATAATCCTCCTGAAGAGATGGCTTAACCAACCATCGAAACGCGTCGAGGAATTTGGTTTCTCCGCAAACATTTTTTGGCTTTTTATCAATAAATTGATCTGTTACATTAATAAATAAATGTAACAGGTTTGGGATCAAATGCAAATACTCTTCTTTTTGAAGAAAAATTTTCGATAAAAATATTTTTCTATGGAAAATTTTTTTTATCAAGTTTATTCTTTAATAAAATTGTATTAAAACCATCTGGATGTATGCTTCTTAGCGGTTTGAATGGACTTATTCCACTTTCAAAACAAACATTTTAAAATATTTATTTTTGAAAAAATGTTTACTTCTGAATTGCAAAATGTATGGGATTTAATCCACTTGCAAAACAAAATGAATAATTTTGTTTCAAAAAATTTTGCCAGACAATGAGCTACATCCGATTCTATTCATTGAAAAGGACATACGTTTTAACTCTTAGAAAATATTTACATAGCCTAATACCAGTGGCTAGATGAGTTATGAGGTGAACCTCCAATTTTTGAAAATTTAATTTTTTCAAGTGAGTCTGGCCGGGGATCGAACTTGGAACCTCTAGTATGTTAGGCGGATGACTTACCTGCTATACCACGGCGGAATTGAATATGGGATCTCGTAATATTTCTTTAACATTTGGAACTTCTCTCAGACAATGAGTTGCATCCGATTCTACTTTTTTAGGCTCATTAATAGTGACCTACGTTTTAAAGCCGGATCCGAACGGCAAATGCATTAGTTAGAGAAGTTTTACATAACCTAATACTCAATAACCAGTGGCTAGCTGAGTTATGAGGTGAACCGCCGCTTTTTTTTTAATTTTTTTTTAAGTGGGTCTGGCCAGGGATCGAACTTGGAAACTCTGGTATGCTAAGCGGATGACTAACTTGCTATACCACGACGGTTCACGGTATTGAATATAGGCTCTTGGTATCGAATATAGGCTCTCGTAATATTTCATCAAAATTTCGATATCTACTTTGACGGACATGTTTCAATTAAAGTGATTCAGAGCATACTTTAAAATTGGTATTCCCCTTATACCGGTATGTATTAAAAACCTTCTTTGTTAATTGAATTAAAAACTTACATCTTTTGCTTCAAATCTTGTATACATATAATGATTAAGTGCCGTAATAAATGCTCCTGGAGCCTCACACAAATGCAACGAATTTACTTTAGGTCCCTTAACCAATTCCGGAAAACGTCCCAAGCATTCATACATCTTGCACCAGGCAATTGTTACAAATTCTGCTTTTGTTTCGGTTTTCAAACGCCAAGGTATCTCGCCGGCAGGATCCTGACGTCGTGTATGTATGGACCAGTCCTCAATAACATAATCATTCAATTTGCTCTTGACCTGATTCAATTTTATTTTCAAATCTTGCAATGAATCAAACTGATAATATTCCTTAAACAGTTCTTCGGATGGTGGCAGACACCAGACATTAGGTGTGGAATATTTCTGATATAAAAAACATTTTTCAAACATTTCCTGTATTTGAGAAGTGAAATGTTCTTCTGGTTGATCAAAGTGATGGGTTGTGGTGGTAATACTGTTCATGTTGTTTTCCTTATGGCCATAAGGTTTTGTTGTACTGGCTTTGCCGGCTGTTAATAAGCTGTTGGTGCTGCATTTTGTAGGAGATGTGTGCGGACCACATCCATTTCTTAAGCTGGCTGTCGATGGTGCCAAGCGTGTATCTTGGGATAAATTCATATCTATTTTCTTTCAATATTTTCTATTGCTCAAAAGAACATTTTTGTTTTCCAAATTGAAAATAAATAATGCACTGCGTAGAAAATGTATTTTTGCAATAAAAATAATGGGATTTATTGTGGCCAGTAATACCATATATCAATTTCGTTTGTGGATTTAAGCGGTTTTATTACAGCATAACAAAATATGTGAAAAGTGATAGCATTTCCTCAAAGTGCCAACACTAAAACAAATTGGTTGCCAGAAGATATTTACTATTAGTGCGGAAAATCCAAAAATATACAGGTTATTTTAAAAATAAAAAGTGGGCGAAATGTCATACCAAGACAATTCGCAGTTTGACAAAAGGAGTTGGCAAAAAACACCTGCCGCACCAAATGCAATTTCTAAAAAAACACAGTTTTTGTACCCTTCACCACCATAGGTGAAAAGGGTATTATAAGTTTGTGCTGATGTATGTAACGCAAAGAAATAATTGCCTTAGACCCACCTTTTAGTATACCAATGAACTTAGAATCATTTTCTGAGTCGATTTTGAGATGTCAGTCCGTCCGTCTGGACGGCAATTCTTAAGATAATTTGATCATTTTTTGATAGTGGGACCATGGCTATTGAAATTCGTCAAAATCGGTCCATTATTTATGGTACCTCCCATAGGTCCCATTTCCCGGAATTGATATTTTGCCCACAAATATCCATATTTTTTCATGAAATTTAAAACAAATACTGCTTATGAAAACCAAAATCACTGTACCAAAAATCGGTCCACATTTGACCATAGTTCCCATACAAACTCTTCTGTGTGACAAAAATCATTAAAACGCTCGCAAATCTGAAGATAATGAGAATTTTGAGTTCATTTTTTGCATACCGATTTTTTTTAAAAAAACTGTAATCAATTTGCCAAATTTCGAAATAATCGGTCCACATTTGACCATAGCTCTCATATAAGTCTAAATGACGGAAACAGCTCAAATATAAGTTTTTACAAAATGTTTGTATGATAGCCATATTTAGCAAATATTTGTCTTTATACACGAAAACGAACACCTTTGACCTTAGTTGTGAAGGGTATCGTATTGTCGGGCTTGACCGACTATAGCACTTTCTTACTTGTTTAATTTGTTTTGGTCTCTTGAGTACAAAACCGCCTGAAATTCCATAAAAAAAATCAATATTCTTTTAAAATTTAGGATTTTAGAGGATAGGATTCTATCCCTTGCAGGTACCACAAATATTACATTGTAACTAAATTTGGCTTTAACTTTATTCTATTATTAGAACTTAAATTTAATTAATTAAAAACAAATTTGAAAACTACTAGCAATTAGCGCTCGATTCGTTGGTCCAAAAACTATATAGAAAGAGAAAGAAAATAATAGATAATTTTTATATTTTGTATTTATATTTGCGTTTCTGTACGATAACAAGCTACCCAATTGTGATCATGTACTTTATTTTCCCTCTACCACAGATATTTTCTTTGAGTAAGTTTGGGTAACAACATTAGCTTAAAAAAACCTTTGTTAAAATATTTTCAAAAATAAAACAATTGTAGACTAAAAATTTGGTGTTTTGTATTTCTGTACTTTTGGGTAAGTTTGGTTAATTAAGAAAGTAAAAAGGAATGAAAATAAATTTAGTTAGTACGAATTAAAATAATAAATGATAGGGGCATAAACCACAACTAGACTGAGGACAAATGTGGTAGTCTATGGACAGAGGAGTTTCTTTATTTTCTGGGTGAGTTCGGACAAATGAGAGCAATTTTAGATTTACTCTCTCTCTCTCTGGTTTGATGGTTATAGTTTTGTTATCGTAAGAGAGCACATCTAATGATTTCAAAATAGTAGCAAATCAAAAGCTCTTACCTTTCTGGTGGCATTTTGCCAGAATACTTTTCTAGTTTGGATTTCTCCCACTCCTTAGGATGGACTTTTTTGCGATGAGCGTGCATATTGCCGTTGGAATTAAAGGTTTTCGGGCACCAAGGGCAAGTATATAACGTAGTTCCAGTGTGCGAAGCCATATGTTCCTAAAAAAAAACAGTAAGATTAGAAACTGGTGGGCAAAATTTCAATTTCGAAATGTTAGACCTATGGAGGGTACCCGAAATTAAAGGCCAATTTTTGTCTATTTATAAACAAGAAAAGACTGGCCAATAAGGTTTATTAGTATCAAAAAGGAATTTTGAGTAAATCGATATACTTAAAGATGATTTGCTAATAATTCTACGAGTTTTGTGCGCCTTTTTAAATCAACTTACCCTAAGAGACTCCGGCCTTTTGAAGGCTTTTTCACAAATACTACACTTGTGATCATAACCCTTTTGGTGCATTGTACGTATATGCTTCTGAAGAGCCTTTTTACCGGGCGATATTTTAGGACAGATAGGACATTGATGTTCCTGCTTTCCACCAACTGGATGCTGAGATTCTTTGTGCAGTTTTAAACCTCGTTCACTGGTCAGTCGTAAGCCACATATATCGCAGCTGATATTGTTAGCAGTTATGCCTTCATGCTTGTTCATGTGAACTTTAAATTCTGCGGTTGAATTGATGGCTTTGCCGCAGATGTAACAAATTTTAGCAAATCGTTTCAAATGTACAGCCTGTATATGTTGGTTTAAATGATAAGTACTGCCGTAACTAAAAATATAACTTTCGTTTAATAATAATTGAATGAAATTATATAAAATACCCACTTTTTACCACAATCGCTACAAGGAAACTTTTTCTCCTCCTCTGGCAAATGAGTCAATTTATGAATTCTTAAGACATAGGCCTTCTTAAAGGATTTTCCACAGAGTTCACAACAATGTTGCTTGACAACTTCCTCCGGCTTATGAACACACAACATGTGATTTTCAAAACTAACACGATCCGACATGGCTTTGCCACATTGAGTACATTTAAAATGATCAGGATTCAAATGACAATGTATGTGATCTATCAAACGTGCACGACCGAAATATTTTCTCTTGCAGCAAACAACATAGCCTTGTGTTTTGTGATTTTTAGTAAAATGTTTTTGCATTTCAGCGAAATCCTTGAAAGGAACTTGACAGAGATCACAAAACATATGCTTGAAATGTTCAGCAATGAATTCATCGAGTTCTTTACGACTAGTGCGATTTTTACTACAAGCTTTACGTTTTTTGTCGTCTAACGTGTCTGTGTCATCTTTTTCTGGCTGATAATTAGCATCTGTGGCACTGTTATCGTTATCAGAAGAACTATCAGACTCACTATCATTTAAATCTTCTGGTTCTTCTTTAACATCTGAATTATCTGTTTTGTCATCGCTTGGCTTTTTTTCTGTTGAATGTTTTCTCTTCTTGGTCTTGTCGATCTTTAAATTTTCGGACTTCTTTAGAGGATCTTTGCTTTTTCGATTTTCCTGTAATCTTAAGCGTTTGCTTAATTTCTTAAGAGGCATATCATCTAATGTTTCAGATAATGCAGTTTCCTTGTTGTTTGGCATATCTGTATGTGGATCATCTGTTAATAAATCTGTTTCTACCAATTCGTGTGGTTGATGCTCATCTATTAACATTTCCGGTTCTAAAAAGCAATAGGAGCCGTTTATTTCATCATCTTTAAAGTCTACAGAAGATGCGCAATCCTCAATTTTTATGTTTCGAAAATTTACATGAGCTTCTTCTATGCGAAGGTAGAATTTGTGAAACTCGTCTACCCCTTGCCAACATGACAAACATATCCAGGAATATGGCTGAATGGTGGTCTAAGCAAAATAATATGACAAAGGGTTATGTTAACGGACGGTTAAATATAGGACAGAATTCACAGAAGGTCTTAAGTGGCCATATAAAGTTTACTTAATTCTACATATACATACAATACAAAGGGACCGCTTCTAGGACCCAAGTGACGATGACTTATCATCGGCTGTCTGCCTAACCTAACTTACATACATATGTATGTAGGCTAAGGTGACTTATGAGACCGTCATTTGATGTAATGTTTCCAGAACTTAAGTGATTAACAGTCCGTCACAATCTAGCATCAGACAAAAAAGAACCTCCCAAATACAACAACAGTGATACATACATCGTGGTGGAGGTCTAATTCGCTAAGATTTTGCTCAGTATACACATAAGTTCAGGGGATATAATCAATCTCAATTTTCGAAAATCTTAGCTTTAATCCCAGTCTAATCGCATTTAAGTGATAATTTTGCGCCAAATCTCCTCTGCATGTACTTACCATTGGCCAGAAATGTCTTTCTATCACTTTTGCCATATTGAGCTCCTGCCATCGTTTCGAATTTGTTTTTATTGTATCCAAAAAATCTTTGTTTATTTCTAAACACAATAAACAATAATCCATTGTTATGTTTTTTAGAAAATTTTTAGAAAAATAACATTAAATGCAAGTTGTAAACAAGAAAAATCTGAGATGAGGTTTGAAAAGTAATCGATTGATGGTAACCGATTATTGTTGTTGTACTACCAAACAAAACAGAAAAAAGCTGCCAGATGTTAAGTTTAATGGAAACACAATTGAGAGCCAAAAAACTTTTTTTAAATCTTTGAAAGATATAAAATATTGAATTATTTTATACTGAGCTTTGTGAGAACCAAATATAAAAGAAACAATCAGCAGAATCGATTAATGGCCATTCTATTTCAGATTAAGCTAACAGAAGCAAAAATATTGAAACCGCAACATACCCGCACAATCGATGCATCACATTCTGAGACGGTTAAAAGTTATGACAAAATTATAATTTACCACAAACAAAAAAATGCATATGATTTTGATTTCGTCAAATCTCCACAAGATTTGAAATAATTTATTTAACATATAAAAGTATTTTCTACTTTAATATAGTTGAATAATTTATAAATACATATGCATATACAGATGACTAACTTGCTATACCAGGGTCAATTTATAAATACATAATATGTATAATTACAATAAAAAATTTAAATAACAAAATGTTAATAAAAAATTACAAAATAACTTATTCTAAGTTTGCGGTTCACACTTGGTATGAAATGAGTTTATTTCTAAAAAATAAACTAATATTTTCTATTTCTTACATTTCTGGCGGCATTTTGCCCGAATACTTTTCTAGTTTGTATTTCTCACATTCCTTGGGATGGATTTTCTTGCGATGAGCGTGCATATTGCCATTGGAATTAAAGGTTTTTGGACACCAAGGGCAAGTATATAAAGTTGTTCCAGTGTGTGTAGCCATATGTTCCTAAAAGAACAGTAAGATTTAAATAAAAACACCAAGTATTTTTTTCGGCCAAACACGACCTCGTGATACCCTAAACCACGGAACAATTGTCGAGACATTTTATAGTATTTTTTTTTTGTAAGTAGATCAGCAACAGCAATATGTTATTACTATTGTGGTGAAGGGTATATTATATATAAAAAAAAAACTTACCCTTAAAGCTTCCGGCCTTTTGAAGGCTTTTTCGCAAATGCTACACTTATGATCGTAGCCCTTTTCGTGCATGGTATTTATATGCTTTTTTAAAGCCTTAAGGGTAGGTGATATTTTAGGACAGATAGGACAGTGATGTTCCTGCTTTCCCCCAACTGGATGCTGGGTTTCTTTGTGACGTTTTAAACCTCGTTCACTGGTCAGTCGTAAGCCACATATATCACAGCTTATATTGGGAGCAGGTATGCCCTCATGCTTGTTTATATGAATTTTAAATTCTGCACCTGAATTAATGGCTTTGCCGCAAATGTAGCAAATTTTAACAAACTGTTTCAAATGTACAACTTTTCTGTGTTGTTTTAAAATATAAAGACTGCCGTAACTAAAAAAAAGATAACAATAATTTGATTTTAGTAAATTATACTAGAATAAAATTCAATAAAATACCCACTTTTTACCACAGTCGCTACAAGGAAACTTTTTCTCCTCCTCTGGCAAGTGAGTTAATTTATGAATTCTTAGAACATAGGCCTCCGTAAAGGATTTTCCACAGACATCACAACTATGTTGTCTAACGACTTCTTCCGGCTTATGAACACGCAACATGTGACTATCAAAACTTTTGCGATCCGACATGACTTTGCCACATTGAGTACATTTAAAATAATCAGGATTCAAATGACAATGTATGTGATCTATCAATAGTGCACGAGCGAAATATTTTCTCTTGCAGCAAACAACATAGCCTTGTGTTTTGTGATTTTTAGTAAAATGTTTTTGCATTTCAGCGAAATTTTTGAAAGGAACCTGACAGAGGTCACAAAACATATGCTTAAAATGTTCAGCAATGAATTCATCGAACTCTTTACGACTATTGCGGTTTTTACTACGAGCTTTATGTTTATTGTCGTCTAACGTGTCTGTGGCATCTTTTTCTGGCTGATAATTAGCATCTGTGTCACTATTATCGTTGTCATTTAAATCTTCTGGTTCTTCTTTAACTTCTGAATTATCTGTTTTGTCATCGTTTGACTTTTTTTCTGTTGAATATTTCCTCTTCTTGGTCTTGTCGATCTTTAAATTTTCGGACTTCTTTAGAGGATCTTTGCTTTTTTGATTTTCCTGTAATCTTAAGCGTTTGCTTGCTTTTTTAAGAGGCATCTCATCTAATGTTTCAGATAACGCAGTTTCCTTGTTGTTTGGCAAATCTGAATGTGGATCATCTGTTAATAAATCTGTTTCTACCAATTCTTGTGGTTGAGACTCATCTATTAACATTACCGGTTCTAAAAAGCAATAGGAGTCGTTAATTTCTTCTTCTTTAAAGTCTACAGATGATGCGCAATCCTCGATTTTTATGTTTCGAAAATTTACATGAGCTTCTTCTATGCGAAGGTAAAATTTATGAAACTCGTCTACCCCTTGCCAACATGACAAACATATCCAGGAATGTGGCTGAATGGTGGTCTAAAAAAATAAGGGTTCTGTTAACAAAAGGTTAAATGTTTGTTGAATTTGGTTTTAGAGCCGGGGATTATTAATTCACAGGAAAGTTACAATTTACAGTCTCAAGTGGCCATATCAAGTGGACTTTATTATATAAATACATATGCATGGCTTGTGAGACCATCATTTGATGTAATGTTTCCAGAATTCTCGTGATAAACAGTCCGTCACAATCTAGCATCAGACAAATGAAATTGTGGTTGAAGTAAACACCAGATCACAGAAAAGTAGAATCTCCTGAATACGACAGCAATGACATATACATCATGGTATAAGTCTCAAGATTTTCTTCGGTATGCCCACAAGTTCAGAGGATATAATGAATCTAAATTTTGGCTAATCTTAGCTTGTTTAGTCAAATGCATCTCTGGCTAGAAAATTTTAGTTTTAATCCCAGTCTAATCGCATTTAAGTCGTTAAGTGCACCGCTTCCCAAATAATTGTGTGCCAAATCTCCTCTGCATGTACTTACCATTGGCCAGAAATGTCTCTCTATCACTTTTGCCATATTAAGCTCCTGCCATCGTTTCGAATTTGTTTTTATTGTATCCAAAAAATCTCTGTTTATTTCTAAACACAATAAACAATAATCCATTGTTATGTTTTTTAGAAAATTTTTAGAAAAATAACAATTAATGCAACATAGAGTACCGCATAGAGTGCGATCATATGTTTTACTTAGCACAAAAAAATAGCAAAAAAATGTATAATGACATTTCTTATATGAAGATGACGTCTTTTAAATGTACTTTTGACGTCTCTTAAATGTACTTGACAGTTTCGTCCACAGTCTAGTTCTGGTTTATGTAATGCAATTTGTAAAATCTGTGATGAGGTTTGAAAAGTAATCGATTGATGGTAACTGATTATTGTTATTTTACTACCAAACAAAACAAAACAGAAAAAAAGCTGCCAGATGTTAAGTTCAATGGAAACTCAATTGGGAGCCAAAAAAGTCTTTAATCATTTGAATGATATAAAATATTGAATTATTTTATACAAAAAGTTTTAGAAATATTTTATAGAAAATTATTGCTGTGCATTTTTTTAGAACTTTTTAAATAAAATGATTTATAGGAAAATCTTTGTGGTATTTTTTGTATAAAAAAAAAATGTGGATAATGGAGTTTCCTTGTAATAAAAATTTTAAAAGCAAAGATAATAAACATTCAGCATAATCGATGGGAAGGGCCAGTCTATTTCACATTGGGCTAACAGAAGCAAAAATATTGAAATTCCAACCCACCCGCTATATCAAAGCATCACGTTCTGAAAGGGTTAAAAGATATGAAAAAATTATAATTTACCGCAAAGAAAAAAATTTGATATGAATTTATAGTATTTAGTCAAATCTCCTCAAGATTTCAAATAATTTATTTAACTTACAAAAGTATTTGCTACTTTAATATGGTATTTAAATAATTTATAAATACATAATATGTATAATTACAATAAAAAAATTTAAACAAAAAGAAAAAATGTTAATAAAAAACTAAAAAATAACTTATTCTAAGTTTGCGGTCCACACTTGCTATCGGATGAGTTTATTTCTAAAAAAAATAAACTAATATTTCCTATTTCTTACATTTCTGGCGGCATTTTGCCCGAATACTTTTCTAGTTTGGATTTCTCCCATTCCTTGGGATGGATTTTCTTGCGATGAGCGTGCATATTGCCATTGGAATTAAAGGTTTTTGGACACCAAGGGCAAGTATATAAAGTTGTTCCAGTGTGTGTGGCCATATGTTCCTAAAAGACAGTAAAAGAGTAAGATTTAAATAAAAACACCAAATATTATTTTTGGTCAAACACGACGTCGCGATACCCTAAACCACAGAACAATTGTCGAGACATTTTATAGTATTGTAAGTAGATCAGCAACCGCAATATGTTATTACTATTGTGGTGAAGGGGGTATATTATATATAAAAAAACTTACCTTTAAAGCTTCCGGCCTTTTAAAGGCTTTTTCGCAAATGCTACACTTATGATCGTAGCCCTTTTCGTGCATGGTATTTATATGCTTTTTTAAAGCCTTAAGAGTAGGTGATATTTTAGGACAGATAGGACAGTGATGTTCCTGCTTTCCCCCAACTGGATGCTGGGATTCTTTGTGTAGTTTTAAACCTCGTTCACTGGTCAGTCGTAAGCCACATATATCGCAGCTTATATTAGGAGCAGGTATGCCCTCATGCTTGTTCATGTGAATTTTAAATTCTGCACCTGAATTAATGGCTTTGCCACAAATGTAGCAAATTTTAACAAATCTTTTTAAATGTACAGCTTGTCTATGTTGATTTAAAAGATAAGGACTGCCGTAACTAAAAAAATATAACAATAATTTGGAATTTAGTAAATTTACATTAATAAATTTCAATGAAATACCCACTTTTTACCACAGTCGCTACAAGGAAACTTTTTCTCCTCCTCTGGCAAGTGAGTTAATTTATGAATTCTTAGGACATAGGCCTCTGTAAAGGATTTTCCACAGACATCACAACAATGTTGTTTGACAACTTCTTCCGGCTTATGAACACGCAACATGTGACTATCAAAACTAATGCGATCCGACATGGCTTTGCCACATTGAGCACATTTGAAATGATCAGGATTTAAATGACAATGTATGTGATCTACCAAACGTGTACGGTCGAAAAATTTTCTCTTACAGCAAACTACATAGCCTCGTTGTTTGTGGTTTTTAGTAAAATGTTGTTGCATTTCGGGAAAATCTTCGAAAGGTACCTGACAGAGATCGCAAAACATTTGCTTGAAATGCTCGGCGATAAATTCATCGTTTTCTTTTCGACTAGTGCGATGTTTACTGTAAGCCTTACGTTTTTTGGCTTCTAATGTCTCCGTGGAATCTTTGTCAGGCTGATAATTAGCATCAGTATCACCATTATCGTTCTCAGACGAACTATCGCATTCACGATCATTTAAATCTTCTGGTTCTTCTTTAACTACTGAATTATCTGTTTTGTTATCTTCGTTTGATTTTCTCTCTGTTGAATGTTTTTCTATAGAATGCTTTCTACTTTTGGTCTTGTGGAGCTTTGGTTTTTTGGGCTTCTCTAAGGGATCTTTGCTTTTTAAATTATTTTGTAATCTTAAACGTTTGCTGGCTTCCTTAAGAGGCATATCATCCAAATCGATTTCATCTAATGTCTCTGATAAGGGAGTTTCCTTGTCAGTTGGCAAGTCTGAATGTGGATCTGATAATAAATCTCTCTCTGCCAATTCGAGTGGCTGGGGCTGATCTATTAACATTTCCGTTTCTAAAAAGCAATAGGCGGAATTAACTTCTTCCAAATCCTCATTGTCTTTAATTTTCGCATTTTGCATTAATAATTCATCTTTAAATTCTACCGATGATGCGCAATTCTCAACTTTTATGTTTCGAAAATGCATATGAGCATCTTCTATGCGGAGGTAGAATTTGTGAAAGTCGTCTACCTCTTGCCAGCATGATAAACATATCCAGGAGTAGGGCTGAATTGTGGTCTAAAAAAAAAGATGGCAATGGGTTAATTTACTGGAAGGTTATATCAGGACAGTATTTTGTTTTGTTGACAATTTGGGGCAATTATTTACAGTGCTAGGGATTATTCTTTTACGGGAATGTTGCCTTTTATAGTCCGACAACGTAGAGAAACCTTTATCATATAGATATGTAGGCTAAGTGGGCTTCTTAGCCATCACAATCTAATTTTATATAAATATCGATCAAAGTCTGACGTAATTTGAAAGCTGAAGTTCGGATCAAAGGTGGTATTACATTTACCTTGTGGTTGATGTTAACACCAGCTTAAGACAAGAATAATAAATTTTGGCAGTAGTCTCATTCACTGAGGTTTTTGTACTCCCATAAGATTATAATCCATACTCAATATCCAGACCTTTGGCTAATCTCAGTTTCTTTATTTTAATATATTCCTTATATGGAATTATTAGCCTTTATCCCAATCATGTTAGAAGAGTTTAACTGTGAAGTGCCTTTCCAGATAATTAAGTATGTGGGAATCCTCCTTTCTACTTACCAATGGCCAGAAATGTTTCTCTATCACTTTTGCCATATGAAGCTCCTGCCATCGTTTCGAATTTGTCTTTATTGTATCGAACAAATTTTTGTTTATTTCTAAACACAATAAACAATAATCCATTGTTATGATTTTTAGAAAATTATTAAAAATAACATTGAATGCAATTTGTAAACAAGAAAAAACTGTGATGAGATTTTAAAAGTAATCGATTGATGGTAACCGATTTTTGTTATGGTAGTACCAGATGTCAAATTGTGCATATCAGCTAAAAGCTGCCAGATGTTATATTTAATGGAAAATTAGTTGGGGCAAAACTTTTTGTATACGAAAGTTTTCTAAATAAAATTATTTCCCCTATAATCTTATCAAAAGTTAAGGAGGTGGCATCTCTTGGAGTTTCTTAACATTTCATGTTTACATTAAACATTGTTGTGTTTCCATGTTTTACACCAACAAAAGCAAAAAAAAACAAAAGAAGAAACAGCTGTTGATTCCAGAAACAACAAAAGTTATATCTGAGTAAAGCAAATAAAGCGTTATCATCAAAATCGAAGAATTCCCTGTTATTTGCTTTAAATGAGCATTTCAGCAATTGCTTAATTAGAGAGTCATGGAGAAATATAAAAATTGTACCTATTCCAAAAAAGGATAAAGATCTTGAAATTTTTACAAATTTTCGCCCTATTGTCTTAATTTCAGTATTTCTCAAATTAATAAATCTCATTGTCAAGGATCGTTTAGCGGATTTTGTAGAAAGCAGTGGTATTCTTTCTCCTAGGTCTTTTGCCTATAGGAAGAATATGTCTGCATCTACTTGCTGTTCAGAATATCTCTGTTGAAATCACGTGGTTATAAGGTTGTTATTGCAGTTACTGATATATCTAGAGCATATGATTGTGTGAATTGTTACCGTCGTCCACAAATATGTAACTTGTAGCACGGTGTATTTTTAAAATTCCTCAAGAATTATTTTTATGTACATAACGATATTTTATATGATCTTTACTTATTAATTTCATATAGATATGTAAGTACGTATGTTTGATCATTATGTATTTCTATTTTCTTTTGCCCTTTATATTTTCTCCTGAAAGTAACGGTCCCTTTAAAATAGTCACGTAGACCAAAATCTTGTTTTCAATATTTAAAGATTAATACATAAAACATACATACGTACATACATACAAGTATTTTATGTTTATTTAAATTACAAGAATTTGCCAATTTAATGACCATTAGTGTCAAATACTTCATACGCGTCGGAAGAAAATATTAAATTTTAAAGTTCTCGATCGCTCGCTCTTTTTACAAATATGTATTAAAAACTTTGTACTTACATATTTATATTTAAGTTAATTATTTAATAAAATAATTGAATTGATATTATATTTAAAGAGTGCGTTTTTTATTCGAGTTCTGTTAAAAAGTATTTTCAACAAATTTTCACGTTGCCGCAGCAACAATTCTTTAAAATTTAATGAAAATAAATCATTTGTGTGAAAATTAATACGATGTTGGAGGAAAACCAAACTCAACATAATTGTGGAAAGTGCCAAGAGTTAGATGACGACCGAATGGTTATGTGCGACAAGTGCGATAAATGGTATCACTATGGTTGCGTGGGAGTAGACAGCAATGTGGCAGATCTCGACTGGAACTGTGAATTTTGCGACAGCAGGTCTTCAGCCGCTGCTAACCCAGGCCAAGCAAATGGTCTTGAGGCTCCACCGAGCTCATCATCGTCACCAATAGTTCCACCAACAACAATCGCACCACCACTCGTGGTTACTGGTACAGGTACAACGCATCCAATCATGTCATCTCAAGGTGCAATAGCAGCAATTAATACTGCGGTATCAACAGGTGTCTCGTTGCCGAATTGGTCCACAGTACCAACAGCTATGGGTATGTATCCACATCTATATACAGCACCCCCCCAATATATGGTCTCGGCTTCTACAACAATGCCTGTTAATTACCAGCAGCAATATATGCCACCGGTTCCAAACAAACAAATTTCAGCACAGAGTATTCGAAGCGGTAGTGATTGTTTGGAAAGGCAGAGAATGCTCAAGTTGCAGCAATTAGAGGAGGAAAGGAAAATTGAGCAACAGTTCTTAGAACGAAAATATAAAATTTTATATGGAAATGATGTCCCTTCTTCCACAAATATTTACAACAACAATTCTAATCAACAATTAAGTTCTACCTACACGCAAAGGCCCCCTACAAACAACCCTTCAAATGGTGAGTTAAGATTCAACACTAATCAAGCTGAACCAACGCCTTCACAACTGACTGCTAGGAAGACTATACCACGTGAACTGCCGTCCTTTAGTGGCGATCCAGATGAATGGCCTATTTTCATTAATAGTTTCCAGAACAGCACAACATTAGCCGGATTCTCGGATACGGAAAATTTGATACGGCTTCAAAATTGCTTGAAAGGTAAAGCTAGAGAGTTAGTGAAAAGCAAGTTACTTTTGCCTGCCCTTGTGCCCGATATTATCAACACGCTTCGTATGTGCTTTGGTCGCCCGGAGCATATTCTAGAACGCGCTATAAGTAAGGCCAAAAGTATGCCCTCTCCAAGAGATAAATTAGAAGCACTGATCGAGTTCGCACTCAATGTACAAAATATATGTGCTACTATGGAATCATGTGGTCTGGAGTCTCACCTGAATAACCCCATGTTGGTGAAGGAGCTTTTAGATAAATTACCAAATCAACACAAATTAAATTGGGCCATGCAGCCAAGGGATGATAGCGTTCCTATTATCAAAGCCTTTAGTGTATGGCTGTATAACTTGGCTGAAGCTGCTAGTAAAGTTGTCACGCCTAATTTTGGGAAAAGCGGTGCATCAGTGAACACTCATACAGAAGCAACTAAAGCGAAGAAAAATTGTCTCACATGTAACTCCAACTCGCATAAAATGCAACAGTGTGAACAATTTAAGAAATTGCAACTGAGCGAGAAATGGGAGATCGTTAAAAACAACAACTTGTGTCGCCAGTGCCTCAATCAACACGGACGAAAATGTCATCTCAACAAGGAATGTGGTGTATCAGGCTGTAAGTACAAGCATCACCCTCTGCTCCATAAGGTCATCCCAGCTGACAATCAGCCAACGATTCAAACTGTAAGTACAAATGAAATTGAAAACACGCAGCGGAGCGCACAAATAAATACTCACAATGACGTGAATGAAGAAAAGCCATTCTTCAGAATTATTCCAATCCGCTTTTATACAAAAAATAGCACCATTAAAACATTTGCTTTTCTAGACGAAGGGTCTTCCGTCACCCTAGTAGAGCGAACTTTATTTGACAGTTTGCATTTGGATGGTGTTTCCGATCCCTTATGCCTGAAGTGGACAGGTGGAACTACAAGAGATGAAAATGAGTCCATAAGAACTTCATTTAAAGTTTCTAGTGTCCTCAATGACACAAAGTTTGTCCTCGCTGACGTTCATACGGTCGAGCATTTAGACTTGCCGTCTCAAACGTTAAATATGGAAGATATTGTTAAAAGATATCAACATTTGAAGAATTTACCGATAGAATCATATGATAACGCTAAGCCTATGATTTTGATTGGAGCCAACAATTGGAAATTAGCGATTCCTACAAAAATTCGAGAAGGAGGTTGGCAACAGCCAATAGCCACAAAAACACGTCTTGGGTGGACCCTACAGGGTGGCAACAATAGTCGCTCAACCGATCCCAGGTTAAACATGCATACATGCGCCTGTCAAAAAAGTTATGATGATCTTCACGATCGCGTAAAAAACTTCTTCAACATAGAGTCGCCTACTTCATCCGCCTTGTTATCAACAGCAGACAGTGATGCAATGAAATTGCTAAGAACGACATGCCAAAACGTAAACGGACACTATGAGATCGGCTTGCTGTGGAAAAACGCTGACGCACAATTACCAGCCAGTTACGATAATGCTTATCGCCGGCTGATGTGCCTTCATAAAAAATTGGCTAAAGAGGATTCGTTACGACAGAGCATGCAGATTCAAATTGATAATCTTATCGAAAAGGGCTACGCAAAGAAGCTGAGTCCAGCCGAATTAGATGTCCCCAACAAAAAGACGTGGTATCTACCAATATTTTTAACTTTCAACCCTAACAAACCCAACAAAGTACGACTTGTTTGGGACGCCGCTGCAAAGTCAAATGGAACATCCCTTAATGATTTTGTTCTCACCGGCCCAGATCTACTCAACTCACTAGTCGACATTTTACTATCATTCCGAATTGGAAAATTTGCGATTTGTGGCGATATTGCGGAAATGTTCCACAGAATCAATATTCGAGAAAGCGATATGCAAGCTCAACGATTCTTATGGTGGGACAAAAATGACGATTTAAACCAACCAAGCATATTTGTAATGAAAGCTTTAACCTTTGGAGTAAGTTGTGCCCCATGCATAGCCCATTACGTTCGCGACAAAAACGCTGATGAATTCAAATCTAAATTTCCCCGAGCTGTGGATTCAATTCAGAACCATCATTATGTGGACGATCTTATCGATAGCGAAGATACTGAAGAAGCCGCAGCAGAGCTAGCCCTTCAAGTGGCCGAAGTCCATGCCGCCGCGGGTTTTTACATAAGGAACTGGGCGTCTAATTCAACCAAAGTTTTAGGCCAGTTATCCGAGTCTTTAAAAATCAATCAAGATGCCAAACAATGGGGAGCCACCGAAAAGGTTCTAGGCATGTATTGGGACCCAGTTACTGATGTTTTTAAATATAATTGCAGATTTGCACGTCTGCGCCGAAACGTGATTGAAGAAGATATCGTACCTACCAAGAGGGAATGCCTTCAGGTTTTGATGTCAATATTCGACCCCCTTGGATTCCTGTCATGTCACACTATAGGTCTTAAAATTTTACTCCAAGATGTCTGGCGTGCCGGCATTAATTGGGACGATTTGCTAAACGAATATTTATACACAAAATGGCGTCAATGGAAAGCGTCCATATCTCTCATCTCAGATGTCGAAATTCCAAGATGTTACTCCAAGTTACTATGCGATGCCGAAGATGTGCGGCTTCATACGTTCGTTGATGCAGGAGAATACGCCTATGCTGCTGTTAGTTATCTGGTAGTACAAATAGGTGGAAATGTAACCGTTTCTTTGGTAGCTGCTAAGTGCAAGGTAGCACCACTTAAGCCACTGTCGATACCTCGAATGGAGCTTCAAGCCGCACTCATCGGAGTCAGACTGGCAAATTCGGTTCAAAAGATTAATCGCTTGCGAATATCTTCAAGACATTGGTGGTCAGATTCTAAGACTGTGCTACAATGGCTACGAATTGATCCAAGAAATTTCCAACCGTTCGTAATGCACCGAGTAGGGGAAATATTAGAGCATACCAACGTCACTGACTGGAACTGGGTACCCACTAAAATGAACCCTGCAGATTTCGCTACAAAAATAACGGCGCAAAAGAATATGGACTTATGGTTCAATGGCCCCGCCTTTTTGCGAGATGATCCAAGTCAATGGCCAACTTGTGAAGACTTTGGACAAGTAAACACATCGGAGTTGAAGCGTCATGTTCTATTAATTGACAGGAAACCCAAAAACTACAATTTTCTAAATTTTGAATATTTTTCCAACTGGAAACGGATCTACCGAGCAGTAGCAACGTTCTTACTATACATGACTAAATTAAAATTCGCCTCTAAACAATCAGATTTCAATTCTACAGTTACTTATGAGATGATACAACAAGCAAAACGATATATTATAAAAGAAGCACAGCGTAGTGAATTTCTTCAAGAAATTATCAGCCTCAAACATGGGGAACCTGTTGAGAAATCAAGTAAGTTGTACAAACTTAACGTCTATCTGGACGATAACGGTATTTTAAGATGCAGCAGCAGAGCAAAACGTCTCAACAATCACGAAGATGAAATCGTTTTACCAGCTACCCATCACGTCACATTTCTAATAACACGTTCATTTCATGAAGACTACCATCATCAATTTCACGAAGCAGTAATTAATAAAATAAAAGGCCAATATTGCATCCATCGTTTACGGGTCGTATACAAAAGGGTTCGTAGTTCCTGCCAAAAATGTAAAAATTCTTCTGCTGCACCACAAGCCCCTCAAATGGCACAACTTCCAGCCGCTCGTCTAGGTGCTTTTCAACGCCCATTTACTTTCGTCGGCATTGATTTTTTCGGTCCATTATTGGTTACAGTCGGAAGAAGAAGAGAAAAGCGCTGGGGAGTAGTATTTACCTGTCTCACCATACGCGCAATTCATATTGAAGTGGCTTATCATTTGGACACTAGTTCGTGTATACTATGCATCCGAAACTTCATCGCCAGACGAGGTACACCTCGTGAAATATATACAGACAATGGTACCAACTTTAAAGCAGTAGAAAAAATCCTCAAAGAAGAGATCAAACAAATTGACTTTCCAGATATATCATTAAAGTTTGATAAAACCAAATGGCATTTCAACCCACCTGGAGGGCCCCACATGGGCGGTGCCTGGGAAAGGCTCATTAGGTCTGTTAAAAATGTTTTATACAGCCTATATCCAACACTCAATTTCAACGATGAAACTTTAAAAAGCGCGCTTTGTGAAATCGAGTCGATTATTAATTCTCGACCACTCACATTCGTTTCCGTAGAACAGGAAGACGACGAAGCCATAACGCCCAACCATCTTCTCCTAGGTTCCTGTGATGGCTACAAACCATTCCTCAACGATAACGGAAATATACATCAACGATGGCAACAAACACAATCATTCGCTGATCATTTCTGGCGCAGATGGTTAAAGGAGTATGTTCCAATAATATCCCGTAGAAGCAAATGGTTTGCAAAGGTCCCGCCAGTAAAGATAGGAGCCATAGTCATCATCGCCGATGAAAACCTCCCAAGAAGATGCTGGCCTAAAGGTAGAGTCATCGACACAGTGTTAGCTGCAGATGGTCAAGTACGAAGAGTTACCGTCAAGACACAGTTTGGTGTTTTACACCGATCGGTGACCAAAATAGCAGTCCTGAACGTCGGCAATGATCATGAGCAAGCTCGCATCCCTGACTCGCTTACGGGAGGGGGAATGTTACCGTCGTCCACAAATATGTAACTTGTAGCACGGTGTATTTTTAAAATTCCTCAAGAATTATTTTTATGTACATAACGATATTTTATATGATCTTTACTTATTAATTTCATATAGATATGTAAGTACGTATGTTTGATCATTATGTATTTCTATTTTCTTTTGCCCTTTATATTTTCTCCTGAAAGTAACGGTCCCTTTAAAATAGTCACGTAGACCAAAATCTTGTTTTCAATATTTAAAGATTAATACATAAAACATACATACGTACATACATACAAGTATTTTATGTTTATTTAAATTACAAGAATTTGCCAATTTAATGACCATTAGTGTCAAATACTTCATACGCGTCGGAAGAAAATATTAAATTTTAAAGTTCTCGATCGCTCGCTCTTTTTACAAATATGTATTAAAAACTTTGTACTTACATATTTATATTTAAGTTAATTATTTAATAAAATAATTGAATTGATATTATATTTAAAGAGTGCGTTTTTTATTCGAGTTCTGTTAAAAAGTATTTTCAACAAATTTTCACGTTGCCGCAGCAACATGAATGTTAGCACTCTTTGTGGCATTCTTGTGGGATATGGTATTCCTCTTGAAATTGTGGATTGGGTTACCAACTTTCTATCGAATAGAAAGCTGTGTCTTGGCAGTAGTTCGATTAGAGTCTTTAACGGTTTGCCCCAAGGTAGTTGTCTATCACCTATTCTCTTTAACATTTATACTGCTTCCTTACATGGAATAGAGGATGATAATACTTTTGTTTTTCAATTTGCAGACGATTTTGCCATAGTCTCCTTTGATAGATCGTTCGATATAGCTGTTGAAAATTTAGAACTAAAACTCTTTGAATTTATAGATAGGTGTTCCTCTCTAAATTTTTTCTTTAATCCTTCAAAAACCAAAGTTGCTTACTTTGCTAAGGGTGGATCCCGACAGATTGACATTTCAATTAACCGTCAACAAATTGAACAAGTTAGTTCATTTACTTTTTTGGGAAGAAAAGTTGAAAACAGTTTATCTGTTAAAGAACATTATGATCAGGTTTTAAAAAATAGCACATCAGCTGTAAATTTGCTAAAAAGTATAACAAATGTGAGAGATGGCCTTAGTCCCAATGTCGCACTTAACTTTTATAAAAGCTTTATTCGAGGAAAAATTGAGTATGCCCGAACTACCATGGCTCATACTCCGACCTACATAAATAATAAGATAAGAACTTTTCAGAATGCAACGTTAAGAAGATGCTTAGGGCTTTCGCCCTCAACTCCAGTTCAAATTATCTATGCCCTAGCGTGTGAACTTCCCCCTGACCTAAGAGCTATATATTTAACTGTGAGGGAGCTTTTAAAAATTTTTATTAACAACTTCACCTTCTTCAGTTTAATCGCATCTAACTGGCATCATAAAAGTAGCTATTCACATGTATTTACCAGGTTTGGTCATATTTTTGATCGGCTTGGTGAATGTAATAGGTCTTCTATATCCGATAAGGTAGTCTTCAAAATAAGTCACCCTTTTGGTGTAAAAAATAATGCTCTCAGTCAATGTGTACGTGCATATTTTAACAATGTTCTAAACGATTATAAAACGGCTAATTTTAACATCATTGCAACTGATGCTTCTGTATCTGGCTCGGCAGCTGGATTTGGTGTTTTATTTGTTGAATCAGACAGATTCTTTCTTTTTAGTTGTGCCATGGAAATGTCCTCCTTGTCAGCGAAACTTGTTGCAATAAGAGAAGCTTTAGCTATTGCTTCAGCCGATGGTCTTGAAAAAGTTGTTATATTTTCTGACAGTCGCAATGCAATTATTTCAATTATGAACAATAAATGGAACAATTGTCTTGTATCAGACATTATCCGTATTGCAAATAACTCTTGTATTAGTACAATTCACCTTCTTTGGGTCCCAGGTCATATGGGAGTTCCATTTAATGAAAGAACTGATGAAAAAAGTTGGCAATTGATAGTGGGGCTTCAGTGGAGGTACACTACTCGACAGATTGGGCTATTAGACTTATCCGTAATGAATTGCAAGAGGAATGGAATAGAACCTATTCAATTACCTCTAGAAATAAAGGACAATTCTTTTATTCTTTGTATCCGAACATACCTTTGAAGCCTTGGTATATGGGATTCTACCTGGATCCTGGAGAAATAAAGATCATTAACCGATTACTCTCTGGCCATACATACGATAAAAAATATTTAAGTTTAATAAAGGTTCATGATTCCAACCTATGTGACACCTGCGAGGTAATTGAGTCTGCAAATCATCTCATTTTTTATTGTACAAAATATTACAATATTAGAAGAAGGTACAAAATTTTTGACAAATACATTTCCCTATTTGAAGTACTCAAAACACACAAAAAAGAAAACTTTTATGAACTAATCAAATTTATTAACGAATGTAAAATAAAACTTTTAATTTGATTTTTTTGCAAGTATGATTTTATAATTTTAAAATTATCGAAAAAAATAGTTTCTGAGCACAATCCCATTTATACATTTCTGAGAATATTTGTAGAAGTAGGCATTTTTCAATGCCCAACTTATTTTGAACATCCGGCAACACTTTTTATATTGTCAAAAAATATAAATACAAGCAACAACAACCAATCATTAAAAAAAATTAAATTTCCTTCGCCTGGCTTCTTATGTGAAGGCATAAGTCGAACAACATACCAGGAAAGAATTATATTTCCCATCCGTTTGGTTTTTTCGGATATAAATACTTTTTCAATTCTGTGGGATAACCTGGCAATTTGAGTGTTTCAACAACACCGCCAACATAAGCAAAAAAAACAAAAAAAAAAGAGTAAAGCAAATCAAGATAAAATATAAAATTGCGATCACATACCAATTTTTAACAAATATTGTTAGAAATTTTGAAAAAATAAGCACTGTTGTCCATATTTAACCTTAGTAGTGGAGGTTATTAAATAGTTGAGCGACTAAAGCATTTTCTTTCTTGTCTTTATCAAACACAGTCTGGTGGAGTACCAACACTTGGATTTTGTAAGTTTACGACTCCACGAACATAACTTAATACCTAGAAAAGATTGACTGAAAAATTTTATACCAAGTGACCTGCTACAACGTTATCCCTAAATGTTGTAAAGAAAATCCCCACGAATAAGTTCAAGTAGACTGGGTACTTGATGTTTAAACTAGAGTATAACTTTTAAGAACACAAGTTATACAATGGAATCCTGTTTATTATGTTTACAATTGAATAAAGAACCAATTAATAGTATTAAAGTAAGCTCCACAAGTTGGCAAGAATTGAACATAACTCAAGTGCTATGGAAACACTTTTGGAAATTGGTAAGCACCAGAGGGAACCATTAAAAGTTTATTAGTACTAATTTATTCCCATAAACTCTATAGAATACCATACAG
Source organism: Stomorhina lunata (assembly GCA_933228675.1). Taxonomy (NCBI): domain Eukaryota; kingdom Metazoa; phylum Arthropoda; class Insecta; order Diptera; family Rhiniidae; genus Stomorhina; species Stomorhina lunata. Next base: position 52,438,341 of record OW121744.1, read on the forward strand.
CCGGAGTCATGGATATGCTTAACTTGCTGGCAAGTGGTGGATAGTTTCCATCAGTTGTACTTAAGCGTAGAAGAGGCTCATGCTAATTTTGGAAAAATAAAAGTTGAGAAAGTAACTGAATTGTTAGAGTTTAAAGAAGAAATATCTAGTCCAGAAACTGAAAGCTTTGGTTGTGTTGAGCCGGAAATACTAATAGAACAAAATATTCTGCAGGATTTTAAGAATGAAGAACAATCAAGCCAGCAAGAGAAAGAGCATAAAACTGGGTTGGAGGTGAATTTACTAAGCGAAGATCCTCTTGAGAAAATAAAAATTAACAAAACCAGGAAAAGAAGGAATTCCTTAAGGTATTATCAAGAAAATTTAAAAATTAATTCAGAACCTGAAGATTCAATTGATAACAAAGAAACTGATACCGAAAATGATAATGATGAAGATAGCGATGGTAACTTTGAACCCACTGAGAGCAACAAAGAAGCTGTTAAAAGTAAACAACGCAGAAATCATAAAGAACATGATAAATTTATAGCTAAAAATTTTAAAGCAATGTACTGCGACATTTGTAATTGTTCCTTGGAAAGCTTCTCCTTTACGGCTAAACACTTTTTAAATGAACACAATCAAAAGGGTTATCTTGTGTGTTGTAGTCGAAAATTTTATAACCGTAATCGTTTGGTGGATCACCTACAATGCCATTTAAATCCCAACCACTTTAAGTGCTCCGAGTGTGGTAAAGTTTTGTCTGATAGTAAAAATTTTAAAAGTCACATGTTACGTGTTCATCGTCCGAATGATGTGTCATTGAAACATTCTTGTGAGATTTGTGGTAAATCTTTTACACAGGGACATGTTTTGCGTTCGCACAAATTGACTCACCTACCGAAAGAGGAGAAAAAGTTTCCCTGTACAGAATGTGGTAAATTGTAAGTAGATATTGAAAATATAAAAAGTTTTCAGAAAAAATCTTAAATCTCTCTTAGCTACGCCAGTTCCGATTTACTAAAAACGCACACTGAAGTGGTTCACTTGAAAAAACACGCTAAAATCTGTTACATTTGTGGCAAAACTTTAGGAACCAGTACTGAATATCGAGCTCATATGAATAAGCACGAAGGCGTTCAAGCACCTATTATAAATTGTGATGTTTGTGGTTTGCGACTTTCAAGTGAACGAGGTCTTAAACTACACAAAGAATCACAACATCCGGTAGGTGGCAAACAGGAACATGCCTGTCCAGTATGTCCTAAAATATCTCCTACACTTAGGGCTCTGCGCAAACATATACAAACAATGCATGAAAAGGGAAACGAACATAAATGTACTATATGTGACAAATCCTTTAAAAGAGCTGAAGCTTTAAGGGTAAGCTCCCGTTTTTGTTTTAAAAATAATTAGTGCTTGAAGAAGAAATTTTAATTGCAGGAACATTTGGCTTCACATACGGGTACACCGTTGTATACATGTACTTGGTGTCCGGAGACTTTTAATTCCAATAGCAATATGTATGCACATCGCAAAAAAGTTCATCCTAAGGAGTGGATGGAAGCAAAACTTCAAAAATATTCGAGTATTACATAAGTTAAATTAATGTAGGGTTTATATAACTCAAGCGGCTGACGATTGGTTTTTGTTACAATAACAAAACACATGCTAATTCGACTCAATCGTCAGCCGCTTGAGTTATATAAACGCCATATAAATGAAAAGATTAGTAAATAAAAAATTTTTAATTGAGATTTTTAAGTAAAAAAATTTTTTTTATAAAAAAATTAGGGTTAAAAAATTTTTAGTACAAAAATGTGTCTATAAAATCTATTTAAGTCGAAATTTTATACCCTTCACCACCATAGGTGGAAAGGGTATTATAAGTTTGTGGTGATGTATGTAAAGCATAGCGATGTCAGTGCGTCCGTCCGTCTGGCTGGCTGGACCCCTATCATGTTATCAAAGTACAAGTCGCAATTCTAAAGATAATTCGATGAAATTTGACACAGATTATTTTTTTTTTAGTGGGACCATGGCAATTCTTTAAAATCGGTCCATTAGGTCCCACTTAAATCACTGTACCAAATTTCGTTGAAATCGGATCACATTTGACTATAGCTCCCATACAAACTTATGTGTCAAAACGCACTTAATGAGACAAAAATCGCTAAAGCGCTCTTAAATCCGAAGATGATGAGAATTTTGAGTTTATTTTAATGAATTATGTAACAACTGTGATCAATTTGCCAAATTTCAAGATAATCGGTCCCCTTTTGACCCTAGTTCTCATATAAGTCCAAATGACGGAAACAGCTTAAATATATAAGTTTTGAGAAAATGTTTGTATGATGAAAAAATTTACCAAATATTTGTCTTTATACAGGATAAAGAACACCTTTGACCTTAGTGGTGAAGGGTATCGTATGGTCGGGTTTGACCGACTAAAGCACTTTCTTATTGTTTTTGTTTTAATAATTTTGATGGTAAAATTTTCCTTTAATATTACTTTTGTTGTGGAAATGTTTCTATTAACAAGTTTTTAAATTAACATTTTTCCAAATCTTTAAGTCGAAAATTTTCAGGTTGTGCAAAAATCCTGGAGGGTGTACCAGCATGAATTATTTTAGAAAATCCTCATACCTACTTACTTAAATGGCCTATATTTACAACGTGTTAAGGTCAAAGGCCTATCATATTATAGAATTCCATGCGCTTCGATCTTGTTCGCATAATCTCCAATTTCGTAAGCTAAGCTTTGAAAGACTTTCCTCTTCTTGGTCTTTCCATCGCAGTTTCGGACGTCCTCTTCTAACATTAGGGGCGCCGTTTTGGTACTAATTTTAGCCTTTTTTCATAGTAATTGTTTTTTCCAGGTGGTTATTATAGTTCTAATGGAAGAACTCGCGACACATGTTAGCTCACAACATTAACGGGTGTTACCGTAGTTGTCCGGATGATAAAACAAGGAGGTCAGTGTCCACGGTTGAGATGAAGGATAACCAAAATAAGTCTGGGCTTACCAAGCTAAGACCAATCAGAGCCGTTGCTTGGTATCCAACATCACCTCAAACTTAGCACGCAATTGAATTGCAACTTTTTTATTTGTATAGGAAATTTTTCAAAAATTTAATATCAACTTAATTTATTAAAGACATCTTATTTCAAACGTTTGCCACTGTTCTCACTGGGTACATTTGAATTGTTAAGGTTTTTGACGTTTCTTTTTTTCTATGTTGTTTAATTGTTTGTAAACAAATAAAACTAACAAATACAAAGATTTTTAAGAAAGATCAAAGCATTTTGGAAATCAGCTTTTGTTTGGAGCAGTATTCAAACCATTTTACAATATTTGACGTTTTATTCCAAGTTTTTTGAAGAAACAATAAAGATTCGGTTGATCCAACATCCTATATCGGCATAGGTGGTTTTGGATGCTGTAGCATGTGTAAAATTGTCATTGGAGACAGTCTGGTGGAGTACCAACCCTTTCTTAAATCAATAGGATTATCGTTAATGCGACTTCCCGTACCTAACATTTAACTACAAATGCTTTTCATAAATGTTCTGGTTGAGATCCCTAAGTATAAGTTGGAGTCATCTGGATAACTGATGTTTGAACTGGGACATAACTTTTAACAACACAAGTTATACAATGGAATCGTGTTTATTATGTTTACAATTGGATAAAGAGGCAATTAATAGTATAAAAGTAAATTCCACAAGTTGGCAAGATTTGGACATAACACAAGTGCTATGGAAACACTTTTGGAAATTGGTAAGCACTAGAGGGAACCATTAAAAGTTTATTGGTACTAATTTATTCCCATAAACTCTATAGAATACCATACAGCCGGAGTCATGGATATGCTTAACTTGCTGGCAAGTGGTAGACAGTTTCCATCAGTTGTACTTAAGCGTAGAAGAGGCTCATGCTAATTTTGGAAAAATAAAAGTTGAGAAAGTAACTGAATTGTTAGAGTTTAAAGAAGAAATATCTAGTCCAGAAACTGAAAGCTTTGGTTGTGTTGAGCCGGAAATACTAATAGAACAAAATATTCTGCAGGATTTTAAGAATGAAGAACAATCAAGCCAGCAAGAGAAAGAGCATAAAACTGGGTTGGAGGTGAATTTACTAAGCGAAGATCCTCTTGAGAAAATAAAAATTAACAAAACCAGGAAAAGAAGGAATTCCTTAAGGTATTATCAAGAAAATTTAAAAATTAATTCAGAACCTGAAGATTCAATTGATAACAAAGAAACTGATACCGAAAATGATAATGATGAAGATAGCGATGGTAACTTTGAACCCACTGAGAGCAACAAAGAAGCTGTTAAAAGTAAACAACGCAGAAATCATAAAGAACATGATAAATTTATAGCTAAAAATTTTAAAGCAATGTACTGCGACATTTGTAATTGTTCCTTGGAAAGCTTCTCCTTTACGGCTAAACACTTTTTAAATGAACACAATCAAAAGGGTTATCTTGTGTGTTGTAGTCGAAAATTTTATAACCGTAATCGTTTGGTGGATCACCTACAATGCCATTTAAATCCCAACCACTTTAAGTGCTCCGAGTGTGGTAAAGTTTTGTCTGATAGTAAAAATTTTAAAAGTCACATGTTGCGTGTTCATCGTCCGAATGATGTGTCATTGAAACATTCTTGTGAGATTTGTGGTAAATCATTTATACAGGGACATGTTTTGCGTTCGCACAAATTAACTCACCTGCCGAAAGAGGAGAAAAAGTTTCCCTGTACAGAGTGTGGCAAATTGTAAGTAGATAATTAATTTATAAAAAGTTATCTTTAAACAAATCTTAAATCTCTCTTAGTTACGCCAGTTCCGATTTATTAAAAATTCACACTGAAGTGATTCACTTGAAAAAACACGCAAAAATCTGTTACATTTGTGGCAAAACTTTATTAACCAGTACCGAATATCGTGCTCATATCAATAAGCACAAAGGCCTTCAGCCACCTGTTATTAATTGTGATGTTTGTGGTTTACGACTTACAAGTGAACGAGGTCTTAAATTGCACAAAGAATCACAACATCCCATAGGTGGCAAACAGGAACATCCCTGCCCAGTATGCTCAAAAATATCTCCTACACTTAGAGCTTTGCGCAAGCATATTCAAACGATGCATGAAATGAGAAACGAACATAAATGTACTGTATGCGAGAAGACTTTCAAGAGAGCTGAAGCTTTAAGGGTAACTGCCATTTTATATAAAAAAAAAAAAATAAAAGTTTGTAGAACTAATTTTTTTTTGCAGGATCATATGGCTACACATACGGGTACAGCGTTGTATACATGTCCTTGGTGTCCAAAAACATTTAATTCTAATGGAAATATGCATGCTCATCGCAAAAGAGTTCATCCTAAGGAGTGTCTGGAAGCAAGACTTCAAAAATATTCAAGTATTACATAAGTTTAAATAAATTTGAGATTATTAAATAAAAAGTATGTTTCTTTACGTTCTGGGTACCACAAACAACTTTCTGGGTAATTTGAGCGTGATTTAGAAGATAATCTCTCAAACAACAAAACATACCAAAAAGTACGAAAGCACGAAATTTTAAAATTTTGAGCTCACAATTGGTTTATCTTGAAAAATATTCTAAGCTGAAACTTCGATGGAAAGACCAAGTAGGGGAAAATCTTTCAATGCTTGGCCTACGAAACTGAAGAATATGCACACAAGGCCGAAGCGCATGGAATTCTAAAATATGCTCGATCTTTAACCTTAACAGGCTGTAAATATAAGCCATTTAAGTAAGTAAAGTAAAGTAAGAACTTAAATTAGTTCAAACAAAAATGCAAAAATATGAATTTTAAATTATCATCAGATTTAGGAGTGTTTCTGTAACTTTGATCTCATTTAAGAGACTTTGGACAGTAGTTCTTGCTTAGGAACGATTCCAGTTAAATTTTGTCCACTAGTTTCTTTATATAAGCAATATTTCAGTAAATTGCAATAAAATCTTAGGAGTCACAATTGACAGCTTTTTTACTTTGTCGACACATGGCACTTCAAGCTAACCTTGGCAGTTCCTTTTGGAATTACGTCGGAAAGATCATTCAAATTTCAGATCACATAGTACATAATACTTTAATCGCGACTAGTTTTTAGTAACACATTCTAAGGGATGCCGCCAACTCCACGATTGCAGTTTTTAGCAAGAATTTTATTTCTTTTTCATTTTTATAGGGAAATTTTCACAATTTTTATAGGAAAATTATCAAAATTTTACTAATTTTAAGGGAAATTTTCAAAATTTCACTAATTTTATAGGGAAATTTTTAAAATTTTACTATTTTTATGAAGAAATTTTCAAAATTTTACTATTTTTATAGGGAAATTTTCAAAATTTTACTATTTTCAAAATTTCATTATTTTTATAGGAAAATTTTCAAAATTTTACTATTTTTGGAGAAATTTTCAAAATTTTACTATTTTTGGAGAAATTTTCAAAATTTCAGTATTTGATAGGGAAATTTTCCAAATTTTACTATTTTTTTATGGAAATTATTAAAATTTTTATAATTTTATAGGGGAATTTTCTAATTTCACTATTTTTATAGCGAAATTTTCGAAGATTCGCTTTTTTTACAGGGAAATTTTAAAAATTTCACAATTTTTATAGGGAAATTTTCAAAATTTCACAATTTTTATTGGGAAATTTCAAAAGTTTCACTATTTTAATATGGAAATTTTAAAAATGTTACAATTTTAAAAATTTAACTTTTCTAATATGAAAATTTTCAAAATTCACAATTTTTATAGGGAAATTTTCAAAATTTCGCTTTTTTTACAGGGGAATTTTCAAAATTTCACAATTTTTGTAGAGAAATTTTTAAAATTTCATAATTTTAAAAATTTCACTATTTTTATAGGAAAATTTTCAAAATTTTAAAAATTTCACCATTTTTATGGGGAAATTTTAAAAATTTCACTATTTTTATAGGGAAATTTTCAAAATTTTACTATGTTTATAGGGAAGTTTTTAAAATTTCACTATTTTTATAGGGAAATTTTAAATAGTTTCACTATTTTTATAGGGAAGTTTTCAAAATTTCACTATTTTTATAGGGAAATTTTCAAAATTTCACTATTTTGATAGAGAAATTTTAAAAAGTTTCACTATTTTTATAGGGAAATTTTCAAAATTTTACTATTTTTATAGGGAAGTTTTTAAAATTTCACTATTTTTATAGGGAAATTTTAAAAAGTTTCACCATTTTTATAGGGAAATTTTCAAAATTTCAGTATTTTTATAGGGAAATTTTTAAAATTTCACAATTTTTATAGGAAAATTTTAAAAATTTCCCTATTTTTAAATATGAAATTTAAATTTATTTCAATTTTTTATAGGGAAATTTTTACTATTTTTATAAGGAAACTTTCAAAATTTCACTAATTTTATAAAAATAGCTTTATCTCTCCTTTTCAACTCTCTACTATCTATACCCTTTGCAAAGAAAATACTTGGAGATAGACTTGGATAAGATCTCACTAAATAAAAAAAAGACATTTGTAAATAATGATGTTTGTAACAAATAGAAATATTAAGACCGATCAAAGTTTTCGACATAGTAATAAGCGTCCTTAGAGAAAAACACCTTTGAAATGATTTTTATTTTTTGTTTATTTAACTATTTTTTCTCTACTACCTTTCTCTTCCCTATCTTCATTCTTTCTTTCTTTTCTCCCTCTCTGTTAAAGGTTCACAATGGACCCCTGGGGTCTCCGAGTGTAGGTGTCTTTGACACCTCCTTTATTACCTAACCTAACCTAACTATTTTCCATATTTATATCAGCAGGCAATATTTTGGAATATTTTTGAAGTTTAGCTTGCTCCCATTCTTTGTAGTGCATTTTCTTGCGATGAGCATGCATATTACCATTTGAATTAAAGGTCTTCGGACACCAAGGACAGGTGTACAATGTTGTTCCAGTGTGCGTGGCCATATGTTCCTGAAAGAAAACATTTTTCATTTAAATTAAATGGCTCTAAAATAACTAAAAGTTTTTTCTTTAATTGCCATACCCTTAAAGTTTCTGCTCTTTTGAACATCTTTTCACATATGGTGCATTTATGTTCAGAGCTCTTTTTGTGTACGGTATCGATATGTTTGCGCAGAGCTCTAAGCGTGGGTGATATTTTGGAACACATCGAACAAGGATGATCTTGTTTGCCACCTATAGGATGTTGCGTATCTTTGTGTCGCTTCAAAATACTTTCTGTAGTTAAACGTAGACCACATATATCACAGTTTAAAAGCGGTGCTGGGACACCCTTATGTTGGTCCATATGTTTTTTGTAGACAGCACCGTTGGCTATTGATTTTCCGCATATGTAACATATTTTAACAAATTTTTTCAAATGCACCACTTGGTTATGATGATTTAATAGGTTATTACTGGCGTAACTAAATTAAATTTTAATGATTAAAGACATTAAACAACTAAGAGTGTTATATTCGGCTGTGCCGAGTCTTATATAACCACCAATTAATTGCTTTAAATTTGATAACATATCTAAAAAATCTATATTCTGAGAGGTATTTGTGTAAAGCTTCTTCGTACAAAATTAAGTGGCCATAGCTTTCATAGTTTATTAGCGTTTAACTAGCTTTTGTGTTTTTTAGTTGTTTCCGGAAGTGGTTTTTATATGAAAGCAATAGTTAAATGTAGACCGATTTACGAAAAATTAGCCCTAAAAAATTGATCCATAATAATTTCAGCATCACATCTTCTATAAATTGATATTTATTAAAATTTAACTCGTTTCCGAGGGTAGATTTATATGGAAGCTATGGTCAAATGTGAACCGATTTCGATAAAATTTTACATAAATAGTGACCAATAGTTGTATAAAAATCTTGTGCACCAAATTAAGTAAAAAAAAAAAAAACAAAAACATATAAAAAACTAAATTGAGATAGGGCTTTTTGTATTATCATTTCAGAGCCAAATGTAACTTTTCTGAAGTGATCAAAACAAATTATCAAAACAATCATTATATTAATGATCAAAACAAATTATATTAAGGAAAGCTTTACATAGCGAATGTTTTTTATAGGAAATCTTTCGATAGCGAATGCTTTCTACAAGAGTTCTTTCGATATTAAAAGTCTTCTATAGGAAAACTTCCAATATTGTTTCTATAGGAAAGCTGTCGATATTGAAAGTTTCACTTGGAATGTTTGCTATATGAAATCTTTCGATTTTCAAAGTTTTATAATGGAAATCAAAAGTTTTCTATAGAAAATCTTTACATATCGAAAGTTCATTATTAGGAAGCATTTCGATATCGAAAGATTTACATGGGAAAACTTTAGATATTGACATTTTTATATTGGAAAGTAAGAAAGATTTGCATAGGAAATCTTTACATACTGGCATTTTTATATTGGAAAGCTCTTGATATGTAATGTTTTAAGTATAAAGCTTTGGATATTAAAAGTAATCTATAGGAAATCTGTTGGTTTACAATCTGAAATATTTTGACGACAAAAGTTTTATATAAGAAATCTTTTGATATCGAATGTTTCTATAGAAAATCTTTCAATATAAAAAGTATATTATAGAAAACCTTTTGACATCGAAAGTTTTATATAGAAAATCTTTTCTTTTTCGGAAAGCTTTTGATATGGAATGTTTTTAATTGAAAACGTTTTATATAAACAGTTAACTATAGGAAAGCTTTGATATTGAACGATTTTTATAGGAAAGTTTTTATAGGAAAGTTTTATATAAGAAATCTTTCGATATCGAATTTTTATTATAGGAATCCTTTCGACATGGAAAGTTTTATATAGAAATTTTTAATATCAAAAGTTTTTTAGAAAGCTTTAGATATCACAGTTATCTATAGGAAAAGCTTTTGATATTGAAATTTTTCTATAGGACAGTTTTATATAAAAAGTTTTCTCTCTGAAATATGTTTTATATAAGAAATATTTCGACATCGAAAGTTTATTATAGAAAATCTTTCGACATCGAAAGTTTTATATAAGAAAACTTTGGATAAATAATGATAGTTTTTTGTTAGAAAGCTTTTGAAGTGGAATGTTTTAGATAGAAAGTTTAAGGTATTAAAAGTTACCTTTAGGAAAGCTTTTAATATTGAAAGTTTTCTATCCGAAACATGTTATCGACAAAAGTTTAATATAAAAAATCATTATAAATCCATCCGAAAGCTTTAAGATTCTAAAGTTATCTATTACAAGTATTTGTTGATGCAACGACTCATAATTAGGTTTTTAAAAAATATATTTGTTTTAAGAATAAGTTAGAGCTTCTTAGAAAATTACTGAGACTTTATGCTCCACTGGGAGTCAAGGTGGACAGAAGAAGAAGAAAATTACTTAAATAACCGCTAATTTTCATAAAATTGCCTTGAATTTTTGTGAGTAGGTGTATTTGCGTTAAATGCATTGGGATCACAAAAACATGAATATCGAAAAAAGTGTGAGAGATCAACGATATCCGTATGTTTTTTATATGGGTGATATAGTCAATTGTAAACCGATTTCGCTTATTTTCAATACCAACAAATGAAAAATTGATTTAAAAGTACTCTAGCTAAATTTTGTAGACCTAGCACTTTACTTTCAGTCCCTATCGTGCCCTCAGCAGCCAGACGGACAGATGGACAACGCACGTTCATCTTAGAATTTCATAATATAAAACCTTTTTGATTTTTGAGACAATATTAAGAGAAATACCAACCATCGAAACGCGTCGAGGAAAGGTTTCCCCACCAACATTTTTTGGTTTTATAAAAAACTATATATTTTAATAATAAATAATTGTAATAAATTGGGATCTTAGTGCAATACACTACAGTAAAACTTTTTAATTAAATGTTTGATGTCCCAAAATTTTGATAAACCTTTTGTATGAATATAAAAATAGTTTAATTTCATTCAGGCAGTTGACCAGAGTAATCTATTGCTAAATAGTCGTCATGAACCTCAACAAAAGCATGCTTTTATTGGTGAAATAGCCTTTAAGTTTAAAAACTTTCTAGCACTTGATATAACTTACAATTTGCCACACTCCTCGCAGGGAAATTTTTTCTCCTCTTCCGTTAAATGTGTTAATTTATGCTTGCCCAGCAGAGATGCCGTCGCAAAAGCCTTATCACAAAGCTCGCATACATGAGTCAACATCATCTCATTTGGATAATGAACCCGTCGCATATGCTGCTTAAGACATCTCCTATTAGCCATGATCTTGGAACAGAGCGTACATTTATAGTGTAACGGATTGAGGTGAGAATTAAGATGATCTACTAAATAATGACGTTTGTAGAACTTTTTGTCGCAACATATCACATAGCCCATTTGTTTGTGAACAGATTTGAAGTGTTTTTGAATTGAGGAGAAATTGTCCAAACGAATTTCGCAAATATCACAAAACATTTCCTTAAAATGTTCAGCTAAAAAATTATCGTTTTCATGTTTCTTCCGCCGTTCTTCACTGAACATTAGGTTAGCCTTATTTTTAAGTGATTGCAAGCTTTCATTATCTTCTTCATCATCATCCTCCTCGGTATCGGTATCGGTTTGCTCAATTTTGTCATTAGCATTTGGTTTTAAATTAACTTTAGCCTTATCCCAAGTTTTTTTAGTCTTAGATTTTGGACTACTTTTGACTTTTGTGTTACTTAACTTTATTAAAGGATCTTGATTTAACTTATTATTATATCCCAAATCCTTAAAACTTGTCTTAGATTTATCACAAGTCTCATCCTCTTCCGACAAAGCCTGAAGTGCACTTTGATCTATAAGAATTTCCGGCTCCAGGCAACTATACTGTAAGTTTTCGTTTTCCACTTTTGGGCTATACATGATCTCCTTCTCGACTTTAATACTATTAATTTTCAAATGCACCTTTTCTATCCGTATATAGAAAGTGTGAAATTGATTCACTTCATGCCAGCAGGAAAGACATATCCCAGAACTTTGCTGAATGTTGGTCTTAAGTTGTGGGAAAGTTTTGTAAGAAATGAATTTTGTTTCAATGTCTAAAGGTTAAGATTCCTCCTCCACACAACTCACCATTTGCCAGAAATGCTTCTCCAGCACCTGGCCCACTTCCAGTTCTAGCCATCGCTTGGAATCGATCTTGATATTGTCCTGCAAGTTTAATTCCAAACACAATATACAACATTCCATGTTTTTTTTTTTTTTTTTTTTTGTTTTTCAATATGTTGTTGGCGGTGCCAGTGTTGCACACAATATGCCAGGTTAATCCACAATATAGATGTAAATAAAAGCACCAATTGTGCGATAGTGAATTACGTTGGGCATTGAAAAATGCCTACTTCTTGATATTTTATTTTTTTTTTTTTTGTGAGAGGTTGAAATCTATGAATAGTACATAGTACAGAGCGAAAAGATATTATATAAAGCGTTCAATTTTACTTTCTTTAATAAACTTCATAAGTTCATAGAAGTTTTCTTTGATATAATTTTTTAGTAGATCAAATAAACAATTGTATTTCTTAAAGATTTTGAGCTTGATACGAATATTTTGATATTTTATGCATTTAAATATTAAATGATCTGCACTTTCTACAACATTGCACTCGTTACAAAGGTTTGAATCACTTACTCTTATGGAATGTAAATATTTTTTGTCATATGTGTGACCAGATATAAGTCGATTGAGGATCTTTATTTCACCAGGCTCCAGATGAAATCCCTTGCACCAAGGCTTCAGAGGTATATGGGGGTTGAGAGAATAAAAGAACTTACCTTTTTCCCGAGAAATTTCCATATAGGACCTGTTCCAGTCATCTTGAAGTTCATTACGTATTAAATTAATCGCCCAGTCAGTCGAGTGACACACCTCCAATGGAGCTCCATTGTCAACTGCTGTTTTTGCTAGTTCGTCTACTCTTTCATTGAGAGGGATTCCCATGTGACCAGGGACCCAAACAAAATGAATTGATGATATATTAGAGTTGTTAACTAAACTAATTATGTTAGACACAAGGCAATTCTCCCATTTATTGTTCATTAAAGAGACAATTGAGTTTCTACTATCAGTAAAAATAACTACACGGTCGTACCCATCTTCAGAGGCAATTTTTAGTGCTTCTCGAATCGCAACCAATTCAGCTGATAATGAAGATAACTTATTTGCACAGCTAAATAAAAAGAATCTGTCAGTGTCTACAAGAAGAACTCCACATCCGACAGCAGACTCTGATATGGATGCATCTGTTGCCATTATGGCAAAGCCAGCACTTTTATATTCACTAATGAGATCTCTGAAATAACCTTTTACACAGTGTATAGGGGCATTTAGTTTTACTCCGAAAGGATGATTAATTTTGAAGACTGCTTTGTTACTTATGTTTGCCTTTTCACATACACCAAGACGGTTAAAAATATGACCAAACTTGGTAATAACAAAGGAATAACTACTTCTGTGATCGGGATTATTAACAATAAATTTAAAGAATGAATTATTATGAACATATATTCTCATAAGCTCTCGTGCTGTCAAAAAGATGGCTCTTAGATCTGGAGGAAGTTCGCCAGCTAAGGCATATATAATGTGCACAGGAGTGGACGGGGTAAGACCCAGACATCTTCTGAGAGTTGAATTTTGAAAGGTCCTGATTTTGTTATTAATATAGGTAGGTGTGTGAGCCATAGTTGTTCTTGCATACTCAATCTTACCACGAATAAAACTTTTGTAAAAACCCAACGAAGCAATGGGATTGAGACCTCCTCTACTGTTTGTTATGCACTTAAGTAAGTTGACACCTGATTTGCAATTGCTTAAGGTCTGATCATAGTGTTCCTTAACAGAGAGACTATTTTTAATGTTCCTTCCGAGAAATGTGAAGGACTTGACTTGTTCAATCCTATGTCCATCCACAGACAGGTCGATTAGTTTACTACTACCCTTGGCAAAATATGAGATCTTTGTTTTACCGGGATTAAAAGAGAAGTTAAGGGAACGACACAAGTGTTTGAATTCGAACACTTTTGAACATAAATTTTCAACGGCGACATCAAAAGATTGATTAAAGGATACTATAGCAAAATCATCTGCAAACTGAAAAAGAAGAGTGTTATCGTCTTCAATGCCGTGTAAAGAGGCTGTGTATATATTAAACAGTAAGGGTGATAAACAACTACCTTGTGGAATGCCATTAAATACTCTAATTGAACTCTGTCCAAGACAGAGCTTTCTATCAGATAGAAAGTTTGTAACCCAATCAACTATATCCAAGGAAATACCAGATCCCATCAAAATTCCACATAGCGTAGTAACATTCACACAGTCATAGGCATTGGAGATGTCAGTAACAGCTACAACCACCTTATAACCCTTAGATTTGAGAAAGGAAACCCTAAAAAGAAATTCATTGATACACACTGAGGCAGATAGATTTCTTCTATAAGCAAAGGATCTGGCAGGGAGGATTTCATTTTCTTCAACAAAATTTGTGAGACGGTCCTTAACAATAAGATTTATTATTTTTAGAATGACTGAGATAAGGGCAATGGGGCGGTAATTGAAACAGTTATCAAGGTCCCTGTTCTTTTTAGGAATAGGCACAATTTTAATGTTTCTCCAAGCATCTCTAACCATGTTTTTGTTTACTATTTTTATTAAATAAATTGTTTATTGTTGTTTTTATTATCTCGATGTAAAGAAATCAAACTTTTTCTCTTACTTTTTTCAGAGATGCATAAAATAGTACTTGTGGGTACTTTTCTTCTAATTTGTATATGGGCAAAAATCAAACAGTTGATGATGATTCTTTTTATTTTTTTTAACAATAGAATATGAGTTTTGTTAACTTTAATGTTTCTTTGCCTTAGATCTCGATTTATTTGCAAATCCATTAGCAGCTGGTTGTTGATTAACTTCATTTTTATCTTGCTGTTGACGTATGGTGGTGGCACTAACATTCAAAGTTTTAAACATATTGCGTCCAACACCAAATAATAAGATTAAATGACTTATATGTAAAACAAAACTAGAGAAATTGGTACTGGGATAAGTGTTCCAGCAGAATTCTATAAGACCCAACAGGAGATAACGTAAGCCCAGGCTATAGCTAGTAGACCAGGTCAAATAAGGCAACGAGTGGAAATACCAAACATAAAATTGGTAATGTAAAGAACGAGCACACAGTACTCCGATAAAATTGCACAGGAAAAATGGTAGTAAAGCCAATTGGGTACACTGATCAAAGTGTATAGATACTTTTTCGGGGTCCATTTGAAAATCTGTAGAATTTTTAGTTTCCTTCTGCTTAATAGGTGCCTTTAGGCCGGTTGATTTTTGTAAGCCCTTTTCAAAGCTGTGTAGAAAAGACTCTTGCTCTGGTGTAAGTGCCTCTTCCTCATCTATAGGTTTTTCTTCTTTTTGGATAGATTTCTTTGGTTTCTTATTTTTGCCTTCTTTTAGTCTTTTATTTTCTTGATCCAACTGTGGCTGAAATTGACATTGTAACTGTCTTAGGCGGCTATAGTTTTTGAAAAATGATATGGTGGGCTTGGCAAATAGTATAAGCAGCAACAGATGTAAACTCAAAAGAGCCAAATGGAAGTATTTATTTTCAAAATATTCTCTGGGTAAAAATCTATAGTTAACGGTCCATTTGTGTTCAAATATTCTACCCAAATCAAAGCTACCCTTTAGATACTGCCAGGGATAGGTTAATAAAAATGGTAGACCCATTAAAAGTTGTAAGATGCCACAGACAGCCAACTGCATAAAAGTTTTTACAAAACCCAAATTAATCAAGTAGAAGAGTAAAAGTGCCGGTGCAAAAAGTAAAATATTCATTTTACAGCCCACACCCAAACTGAAGCATATACTACCTAGAGTCCAGCGACGATCTAAGAAGAGATTCAGAGCAGCATACACAAAAAGTATGGCCACTGGATCATTAAAAAGACGCAAAACATAAATTGAATGTATGCGATAAGAAGTAAAGGCACTGATTACCAAAACATAGGGAGGAACTTTGCGACTCTTGCTATAAAGACGTAGCACTAGCCACATTTGCAGCAAGTATATGGCACCAAATATATATTGGCCTAAACGGATATTTTGTCCATGAGATGTGAGGAAGTAAAGACCTGAATAGATGTATACAAAGGCAGCAGGATACACCAAAGGACCGGTATCACCTGAAATTATAAAGATATGTTGAAAAGAATCTGTTAAACATACAATAGATTAAAAAAATGTTGTTATATACTAAAGCTCCCATGATACCAATGTAAAGTAGAAATATGGGAATTAATAATGGAATGAGAATTTGGTCAAATGCCTACCTCCTACAAAATTGTTCACCATCGGAGGAATCTAATCCCTTGGGGAACCTAGTATCGAAGGAAACCCTATCCATGACTGGGTGGTAAAGAAAAAATCAAATATTCCTTGCGAACCAAACAGGTAGTAGTGAGTTGCTACTTTAAACTAACCCCCCCGGTGTCATTGGAAAACCGTGCCAAGGTCTTAATGGCGCACTGTTCAGATACCATAATGCCTCCACCAGTATCCAACTCGCGGTCGACTTATTTTCCTTCGTACTCGTGGAAGTAAGTTATGAATTTTAGATTAAAACCAATAAACAAAAACCTTGGATGACAGTTTCAGGGTCAGACAGGACTAATAGGGAGGATAACCTAGACGAACTGACTCAGCGATGTAAATGAGTATATAATCCAACAGGAGACTATAACTGACGTACTTAGTGGAGATGGAGGGGCTATTAGATGATCTAGGCGAACGTTTCGATCAAGTCCGATTCGTCACTGTTACCACTAGTTCCGGCCGATCCCAATCGTCAGAAACTAAATTCCTAGGCATTATCTTAGATAGGAAGCTATCTTTAAAAAACCACGCTTGAAAGAATAAAAAAGGGACTTAACGCTTACTACATTTGCAGGAATTCGGTAGGTAAGAGCTATAACTTAAATCCAATGGTAGTGTACTGGATCTACACGACTTAAGGAGCACTCTTCAGGCTACCTTAGACGTGATGCTGTCTCTGCAACGTTAATTCTAGGCTAAATAGATGAGATGGAGCAATCAAGGACATTTGCAGACTATGCTTGGACAGGGATTCGTCCGAAACGGTCGAGCACGTACTCTGCCACTGTCCTATGATCCAAAACCAGAGACGTAATTTTCTAGGTAACGGATTCTATGAGGAACTGACATTGTAGGTTTTATAATAGGACTTAGTAAGGGAAACGCTCCCTACGGTAGCGTCTCCCTTACTTTCTTTCTAACACTACCTACATACATATATATATATATATATATATTTTATCCTTCTTTTCTTTGTCTTTCCTGCTATATCTCTATTATTTTAGGAAGGATCACAGTGGACCCAATGGTCTCCTAGTATAGACGTCATTCCCCTGGCATCTGCTTTCAAACCTAACCTAACCTATGCTAAAATCTACTATTATTCTTGGGAAAATACTGGTTACTTTGGTCCTATATATGGCCCCTTTTTTGTGCTTGCAATGAGTCAGAAATAAAGATTTCTAGACTACCAGTTATTTAAAAACGCCCGTTAGAGTCATAAATATTCTACAATAAATAAATGACTCTATTTTCTTTAATTTATATGTTGGAAAAAATCCAAGCACAAAACAACTACACAAATGATAATCCCGGGGAATCTCTGGGGCGTGGTAATGACAGAGGAGGTGGATAACTGTCTGTTCAAAATGTTCATCAAACATTTAAATATTTAACGGTACGGTACATCTTAATATAATAAAGCGGTGTAAAAACGGCCACTTGTTATTGTGACTTTTTTCCTAAGGGTTTCTTACAGAGTTGAATTTTTGAGTACTATAATGTCTACCATCAAACCTTCAACAATCTACACGTGCATGTCTCAAGCATTCAAACAAATTTTGAACGACAGATGCTTCAAGCCCATTCAAATATACAGAGTTTGTGTGTATGTTCAATTTGAAGAAGAAAAAACCAAAATAGAGTGCAAGTAAATAAAAAATGTTCCTGAAAAATACATTCGTGAAAGAAAAATTCTTTGAACTTCCACATTGGTAGTGGTTACGGCATTTCATCAGCTGTAGAGATTGTGTGATAAAATTTTATGTGCAAAAGGGTTGTAAAAATTAAGAAATTTATATAAAAATGATTACATGTAATCGGCTAAATTTGCGTATAGTGCGTAAAGTATCAATTAAAAGTATAACACAACAACCCTTGCTAGCAATTGAATGTGCGGGAAGCAGTCAGAGCAGCACAAAATCCTGGTCCAGCCTAAGTTTAACAAATGGAAAGTTCTTATTGCAACGGCAGCTAGATAACCAGCAACAACAACAACAGCCGAAAAGATGTCAAATTCAACGTAACTTTTATACCTCACACAGCTTGAAGGCCAAGGATTACTATCAGACCCTGGGGGTGGCCAAAAACTCGTCCGCTAAGGAAATTAAAAAGGCCTATTACCAATTGGCTAAAAAGTATCATCCAGATACAAATAAAGATGATCCCGATGCCAGTCGTAAGTTTCAAGAAGTTTCTGAGGCCTATGAAGTATTGAGTGATGATACAAAAAGACGTGAATATGACACATATGGCCAAACTTCCGAGAATATGGGTCGTCAGGGTGCTGGAGGTTTTGGGGGTCATGGACCTCAAGGCTTCTCTCAAAACTGGCAATTTAGATCGACAATTGATCCGGAAGAGTTATTCCGTAAAATATTTGGAGAAGGCAACTTCCGTTCCAACTCATTTGATGACTTTGCTGAATCACAGTTTGGCTTTGGTCGCTCACAAGAAATGGTTATGGATCTAACATTTTCCCAAGCTGCTAGAGGCATCAACAAAGACATCAATGTAAATGTGGTAGATACCTGCAACAAGTGCAATGGCACTAAATGTGAACCGGGTACCAAACCAGGCAAATGTCAATATTGCAATGGCACAGGCATGGAAACAATATCAACAGGACCTTTTGTCATGCGTTCCACATGTCGTTACTGCCAGGGTACACGGCAATACATCAAATATCCATGTGCTGAATGTGAAGGCAAGGGTCAAACAGTGCAGAGAAAAAAAGTTACAGTACCCGTACCGGCTGGTATTGAAAATGGACAAACCGTACGCATGCAAGTGGGTAAAAAGGAACTTTTCATTACTTTCCGTGTAGAGACTAGTAAATATTTTAAGCGAAAGGGAGCCGATGTTCATACAGACGCTACGATATCCTTGTCTCAAGCTGTTTTGGGAGGCACCATACGTGTAGAAGGTGTCTATGAAGACCAATGGCTTAATATTGAACCAGGCACTTCGTCGCACCATAAAATATTCCTCAAAGGCAAAGGCTTAAAGCGCGTTAACTCACACGGGCACGGTGATCATTATATAAATATTAAAATAGAAATTCCCAAAAACTTAACCAAAGAACAAAAAGATCTACTACTACGTTTTGCTGAATTGGAAACGAATACACCGGGTTCAATACATGGCCTGGCGCAGCGAAAAGATGGCAGCAAAAAAGCAACGTAAAGTATTATCAATATGATTATTTTCTTTTAACAACATTGAATTAAATAACTAATCAATTCTGGTGTTCTTTATAAATAGCTCAAGCTCCACACAAAGTTCCACATCAAGTGAAAACGAGTCTAAACCTAAGTCTCAACCTCAATCTTCAAACGAAACACCCAAAGCTACTCCAAAACAACAAGTAGAAGAGGAAGATAAAAAAGAAGAGGGAATATTTGCGAAACTAAAATCCATGTTTAATTAGTTACGATATTTATTAATTGAAATGTATCTTAGTTTTTTTTGTTAAATTTTTGTGTATTTTACTTCAATCCAGCTGTTAAGAATTAGCCAGAAGTTTGTTGAACAAATGCCTCACAACTAAGTTCATGATTTTTTCTTTATAAAATGTTTTAAATTTTATAGAAAATAAAAACCAAGGAACATGTTATGTTATAATTGTTAGTTATTTTACATTCAAAATAACAATAAAAATGGACTAAATGAAGAAAATTTGTATTTTTATCAGCATGTGACATGGAAAGACGCTTATATGAATAAGGAAAAATGTTTCTGGCAAAATACAATTTTTTAATATAAAATTTGTTTATTTATTTAGCGCCATAAAAGGATATGTTATAAGGGATTTAGGCTGATGTTTGTAACGCATAGAAATATTATTAATTCCTAACCTCAAACTTTTTTTAGATTAAATAAATCGGGTACCACCCAACTTTTTTTCTTCTAAAATTTGGGATTTATCTTAAAAACGACTTTTCTAATTTTAATTCAAAAATACATCAATGGATTAAAAACAAAATTACCCTTAAAATGTGCTAACGCTTTTGGAGTTATTCATACGCAACTTTAATTTTTTAATATTTCATAAAAAATATAACATAACTTACTTACCAACGTTACTTGACAGCCGTAAAGGCCTAAATTTTCAATATACTATCGTAAGACTTTAGCTAAGTCTTACGATAGTATAAAAATAAACTAAATAGTTCAAAATTTTAAGATATCTCCCAAACAATTTTCTTTCCGAAATATAGTTTTACGTTTCCCAAAGCCACAAATTGTTTTTTCTACCTATATGAAATTAGCCAAACTCGGGACAGTTTTTCGGGTTCCTCCCGTAGGTTTAATTTCCCAGAAATAAGATTTTGGACCAAAATCTATTTCATATAGGTACATTAATTTCGATCAGTGTACAATGTATATAAACATCAAAGTTGCTTCAACAAAAACTAAACATGAATGAACAAGCAACATTGTTTATACTAAATAAACAAAAATAGAACAAGCTAAAACGCTAACCCAAATACCAAAATAGGACAAAATTAAAAAATAAACTTTACTGGAGATTATAAATACCTTTGAGTAGTGCATAGTTGGTGGTACCGTTCAAGAATCCCTCACACTCCTGCATATACGCCTTCCAGTCGATTTCCGTGTATGGCACACGATTTATAACCAAAACATTTAATATCAATTCAGCCAATAAAATGAAGACTGTGACAATGGGCAATGCATCCGGATCGAATATTAGGTATTTAACAAATTCAAAATTTACATATTTTCTGTAGATTTTTTGTAAAAATTGTTCACTGCTATAACGTTTATTGGCGGCGGCACGTGCTAAGGCCGCTGGAGGTTTTGTGGATGAAGATGGTGCCATAACTGCACAGCCGCGTTTTTTTGTCCACAGAATTTCTAAACAAGTAGCCGGTTCAGCGAGTAAAGTGGTGTGGCATCAAAATACAATTGAAACAAAAATAAAGATATCAAACATGTTACGGAGAAACAAAACAGCTGTTATGTCTGTTTTATAAACAAATGTCAGTGTGTCGTACGTTCAGTGTTGCTAAAAGATGTTTTAACCCATGAAACATTTTTTATTTATTTGAACAACTAGTAATAATGCCTATGAGGCAAAAAAAATAATTTATAACTTTAAAAAGGTAAATAAAAAATAAACTTTTACTATTTTTAAGACCCGTCTCTATATTATTGACAAAAAACTTTAAACTTAAAAAAGGTATAAATATTTGCTCAAAATTTGTATGGTAGTTAAGCCCTTTTGGTTTCAGAAAATATTTAACTTGTAGTTAAGCCCTTTTGTTTTTTCGCAATTACTCAAAAACTAAACGTTTTTTACAATTTTAGTTTCCAGAGTTTTCTTTGCTGATGGCTTGTGGACCCAATTCCAAAATTTGGTAACGTAATGTTCATTGTAGTTTAAAAGTTATAACGTTTTTTGCTTCACATGTACAAAAAAAAAAAAAAACTAGAAGAGTAGTTACGGCCTTTTAGGTGACGGTATGTCGTCTTTTCCTTGACTACAATGCTGCTTTTGACAGCCCCATAAGAACATATGTAGGTGTTTAATGTAATGTCTGAGCTTGGCATCCCTACGAAGTTAATAAGAGTATGCAGGATGACATTAACTGATACAAACTCAGCAGCTAAAATATTTAAGAGGGTTCATACATAAGCGGGGGTTCAGACAAGACGATAGTTTATCATGCGATCTCTTCTATATTGTGTTAGAGAAAACGATTAAAACAGCAAACACGTGTTATTCACGTTTGCCGATGACATTGATATCATGGGACGTACATTGCGAGAGGAGACTGCCGCCTTTTCAAGTATCGAGAAAGAATATAATAAAATAGAGAATATAATTAAAGAGGTCTAATGATTTCTACAAGCAGGTAGTCCACAAGAATTGGATCACATATGATCGTTGACTACAATAGCTTCAAGGTTGTAAAAGAATTAGTTTTCCTTAGTAAACAACGAATGAACCATCAGCTGTACAAGTTATACGTAACGCATTAAACAGCATCGGATGCATTGTCTAGGACAAGAAAAGTGTTCGAAAATGATTCCGAGAAAACTCATAGAAGAAGAAGTCTGAAACTTCGATGAAAGGCCCAATAGAGAAAAATAATATATAGAAAATTTTTTTATCAAAAATTTTTCTATCGAATTTTTTTTTTATCAGAAATTTTTCTAGAAATTTTTTTTTATCAAAAATTTTTCTAGAAATTTTTGTTTTATAAAAAATTTTTCTATAGAAAATTTTTTTATCAAAAATTTTTCTACAGAAATTTTTTTTATCAAAAATTTTTGTATAGAAAATTTTTTTATCAAAAATTTTTTCTATAGAAAATTTTCTCTATAGAAAATTGTTTATCAAAAATGTTTCTGTAGAAGATTTAAAAATTTTTTGATATAAAAATATTTCGATTGAAAATTTTTACAGAAAAATATTTTTATCGAATTTTCTATAAAATATAATTTTTATTGAACAATTTTCCAAAGAAAAATATTTTTATTAAAAATGTCTCTATAAAAGAAATGTTGGATCGAAAATATCTAAAAAATATAAAAATCTAAAATTGTTTAATATTAGAATTTATTTAAAAAGTTTTACTGTAGTGTATTGCACTAAGAATCCCAATTTATTACAATTATTTATTATTGTAATAAATAGTTTTTTGATAAAACCAAAAAATGTTGGTGGGGAAACATTTCCTCGACGCGTTTCGATGGTTGGTTAGACCATCTCATCAGGAGGATTATCCCTAATTCTAGACAGAGCGAAAACCTCACATTATGTATAATTTGAGGGACTGAATAAATACGAATTATTATTATTGTGTCCAACAAATATCAACATAAAGCGCAGATTATCATCCGAACAGAAACACACAAACATTTTTCAGTTTTATCATTTCTTTATTTCCCACACTTTTGTTGTTGCTTTGTTGGCGACTAAGAATTTATTTTTGTTTTGAAAAATATTCCCAATATTTACAAAGATATTCTCAATGTTAACAAAAATAATAGTGTTGTGGCAACAATGTTCAAGACTATATTTCTTTGTTCTCTCGAATTATGTATTTTGTTGCTATAAATTGGATTTTGATTTGTTTCTTGCCTATTTTGTTGTTGTCTTTTCTTTAACAAAGCGGCACCAACCAACTCTGTTAAAATCCAAATTCCAACTGAATGTTTTTAATACTCATTTTTATGAGTTTTATTAATGATCGTGGTATTACGAAAATTAAAAAAAAAATCATCGGCTACTGGTGGTATGGGCTGCCTACTCCTGATTATGAATGATAAATACTGCCTATAATTCAGGCAACATTACATCCTTAGGGTAAAACTCTATCTTTTCCCCGATCAAAATAGAAATACAGATAAATATCATATACCCAAAGAACAAATTGTTATATTATACCTAGAGTTTGACGAACTCATCAAAAGCTCAGAACATCTCAAAGACACGCACTAGGTCAGTAAAAAAACTGATAACGATCGCACTCTGGTATGGGACAATAAAATTTGGTAAAACATATAATATTCCAGGAGAGTACAAAAGCACTATGAATAAGAGAGCGAATAGAAAAGAGTTTTTAGAATATAATATCGGTCATTTCTTATCACTTTTTGTTTTAGTATTTTGAAATACTGGATCGAATTGAACACACTGTAATTATTTTCATTATTATCAATTTTAGTAAAATACTTTACTTTAATAGTTGTTGATTTTCATTGTTTATATTTTAATGCACCCATTTTGTAAATGCTGTATTTATCATACATATTTTATTTTCGTTAAACTTTGTTTATAAATCAATAAAATTTTCACATGTGTCGCTGATAAGATATAACGTCAACAATTTCAGCTTTTAGTATCATCGTCTGTCTGTCAGTGTAAAAAAAGTGTTTCCATTTATGTGTTAAGTATGTAAGTTGTTCACTTTAGGAGTGCGCTTCAAAAAATGAGGCCACAAATGGAATTTAAATCTATGAAAAGCTACAAATGGACCCTAGGGGTCTTCGAGTGAAGGTGTCGTTTTTGACACCGCCTTTCAAATCTAACCAACAAATGTAAAGAAGTGTAAGTTAAATTAAACCGTTTTATTTAAAATTCCTTAAAAATTTGGGAAATTTATTGAAATTGTGTACAAATTCAGCTGACATTTAAATGTTGAAATGTTATTCAATATTTTTATACCCACCGTCAAAAAGAATGGGGGTATATTGATATTGTCTTTTCGTTTCTAATTTCCTTAATATTGGCTCAAAAACCAAAATTGAAGTATATTCTGAATCCTTATGAAATTCTAAGACGCCTGTCTGTCTGTCCGTATGTCTGTCTGTGTCTCTGTTGTCGGCACGATAAAACCTTAACGAAAAGATATAGGTCACTGGTTTTGGTATTGAAATCGGGCAAAATCGGTTCACATTTGACCATAGCTCCTTTATAACCTCGTCTAGGCAAATCGCTTATTTGCTAATAAATGACAAATCATAACAGCTATGATGACATTTGGTATCTAAAAGTTTTACATAAGCACTAGGCAGCATATAAAATTTCATCGAAATCGGTTCACATTTAACCATAGCTCCCATACAAAAACCTTACGGAAACAGCCTAAATTCCACCTGAAATACACTTAAATGCCAATAAATGATAAACTGTAATAGCTTTGGCCACTAAATTCAGCACAAGGAAGTCTTATATGAATGCCAGCCAGTGTGCAAAATCTTGTCACAATCGGTCACCATTTGACCATAGCTCCCATATAAAAAACTCACGGAAACACAAAAATACAAAAAGAAAAGGGGGTTTATGTCCGTCTGTCCGTCAGATAAAAGCGCGATAGCGCCTTAACAGAAAGAGCTAGAGGAACAAAATTTTACAAAAGTATTTTCGATATCTTGAAAAAGTTGTTTATTGAAAGTGGACAAAATCGGTTCAAATTTAGTTAGAGCTCCCATATAACCCCGATCCAGGAAACACATTCATACTGATAAATTGAATACAATTGTAGTAGCTATGACGACTAAATTTAGAATAGAGAAGTTTTATGGAACTGTTGGTCAGTATATCAAATTTTATAGGAATCGGTCCATATTTGACTATAGCGGTAGATGCATTAGGAACTCCTAATAAAATATATATGGACCTGTCGTATTACTATCAGCATGTTTATCCTAACTAAATATATAGCTACACGATAAGCATTTAACAACTTATTAATGTAAAATCATACCAGTTTACGACACCGAATTTTGTTCAAAGTAAATAGTAGGGAAACCACTTACATGCTTTTTAATGTTGAAGTATAAAGCTCCTGCAACCGATTTTAGTCCAAATATTTTACTAATAATACCAACTAGCGTAACAACTTTTTTCGAATTTGGTCCACATTTTGAATTAGCTGCACCCTTGTAGATATATGTATGAGAGATATTTCTAAATTTAACACAACTCGATGGTGGGTATATAAGATTCGGCATAGCCGAATATAATACTCTTACTTGTTTTATTCTAAAGGATTAATTACACCATGGGTACGCTTTCCCCCCATTCGACTGACGTCAAATTTTCAAGGGATTATTTTTTTCAGCATTTCGAACAAATCTGGGGGTTGGCCCGAAAAGTATACCTTCAAGAAAATTTCCCCATATAAATTAATGGCACTCTAATACATAGTTGCTTTTGTTACCTTTCAGAAAATGTTCTGAAATTTATATTTCTGAATTTCTAATATATTGGTCTATACCGTTTCCAAAAATGGTCCTAATACCTTGTTTAGTTTTAGAGATTTTACGAAAAATATAAAGTATTATTAAAAACTATTCAAAAAGTTAATTAAAAGTTTAGAACTCATTCTGAAATTTATATTTCTGAACTGCTAATATATTGGTTTATACTGTGTTCCAAAATAGTTCTAATAACTTGTTTAGTTTTAGAGATTTTTGCGAAAAAAAAACAGTATGTATTATTAAAAAATTGTATAAACTTATTGTTGTTGCACTTTTTTTAAAAATTCTTAAATAAATTTCTAAATTGTGGAAATTTTTTAAAATCACTTTAAAGTATATAAAATTTTCTTTTCATTGATGTATAACATGTCTACCTTATCTTTTTTTGTAGAATAATATTTATGCTTATTTTCTTAAGAAATTTTCGAAAATGTAAAAATCTTTCGGAACAGACCAAACAGGGGAAGATATACGCACCCAAAGGTTTAACATACGCGAGGTTAGCAACTTTGCTCCAGTGTAGAGCCCATTATGCTACCGATAGATACGTCCTTAAACATTGCTCTAAAAGCCTAGTTCTTCTTCTACGGATGTTCCATTATTTCGTCAAAATCGAATAAAAAATACAAAAAAAAACCTTATATGCACCACTGTGCAGTGCTACGATGCTAAACTGGTCCAGAAATGTCCCACATTATTTGACAATTGCAAGAAATTCTCAAAAATTGTGGTGCTTAAAATCATTTATATAAATTCTTGACAAATTCGTGGATCTTTTGCGTATAATCCCGAAAGTATACAGCAGTTGAGTGTATGGCTCTTCCTTAGCAAGCAAAGCCCATCAAAAATCATTCTAGCTCGAAGCACTTTGAAGCAAATGGTCGCCAGTTTCTTCGGAATACTGAATTAGATCAGTCTCTTACATGTTGGTGGATCATAAAAGGGTAATTTTGAGTGGTAAACAATCATTTGCTTCCGAGAAGTCTTCAGAAATAAGGGACTTTTTGAGTATACAAAACGTCGAGTTAATAGGTCATCAGCGGTATTGTCCTGATTTGACGTATATTGAACATAGAAGACAAGATTCAGCAAGGAGGAGTTCTATCACCCCAACAATAGATTGTCACAATTTAAATTCCCTTCAAAATCCTAACAGATCCTAAATCAACTACCCCGGGATTCCTGAAAGGCCCCTTAAAATGCATATAAATTAACTCAGGGAAGATATTTGAATGTTAATCCAACTTTTTCGGATTAAAAGAATATGTTTTTTTACGTTAATGAACCTCGCGGACTCGTCCGAAACGGTCGAGCATATCCTCTGTCACTGTCCTATGTTCCAAAACCAGAGACCTAAATTTCTAGGCAATAGATTCCATGAGGAACTGGGAGACATACAGCAGTGCAAACTGATTGATGTTGTTGGTTTTATTTTGGGACTCAGATGGCTTAGTTAGACGGGTCTCTTCCCCCTAGGGTAGCGTTTTTGGTCAACACTTCTCTTCTCTACGATTTCCTTTCTCTATCTTTAACACTTTCTAGAACTTTTCCCTTCACTCTTTTCTCTCTTTCCGCTATCGTTTATTTACTTTCAGAAAGGATCACAATGGACCCGAAGGTCTCCGAGTGAAGATGCCACTCTCCTGGCATTACCTTTTTCAACTCAACCTAACCTCTTGTTAATCAAGACAATAATAATTTCGGAAATGTTGGATAAGTGGGAGTTATTCTGGATCGAAAATTTAAATGAAAGAATTTTTGGCGCAGAAGAATTGTTGGCTTAAAATCACACAAAATCCAAACATAAAAAGATCCAAGAGATATTTGGTACATATCAATTCGAGCCCATAGATTTTAAAAATCGTAAGCGACATTCCGTTGAATATCTCTTAAACTATTAGAGATAGCTTAGTACAGTAAGCATATTTCTTAAGTAGTTTTCGAATGTGTAAAAATCTTTTCGAAAGGTTTATATTTGCGAAAGTTATACGGACCAATAGGTTTTACATACAATGGGGCTCAACTTTGGCTCAGTGTAGAAGCCACTGTACTAAAAATAGACATGTCTAAAACTCCAACTACCCATTGGCCGATTTTTGCATATCGCGCCACAATTCGCCCAGTAGTTTAAAAGTTATTGAAGTAAAACTAAAAAACTTCACATACAATACTTTGCACCATAACTTCTAAACCATTTGGAAAAAATTTAATTAGTTTGTCGAAAGTAGCAAAATAACAAAAAACAAAAATGTTGTGCACCAAAACATTCCCCGTTTTTGTTCATTTTAATCTAAGGGCTCGAATTGTAATATCCGGAAAGGTAAAATACGTAGGAGTCTATATGGAACGAAAATTTAAATAGAAACATCAGCTCAAAATAAGCTCTCAATCCAATAAAACACACAAGAGTACGAATCTAATTATTCAAATTCCCCAGATGTTCTTGGCAGTTTCATCTAAAGAGAGGATTTGTACGCAAAGGGAAAATCATTTGACAAAAATCCTGAGAAAAGAGTTAACTTTGAAGTGCTTACAGAGGATCGGCAATCGTGGTGAAACAGCAGCCTAGTCAGCGGCCAACGTACAAGCAGTAGAGAGTCAATGTTTTTAAATTGGATGATAGTAAGGAACTGGAAATTTCTGCAGAAGACGTGGGTGATGTAGGGGATGATGGATACCAAGCAACGATTCTGATTGGTCTTAACTTGGTAAATCCAGACTTATCTCAACTGTAGACACTGGCCTCCTCGTGGTATCACCCGGGGAACTACGTTAACACCCGTTAAGGTAGTAAGCTAACATGTGCCGTGAGTTCTCCCATAAGTACTATAAAATAATGGTTTAGGACAGGCTGTAAGTATAGACCATTAAAAAAAAACTGTGTGAACATTTTAACAATAAAATTCTTAAGGTGGAATTACACGACTCAAAGCTATTACCTATGTTGGACTTTTATCTCATCGTACCCAGAACAAGACAACATAGCCAAAACCTTACCAATCTAATCAAAATCTGATCAAAATCTAAAAAAAAAATGTTTGCAAACTGATCATTTCAAACGCACTTATTATGTTCGCAGATGCATTGTATGAAATCTATTAGATTAGAAACAAAGAAGGTGTTTTATATTAAAATGTTTTATAAATGTTATTGATAATGCCTAAATATATTGGACTAAACAATCTGCCATAGATTAATGCTGTATATTTAATAAATAATTTAGCTTAATAGGCAAGATTGATATGTATTAATATGTTTACGTTCAAAATGAACGTATAAAATGAATTTAAAAACAAGTAAGAAAGTGCTAAAGTCGGTCAAGCACGACCATACGATACCCTTCACCACTAAGGTCAAAGGTGTTCTTTTTCCTGTATAAAAACAAATATTTGCTAAATTTTGCCATTATCCAAATATTTTCTCAAAACTTATATATTTTAGCTGCTTCCGTCATTTGGACTTATATGAGAGCTAGGGTCAAATGTGGACCGATTATCTCGAGATATGGCAAATTGATTACGGTTTTTATAAAAATTATGTATGTATAAAATAGACTCAAAATTCTTATTATCTTCAGATTTATGAGCGTTTTAAAGATTTTTGTCTCATTTAGTGCGTTTTGTTGACCGATTTCAACGAAATTTGGTACAGGGATTTTGGTTTACATAAGAAGTATTTGTTTTAAATTTCATGAAGAATTTTGATATTTGTGGTCAAAATATCAATTCCGGGAAGTGGGAGCTATGGGAGGTACCATAAATAATGGACCGATTTTGACGAATTTCAATAGCCATGGTCCCATTATCAAAAAATTTCATCAAATTATCTTTAGAATTGCGATCTGTACTTTGATTACATGGGAGTCCAGCCAGATGGACGGATGGACGGACTGACATCGCTAAATCGACTCAGAAAGTGATTTCTATTGGTATACTAAAAGGTGGGTCTAAGACAAATATTTCTATGCGTTACATATATCAGCACAAACTTATAATACCCTTTCCACCTATGGTGGTAAAGGGTATAATTATCCATTTGAAAAAAAGAGGTTAATGTCCTAAAAATGACTGGAACAAACAATAAGCCAAAGGATTCACATCTGGAGAATATGTGGCTAACTATCTCATTCCTATTATTTCCAATTAAATAGTGTTATATGATCACTTGCTTTCTAAAATTTTATAGTAGAAAATTCGAATCCCACCATAAATACAGCATAACCTTATTGACCGTCTGTGGTGAAACTTCGGCGAACCGAACTGACAACTTTGCTCTTTGCTCTCTATTCTTCTTCTGTTATCCTTGACTCCCAGTGAAGTATAGGGCCTCAACCATCCATTTATATTAAATTCTATTGCGAGATGTTAGGCATACATCATTCTATGGATAGTTTGCTGTTTGTAACTCCACATCAATTGAGCAGGTGCACCAACACTGCCGCTTTTCTGTAGATTCCAACAAAGCGCTTGTTGAGCAATGTTGGTATTTCGCCTTCGAAGTGCGTGGCCTATCCACCGCCATTTCCGTTGACATACCTCTACAGAAGCAGGGATTTGGTTTGTAGCGTTTAGTAGATCTTTATTTTTATGCGATTCAGACACCATATATTAAGGATTTGCCGCAAGGTTTGTAGTCGCTTATCGATGGCATTTGTGCGTTACCAAGTTTCTTTGTCTTGGAAATATTGATTTAGAGTTCAGCTGCCCGAGATTCAACAGTGATAGCGCTAGTGTTTTCTTGAAGGTGACCTAAGCTTTGGCTTAGAAGACATGTATCATCAGCGTATTCCTAGACCTCGTGTTGTTTAAAGGGTGTCCATTGGATACCTTGTCGATGACAAGGATTAAAAGTATAGGTGACAAAATACATCCTTCTTTTACTCCAGTAGTAACTTCGAACGGATTAGATAATTTATCTTTATGTAGGACCCGACATTTAAAATCCACGTACATTGCCCGAATTAAGTTGAGAATTTTTGTTACGATTTTCTAAAATTCTCCATAGATAGCTCCTATTAACACTGTCGAATTCCTTCATAAAGTCATTACATTGCTCCAGTACTATTCTTACTGTGTTGATTAGGTCAACACAAGATCGATTGTCTCTGAACCCAAACTGATTTTTCGCGGAGTGTAGCGGAAACTGCGTCGGATGTTCTATTCAAAATTACTCGACTTAGTATTTTGCTTGGTATTGGAAGATGTGTTATACCCCGTAGTTATTGCAGTCTTTAGAGTCACCTTTTTTTAGTATTTTTACCAGGAGGTTGGTAGAGCTTCTTCTTCCCATATTGTGCCACAGTCTCGCCGATCCTTCAACAAGACATAAAAGCATCTCTGCGGACCTAAAAAGAAACTGGTTGATGAGCAGTTTGCATGCTGATAGCGGTGACCTATGAATTGGTCCTGACCAAGGAAAAAACTACTTTTTGCTAGATTGTCCGTAGAGATGTTGCCTGGTACATTGTTATGACTGAGTATCCATAAAAATTTCAATGTTGGAATGTCTCGCCATCTTATTGTGGGATGCCCGGCATTCACGGATCAGAACGGATGTCGTGTAGACCGATGATAAATAATGAATGGCGGCAAGACTATCAGTACAGATACGAATATCGTTAGAGTATATTCGGTGGTACGATAGCTGAGATTTCAGCTTGAAGAATACTGCATAGTTTTGGGAGCTTGAATTTTACTTTTGTGCCAAAAAAGGGATGATCATATTAGCACTGCCCTAAAATCCCACACGGGTTGTTTACCGCATCTCCAGCTAGGTTGCTCATGTTACCAGGATGTACCACGAGGAGGTTAGAGCAGGAATTGGATACAGTTTTTACGTAGTAGCTGGAAACTTCAGGCAACAGCTGCACCTGATTTCATTCTCTAGGAAATACAAAATAATAAAAATTTGTCGCAAAAGAATTTTTCTATAGAAAAATGTGTCCCAATAGAATTTTTCGTTACAATAATTTGTCCCAATAGAATTTTTCTATAGAAAAATTTTTATCAATAGATTTTTTCTATAGAAAAATGTGTTCCAATAGAATTTTTCTATAGAAAAATTTGTCCCAATAAAATTTTCTTATAGGAAAATTTGTTTCAATAGAATTTTTCCTTAGAAAAATTTGTTCCGGTGGAATTTTTCTATAGAAAAATTTGTTCCAATAAAATTTTTATATAGAAAAATTTGTCTCAATAGAATTTTTTTTTTAGAAAAACTTGTCCCAATTGAATTTTTCTATAAAAAAAAATTGTCCCAATAAAAGTTTTCTATAAAAAATGTCTTCCAATAGAATTTTTCTATAGAAAAATTTGTACTTATAGAATTTTTCCATAGAAAAATTTGTCCCAGTAGAAAAATTTGTTCCAACAGACTTTTCCAGTTGAAAAATTTATCCCAATAGAATTTTTCTGTAGAAAAATTTATCTCAATAGAATTTTTCTACAGAAAACTTTGTTTTAATAGAATTTTTCTATAAAAAAAAATTTGTCTCAATAGAATTTTTCTATAGTAAAATTTGTCCCAATCGAATATTTCTATAGAAAAATTTGACCCAATAGAATTTTTCTATAGAAAATTTGTTCAGAATTTACTTTCGATTCGTTTTCTCAAGGAATTGCTCACAAGTATTTTTTAGGAAATCATTAAAATAAAGAGACTTACCTTTCCCATAAAACCAGTGCCACCGGTAATAAAGACACTGCGTCCCGCATAGAATTGTGGTATGGAGACGTACTCATCACTATGGCTGGTGTAACGTTCAAAATTAAGCTTTGAAGTAAAATACCAAGTTTGGACGGTGTAAAACTTGTACTTACTGATATTGCCAAATAACTTGGAGTCATTCAATTTAGGATCTCTAAAGCATTCATTAAACTCTACTTATATAAAAGAGCCGCAAATACTGACTGGCTTTTCAATATGTCGGTTGGCCTGCACTCAGCAAAGCTAATTAGCGAGGTTAATTTCTTAAAATACTTAGATTCTGTGGTTTTGTGATTGCTGGTGCCATTCGGACCATATCTTCATATCTTATCTTATATTCTTAAACGAGCAATAATTGTATATATATATATATATATATATAGAATGGCTATCTCGAAAACGGCTCTAACGATTTTGATAAAATTTGGACAGTGGGTATCTTTTTTGATGTATAGGTCGAAGAAGAAGGGACTTTTGGAACTTTTACCTCTAAGAGGGTAAAAACGGGTAAAAAGGGGAAAAAATCGAAAACGCTATGTCTCCTAAAGTAATAGGTATAGAAACAAAATTAAAATTACGTTTTAAACAGCTTTGAAAATAAGCGGACAGGTGTTTGGTACTTTTTTGAAACTATGTCCGATAGGGGGTAAAAAAGGGTGAAAATAGTTTTTTTGGCACCTTTTTAACCCACTTTTATATTTTAAACTAAAGAATATAGAAAGAAACTTGGTACTGCAATCAATAGATGTAAAAAAAACATGAAACACGTATTTGGTACTTTTTTGATTTTGGAGCCAAAGTGGGTAAAAAAGGGATAAAATGATAACTTAACATCTCCAAAGTAATATGAATAGGAACATTATACATTATGTTAAATGCGTTTTAAAAAAATGTACCGAATTCAATTGGCACCAAAAAAGTACCAAATATACATATGGAAGTTTTAGAAATTAGGGAATAAAAAGGGGGAAAAATTAGTATTATTTTAAACAAATGAATGTTTGTCTGTATGTATGTTCTTTATAGAATAGTAAATTGTGAATTTGATTGTGTTATGCTCTTTAGCGAAGATGTTGCGGATAAGCCGGCGAAGGTTTTAAAGTTGATAAGACTAATTTTCGACAGATGGCGCCACTGAAAATTACTAAAAATTAATTAAATCGTAAACTGTACATTTGATCATGCTATGATCTTTAGCAAAGTTGTAGCGC
The DNA here is from genome assembly GCA_933228675.1 of Stomorhina lunata. Lineage (NCBI taxonomy): Eukaryota > Metazoa > Arthropoda > Insecta > Diptera > Rhiniidae > Stomorhina > Stomorhina lunata. Next base: position 52,472,348 of record OW121744.1, read on the forward strand.
ATGAGCCGACGAAGGCCTTTTAGTTGGTATGAATAATTTCCGACAGGTGGCGCTACAGAAACTTACTCAAAGTCAATTTAATCGTAATCTGTACATTTAATCATGCTACAATCTTTAGCAAAGTTGTTACACATGAGCCGACGAAGGTTTCTTAGTAGGTATGAAGAAATTTCGACAGGTGGCGCTACTGAAATTTACTCAAAGTCAATTTAATCGTATGCTGTACATTTAATCATGCTATAATCTTCAGCAAAGTTGTTACGGATAAGCCGAAGAAGGTTTATGAATTGAAATAAGCAAAGTCCGACAGGTGGCGCCACAGAAAACTACTCAAAATGAATTAAATCGTAAACTGTGCATTTGATCAGACTATAATCTTTAGCAAAGTTGTTGCGCATGAGTCGACAGAGGTTTCTGTTGATATGAATAATTTCCAAAATTATTCAAAATGAGTTAAACTGTAAACTATGCAAACTATGTGTTGGTCGGACAAAATAAATCAAATAATTCAAAGTTAACTGAATATTTCTACAATGTCTTTCCTCTAAATTTATTTTAGCACTTTATAATATAAAATATATAAAAACTTTAAAATTTTCCTCAAAATGCTTATCATAAAGCTCCGAGCAAGGCTCGATCTACCAGGTACTCATTTCTTATGGACTCGCCTAAATCAGTCTTTAGAAACATATATTATTAACAACAACATCTTACGATTGACTCCTTCGACTTTAAAAACACCATTGATATAGGGTACATAAAATTCGGCTTGGAGGGAGTATTATTAAGTTTTATTTGTAGTTTAGTTTAAATATTAAACGACTCATGATTACAACGACTGTTGATCCTATAAAGTGTTATCAAAATGCTTTGTTTAAGTATTAAAATAGTTCTTTTATTTGCACTTTATCAAATTTTACTGCATATGTAATGAATGTAAAGATCAGTTCAGTTCAGCATACACTGACATAATTTTTTTTTATAAATCCCACAATACCATGGCATAGTTCAACATGGCCTATGTCTACGTCTATGATGTGATTGTATCGTTATCATGGTTTTGTCGTCTATAATGCAGAGCTCTCTCACTTATAAACCAGTAAATGAACAACAACAATAATATAGATTACAACGAAGATAGCATGAAAAGGATTTTAAATGCCGAAGCTACGTTTCGGGAATGAGTTTAATATATGTACGTATATGTTTATATAAAGTCCTGGTTTAACGTAGGGCCTCAGCAAATGTTTCTTATTTATAATTATCGTTAGTCATGACTTCAATCTTTTTCATGATACTCCGAACTTGTTTTCAGTTTGTCGCCTCCATGTGTTTGCAGGTCTTCCAACCCTGGTTCTACATAAAGGTAAATTGCCTAATCCGTTCGAAGTTATTACTGGAGTAAGACAAAGATGTATCTTGTCACCTATACTTTTTATCCTTGTCATCGACAATATAATGCGCACGTCACTGAATGGTAGACATGGTATTCAATGGACACCCTTAAAACAACTCGAGGACTTGGAATATGCTGATGACGTATGTCTTCTAAGCCAATGCTCAGGCCCCCTTCAAGAAAACACTAGCGCTATTACTGTTGAATCTCGGGCAGCTGGGAATCAATATTTCCAAGGCAAAGATTATGCCTGGAGGCTATGGCGCAAACCCGCCGCCACACATCAATGTGGATAACGAGGTTATTGGATTATCTTGGTAGTTTGGTATCTACAAAAGGTGGCGCCGACGTGGATATTGAATCTCGTATTATTAAGGCAAAATCTGCATTCGGCATTCTCCGAGCTATTCGGCAAATATCAACAACAACTAAGTTACGAATATGTAACTCGAATGTCAAGTTTGTCTTGTATTACTAAACGCTACAAACCAAATCCCTTCTTCTGTAGAAGTATGTCAACGGAAATGACGGTGGATAGGCCACACACTTCAAAGGCCAAATACCAACATTGCTCGACAAGCTCTTCGTTCGAATCCCAAGAAAGCGGCCGTCGTGTTGGTGCACCTGCTAAAACGTGGAGAAGGTTAATTGGTGCGGAGTTGCAAGCAGCAAACTATTCATGGAATGATGTATGCCTAACATCTCACAATAGAGTTCGATATTAAAGGATGGTTGAGGCCCTATGCTCCACTGGGAGTCAAGCGTAACAGAAGAAGAAGAATCTCCAAAATCGTTTGGGTGTTGTCTAGTCTGATTGATATTCAGTTTAGACTGCCGTAAAATTTTAATTGAAAAAATATTTTAAAATTTGTCCATGAATCCAGTGTAACATATATCTAAACGAGAGATCATCGATCACATACCGATTTCCCTCTTGTCGTAAGCTTTAAACACACGAGGCTTCTCCCCTAGCTGGCCAACGAACTACCAGCAGCTCGTTCTTCATCAGAATGGTTTCCGCAAAATGCACAGCTCCATCACAGCATTAAAGCCTTTACCACTCAGATCGCACAGTTTGAACCAAAAGAGGCCTTGTGAAAGAACCGTTCCACGCCACCGTCTTCCAGGACATCCTGCCAACAAATTTGGATTGTGAACTATCTAAGTGCTTGTCAAATGTTCCGTAGAGATAAGCAAAGAGTTCCTCAGGGTGAAATCCTGCCGCTAATACTATTATCTTCTACCTCAGACCCAGCTCCGACACAAGGTGTTTAAGAGATATCATACGCAGAAGACTGCATAATATTGGCGATGAGCCATAATGTGGAAGACCTATATGATAAGATGATTCGTTATCGTAAGCATATTTGTCACCTAGACAAAAAATTTAAGACTACAGCTGGGCATCGGTGTTGATGGTGTGAACTACCCGATGGTACTAGGAGTCCCACTCGACAGTCTCTTAATCATCAACATCATGGTTATTCAGCAGTATATTTTGATGAGTTATTGGATAGATCAACCAAGCTTTAACATCATACAGTTGTAAACCTCCCCAAGGCATGTCAAGAAATTTCTTCGCATGCATGATGATAGCATATAATGATATATACATGACCCTTTATATCTGGCCTCATTGAGTAACATTCATAGGAAAAGGTAAAAAAGGAGCCGTAAGAGTCTTAGAGGGGATGTAAATGGGATGCAGTTGTTGCCTGGGTTTCCTGCTAACAGATAATAACTGTATTCAATTCCTACTCGTACCTCCTCGCGGTACATCCTGGAAACCTGAGCAATCTAGTTGAAGATGCGGTAAACAACCCGAGTGGGATTCTAGGTGGGCTAACGGGCTAACGTGAGAGGGAGTTATCTTGGAACCATTCTGACGTATTTGGTCTAAAATAATTGTACTTGGTAAAGTACGAAACTGTAGCGTCTGTTTAATATGTTAGTTGCTGCTACAAGCGGGCGTCTGCCTCGGATCGAGCGGCTCGCTTTACAAACGTGACTCCTGTCTTTGGACTCATCATTCATCGACTTAGCACTTATGATGTTTTAAGCATGGAAAGAAACAACATTACAGAATATACTACTCCATGCGAGAAATCCCCCTGCTACGGCAACTGGCACAAGGGTTTTGGAGGTGCCAAATCTATGCAAGAACATCCTGATGAATGAAACCAAGAGGCCCTATGCTCCACTGGGAGTCAAGGATAACAGAAGAAAAAGAGTCTTAAGCATCAGAGAAAACTGGATTATCTGTGAGCACCAGTAAAATCCGGTTATATCTGGTTTTCTTAAAGACAGATGCAGCTTCCGATGTCTAGGCGAGATGTAGCAAAATGTTCGGTTGAGTTGTAAAAATGGGTGTAACTAGTCAGATGCCCTAGTTAAACAAAATCTGGAGAACATTCGATGGCGTAGGAGGTATGGATTTTAGGCGCAAGAGATATGGATTTTTGATGTAGTAAATGTTAATGTATTCACATTGTCTTCGTCAAATGTGGTCGTTTTAGTTCTGGATCAATATCGAATCTTTTAAGAAGTACTGATTAATATTTGCTAGTGCTAGTTTTTCCTTTCTCTAGGTAATCTATGTGAATGACACCCTATATATAACAATGCCTTATTGGCTGACAGATCGACCTTAGAACTTGTTGTGATAGATCCATTATTTATGTACGCTTGTATAATGGCGTAATAGTTTAACCAGACTTCGGTTAAACTCCACCCATAAAGGCTTTGCACTGTTTACCCAATATAAGCAATCGCGGCAATATTCCCGCATGTAGTAAAATGCGATGAACTCCTTCAGTTCAGATGCCCACAGGCTCTGCCATTTCAGATACTTTCATTTTCCAATAGTCTAATATTATTCCAAGAATTTTATAGACGATTTGTATTTTTATAAGCGATAGCTGATGGCAGCATAGTTGTATTGCAAAAGTTATTAAACAGATCTCGTATCTAGCTTACTCTCTTACAAATGTAGCGCTTGGGACATATCGACAATTGTATAAATGTGGCTCATTCGTAGGTGTTGATGCTTACTCAAGAAAATGCAGCCAACAAGCGGTAAACCTTTTTAGTCTGCCCTCGTTAACTGCCCGCAAATAAGAAAAACAACAGCGCAGTCAACTTAATACTTTTAAAATGAAAACACACACTCATTTTAAGTAGCAGCAAAGATTGAACAGTGCAAACCATAAAAATACAACAAGCATCACACATTTTTACACTCACTGAACGAACTCAATATATGTACATAAATATTATAAGTTGAACTCAACAGACTTGAATGTGGTTGTTGATACTGTTGATATTATTACTTTGTTTTTATTTTTCATTATACCCTACACCATTATAAAAAGGTAAGACAGTTGTCGTGATTCATTTGCATACAAAGGAATTTGCTCTAGTTTTTGTAAAATGAATTGGTATAGTTTTTTTTTCGTTAACGTCACTTGGTTTGTTATTTTTTTTGCGATTTCTGAATCTTGGTTGCCTTTTAAATTTTTATAGTTCTAGAGAAAATCCTCCAAGTATTGGCGTGAATAAATTGGTTGGGGTTTTTAATATTTGATTTAGATTATTTTTTGTGGGTCTACTTTAAGGTCCATGTCTATTAAAGAACTATTCGTGAGATGTAGGTCGTTATCAAAGTATGCCAAAATTGGCATACTTGGAAAAACTTTCGAAGTTGAAGTTATTGCACCTCTAGGTTATTCGGCTCACAGCACCATTTCTGCCTTATTTTCGTTCCTATAACTTTATAATGTTTCTTGACCAGCTACGAAACATTTTGTTTCTGCAAACTTAAAGGCACGTTTTGTAAGAATTTAAATCGGAAACTCTTGTTCCTCGACAATAATGTCTATGACATGAGATAGATGGTAGCAAAAATAATCTTAATTAACTTAACCAAGACACAAATCTTGATTTATTCAGACGCGCAAAAACACAGTCAGATCCGGGAAGAAAAGTTTCAGTAATAACCAAAATACATGAACAGGCTCACTACGCAAACAGTTGAAATCTTCGTGTGCCAAAATGCTAAGGACTATAAGTATTGTTTTTTTTTGGTCATTCGTTAAAAGAGTAAAGGAGGGTATGCTTTTGAACTCGTGCAGTTGAAAGGGTTTTAGCGGACCTTAACTTAAATAAGGACTGGCCTTAAAATGCTCTTCAACGATAGCTTGTAGCCGAATTTCCTACGTATTCAATCCTACTCTCACCTCCTCGTACATCCTGGAAACCTGAGCAGCCTAGTTGAAGATGCGATAAACAACCCGAGTGGGATTCTAGGTCGGGGCTAACGTGAAAGGGAGTTATCTTGGAGCCATTCCTACGTATTTGGTCTAAGGGTCTAAGATAATTGTACTTGGTAAAGTACGAAACTGTAGCGTCTGTTCAACATGTTGCGCGCGTCTGTCTCGGATCGGGCGGCTCGCTTTACAAACGTGGCTCTTGTCTTTGGACTCATCATCCATCGACTTAGCACTTACAATGTTTTAAGCATGGAAAGAAACAACATTACAGAATATACTACTCCATGGGGTAATCATGCGAGAAATCCCCCCTGCTACGGCAGCTGGCACAAGGATTTTGGAGGTGCCTTATCTATGGAAAAGCATCCTGATGAACAAAACCAATTCTATCCGAGGCCCTATGCTCCACTGGGTGTCAAGGACAACAGCAGAAGAAGAAGAAGACGATGTGCTCTATGGCGGGTTTTAACTAACTAAAAGTTACTCAACCGCTAGTCGCAATAGCTGAAAAATTACCGCTGCTGTGAAGTTAAATAAGATAATGCCTCTCCAGTTTTTACATTTCCTTAAATATTATTTCTTGGAAATTCTTTTAATTTAAAAAAAAAATTCCCCAGATGAAGAGTCCTTAGATTTGTTAGGCGAGGCAGTGACAAAGGAGGTGAGTGATTGTCTCCTCTTCATCGATGTTTTGACAACTGCGACAGAAGTTGTTACTCTAAAGATGAAATCTTCTTTCATGCAATTGAAAAACACAGTGGCCTGAGATCAAGTTGTGAATTCGGTGGCGAGGTAGAGATGCTAAACATTTTGAATGTTTATTATCTTATTTAATACTGAACAAGTGGTTTCAGTGGACAAAGTATTCTTGGCTGACTCTTATAGAGATTGCCTTATTAGCAATTTTCAGGCGGACAGCGGCAAACCTATAAACTGATCAACGTCTTGCCCTCTAAGAAGAGTGTCAGATGTAGCTACTTTATCCGCAGTAATGCTGTCAGGTACGTTGTTTTAACCTAGTATCAGTATTGCAATGTCTCGCCATCTGATTGAGGAATGCCTGGCATTTGCGAGTAAAAACAGATGTCGTGAAGACACTAGATAGGGATTTTATGGCAACCAAACTGTCGATACAAAATGGGATATCTCTGTAGTGTATACAGTGGTATTTTAGTCACTTGGTTGCCTTGTATACGGTCGATATCTCGCCCTGAGTTTCTGGGATTTCTTTTCTATCAAAGGCATGATGAAGACCCCCACCCCTTTCTTTGGCTTTGATCCATCCGAGTATTCCTTCAAACACCCAACATTAGAGGAAATATATTCTGTAGAGGTAATCACAGTATAGGAATATACGACGAATATCTCTGACGTATATTCAGTATTATCTTAGCCACTTGGTTGCCTTGTATATAGTCGAAATCTCGGCCTGAAGAATTCTACAGAGATCAGGGAGCTTAAGCCAGAGCTATTTTCCTATCAAAGGGATGCTAAAGCCACCCCATCTTTGACTTAGATTCGTTCGTGTATACCTCCAAAAACTGAACATCAGAGAAAATAGGATCTGTAGAAATAATCACACTATAGGATTTATCAAAGAGGGTAGTGGACACGCAGTAGTCCACGTTGTAAGACATACTGAAAACTTCATCCGGAATGTAAGCATGACCTATGTTTAAAGGAGACTAGACTTTAATTCGACTTTGATCCGGTAAAGCATAAAGAAAGCCTTAAAGGTGTGGTCTTAATGGCACCAGTAATCATAAGAGCAGAGGATCTAAGTATTTTAACAAAAGTCCCTAGCTGGATACCAAACAACCTAGCAAAACGGCGTCGAATCGACTGGATCATTTCGTGAGATAACTCGTTCCCCAAACTTGGTTTTCAATTAATTTATTGTGACATTCGCTGTGTGGCACCTTCCTGCTAGAACCACATGTCCTCCAAGTCTATATCATCCAATTGGGGCCAAAAATATTCGGATATCATCACGAGCCGGTCTTGATCATCACTGAAGAAGTACGGCCCAATGACGCCGGCTTATAAACCGCACTAAAACGGAATTTTTTCAGGATGCAATGATGACTCATGGAGTACGTTTGGATTGCTGCTTGACCAATAACGCATATTACATTTTAAAGTATATAGCCGAGCCGTCCAGCTCTACGGCACAATGTGCGAATTTCTCCAAAAGATCTTTTGAGCTTTCACACCGACACACTATGTATAAGCGAGACGCAACTATGGTTTTCCCGCTCATCTTCTTCTTCTGTTATACTTGACTCCTAATGGAGCATAGGGCCTCAACCATCCTTTCATATCGGACTCTATTGCGAGATGTAAGGCATATATCATTCCACGTTCTGCAGGTGAACCAACACGGCGGCCTCTTCCTTGTGGATTCTAACGAAGCGCTTGTCGTCAATGTGGGTACTTGTTCTTCTAAGTATGTGGCCTATCCACCGCCATTTCCGTTGTCATACCTCTGTGGAAGCAGGGATTTGGTTTTTCGCAATAAGTAAATTTTCATTTCTTATGCGATTCGGCCACCATACATTAAGAATTTGCCTTAAGCATTTGTTTGTAAAGGTTTGCAGTCGTTTATCGATGGCATTTGTGCGTTTCCATTTTTCGCAGCCGTAATACAGGATGGATTTGACATTCGAGTTGTATATTCGTAACTTAGTTGTTGTTGTATTTGCCGAGATTTCCAAATAGCTCAAAAATGCCGAATGCAGATTTTGCCTTATTATTACGAGATTTAATATTCTCGTCTGCGTCACCTTTTGTAGTTACTAAACTTTCCAGGGAATTAAAGATATCTACACATCTAGTAACCTCGTTATCCACATTGATGTGTGTCAACGGGTTTGCGCCATAGCCTCCGGGCATAATCTTCGTCTTGGAAATATTAATTTCCAGACCAACTATACGAGATTTAGCAGTGAAAGAGTTAGTATGCTCTTGAAGGTGGCCAGAGCTTTGGCTTAGAAGACATACGTCATAGGCATATTCCAAGTCCTCAAGTTGTTTAAAAGGTGTCCATTGGATACCACGTCTATCATTAAGAGCCGTTGTGTTGTCGATGGCGAGGATAAAAAGTATAGGTGATAAGATACATCCTTGCCTTACTCCAGTAGTAACATCGAACTTATCTGATAATTTTCCTTTATGTAGGACTCGATATTTAAAATCAACGTATATTGCCCGGATTAAGTTGAGAATTTTCGTCGGCATGTTACGATTTTCTAAAATTCTCCATAGATAGCTTCTATTGACACTGTCGAAGGCCTTCGTAAACTCGATAAACTCTAGGTAATTGGGGGTGCGGAATTCATTACATTCCCAGCAAAACTTTGGTAATGGCAAGTACTCTGATAACTGGTTACCTTGTAACGACTACAACATACCATCCGAATAAATAATAAGTTATTACAGAAGTACTTATTTGTAATTAAGATGGTAATTTAAACTGAATGGCCCCAGTTCAAATCCCAACAAGGGCAACAATTTTTTTTAGTTTTTTTTTTTTATTAAAAGAGTCTTTTTAAATGATTTTTGAATTTTAAGAACTTAAATATTATCTTCTGTAAAAAAAATTTGTAAAACTAACTCACGTTAATGAAAAAATACCATCATGAGTCAATTTTGATTATGTAGGGGATGTTGAATACCAAACACGATTCTAATTGGTCTTAACTTAGTAAGCCCAACTTATCTGGGTCATCCTTCATTTCAACTGTGGACACATACCTCCTCGTGGTATCACCCGAGGAGCTAGTTTAACACCCATTAATATAGTGAGCTAACATATACCGAGAGTTGTCCCATAAGATCGATAAAAATGAGTTAGCTGTTTAACTCATTACTTGGTAATGAAAAGTTTTGCTGGGTTAATTATAAGCTGCTAAGTTTTCAACATATGAAGTAGCTCATTGGAAGAGTCTCTGCAGTCGGAGGGTCTGGGTTCGAGCCCCCCCATGGGATCATAAAAAAATTTTGTATTTCGTTTAAAAATGCATGTTTTTAATAAAACAACAACAAAAAAGTTGTTGCTGTTGTTGTTGTTGCTTTCAAATTGCTTACCCAAGTCATTACTTTTCTGCAATTGGTAAGTACTTGCCTCCAATGACATCATCATGTTAATGTAATGACTTAAACAGCAAATGAGTAAGTAGTTCGTGTTCAATAGTTTAACTGTTTAACTCATTATTTGTGTTGATTAGATCAACACAAGAACGATTTTCTCTAAACCCAAACTGATTTTCGCGGAGTGTAGAGAAACTGCATTGGATATTCTGTTCAGAATTACACGACTTAGTATTTTGCTCGGTATTGGAAGAAGTGTTATGCCCTTTAGTTATTACAGTCTTTGAGGTCACCCTTTTTTGGTATTTTGACTAGTATACCTTCATTCCAAGAGGTTGGCAGAGCTTCTTCTTCCCATATTTTACGCACACAATCTCGACAATCCTTCAACATTACATAAAAGCATCTCCGCTGAGATATTGTCATTGCCCGGGGACTTGTTCCGTTTAAGGATTTTAATAGCGTTCTTCACTTCTTGTATTGTTGGCGGACTGTCAAAAATTCCTCTGAATATACTGTCATGATTGGTTTGCACTTTGCACTTCAGCCAGTGGTGTTAATCCAATAGGGTTGTTAAGTGTTGACTTGAAGTGCTCCATCCAGCGTATTAGTTGTTCATAAGGAGTTGAAAGGAGAGTGCCACTACTACGCAAGATGGGACTGTTAGTGTAAGCTGGTTTGCCACACAACGCCCTTGATATGTTATATAAGGGGTTTATATCGCCTTTGCACTTTGTTTCAAACACCTGCTTTTTCCGTGCGAAATTCAAATTTCGAAGCTATCAATATAGCTTTGTTTTTCTTGCCCACCAGTTACTAACACTCCAATTCAAACAAATTGATAATTTTTTTTTGAAAAATGCAAAACACTATTTGACAGCGCGCAGTCAAAGTCATTGTTCCCATACGTTTTGAAAAAATTTTATAAAATATAAATTTTTAATTTAAAGTTTGAGCATTTATTGTGAAAATTGTGCTAAAATTTTATAAATAGTTTGTAATGGAGAATAATCTGTCATGTAAGTACTTAAGATTTGTTTCATAAGTTCTTAAAAATTTTTAAGATTTTTTCTTGAAAAATTAAATTTTTAAAATAACCTTTAAGCAAATGGTTTTTTTTCAAAAGTTTAATTTAATGTAAGCTTCTAAAAAAATATTAACGTTTGGCAAACCAAATGTAAATATATTTGAATACACTAAAGTTTGGTTCATTTACTAGGATTTATCTCATATTGCTCAAAGTTGCACTTTCCGAATAATATCACTTTTTGTAGATTCTTATACTTTAAAAAAAATCGAACTTTTTGAAATTTGGTTAAAAGAACCCTCAAAAAACTCAAAAAATGATATCCTTGTCCAGTATGTCTTAAATAAAGTTGATGCGTCTGAGATGGACGATGATTGCCACAAGTTATTGGTGGAGAAGGTACGTCTTTTCTGCAAGTATCTAGAAACAAAATGGACAAAAAGTAGAAGAAGAGAAGATCTCTTCCTAAAAAAAAACTTTCCATGGCTAAATAGAGAGATATCTTTCCAAATTAAAAAAGCAGCAATTGAAGCTTCTTCCACTGTGGGACGTCTAGAGGTTCCATTTTGCAAAAAGTCAGAATATGGGAAAAGAAGAGCTGTAGCGGAGCTTTCGACGGCTGTTTTAGGGCAAACTGATTTACTAGTACAAGCAGCAGCAACCTCAGCTAGGAAGGAAGGAAATGCTAACTTAGCTGCAGTTCTTAAGGAAACCATAGCAAGTCCAACAAGACCTTCCAAAATTAAAAAAATCTGCTCAGAAAGTCAACCTAAACCAATTTTATAGAACTTCTAAGTTCCAATGATATAAATGCAAATGTGGATGAAGGAAACCACTATGAACAAGGAAAATTTTTATCCGCTAATTCAATAGATATTTTGAGTCAAATGTGTCTCGAAAGTGAATTGCAGTTAACAGATACAATCAATTTGACTGAGAACTAAATTAAAATAACTTTTTTGTAATAAAAAAAAATAATAAAATAAATAGATATTTTTTACATCTAATTAGTTATAAATGAGTTAATTTTTTCTTAGATTTATCCAAAACTAAAATAAAACCATTTTTTTAATAAAAAAATAATAATAAAATAAATTATTGTTATGTATTATTTTTGCGTCTAGTTGGTCACCAACGGGTTAATCTTTTTCTAGATTTATCCAAAAATGCCTGTTTCTACCTCGCCCTTCAATTTTTCTCCAAAAAGTTTAATATTTTAAAAGTTATTAATTTCGCACGGAAAAAGTAGGTGTTTGAAACATAGTGCTTTGCCTGCAGCTGATTCAGCTTGGCCCGCTTGCTCGTCTATCCACATTCTCTTGTCCCTTGTTGCAGACTTCTTTATTTGATAGATCACGATATGCTGCACTGAGGGCTTCAACATTTCCGTTTTCATTTAGCATTGTATTTTTTAAGGTTCCATGTTGCCTGTGTTATCCATATCCACTTATACTTAAGTAAAATTATCTTTGCAAAGTCAGTGCTGCTAGATTATAATTTTTGTTTGATTATATGAAGAATAATGTTAATCTGGCAACATCATAAGAACTGCTTACCACAAACGCAAATATTATGTTTGTTCTCGTACTCTAACGAAACTACCCAAACTTACTCAAATTTGTTCCCGTACAAAATTTTCAATACAAATTGTTGTTTTTTGGGTAATTTCTGACAACTTCGGACTGTTTTGGGTTGTTTCGTTAGAGTACGGGAACAAACTTATTAATGTATATGTTTTTGGACAGGTCTGGTATAGAGTACAACAAGGTCGGTTCAGCCCGCCCCTACTTGTTTACTTGTTTTATTATTGTTTTGATTAGTGCCGTTTTTTGTTGTTGTTATTGTGGCTGTGCATGGAGAGGCCTGATGAAAAGAGGAAAAACAAACTAAAAAAAATAATTTCTATAGACAACAATATTTCAGTTGAAGTTTGATTACGGACGGTTATAGAACGTGTAGTCTACTGTATGTGTGTTACGTTTTCGTTATTTTTAAAATTCATAATTTCGATTGAAGAAAAAAATAAATAAATAAAAATTCTTATATGTGTATAAAAAAAAACAACAATAAAATTTATATTTTTTGGTATTAAGAAATAAATAATTTATGATTTAAATATTTTTTGTTTGTATATTTTTGAAAAAATCAAAAAAATTGATGAAAAATGGAATAAAATTGGATCCGTGTTATTAAAAAAAATTTTTAAAAAAGGAAAAATTTAATTAAAAATTATAAAATGTTGTCAATTGGTTAAAGTGTTTTGAATTTTTTTTTCGTTTACGAATAACAAAAATAAATTAAATAAGTTTTAATAAAATCAATTTGTAGAGTATTTTATCTGTTTGCGCCTAAAAAATGAGGCTCCAAAACAAAATGTGCCAAAAATCTGAGAAAAAATTGGCGAAAATTAAAAAAAATAACAAAAAATATATTTGCTTTTATTGTTTAGTTTTTAGGCGGTAATTTTTTGCTGATGGAATATTTTGATTTTTTTTTTGTTGGTTTCTTGCAATTTTAAACAACAAAATTGTTTTCAAAAAATTTAAATCCCATTTATAAGTGGAAATTTTTATTTTATTGTGGTTAATTTTTTCTAGATTTTTTTGTGAAAAGATAAGCAAAATTGTTTAAAAAGTGAAAGAGAAAAACAAAAACATAAAATAAAAGATTTAACAAAATTAAAAGAAAAATATAGAAGAAAATTAAAGAAAAAAATTAAGACAATATCTCTCCAAAATTTTTTAAATTACAATAATAAAATAAATTTAATTTGTTTTCTAATTTACGGTATTTTTGTGCTAATAAATGTCAAATATCATCAACATCATCTCTCAAAACAATAACAACAAAATAACACTTTAATCAAAAATCAAAACAAAAACAAAAGAAACTTCTTGTCAAAATAGAGCAGAGCAAAGCAGAGGAGGTGTCTCGTCTTGTCAAGCCTGTTGATATACAATTTTGTTGTTTGTTTTCTTTTTGAAATAAATAGAGTAGTATCGTGTTGTTTTCGTCTCAAAACAAAACAATCGTAATTTAGAGCTGCCAGATTTTTATAAAAACCATCAAAAATAATGGGGGTATATTGTTATTGTCATCGCACTTGTAGCTCCCAAAATAATTTCATAATAACGTAGACGGAAGAGTTAATGCGCATTAACAACCCAAAAAATCTCTATTTATTTGATAGAAAATTCAAATTAAAAAAAATCTATTTAAAATATTGTTTATCTTTTTATACCCTTCACCAATAGGTGAAAGGGTATTATAAGTTTGTGATTCCGTTTGTAATTTATACCGATCGACTCAAAATCAGAAGGAGAATCGATTAAGCGATTTCCGTCTGTCTGTCTGTTAAAATAAAGTTTCTGAAGCCCCTGGAGGATGGACCTACATAAATTATATATCAGATTTTAGGAAATTCTCCCACAATGAACGCTATTAAATTTCATTAAAATCGGTTTATAAACACCGAAAATATCGAAAAATACCAAAAATTAGACGAAAATTTAAAAATTTTTGATTGAAACCGATTGTGATGAAATATATAAATTCTGATATATAAATTCTACAAATCTGATCATGAATACCATTCAAATTGTACTGATCGACTCAGAATAGGCAGGAGAATCGATTTCGCTACGTCCGCCTGTCTGTTTGTCTGTCCATCCGTCCGTCTTTTTGTTTGTCTGTCCGTCCGTCCGTCTACCTGTCTGTCCTTTTTTCTGTTGTAGTCAAGTTTTTGGAGCTCCTGTTTTGTCGATATCTCAGATGTTTATTTTGATAAAATTTAATAGCGTTCTTCGCAGGGGATTACATAAATTCTGGTATATTCGGTAATTAGTGGTAGACATAATTGTTTAAGCTATATTTCAGGTGTTTTGATCGACAATGATGAAATTCAGGGTGGGACGATAAATAAATGGTATACCTTCCAGGAGCTCCACAAATCTGATTTTAGCAGACAAACATTTATCTTAATTTTGTGTCTGCCTTTTAAACATTTTTTAATATTTGAGAATGTATTATATATTAAGTTAAAGGCAATCTTCCTAGGAACTACAAAAAAAAAAAAAAAATGCAGGTAACTACATGATATTGATCTAGATGATGACGCCACCGAAAAGCTTTTCGTTTTCCGACTCTTAATTTTAAAGACTCTTTGCATATAATACTAGCATAACCAAGGCTAGGAATTACATTAGTATGAACTAAAGAAAATTAATATACATACATATCAAGCATTTGTGTTGGGCTCAACTAAGTAATCAGAAACTATATAATCTATATATCAAAATGGATGTGCTTAAGTATGTAACGTATGGACTCCAAAACGGCTGGGCCGAAATTTTCAAGGAATCTTGAGAATACCCCGGCGGGTGACACTACAAAGTCTGATTTTTAATTTTCGATCGGCGGGCGGATAGGCGTGGCAAAATCCAATTTTCATATTGTACCACTAATGTTTGCTTAGGGCCAGCAACGCGAACCGGGTCAGCTAGTTATCAATAAATTCTTATGATTTTGTACTTTACTTTTGGAACACCATTTTTGAAGGGTATCCAAGATTCGGCAAAGCCGAATATACCACTCCTACTTGTTCTTATTTAAAAATTTCATTCACACGAAATGATAGTTTAAGAAAATTGGCCACAATTAATGGGTTTTTGATTGTGTTGCCATATCGTTTAAACTTCAGACTTAATGCAGTTTAGAATGGAGGTAATGCACAAGTTAATTTGCATTAAGAGCGTTAATGCAGATTAAGGCTGTCGTTTCACTACCCTATAAGACTCTATGAAGTACATACCTACACATTAGAGTATCCCACCTTTAAATGGAGTAAATTAATACAGAATACATACATTTTTTACATTTGACCCCAATAATCCAAATACAAAGTTTCATTCGGAAAAGCGTGATGACTCGATGCCAAAGTTTGCCCAGTTATATGGAAAAAATAAGAGGTTCCTTAATATGTTTGAAAAATAATTTTCACTTAGAATACATTTTCAAAAAAGTGTTTAACGAGATATAATATCGATTGAAAACTTTCCTAATTATTATTTTTAAAAATTTCAATAAGTTTGACTTTTTTTACTTTTATGACACCTCAAGATATTTAAATATCCACAATTTTTCCTACAATGGGCTAACGTTAAGTCACTTTTGCATAGAACGAACAAATTTAATTTTTTCATGCCGTTCCAAAACTCTTTTTTTAGTTTTTTAATAATTTGCTTAACGAATTCGAAAAAAGTAAAAACAAGTATGAAAGTGCTATAGTCGGTCAAGCCCGACCATATGATACCCTTCACCACTAAGGTCAAAGGTGTTGTTTTTCCTGTTTAAAGACAAATATTTGCTTAATTTAGCCATCATACAAACATTTTCTAAAGACTTATATATTTAAGCTATTTCCGTCATTTGGACTTATATGAGAGCTAGGGTCAAATATTTACCGATTATCTCAAAGTTTGGCAAATTGATTACAGTTTTTACAAAAATTATGTTTCCAAAAAATAAACTCAAAATTCTCATTATCTTCAGATTTATGAGAGTCTTAGAGATTTTTTGTTTCATTTAGTGCGTTTTGACATCGGTCAAATGTGGACCGATTTCAACGAAATTTGGTACAGTGATTTTGGTTTACATAAGCAGTATTTGTTTAGTGAAAAATATTAATATTTGTTGTCAAAATATCAATTCCGGTAAGTGGGACCTATGGAAGGTACCATAAATAATGAACTGATTTTGACAAATTTCAATAGCCATGGTCTCACTATTTAAAAGATTATCTGTGCCAAATTTCATCAAATTATCTTTAGAATTGCGACCTGTCGACCAGCCAGCCAGCCGTCCAGTCAGACGGACATCGCTAAATCGACTCCGAAAGTGATTCTAAGCCTATTGTTATGCTAAAAAGTGGATCTAAGACAAATATTTCTATGTGCTACATACATTAGCACAAATTTGTAATAACCTTTCCACCTATGGTGGTGAAGGGCATAAACATGTATGGAGAGCAATATCTTTATATCTGTGGCTTGGTGCTAAAAGGGCCAATGTCAAAAAACGTAGTTTTGGGAAAATTTGATTTAAAGTTTTTATTTTCAATACAAATTCATAGTAACATTGTCCAGAAAAACCCTTATAATTATTTTCAGATTTAAGTTAGGGACTAGCAGTTAGAGCCAAATAAATATTGTAAAGAAGGGAATCTAACGCAATGAATAACTCAAAATAGCAAAAAATTGACATTGGCCCTTTTACCACCAAGCCACAGATATGCTCTTCTTTTTAAAGATTCTAAAAGATTTATATTAGATTGGTTCTCAAATAACGAGTTTCAGGGGTACTTAGACTCCGTTCTTTAAGGGTAGCTTTCCACAAATATAATTCCATTTATTCACATACATTTTTATACCCCTCACCACCATAGGTGGAAAGGGTATTATAAGTTTGTGCTGATGTTTGTAACGCATAAAAATATTTGACCCACCTTTTAGTGTACCAATAGGCTTAGAATCACTTTCTGAGTCGATTTAGCGATGTCCGCCCGTCTGGCTGGCTGGCTGGATGGACCCCTATGTAAACCTTGTAATCAAACTACAGGTCGCAATTCTAAAGATAATTTGATGAAATTTAGCACAGATCATTTTTTTGGTAATAGGACCATGGCTATTGAAATTCGTCAAAATCGGTCTATTATTTATGGTACCTCCCATAGGTCCCACTTCCCGGAATTGATATATTGGCCACAAATATGAATATTTTGCCATGAAATTTAAAACAAATACTGCTCACTGTACCAAATTTCGTTGAAATCGGTTCACATTTGACCATAGCTCCCATACAAACTCTTCTTTGAAAAAGGCACTAAATGAGACAAAAATCACTAAAACGCTCGCAAATCCAAAGATAATTAAAATCTTAAGTTTATTTTTTGCACACATAATTCTTGTAACAACTGTAATCAATTCGCCAAATTTCGAGATAGTCGGTTCACATTTGACCCTAGCTCTCATATAAGTCCAAATGACGGAAACAGCTTAAATATATAAGTTTTGAGTAAATGTTTGTATGATGGCAAAGTTTAGCAAATATTTGTCTTTATACAGGAAAAATAACACTTTTGACCGTAGTGGCGAAGGGTGTCATATGGTCGGGCTTGACCGACTATAGCACTTTCTTACTTGTTTTTTAATAATTCCGGTATTATTTCTATTTTCTTCTCCCGGCATTCAACCTCAAACCACATTTATCACAAAAACTTTATAAACTAATTAAGAATTATAAGGCATGAACTTTAACATGTCAAAGCTTAAACAATTTGATCAATTTAGAAAAATCGTCTAAGAAAATATGACAGCATAAACAAATATGAAAACCAATAAATTTTATGAAAAATTAAGCGTTGAAAAAAATTTATGTAAATATTTGTATATCAATAAAATAAACTAAATATTTTTCTGTTGTTTTTTCCGCCCCAGTCTATTTGTAGTGATGTTTTCAGTGTTCCAAATTTTATAAAAGAAAGTACATAAATTTTAAAATTCCTTCAAAACCCTAAAAGATTTAAAGAAAACTAAATTGAAACAAATATGTTTTTTATAAACAAAAACTATAAATATGAAAAAATCGCATTTGCAAAAATATCAATGAAGAAATAAAATTATCAGCAAAAGTCTAAGAGGAATAAAACAAAAAAGATTATTTAATTTGGTAAGTTTTGTTTTAATTTATAAGATTATTAAAAAAATTTTAATAAGTAGCCATTTGTGTGTTAAATTGTTGTTATGTTTGGTTATCATTCCCATAAATTGTGGTTAAATCACTTATAACACCTTGAACATTATGACTTTATGACTAATTTTGTATGTGTTTGTATTTTAAGTTTTAATCTAATTATTTAAATATGGAAATTATTTAGATCAAACCGTTTTTTTTTTGGTTAAAGAATACAATTATTTATGTTTGTTTTATTTTATCTAAAATTTTTTAAAAATTCTTTTAGTATTAGGGGTATTTGAAATACAGAGCAATTTGACTTGCACAAGTTTTCAAACGAATGCTATATGTTCTATTAGTCCAAAAGCCATTAAAACATTTCAATTTTAGTTAGAAAGTCAATTAAACATCTTCAAACACTGAAATTTTCTTTTGAGGAATCCAACTAAAAAGTTTTACATAAGTGTATTACACTAGAATCCCAATTTATTTAAATTATTTGTTATTGTAATAGTTTTTGATGAAACTAAAAAATGTTGCTGTTTCCTCGATGTCTTTCAATGGTTCGTCAGGCCATCATCATCAGGGACTCTCCCTGATCCCTATTTCCAGATTTCCAGTTCAAGTTTATTTATTCCAATATTTTCAAATATATTTAGTTTCTTAAATCTATGTATTTTACATTTTTTCTCTTAGAGCTATTCGTATTCTTCTTAAAAATATTGGAGCTTAGCTGCTCTTTGTTTATTAGGTTTAACGTGACTGACGTTGAGGCCCTATGCTCCACTGGGAGTCAAGGATAACAGAACAGAACGTGACTGATAAGGTTAATAATTTGTACAATTTTCCCAAAAATTAGGTAAAAACGGAAATCACTTGGGAGTTTTGTTTTTTTCGAAGCTATACTTATGGCTAATACTTAAAATTAATATTTCCAAAAGAAGCTATTTATAAAGATAGAAGAAAGAAAAATATTTACAAATGTTTTACTGTGCCGTTATATAAAAGGCCAGCATCCCTTAGGGTAAGAAGGTCGAACGGCGACAGATATCTTGCCATCCGAAAGGCCTCAAGATCGCCAGATCCTTTAAAGCATCCGTCAACAAGACGGTTCTCGAGAGAGCGTGCCTTTTCCAGGAATTTGAAACCGGATCTGACCATAAATGAGTCTATTCTCTCGAAATCTATCGCCTCGTAAACTGACCTATTGGACGGATTACCTTAGGGTAAGAAGGTCGAACGGCGACAGATATCTTGCCATCCGAAAGGCCTCAAGATCGCCAGATCATTTAAAGCATCCGTCAACAAGACGGTTCTCGAGAGAGCGTGTCTCTTCCAGGAATTCGAAACCGGATCTGACCATAAATGAGTCTATTCTCTCGAAATCTATCGCCTCGTAAACTGACCTATTGGACGGATTACGGTAGATGCCGTCAGGTCCAAGGCGAGGCCTTAGACCGAGACATGTCACCAGTATCTGCCTCTCCATCTGGGCAGAAAATAATCTGAACCAGGCTGGAAAAGTGTAGGATATGAGAGGCCGTATTACTTGGCGACAGAGTAAGAGTCCTTCTTATCAAGTCCCCGCTGACCATTTTTTTTTATATAAATAGAGAAGTTACACTCAGTCAAATACTGCCTATACAATTGTATAAAATGTATATACAAATTGGGTTACCTTCTTTGGAAAGGGGTTAAAGGCTTCCGCCGTTTCTCTTCCGAAATTAGACTTAATTGTAATACATTTATGATTCAAAGTTTTTTTTCCATTGCTGGCGACTAATTTCCCCACCTTTCGGACCGGAAGTGCTGGTCAGCCAGGCCGTGTGGTATTGATCGAAACCGCAACGTCTGTAGAATATTGTAGGTGGGGTAGAACTTCTCATTTTAAAGTTTCTAAGTATGTCTTTGCCACTTTCGCAACATGGGAATGCTTTAAAATCACTTGATCATGTCTTTCGTCGTAGTGCTGCAGTCTTTCATGCTCGGCTCAAACGCTTTAATTGTGTTCGATAACGTTCGTTTGGCACGTTCTTTCACTAATAGCTGCCTCGTCATAAGTATTTGAGAGCATCCGATAAGCCTCAGCCGCAGATTTCTTCATAGATTAAGGGGAAACTGATTTTGGCATGACTGGGTCTCAAACCCAGGCTAAATATGATATGTTATGATTAGTAGTCGACATGCTTAGCAACTAAACTATAGCTCAGTACCCGCCCTACAGTTTTTTAAGGAATGTTTGACAATATTTGAAATCGAGACCAAACAGCAGTCAATAGAAACTTATTGGGTCTATTTAATAACGAAGCATGTGCCGTTTCCATAGCAAAACTAATGAATTGGACCACGAATTGATTTATATTCCGCCCAAAATCGTCATGTGATATATTGTGAGATAGTGACATTTCGACTTCAATACATTCGATTTTGCATGAAAACTTAGTTGAAAATAAAATTAGTTTTTGTTGGTTCGCGCCAAACAGTATAAGGAAATGATCTAAAAATTCGACCGTGGTGCTTCAAAAGACGTGTATGTATATAATCAAAATAGCTGATATATGCTTATGAATCGAAAACAAATAGAAATTTATAGTACCTATTTCAAGATGAGCCAAATATATCAAAAGTTGTTCGTGCAGGAACAGGAGCGAATCAAATGTTCGACCATATCTTCGGGCGAATGGGTTATGTGCACGGGTCGGCGCAAAGAGAACAGAACAAAAAAAAATAGTTAGTAGAGTTGCCGTTTTTTACACTTTAAACTAAAATAGGTATTTTTACAAAGTGTAGTTCAAACGTTTTAAAAAGAAAAAAATTCTACTCCATTTTTTTTAATATTTTTTATAAAAAAATTTTCTATAAAAAATTTTTTTTATCAAAAATTTGTCTATAGAAATTTTTTTTATCAAAAATTTTTCGATAGAAACATTTTTTTATCAAAAATTTTTCTATGGAAAATTTTTTATCAAAAAGAATTTTTTTTTTAACAAAAATTTTTCTATAGAAAATTTTTTTCTCCAAAATTTTTCTATAGAAAATTTTTTTATCAAAAAGAATTTTTTTTTATCAAAAATTTTTTTATAGAAAATTTGTTTATCAAAAATTTTTTTTACCTAAAATTTTTCTATAGAAAATTTTTTTACCTAAAATTTTTCTATAGAAAATTTTTTTACCAAAAATTTTTCTATAGAAAATTTTTTTACCAAAAACTTTTCTATAGAAAATTTTTTTATCAAAAATTTTTCTGTAGAAAATTTTTTTATCAAAAATTTTTCTATAGAAAATTTTTTATCAAAAATTTTTCTATAGAAAATTTTTTTATCAAAAATTTTTCTGTAGAAAATTTTTTTTATCAAACATTTTTCTATAGGAAATTTTTTTATCAAACATATTTCTATAGAAAATTTTTTTACCAAAAATTTTGCTATAGAAAATTTTTTTATCAAAAATTTTTCTATAGAAAATTTTTTTATCAAAAATTTTTCTATAGAAAATTTTTTTATCAAACATTTTTCTATAGAAAATTTTTTTATCAAACATTTTTCTATAGGAAATTTTTTTATCAAAAATTTTTCTATAGAAAATTTTTTTATCAAAAATATTTCTATATAAAATTTTTTTATCAAAAATTTTTCTGTAGAAAATTTTTTTATCAAACATTTTTCTATAGATAATTTTTTTATCAAAAATTTTTCTATAGAAAATTTTTTTATGAAAAATTTTTCTATAGAAGATTTAACAATTTTTTAATATAAAAATATTTTTATCGAAAGTTTTTAAAGAGAAAATCGAACAATTTTTTAAAGAAGAATATTTTTATTAAATTTTGTTTATAAAAAAATGTTTGGATCGAAGATATCTAAATAATATAAAAATCTAAAATTATTTAATATTAGCATTTATTTCTGTTTTGAAAAATATTCCCTTTATTTACAAAAATATTCCCCATGTTTACAAAAATATTCCCCATGTTTACAAAAATATTAGTGTCGTGGCAACAGTGTTCGAGATTATATTACTTTGTTCTCTCGAACTATGTATTTTGCTGCTATAAATTGGATTTTGATTTGTTTTTTGCCTATTTTGTTTTTGTCTTTTCTTTAACAAAACGGCACCAACCAACTCTTTTAACATCCAAATTCCAACTGAATAATTTTAATACTCATTTTCACAAGTTTTATAAATGATCGTGGTATTTACGAAAATTAAAAAAATTCTTCGGCTTCTGGTGGTATAGGCTGCCTACTCCTGGTTATGTGACCACTGTTGAGCAACTTAGAACTTTCAATTCTGAGTGTTACACGACCATTTGTTTGCCGTTAGTCTGCGGATAAATTCGTAGAACGAATTACTAACGAATCATGATCTATCATAATAATGTGATCTCTCATTAGATCGAATTGATGAATCATCCACAGTACAGTGCTGACTTCTTCTTGCTCCCAAATATCAAAAGTAAACTGAGTGATCAACGATTTGAGGATACAGAAGAAGCATTCAAAGCTTTCAAAAATCGCGTTTGGGAGGGGTCTCAAGAGGATTATACTACTATGAGAAATAATTTAACCGGATGCAAAAGTGAATTGATCGAAAAACAACAAAGCCATTTTCATGTTAAAATACTTTTTATATTATGCTATTCCAGAGGCATATGTAGCACCCCTCGTATGAAGCTACCAGAAAAATGGTAAAAGATTAAATTAAATTGATTTCCTATAAACTAAATCTATTAAAAAATTATGATAATAATCGACAAATACTTCTAAGATTATCCAATACTGGCCGTATTAGAGCTTATTTTAATTAAATTCTACCACTACTGGATGCTAAGTCCCGGAAGACTATGTCTTCAAAGCAAACTATTTATACATACAAATGAATATCTAACTACATAAATACTTGTCGTACATTCTTAAATACTTACATTTGTAAATATTTATGTAGGAATTTATTTGCTTTTAATTAAATGTTTTTATTTTATTTCTATACTTAAGAGTATTTATTTGTATATTATTTTGTTTTATTTAAATTAAATACGAGTACACATATAAATTTCTTTACTTGACCTTGGTTAACATTAAACGGATTAGATTTTATTTGTCTTCCGTCTATTGAATAAGAATAGTTTTCTAAGTTTTATAGTTTATGTAAATTTATAAATAAATACAATCTATGTGGAAGTACGAATATTGTATGTTATGAACACTGATGAACAAAATATTAGTAGAACTTCTGTTTATTTGGGTTGTTCGAAAAGTAGTTTAGTTTTTTTGGGGGGGGGGAAATTAACCTTCTTTTCGTTTAATAAAGAAACATTTTATTAAAATATATCATAGCCATTCTGATCCATCACCTTTTGCTATCTTCCTGGTAGTATCATGATTCCAAGCTCATTAAAATTTTGGTCTCTACTGGAAATAAAACTGATATAAAACGCAATATCTGAAGAACAAAGTGGGTGTGGCATAATCTCGGAGGCACAAGATATTGTTTTTAATTCTGGCTTTTACTTCTGACAGTAGAGTTCTTTTAAATTCCATCAAACGAATATCTTTCGGCTATTATAAATAATAACAACACAAATTTCTCCGAAGACTTTTCGCAAACAAATGGTCGTGCACCACTCAGAATTGACAGTTCTACATTGATCAAGCGGAATAGTGACCACATGACCCAATTGTCCTAAGAAATAGGCTATCATTAGCTTGACAGTGCTTCTTACGAACAACTTTTGTTTTAGCGCGTCTTGGAAAACCCAAATAGTCGTTTGTTGTTTTCTTTCAGGCTCATAAGCAGGAGTATTCAACCTATACCACCAGTAGCCGATGCTTTTTTTTTAATTTTCGTAATTCCACGATCATTAATAAAACTCATGAAAATGAGTATCAAAATCATTCAGTTGGAATTTTGATGTTAACAGAGTTGGTTGGTGACGCTTTGTTAAAGAAAAGACAAAATAGGCCAGAAACAAATCAAAATCCAATTTATGGCAACAAAATACATGGTTCGAGAAACAAAGAAATACAATCCCGAACATTGTTGCCATGACACTATTAATT
This sequence comes from Stomorhina lunata, assembly GCA_933228675.1. Taxonomy (NCBI): domain Eukaryota; kingdom Metazoa; phylum Arthropoda; class Insecta; order Diptera; family Rhiniidae; genus Stomorhina; species Stomorhina lunata. The sequence goes on from OW121744.1 coordinate 52,496,918, forward strand.
TTGTAAACATTGGGAATATTTTTGTAAATATTGGAAATATTTTTAAAAATAGAAATAAATTCTAATATTAAACAATTTTAGATTTTTATATTTTTTAGGTATTTTCTATTCAACAATTTTTGATAAAAATATTTCTATTCTTTCTTTGGAAAATTGTTCGATAAAAATTAGATTTTATAGAAAATTTTTCGATTAAAATATTTTTTTGTAAAAATTTTCGGTAAAAATGTTTCTATATCAAAAAATTTTCAAATCTTCTATATATAAATATATATAAATTTTGGAAAAAAAAAATTTCTATGGAAAAATTTTTGATGAAAAAAATTTCTATAGAAAAAATTTTGTAAAAAAATTTTCTATAGAAAAATTTTTGTAAAAAAATTTTCTATAGAAAAAATTTTAATAAAAAAAATTTCTGTAGAAACATTTTTAATAAAAAAAATTTCTATAAAAAATTCTTGACTAAAAAATTTTCTATAGAAAAATTTTTGTAGGAAAATTTTCTATAGAAAAAATTTTGTAAGAAAATTTTTTATAGAAAAATTTTTGTAAGAAAATTTTCTATAGAAAAATTTTTGTAAGAAAATTTTCTATAGAAAAATTTTTGTAAGAAAATTTTTATAAAAAAATTTTTGTAAGAAAATTTTCTATAGAAAAACTTTTTTAAGAAAATTTTCTTTATAAAAATTAGATTTTATAGAAAATTTTTCGATAAAAATATTTTTCTGTAAAAATTTTCGGTAACAATATCTTTGTATCAAAAAATGTTCAAATCTTCTATAGAAAAATTTTGTAAAAAAAATTTCTGTAGAAAATTTTCTATAGAAAAATTTTTGTAAGAAAATTTTCTATATAAAAACTTTTGTAAGAAAATTTTCTTTATAAAAATTAGATTTTATAGAAAATTTTTCGATAAAAATATTTTTCTGCAAAAATTTTCGGTTAAAATATTTTTGCATCAAAAAATTTTCAAATCTTCTATAGAAAAATTTTGGAAAAAAAATTTCTGTAGAAAATTTTGTAAAAAAATTTTTTATAAATAAAATTCTATAGAAAAATTTTTGATTAAAAAATTTTCTACAGAAAAATTTTTAATAAAAAAAATTTTCTGTAAAAAAATTTTTGTAAGAAAATTTTCTATAGAAAAATTTTTGTAAGAAAAATTTCTATAGAAAAATTTTTGTAAAAAAATTTTCTATAGAAAAATTTTTGTAAAAAATTTTCTATAGAAAAATTTTTGTAAAAAAATTTTTTATTGAAAAATTTTTGTAAGAAAATTTTCTATAGAAAAATTTTTGTAAGAAAATTTTCTATAGAAAAACTTTTGTAAGAAAATTTTCTTTATTAAAATTAGATTTTAAAGAAAATTTTTCGATAAAAATATTTTTCTGTAAAAATTTTCGGTAAAAATATCTTTGTATTAAAAAATTTTCAAATCTTCTATAGAAAAATTTTGTAGAAAATTTTTTTATAGAAAAATTTTTGAAAAAAATTAAAAGAAATTTTTCTATAGAAAAAAAAATTTCTATAGAAAAATTTGTGATTAAAAAATTTTCTACAGAAAAATGGTCTGTAGAAAAATTTTTGTAAGAAAATATTTTATAGAAAAATTTTGTAAGAAAATTTTTTATAGAAAAATTTTTGTAAAAAAAATTTCTATAAAAAAATGTTTGTGAGAAAATTTTCTATAGAAAAATTTTTGTAAGAACATTTTTTATAGAAAAATTTTTGTAAGAAAATTTTCTATAGAAAAATTTTTGTAAAAAAGTTTTTTATAGAAAATTTTAGATAAAAAAATTTTTTATACAATAAATTTGATAAAAAAAATTTTCCATAGAAAAATTTTCTATAGAAAAATTTTTGATAAAAAAATTTTCTATAGAAAAATTTTTGATAGAAAAATTTTGTATAGAAAAATTTTTGATAAAAAAAAATTTGTATAGAAAAATTTTTGATAAAAAAATTTTGTATAGAAAAATTGTTGATAAAAATATTAAAAAAATGGAGTAGAAAACTTTTTCTTTTTAAAAAGTTAGAACTACACATTGAAAAGAAATATCTATTTTAGCTAAAAGTATAAAAAACGGCAACTCTGCCGACTATTACATATATCCATAATTTTCCATCCGTCAAGATTTTACACTCGCCTTTTGAAGCTCCACGATCGAAATTTTTAATCATTTCCTTACATCACTTGACGCCAGCCTTTTTTGAGCGATACTGTAGATAAATTATGGGATATTTCTGCAACAATGTTTGTCTTGGGTTCAAGGATTGTCTCTCGCCTAATAATTTGCGAATTTCTGGAAATTATTTGCTCTCCAAAAAATTTTGCTTAAAAGTGCCATTGTGCAGTGGCTCCGTCCTGCTGAAATTATATACCAGGTCTGTTTTCAAGATCAAGACGTAAAAAATGTTCTTTAATAAACCGGCATCGCTCTTCATTTACGGTTACGGCATTTTTAACTTCATTCTCGAAGATGTGAGGCCCAATGATATATTCAGATGTGATATCACACCATATTGTACACCTAATGGGGTGCAATTGGCGTTAATGAGTGGCTCTTGGATTTTTATACGAAACCGGTATTTTGAAAAATTTACGTTCAAGTTTTCGTCATTTACACCTGTCGTAGGTATGTTATACCTACATATATGGAGCGCGTTAATGATATATATATATATATATATATATATATGTATATATATATATATATATATATATATATATATATATATACAAAACTTATCCTTATCTATTTTTTTTGAAATTCCTTGAGGCAACCGAAAAATATGCGATAAAAATTAAAAAGTGACGAAAATGTGCTTAAAATTTTGTCAGTCAAAAAGTAGTATTAGATATGGCGAAATTAAAATTACGAGGGCAGTGGATTAATCCCAAAAGTGTGATGTCTATTTCGTAGAACAACGACTTAGGTCGGTCCAAATGTTAAAGCGAAGAAAAAGGCGAAATGTAAAAAAACGTGAATGCTTCAAGCGATTTTTTTATATTTGCATGCCAATTACGCTAAGAAGTGCAAACTTGCGCCACTAACATTTTGTGTTCTATATACCTGAAGTCTTGGGAATTCAAATCTTTAATTAGATTTTTCAAACTCTTTAGAGAACAACAATTATTTGAGTTGAAAATCGGTTTCAGAGGAATTAAAATTGTTTTTTTTTTTAGATAATTTCGTCGTTGGAGTCATATTTTATTTATTCAAGTCATTTTGATCCGTCCGTCTGGCTGATCTTATAATTTTGGATTTCGAATTTTCTGTGAAAGTTTAATAACTTGTATTAAGTCTGATTAATCTTTAAATTTTACTCTTCGAAATTTCGTATTGCAACTATTACCCCGACTGACTTCTAAGACCTAAGGAAAATATGCTACCATGTTCTCCAAAAAGCTATTTAGTTCATCCAATTTCTAGTGTCACTACTTTCAGCATTGAAACTTATTTGACAAACTCAAATAGAAAATTTAGAAAATATAAAAGCCAACAAACAGCAACACCTTTAACGCAAACTAAATATTTCTTTTTTGTCATAAGACTTATGGAAAACATAAACTAAAATGACAAAACAAACTAAACAAATTATTTGTAGAAAGTATGAATGTCGGACGAACAGTCAGATTGCCTGGCTGCCTGCCTGCTTGTCTGACTCAATGACTGACTGCAAAAAATGCATTCATGCTACTTCGCTACGTCTACATAAAAATATGAAATGAATAAACAAACAAACCAACGAACGAACAAAAAGTAACAAATTGAGGTGACTGAACTTGTTAAACCTTAAGCGAAATATTGCTCAAACAAAATAATCGCAGATACATTGAGCAGCAAATGCGAATAGTACTCGTATGGGTAAAACTTTATTAGAGACGTTAGCATGTGTTTGAATTTTTAAAATGCTCCATTCCCCATGGTAAATGTTTAATAGAAAAATTTTCAAATTTTCAATATTGATCTTAAGTTTTTGGGTTCCACATAGGGTTGCCAGTCAGGCTGGATTCGACTGGATTGTCCAGATTTTTTAATGCTTGTCCAGTGTCAAGCTTAAATTAAATTTGTCCAGCTGAAAGGTCAAAAATTAAATATTTTTAAAGAAAAACTATTTTTATGAAAAGAAACGCAATAAAACTTTTGGAAAATTGTATTTTTTTTCTTTTTTACTTAAGTGCATTGAATAATTGATTGCCTGAACAAGTTCATTTTGTAATAAACTAACCCTCTATCAAATTTCCCCATTGTATGATTCTATGTTTGAATTTGAAACTTATGTCGTGAATTATGTTGACGGCGGTACCAAGATAAACAAATTCTTTTATAACCTCCTAGCTATAGTTCTCAATGATCACATGTGGTCCAATTCTTAAGTTGTTTTTTGATTCATTGGTAACTAGACCCATTTTATTACATTCCTTCTCGCGAAATGTGCGTCCGTCCCATGATATCAATGTCATCGACAAACGCAAGTAGAATGTGTTTTCTGTTGAAAATTGTTTTAGATGTATTGGCTGCAGCATCTCGGACGATTTCATTTTCTCTCGATATCGCTGCGGTTAATTACGGTATTCGGTTTATCAAAAATTGAAAGATTCATCGAAGCAAGTTAATGTTGTCAAGCTTTTTTTCCCCTTATGTCCAGCTTTTTCTGGAATTGTGTCTGACAACCCTAGTGCTGAGTATTCAAATTTCCTAAAATCTGATATGTAATTATACAGGCCCGTCATACATTTCATTTATAATGTTCAAAAGTCAGACCACTTATTTAAGATATACGAGGTTTATGAAGCTCATAAGAAATACACCGACATGAATTATATATCATATATATTTAGGCCATACTACCGCAATACACACACTATTAAATTTAATTAAAATCGGTCCACAAACATTTAAGCACTTACAAAAAAATCAAATTCAGTTTTCGCAAAATTTTAAATTCGACAATTTCAATGCATCTCCTTATCTTAGGTGCTTATAGGATAATATTTATGAAATTTAATAGGGTGCTTCGAATTTTCTAAAGACTGATATACATATAATTTATGTGGGCCCATTGTCCAGGAAGATGTTTTTTTTTTCTTATTTTTTAATTGTGTTTTTATAACAAATCAGCACTTTCGGCAATTTAGGAAACATCAAATATAGTGTTTCCATATTTCAGGTGTTTATGAACCGATTTTGATGACATTTAAAAGAGTACTTCTCGGAAGGATTTCCTTAAATTTGATATATAATACATGAGTACTGTTTTTCTTTTTGAAATGTACTTTTCAATGAAAAATTTTATATGTCGCACAAAAATTTTGATATTTTGGCGATATCTCAGGTGTTTTTTCGACGGTACCAAGGAAAACAAATTCTTTTACAACCTCGTAGCTATAGTTTTTAACGATCACATGTGGTCCAATTCTTGAGAATTGCCTGTTTGTAGAAACCATCAGTTTTTATTTGATTATTGACCCATTTTATTAGATTCCTTCTCGACACTTGAAAAGGCGGCAGTCAAATCGCGCAATGTGCGTTCCATGATATCAATGT